>JAQGDG010000049.1:0-600000 GCA_029844215.1 Przewalskia tangutica | reverse complement strand
AATCGACGGAATGACCAAAGTCACCGTAAGAGGCTGTAACAGCAGGTCCTTTGGTGACTTTCGAGGCGACCGCCTCAGCAGACTAGTTATGTACCTCCGTCAAGACAGAGTGGTCCTCCACTTTTCGGACCTTCGTGATATTCGGGAGCGTGTCGGGGCTCCTGTGTTTGATTTTCGTGAGAGCGAGTGCTCGCGGATGACGAGGTTGCCCTTGTCTCAGCTGGCCGTTGGAAAGCTTCATAAGGGAGAGTGTCGTACTAACTCTGAGATTGTTATTTTTGCGCCAACAGGCCATCCGCAAGAGACTGTCCACTGGGTAGCATCGGTAGGATAGCATGGACTACTTCAGAGCCATGTTCTTCACCTTCCGTAGCTGGCAGATGTTTGTACACCGAGGCCCCAGGGTCGCGTGGGTTCTCGCTTTAGCGGTCCTTGAACCGCCTAGTTTCGTGTATATCCTTAACCTCTAGAGTTTTGTTGTATTGATGTTGTTGATGTGTTTAATGTTATGTTTGGATAGCTTTGTGCTAAAAATGTGATTTAGAAACACGTTAGTGAAAAGTGGTAAGTCCTCGGGTAGTGTGAGATGGAAGTGGTAGCTTTCATGATGTGAAATAGTAAGATTGTTCGGATCGGAGAACAAGAGTTGGCGCGGTTGGGTCGGGTTGAGGACCATTTGGTCAACCCAGAACCCGGTTTAAAGGGCCAGTTCGGGTGGTCCCGCCAGTGGTAGGGTCACGAAGATGCTAGGCCCAAGTTTGTATGACCATCGTATGAGTTGGTGGATGTGGTTCACCGTAAGCGGATCGCGAGGCCGAACGCCTTAGAGAAGATCGGTTAGTAAGATGACCAAGTTCGAGGTAGTGACTCGAGGTTGGAAACGAAGCGTTGGATGAAGTGTGGTACGGATACTAGAACGAAGTTCGAGTGTTCGTGACGAGTTCTACGAGAGGGAGAAGTGAACGTGTGTTTTGTGGCGTGTGGCATGATTGTTTTCGCACGATAGCGGTGAAGACTATACCGACGCCGCTTGTTTTGAGACCTTGAAGGAACATTCGACGAATGTTTCTGGGGAAGAATGTTATACCTCGTATTTCCGAGTATGTACGTATGGACGTGCGCATTTAATTTTGAGCCTTAAGTTAGGCATGTTTGAAATTTTTGTGCACAACCCCGTAGAGAGTCGTTTCGACTAAACGCTTTCCACAGCTTTCGTAGGGAAAATTCCGCTATGTCATTTAGTATTTTTGCGAATTTTTCCGAGAGACGAAATGTTTTGGACCAATGGGAGGGTGACACTTGTCACCTCAGTGGCGTTGGGTTGGCCGAATTGGTCACTTTGAGGCCTATTGGCCCCTTATTTTGTGCCTTGTTTTGGCCTTGTTTTGTGCCTTGTCTTGTGCCATGTTTTGTGGAGTAGGGTTTAGGTGCAGCACTTGGCTTAATCTTGCCCTTACACTTGCTATACACTGGGAGGATCTTGCCCTCGTTGGCCTTTGGTTTTGCTATAAATACCCCCTAGATGTGGAGACTTCATCCATTCCAAAACTTCCAAGTCTTGAAACCCTCTCCCCTTTGTGAGCTCTAAACCGAGAGCCTTCACCCTCCCTTTCGTGTGGCCTTTGGCCGAGAACACCCTCCCCTAGCCTAGTTGTGCTAGCCGAGCCTACCCCCCCCCCGTGGTAGAAGTTGTCTTCCAAGTATTGGTATTATGGCCAAAATACCGTAGCCTTGGACCTTGTAGTATCCCAAAGATACCTCTATACGTAGAGTCCTAAATACTACCTTTTGTCCCTTTAGTCTCAAACCGAAACCCTAAGAAAATCTTCGTTGATTGATTGAAGTATTTAAGTAGAAGTTGGTTAGAACTTCTAAGGTTGTTTGGAGCGGGATGGAGCACCGAGTTGAGCCAAACGCTGCTAAGGATCGACATTTAACTTGGATAATTATGGGCTTATCGAGGTAATTATCTTGTTCCTCAGTTGTAATTGGAAATTACATGTTGTTAGAATATATAGTTGAAGTATACTATATATAGAACTAAGCTTAATCGCGGCAATGTCTTTTGACTTAAGCTGAAGAATGAAGAATTGAACAAGAATCGCATGTAAGGATAATAAAGAGAAGAATCGAATCGTAATTTACATAGGATCAGATTGGTAGACTTGTGTAGAATTGTACACGTCCGGTTAGGCGTGTAAAACCCCTGGTTGGCTTGTAGCCTACTCGTTAGAGGAGATTTACGCTGCCATGTGGGGAGGTGCCGAATTTTCAGAGAAAGATGAAAACATGTGTTTAAAAGTTAATAGACGTTTGTGGCCTTTATAGGTGAAAGTACTAAGAGTAGCGATTCTACTCGGCGAGTGGAAAGGGCTAGTGCGTTGTAGTACTTGGAGCTTTTTGCTTATTGTCGATAATCGTCGCGAGGTATGTGAACCTCTTCCTATCTCTTCTAGCATGATATGTGTGTAACTATGTAGTACGGTAGACGTACATGTGTTTAATGTATTTGATTGGTTTGAAACATAAAGTGTTATAACGGCTTTATGGGAAGTTGGTTATAACAGCTTTATGTAGGTAAGAAAATGGGTTGTGGTTTTTAAAAGATAATTGATTTGATTTATAACTGGCTTGGGGCGTTATAATAAAACTTGAAGTATTTCAAAAGATTTATGAATCGTTTTGAAAGAAGTGTAGTATTGTGCTTTGAAAACTTAAGAGTTATACTAGCTTTATGGGAAGTTAGGTATAATGTCTTAAGAGAGGTAAAGAAAATGGTTTACTGATGTTAGAAGTTAAGAGACTTGATCTTATAAGATAAGAGACTTAACTTATTTGATTTAAATGTGAATGTTTGCGTGAAACCTCATTCGTGAGTAATGAGTACTTGGTTTTATTTAAAGGATAATGTTTCCGATTTGAAATCGAATGTGTATCGACAGCACCACCGCTGCGTTAATAAAGGAAAATGTATTGAATAATGATGAATTGTATTAAAACCGTAGAAACCTCCATCCGCATAGAAACTAAGATGAGACAAAATGATATTACATTTTCTAGATCATGGTCATTGTAATAAGAATGTTGTAAACAAGAATAACCTACTCTCACGTGAGACTTATATTACTCAATTGTTCTAAAAAGGAATCAAGTGATTAAGTTTATGAACTATGAAACCATTTGAAAATGAGAAGCTTGAGTAATTGAAACTAGGCAAACTGGAACTTAGGAAAAGAATGTTGTTACTTGATTTTGAAAAGGAATATGGGTTGGTCATTCTAATACTACGGTTATCGGGTGACTTTTATTAAAGTAATGGATCTCTTTTAAAGAACTTAACGTACGTAGTACTTTAGGGTTGAAACCCGGACTTTGGCATAAAATGAAAGTACTTTGAGTTGTGTGAAACTTGCCTATGCTTGTTGTTGTGAAACTTGCCTATGCTTGTGATGATAGCCTTTGTTGTGCAAGTGTGGTATTTCTGTATTACCGCGTCTCTCGATAGAGGGCCGGTCGACTTGTTGAGAACTTACTTGGACGTGCTGGCAGTGATGGAGAATTCCACGGGTATGCTCCTGTTGATAGTGTTATTCCATGGACTAGCTCTCCATGAGGTTTATTACTGTTCGCCTCGTCCCGGTGGTGGCTCCGTGCACCGCCTGCCTCGTGATCGATTCGGCCTTGTATCCGGTAGTCACCGCGCTTGCCCCGCTCGAGATAGTGACGAAGTTTCGTGATACGGCCTTGGTCCTGGTGGTCACCAGATTGCTTGCCACCGCGCGTGACCGCCTTGGTATCCTGTGGTCGGCCTCGACTTGCCCCAGACGGCCGTGTTTTGGTTGCATTGTATTATTAGTACGGTCGGATCGGTAGTTATACTTGTCTGCACGGTTTTTATAACACGGTGGGACATGGTGTTCATATATAATCCTTGGTATTGTTATATCATAACCGCTAGCTGAGGAAGAAATTCCACGCACGAGTGATAATTTGGAGGCGTGAGTCCTCGCTTTGATATAATCGGTTATATGTTATATATCGTAGTTTGGTCATCATACCGTCTCGCTTTATATAGACTATTATGATTTCATTTACGATTTGTGATTTCACATACTTGGTACTGTTATCGACCTCCTTCTGGGCCGCTCATGCCGCAGTAAAAGGTACATCGGTGCCGATCCCCGCTTTTAGGATCACCTTTCATATTGAAAGCCCGTTCCTTCGAGGCTTATCTTTTGGTATGTTACCCGAGTCCGTAGATGCTTATACATTCGGGGTATGGCGTGGCCACGTCCGTCATAGTTGTTGTAAATCTTAAGTGCATAATCGTTGTAGGCGGTGGTTGTAAAAGGATTAAACTGTCGGGTTTTATGATATACCGAAGGCAACTGTTTTGGTCTGCTTATTTATTATATCTCTTGTTTCATGATTCATGTTTTATTTTCCGCTGGTTTTCTCGATGTTGTATCACTAGGGTGCGGGGTAAGGCACCGTGAACGCCCGTTCGGCGTTACAAAATGCTAAGCTTCCGAGAAACGGAGCTTTCCTAACGCCGGTGATCCTAAGAACGGATCAACGTAGGAGTACCTTTACTCGCGCATGAACGCAGCCCCGGGCGAGGTCGACAACAGTACCAAGTATGTGAAATCAAAATATCAGAATGAAATCATAATAGTCTATATAAGGCGGAGACATGTATGATAAGCCAAAACTACGATTCACAATAAATAAGGCCATGTCAAGTCGTGACTCATGCCTCAAAGTCATCACAATAGAAGACGTGGGGTAAGTACGGCATAGCCGACTACTAAAACCCAGCACTCAACAGTGGTCATAAAGCGTATCATGAGATCTGTCTGCATCGCCACATGATCAAAGCCGCCACTCGCCCGCAGATCTAATGTGCGCATCTAGTCCCGAACTTCCGCACTCGATAGGCCAAACAGATAGGCCCGCATGAGGTATAACCCCGCATCGAGGGTAGCTACTCCCGGCAGCCGTCCTAGACTCGTCCGCATGGCCACAAGGACCGCATGACCACAAGGGCCGTGATACTAACTCGAACTCCCGCAGCCCGCGATAGGCCATCTGACCCGCATAAGGTATTCTCGAATCATAGGTCCATCGACCACTGAGTCTACCCCGACGGAGGCGCTTAACCCCGAGTTATGAATGATATAATATCAACATAACCGCTTATTGCTAAACAACATAAGCACAACAAGGAAAACCCTTTACACAAACATCACAAGATACTAACTCACGTGGCCCTAACATGTTTACTTATCAAGTCAACAAGAAAGTATTACAAGACTATCACAAATCAATACAATCAAGTTATTCACACAAGGTACTTTCTACATTATGTTAACAAGTTCGGGTTGTTAGCCCCAAAGTACTTCATGTATTACTCTTTAAAAGATCCGCTTTTTTACAAAAGTCACACAATACCCGTAGTATAAAAATAGAGTAATTATCCTTTGAAGTACATTAAAACACTTCTCCTTGTAAAATCAAGTAACAACATTATTTTCCTAACGCTCAAGTTTGCCTAATTTCAATTACTCAAGTTTCTCATTTTGAAAGTGGTTTGTAGTTCATAGTTTTAATCCTTTAAAACAATTTGAGAAACATATACCTTATGTGTGAGTAGTTTATTATTGTTCATAACAATCTTATTACAAAGACCATGATCTAGGAAATGTAATATCATTTGTCTCATCTTAGATCCTACGCAGATGGAAGTTTCTACTGGTTTTAAATACATTATTAGTCAAAACATTTTCCCTTTATTAGCGCCAGTGGTTTGTTCGACATTCATTCGATTCAAATCAAGAAACATTATTCCTTTTTATCACTCTTAAGCCGTTATACCTAACTTCCCATAAAGCTAGTATGACTCTTAAGCTTTTAAAACCAAGTGTTACTCTTCTTTCCAAAAAGGGTTTCTTAATTCTTTTGAACCACTTCAGATTCTTATTATTCAGGCTTAAGTCCGAAGACATTGCCGTAATTATTATTCAGTTAACACACGTACGTCTACCGTACTATATACATATTCTTTAAAATATCATGCTCAAGAGGATAGGAAGAATCACATACCTTCTCGAAAACCACCGCCAAGTCAATATGTCGCGCGCAGAGTATCGACCTATATCAGTCAAATATGTCTATCAACGTCTAGACTGTACTGTATAAAGCTCTAAACAGAGGGTTCGCTATTCTATGAACATTTGGGCAGCACTTCCCTACCCGGTGAGCTACTCAAGTCCACTGTGAAAACAGTCCTATGTAAGTACAGTTCTATTATTCTTCTTTTAAGCCCTTCTACTGTGATAACATTTCAATTCTATTCTGCAATACCCTTCTAAGTATTTAATACTTATTCCTATACTTCTACAAAGATATACACTCTATTTACTAAAGGAAGATAAGGTTATTTACCCGGTAAGCCCAATAATATCCTAGATAAAAGTCGCGCGAGCAAGGTTTAGCTCCTAAGTTGTACGCTCCCAGAGTCTAAGAAAACCTTAAGTTCTTCACAACTTCTACAAAGGACTGGATTTGGGCTAGGGTAATTTGGGCATTATAACAATACTAGAAGGCAACATTTCTACCAAGGGAGGGTAGTGTTTGGCTAGGCTAGAGGGGAGGGTTGCTCGCCAGAGCTTCTCAAAGGGGGTGTTGGGCGAAAAGGCTACAAGGAGAGGAAGGATTTTCAAGACTTAGAAAATATTTGGATGAAGAAGTTCATCAACCTAGAGGGTTATTTATAGGTCAAGGGATGGCCAACCAAGGGACAAGATTATGCCAAGTGCAAGGCAAGTGTAGGGTGAGGATTTAGGCAAGTGTCCTTGGCCAACTTGCACACAAAATATCCTACCAACTCCAAGAAAAACAAGCCAACCCAATCTACCTATTGCGTGTGACATCCATCAATGAGAGGTGACAAGTGTCGCCTCTCTCGTTGTCCAACGTGATCGTCTCTCGGAAAAATCCGCAAAAATTAGAAATGACATAGCCGAATTTATCCTACGCGAGTTGTAAAACGCTTCGTCGAAAACGACTACCAAAGCGTTGTGTACAAAGTGGAATTCGCCCAAGCCAACTAGGGGGTAACACGTGTCGCCTCCTACTCGTCCAAAATATTTCATCTTAGAAAATATCCACAATGGCCAAAATCTAGAAAACAAAGCTGGCCACAAAACCAGAATTTTCTCCGTGGGCCCACGTGACCATTTCGAAAATAAAATTCCATAATTCTCTAATATTCCAAGAAGTCCGAATACCAAATGGGAATCCAATTCCCATTAACGAATCTTTTTCCTTCATAAAACCTAAACTTTTCCGTGGAAAAAATCACCTCTTTCTTCCATTCCATTTCAATGTCAGATTCTCGCACGCACGCCCTCGCATACATACCACGAAACTACGGGTATAACATTCTCCCTCCTTAGAAACATTCGTCCCGAATGTTCCTTCTAAATATCAAGACAAACAGCGCCAAGATAGTCCTTATCGCTATACTTACTTTAAACAACCACGCCACACTGGTCACAACACAACAAGCGCACATACTTATCTCCAAGTCCACGAGAATCACCTCTATCACAAAAACTCCTACTCGAGATCTAAAAAAAGATACTCCTTCGCCCTACTCTTTACAAGCGAAATGATCACACCTATGTCGAATACACGCCGCTTCTTCCTTACTCGTCGTGATACCACTTTTGTCACTTTGTCGCGAGCTAGCCCGACGACCCAACAAATGGTACCGGGCGCTTGCGATCCTCGAGGCATGCCCTACGGCCCTCGTGGATGTGCCATACGGAGAGCCACGGTCTGCATTCGTGGTAGAGGCTCGCGCTCTTTATACTTTCGGCAACAACAATACGAAAGATCGGACGTCTTGCCTCCTAAGTCGGACGGCAATTGCTAACATATAGGCAACCCGCCTATTCCTCACATGAACTCAAAAGGCCCAAAGTAACACGGCTAAGTTTCTCTGCTTTCCAAAACTCACACCCTATCCACGATCTGTGGAACAAACTGAACCAACTATCTGAACCTCGCTAACGTCGAACCAATCGATCGGCAACTTATACTTCCGCCCTACAAGGCTTCCTAAGGCGACATCAGAATCTGAAAATGGTAACTTAAACACTCTCCACAGGAGACAACAATCCCTACAACTACTCTCGAAATCCAAACATCGCCCGAGGGCGAATGCGATTCTGAGACTTACCTAAGTTCTTAACCCTTCCTGGTAAAACTTCCAAAAAAAAGAAACAGCCGTACCCTGGGCTTCACTGTCTGTCATAAGGTGAAGGTAGGCACCCCGTGCAGCCTTACAACCTTTCTGATATAATCCCCCTACTGAGTACACGGTCTTTGCTAGAAGACAAGACGGCCGACCTCGCCGGCCCGACCATCGTCGAATCGATCCACGAACTCGTACGTTGGTTAACTAAACTTGGGCCTAACACCCTAGTGACCCTACCACCCGGCGGGACCACCACAAACTGACCCCACCACCATACAGGCCACGGGTCGACCCGCCACATGGCCTCAACCCAACCCGGCAACGCGCAAACACTAGCTCCCTGATTCGGAACAATCTCACCAATCACGTTACGAAAACCTAGCGGTCTTCTCCCCTCTTTCATTTCACATTACTCAGGGATTCATCCCATAAAAATATCTCACGTACTATGCACTTCGATAAAGGGTCAAACACGAAATAATTCTTTTACCAAAGATGGCCTCGCCTCTAAGGTCTTCTACTTAATATTCTAAGGCTCCCACTTTCTCTGTCCCCCAATCTTACCCGGTTAATTAATCAACAATTCTAATCACACTAACACCATGCTAACCGAAAACAATACTTAAGATATTCGCTACACATATAAATCTCTAAAGGGTTAAGGATGCACCTGTATCTACGCGGCACTTCCCTCAGGCCGTACTAATCAATCCCGCCCTGCTGGGCGCATAGCTGGGGAAGGTGATGAACTATCCATCGATCCCGGGTGAGTCCCTACATCCTGTCAACTCGTTGGACAATTTCGCAAAATGGCCCCGCCGCAAACATAACAAGGCGACGCAGCACGACACTTCCCAGGCGACATCGACCACAACGCCACACCTAGGTGGGGTGGCCTCCTCGCTAACACCCCTTCCTCTCTCGCACCATGAATCCGCAATCGCCCGTAGTGAGTCCTCCTACTGCATCCTTCCTCATAGAACATTCCTCGTCACATGGCCTCGACGGCGCAGTAAAACAAGCACCATGAAGAGACGACATCCCCGGATGACGCCGCCACATTGCGAACACCGAGGAAAAATCAACTTGGAGGGACACTGCGACCGGGCGAGGCGCATGTCTAATTGGCCGAGGCGGTTCGCTCGAGAGTTACCAAATGATCACGCCAATCGCCCTCCTCGCCGCTTCTCGGTCACTCGCCGATCTCTACCTCTCTCACCACGCACATAACTGAACGCAAGCCCGCTCGTTCTCGATCAAGAGCTACTCCTCACAACCCTTCTTTAGATAAACATCAATATCCTTGGAATACAGGCACATAAAATACTCTGGCCGCCAAGTCTTTTGCTAGTAATGTGGCCGTCTCCTTCCAATCCATATTCTCGCCCAAGTCGTGGGCGAAGGTCCAGATGTCATGGCCGCAGAGGAATCGCTGCTGTACAAACTCTGCTTGGCTTGGCGACGTCTCGAACTCCTCGCATGAAGCATCACCGGGTGATGATTGGGCTGCTCTTCTAAAACTCAGATTGCCAGCCTTCTTACGCTTTGCCCTTACGGGCCCGAGTTGCGCGCGAGGCATCACCGTAAAAGAAAGGAATACGTTAGAGGGTCCAACTTATAACACGGCTCTAAAGCACGATCTCGAGTGAAAAGAATGGAAACCAATCCTAAATATCCTATAGCCTCACGATTATTGGTGGTGCACAACACACCGATAATCAAGACTTACTAGATACGATGCAGTAGACACTTTCCGAGGATTAATCGCTCGATACCACTTTTGTCACGACCTGTTAGGCTCGTGGATAGTGCCTTACCCGGCACCCAAGTAGTCATACATCGAGAAAACCGGAGGAATATAAAACAACCAAGATATGAAACAAGATAAATAAGACATACGGTTTAGGGAAAAGTTGCCTTTCGCATAATGTATATAAATAACCCAAAATGAGCAGTTACATCCCAACCTTACAACAGTCTACAGACCTCTAAGAGTTTAAACAACAATGGCGGTGGCCCCGCCATACCACAATACAAATATCTACAACGACGGACTATACCAAAATGCTAAGCTCCGAGAAGCGGAGCTTTCCAATGCTGGGTGATCCTAAGAACGGATCAGCGGTAGGAGTACCTTTACTCGCGCATGAACGCGGCCCAAGGAGGTCGATAACAGTACCAAGTATGTGAACAAAATGCGTAATGAAATCATAGTAGTCTATATAAGGCGTGAGACATGTATGATAAGCCAAAACTACGATTCACAATAAATAGCCATGTCAAGTCGTGGACTCGTGCCTCAAAGTCATCACAATAGAACCGCACGGTAAGTACGAAGGCATAGCCGACTACTAAAACCCAGCAGTACCAGGTCATAAATCGTATCATGAGATCTGTCTAGATCGCACATGATCAAAGCCGCCACTCGCCGCAGATCTAATGCGCATCTAGTCACGAACTTCCCGCACTCGCATAGGCCAAACAGATAGGCCCGCATGAGGTATAACCCGCATCGAGGGTAGCTACTCCCTGCGGCGTCCTAGACTCGTCGTCCGCATGGCCACAAGGACCGCGTGACCACAAGGGTCGATACTAACACGGAACTCCCGCAGCCCGTGATAGGCCATCTGCACCGCATAAGGTATTCTCGAATCATAGGTCCATCGACTACCGAAGTCTACCCCGCGTCGGAGGGCCTTAACCCGAGTTATGAATGATATAATATCAACATAACCGCTTATTGCTAAACAACATAAGCACAACAAGGGAAAACCCTTTACACAAACATCACAAGATACTAACTCACGTGGCCCTAACATGTTTACTTATCAAGTCAACAAGAAAGTATTACAAGACTATCACAAATCAATACAATCAAGTTATTCACACAAGGTACTTTCTACATTATGTTAACAAGTTCGGGTTGTTAGCCCCAAAGTACTTCATGTATTACCCTTTAAAAGATCCGTTTCTTTTACAAAAGTCACACAATACCGTAGTATAAAAATAGAGTAATTATCCTTCAAGTACATTAAAACACTTCTCCTTGTAAAATCAAGTAACAACATTCTTTTCCTAACGTTCAAGTTTGCCTAATTTCAATTACTCAAGTTTCTCATTTTGAAAGGGTTTGTAGTTCATAGTTTTAATCCTTTAAAACAATTTGAGAAACATATACCTTATGTGTGAGTAGTTTATTATTGTTCATAACAATCTTATTACAATGACCATGATCTAGAAATGTAATATCATTTTGTCTCATCTTAGATCCTATGCAGATGGAAGTTTCTACCGTTTTAAATACATTATTAGTCAAAACATTTTCCCTTTATTAGCTATTTCTTGTGGTTTGTTCGACATTCATTCGATTCAAATCAAGAAACATTATTCCTTTTTATCACTCTTAAGTCGTTATACCTAACTTCCCATAAAGCTAGTATGACTCTTAAGCTTTTTAAAACCAAGTGTTACTCTTCTTTCCAAAAATGGTTTCTTAATTCTTTTGAACCACTTCAGATTCTTATTATTCAGGCTTAAGTCCGAAGACATTGCCGTAATTATTATTCAGGCTTAAGTCCGAAGACATTGAAGTAATTATTATTCGTGCTTAAGTCCAAGACATTGCCGTAATTATTATTCGATTAACACACGACGTCACCGCACTATATACATATTCTTTAAAATATCATGCTCAAGAGGATAGGAAGAATCACATACCTTCCGGTGAAAACCACCGCCAAGTTGAATATGTCGCGCGCAGAGTATCGACTCATATCACCAAATATGTCTATCAACGTCAGATCAGATCGTATAAAGCTCTAAACAGAGGGTTCGCTATTCTATGGACATTTGGGCAGCACTTCCCTACCCTGAGCTACTCAAGTCCATCTGTGAAAACAAATTCATGTAAGTGCAGATTCTATTATTCTTCATTTAAGCCCTTCTACTATGATAACAGTTCAATTCTATTCTGCAATACCCTTCTAAGTATTTAATACTTATTCCTATACTTCTACAGTATATACACTCTATTTACTAAAGGAAGATAAGGTTATTTACCTCGGTAAGCCCAATAATATCCTAGATAAAAGTCTACTGAGCAAGGTTTAGCTCCTAAGTTATGCGCTCCAGAGCTCCAAGAAAACCTTAGAAGTTCTTCACAACTTCTACAAAGGACTAAGGGATTTGGGTTAGGTAATTTGGGCATTATAACAATACTAGAAGGCAACATTTCTACCAAGGAGGGGGTAGTGTTTCAGGCTAGGCTAGAGGAGGGGTTGCTCTGCCAGAGCTTCTCAAAGGGGGTGTTGGGCGAAAAGGCTACAGGGAGAGGAAGGATTTTCAAGACTTAGAAAATATTTGGATGAAGAAGTTCATCAACCTAGAGGGTATTTATAGGTCAAGGGATGGCCAACCAATGGCCAAGATTATGCCAAGTGCAAGGCAAGTGTAGGGTGAGGATTTAGGCAAGTGTCCTCGCCAACTTGCACACAAAATATCCTACCAACTCCAAGACAAAACAAGCCAACCCAATCGCCCTATTGCCGCGACATCCATCAATGAGAGGGTGACAAGTGTCGCCTCTCGTTGGTCCAACGTGATCGTCTCTCGGAAAAATCCGCAAAAATTAGAAATGACATAGCCTAATTTATCCTACGCGAGTTGTGTAAAACGCTTCATTTAAAAACGACTCTAAGGCCAGTGTTGTGTACAAAGTGGAATTCGCCCAAGCCAACTAGTGGGGTGACACGTGTCGCCTCCTACTCGCCCAAAATATTTCATCTTCCGAAAATATCCACAATGGCCAAAATCTCAAAACAAAGTGGGCCCTACAAAATCAGAAATTTTCTCCCGTGGGCCCCACGTGACCATTTCCGAAAATAAAATTCCATAATACTCTAATATTCCAAGAAGTCCGAATACCAAATCTGGGAATCCAATTCCCATTAACGAATCTTTTTCCTTCACAAAAACCGGAAACTTTTCCGTGGAAAAAAATCACCTCTTTCTTCCATTCCAATTTCAATGTCGTATTCTCGTACGTACGTCCTCGCATACATACCCTGAAACTACGGGGTATAACAATTTCTCTACCACAAAGGGGGAGGGGTATTTCTCGAAAACAACTAGGCTAGTGGGTACCTGGCTTAGAACACTACAAAAGGGGGGGGGGGACCCTCTCGGCCAAAGCTCACAAAGGAGGGGGAGGACTTGGCCGAATGCTACACTTAAGGGGGAGGGATTTTTGAGACTTGGAGAATGATTTTTGGATGAAGAAGTCTTCAAGTTAGAGGGGTATTTATAGGTCAAGCAAGGGCCAACCAATGGCCAAGATGAAGACAAGTGTGGTGCAAGTGTAGGGCTAGGATTTACCCATGTGTCCTTATCCATCTACTACACAAAATATCCTACCTAACCCTTGACCAAGAAAAGCACAAAAAACGTGCCAAAGGAAGCCCTCTTTGCCGTCCATTGAGGGTGACAAGTGTCACCCTCCCGTTGGTCCAAAATATTTCATCTCTCGGAAAAATCCGCAAAAATTAAAAATGACATAGCCGTATTTTTCCCTTCGCAAGTCTTGTAAAACGTTTCGTCGAAAAACGACTCTTTCCGGTACTTGTGCCCAAATTTTCGGTCCTAGCCTAACTTAAGGCTCAAACTTTTCTACGTACGTCCTCACGTACATACTCTGGAAATACGGGGTATAACAATTACATACTGTAGTAGTATAGAAATGAGTATAAGATATATAGAAGGATGGTATGAAAGAAGAGAATTGAACTGTACTTACATTGGGTTGTATTTACAGTAGACTTGTGTAGCTTTACGGGTAGGGAAGTGCTGCCCAAATTTCCGTAGAAATAAGAACCTTCTGCTTAGAATATTCTACAGAGTAGTCTATACGTTGATAGACGTATTTGACTATTATAGGTTGATACTCTACGCACGACATATTCGACTTGGCAGGTGGATTTCGCCGAGGAGGTATGTGATTCTTCCTATCCTCTTGAGCATGATATTTTAAAAGAATATATATAGTACGGTAGACGTACGTATGTTAACTGAACGTGGTTTTACTTCGATGTCTTTTGACTTGAGTTTTAAATAATAAGAATCTTGAAGTATTTCAAATGAATTAAGAATAGTTTTTTAAAGAAGAGTAATACTTGGTTTTAAAAGCTTAAGAGTTATACTAGCTTTATGGGAAGTTAGGTATAACGACTTAAGAGAAATAAAAGGAACGGTTTACTTAATTGTTTATGAAAGCCTTGTATTGATTTGAAATGAGAATAAGTATCGAACAAACCATCGCGCTAATAAAGGAAAATGTATTGACTAATTAGGTATTATTAAAACCAGTAGAAACCTCCATCTGCATAGAAGCTAAGATAAGACAAAATTGTATTACATTTCCTAGATCATGACTGCTTTAATAAGATCATTAATAAACAAGTTTTGATTTTCTTAAAATTTCAAAGTAAGGACTTGATTTATAAAAGACACAGACTTGAAAATTTGAAGTGTTTTCGTTTAAAAAGGAAGGCATGCTTTTGTCTTAAGTTGGTTCAAAAAGAAGGTAGGGAAATTGTTTTGGTTTACTTAAAAAGATAGTCACTCTATTTTGATACTACGGGTATCGTGTGACTCTTGTGAAAGAAACGGATCTTTTTAAAGAGTTAATGTATGAAGTACTTTGGGGATAAAAACCCGAACTTGTTGACATAAAATAGAAAGTACCTTGTGTGAATAACTTGACTATGTTGGCTTGTGATAGCCTTGTAATACTTTCTTGTTGGTTTGATAAGTAAACATGTTAGGATGCTACGTGTGTTAGTGTCTTGTGATGTTTGTGTAAAGGGGTTTCCCTTGATTGTGCTTATGTTGTTTAACGATAAGCCGTTATGTTAGTATTGTACCACTCACCTCTTGACATGATATATCGGGGGTTAAGCTGCCCCCCGATGCGAGGGATGCCTCATGCGGGTCCAGGGGACCTATGCGGAGCTACGAGAGTTCCAGGTTAGTGTGCGGGGAATACCTCATGCGGTCTATGTGGCCATGCGGACTACGAGAGTCGGGGCGATGTCGAGGTAGCTACCCTCGACGCGGAATACCTACGCGGGCCTAGGTGGCCTACGCGAGTCGCGGTGAGTTCGAGATTTGACGCGCATTGATACCGAGGCGAGTGGCGCCTTCGATCATGTGGCGCGTGCAGAAAGACCTCGTGATACGCTTTTATAGCATTGTTAGTGCGTGAGTTTTAGTAGTCGGCTATGCCTTCCGTACTCCCGCATGCTTTATTATGACACAGGTGGACACGGTGTTCATGTGTATTCCTTGGTGCTTTTATATCATGGATCGGCGGTGAGGAAGGAATTCCACGCATGATTGATATTGTGGGCATGAGACCCATGGTTATATTTGAGTGATGACTTTAAGGCGTGAGTCACGACTTGACATATTTGCTACATATTGTGTATCGTAAATTGTTATCATATATGTCTTCGCTTTATATAGACTATATGATTTCATGTCTGATATTTCAGTTTCACATACTTGGTACTGTTGTCTTGACCTCTGGGGCCGCGTTCATGCCGCGGAGAGGTACACCGATTGTTGATCCTCGCTCTTAGGGTCACAGTCGTTTTGGGAAGCCCGTGTCTCCGAGGCTTATCTTTGGTATAGTCTGTCACGACCGAACCGGGCGTGGATCGGTGCCCTACATGGGCACCCTTCAGCCTTAACAACTAAGTAAAATCTGCGAATTTAAATAACATTTTTTTAAACCAACATACGCGTAAAGCCAGGCAAAGCCGCCATAATATATATAAACAAAAGACACCACACCGTATATGAGTCCAATCCCACATATGAATACATGCACTTAAGAGTTATATCAACTATGACGGACAAGGCCCCGCGTACCCATAATCGTACAAAAGCTCTTGAAAGACTTATACCAAAAAGATAAACTCCCAATGTAAGGAGCTATCCAAAACTCGAAAGGCGGTCCTACACTGCCGATCATCAAATCACAGACTGAACTGCAGATGAAACGCACTTCAAGGAGGTCAGTACGAAGAATGTACCAAGTATGTGAAACAGTAAGTACTGTAATGAAATCATAGCAGTCTAAGCAAAACAGGAGACATGTATGATAGCCAACCTACAGTACACAACACATAAGCAGTCATAACAAGTCAGGGACGCATGCCCTCAAGTCATTTCTAAAATATAACCATGGGTCTCACGCCCATAATATCAATCATGCCCGTGGAATCCTTCCTCACTGCCGGCAGTCCATGATATAGTATAACACCAATAGGCATACATGAACACCAAGTCCTACCTGTGTCCTAAAAACTGTACGGGCCCAGCAGGAAAAATGAGCAGGTGGTAAAGCAGGGGGTATAATGTCTTGGGGGTTTACCCCTCACTTATACTCTTACCCTAGAGAAGGTGGTAAAGCATCTTGGGGGTTTACCCCTCACTTATACTCTTACCCTATCTCAACCGACCATCAAACAAAACAAGCAGGGGGTATAATGTCTTGGGGGTTTACCCCTCACTTATACTCTTACCCTGGAGAAGGTGGTATAGCATCTTGGGGGTTTACCCCTCACTCATACTCTTAACCTATCTCGACCGGCCGTCAAACAAAACAGAAGCACTACCATGTCTTCTATAAAAATCCGGGAATTTAACCCAAGTACTACAAATAGCTAAGCATACCCGTGGAATCCCACATCACCGCTTGACGCTCCAAGTACTTACAACAAGACACGCTCTCCAACCGAGAGTCGCAAGAACGTAATAAAACATAATACTTGCACTCAACGGCTATCACCAGCACACATAGGCAATTCTCAACTAATCAGGCCAAAGTACTTATCAAGGCACACATGGAATAATTCTCAATTAACCAAGCCAATGTACTTATCAAGGCACACATAGAATAATTCTCATTTAACAAGCCAAAGTACTTATCAGGGCACAAATAGAATAATTCTCATTTAACAAGCCAAAGTACTTATCAGGGCACAAATAGAATAATTCTCATTTAACAAGCCAAAGTACTTATCAGGGCACAAATAGAATAATTCTCATTTAACAAGCCAAAGTACTTATCAGGGCACAAATAGAATAATTCTCATTTAACAAGCCAAAGTACTTTTCAGGGCACAAATAGAATAATTCTCATTTAACAAGACAAAGTACTTATCAGGGCACAAATAGAATAATTCTCATTTAACAAGTCAAAGTACTTATCAGGGCACAATTATAATAATTCTCAATTTACCAAGCCAAAGTACTAATCAAGGCACACTTAGACAAATTCTCAATTTATCAAGCCAAAGTACTAATCACGGCATCACATAGAATTATTCTCAATTAAACAGCCAAAGTACTACGTCGCACATTCTTTCAAAAGACTCATTTTATGTAAAACCCCAAGATACTAACACCCGTAGTATCAAGGCATGTCTATTTTTCAAAGTAAGTTACTACACGTTTAGAAAACTCATTTCAAGGCTTGAAATCAAGTAACTTCAAATTTTCACAATCTAGGCAACTTATGCCCTTTAATCAAAATAGACAACTTTCTAAACCTTCCATAAAGCCGTTATAACCAACTTCCCATAAAGCCGTTATAACCCTTTATGGTTTTTAGACAATTTCATTCTTTTTATAACTAAGAGACTTATACTTAAAACCAAGTATCACAACCTTTCAAATCGAGTCTCTTAACTTTCAAAATACTTCGAGTCTCTTAATATATAGAAAACAAGTTTCTTCTACTTTTAAACCTCAAGTAACTCACACCTTTAAAACAAGTTACTTCTCTTAAATCATGTCATTTCTCCTCTTTTAAAACAAGTAAGTAAATCACTCCTTTGACTCCCCCTAAAGTCATTATAATGACCTTTAGGTTTTTGGAACTAAGGCACTAGCCGAAAGATTTGGAAACCACTTCCTTTTCAAGACTCTATGTACTTTAAGTAAAATACCTTTCACCTTTAAGAATCCAACTTCACTAAGGCAATGGATTATACAACTTACAATTTAAACATCAAAGTACAACCAAGGAAGTACATAGAACAAATTCTATATTAGGCAATCCAAGTACAACCAAGGAATGAATCATTTAAGGAGTAGAACTTACTTTCTTTATCTTAAGGAATCATGCTAGAAGAGGAGATAGTTCACATACCTTTTCGGCTAATATCCACAAGCTAAGCCGAATACGCCGTACGTAGAAGTGTCAACCTATAATGGTCACAACAAGACTATCAACTTCTAGTCTCTAACGTAGAATAATACTAAGTATACGGTCTCTAATTCTACGGAAAATCGGGCAGCACTTCCTTTGTTTTGTCACGACCCGTTCCGGGGCCCGTGACTGGTGCCTTACCCGGGCACCCAAGTAGCCATATATCAGAGAAAATCAGCGGAATATAAAACAAGATATGAAACATTATAACATAAGACACAGTTTATCTGAGAAAAAGGTTTCCTTTCGGCATATATATACATAAACCAAGTTTTTGCAGTTACATCCCAATCGCATAACATGTCTACTGCACTCTAAGGAAATAAACAACTATGGCGGACGGGGCCCGCCATACCTCGACCGCATAAAACTATCTACAACAGGAGATCATACCCAAAAGTAGAGCCTCGGAGAAGATGGAGCTCGACACCAACGCAAGAGATCCTGGGATGTGGATCTAGCACTGCGCCCTTACCTGCGGCATGAACGCAGCCCCCCGAAGGAGGTCAGTACAATAGGTACCAAGTATGTGAAACTATAAAGTACTTAAATGAAATCAAAGTATTTAAAACCATTTCACAAATACAATCGATCAATTGCACGTAGTGTCATATCACAAACAAGGGCGGTAATAGGAAAATCAGAATGTGTCTTTTCTAGGCCGCGAATGATCGAAGCAAGGCCAATCGCCCATAGTATCATTCTGCGTGCCTAATCACGGACTTCGCACCGCATAGTCACACAGGACCCGCATGAGGTATTCCTCGATCGGGGTAGCTAACCCCTGCACTACCGACTCCCGCGATCCGCATAGTCTCAATAGACCGCATAGTCCATGGACCGAATAGGGCATCCGCGTCGGGCTAAACACCCGAATGATCAATCACGAGCATACCGCTGCTCCGCATAGTCTCATTGCACCGCATAGGTCGTATAGACCCGCATCGGGTGGCAAGCCCGGTATAACAAGTCGGGGGTAGGTGATATAATAACAAGACAACGGACTTACCGCTTAGCAACGTAAGCAAAGCAAGAATGACCACTTTCACAAAGATTACAAGACACTAACACAGGTAGCATCATAATATGTCTACTTATCAAACAATCTTACTATACTTAACATAAATCAATACCAGGCTTTTATAAACAAACAAGTAAACAGTTCCTTCTATCTTTCTTAAGTTGTTATACCTAACTTCCCATAAAGCTAGTATAACTCTTAAGCTTTTGTTTTAAAACCGATATTTCTCTTACGTTAAAAATGATTCATGATTCTTTGAAATGCATCAGATTCTTATTATTCAGCTTAAGTCAAAAGACATTGCAGTAGTTGTTATTCGTGCTTAAGTCAAAAGACATTGCCGTGATTATTATTCAGTTAACACGTACGCCTACCGACTATATATATATCTTAAAATATCATGCTTAAGAGTATAGGAAGAATCACATACCTTCGCGTAAATCCACCGCCAAGTCGAATATGTCGCGCAGAGAATCAAATTATAAGAGTCACGGACATCTATCAAAGTCTAGACTACTCAGAGGTCATTCTAAACAGAGGGTTCTCAATTCTACGGAAAGTCCAGCACTTCCTACCGGTGGCTATATAAGTCTCTTCAGAAACAGCCTTATGTGAGAACAGTTCAATTATTCTTCTTTTAAACCCTTCTACTGTGATAACAGTTCAATTCTATTCTGTAATATCCTTCTAAGTATTTAATACTTATTCTTATACATCTACGATGTATTCTCTAATTATAAAAGACGGTAAGATTATTTACCTCGATAAGCCCAATATTATCCAAGTATAAACGTCGATCCTGAACGAGGTTTAGCTCCTAATTTGTACGCTCCGATAGCTCCAAGAATCCTTAGAAGTTCTTCACAACTTCTACTAAGTACTAAGGGATTTGGGCTAGGTATTTTGGGCATTATAACAATACTTGAAGGCAACTTTTCTACCAAGGGAGGGGGTAGATTTCGCTAGGCTAGATGGGGCCTCGCCAACTTCACTCGAGGGGAGTAGGCTTTGGAAGAAACAAGCTCAAGGCAGAGGGGAGGATTTTCAAGACTTGGAAAGGAATTTGTGAATGAAGAACTCTTCATCTTAAGGGGGTATTTATAGGTCAAGCCATGGCCAACCAATGGCCAAGATGATGCCAAGTGCAAGGCAAGTGTAGGGTGAGGATTTGCCGAAGTGTCCTTATCCATCCACTACACAAAATATCCTACCAACTACTTGACAAAAAAGCCAATCCAATCGGCCACAAGAACGCCTCACGTCCATCAATTGGAGGGTGACAAGTGTCGCCCTCCCGTTGGTCCAAAATGTTTCGTCTCTCGGAAAAATCTGCAAAAATTAGAAATGGCATAGCCGGAATTTATCCTACGCGAGTCTTGTTAAACGTTTCGTCGGAAAACGATTCCTTGAGTGAGTTGTGCCCAAAAAACGTGCCATGCCTAAACTTTAAGGGCAAACTTTCGTACGTACGCTCTTACGTACATACTCCGGAAATACGGGGTATAACATTCTCCCCTCCTTAGAAACATTCGTCCCGAATGTTCCTTCCCAAGACAGTTAACGATAAGGTTCTTCATAACTTAAACAGTTGCAAATGCCACATACGGCCACAAAACAACACTTAGGCATATATGACAATGAAAAAAAAAAATTACAAGTAGGAAAGTGAATTACCTGGAGGTGTGGGGAATAGGTGAGGATATTTCTGCCTCATGTCCTCCTCAGCTTCCCACGTCATCTCCTCCTGCTCGTTCCGCCACGTAACTTTGACGAAGCCACGCCCTTGGTCCGCAGACGCCTAACTCGACGATCGACTATCGCTATGGGAATCTCTTCATACGATAACCCCTCACACCGACATCGCCAATCGGGTGTACCTAGATGGATCCGATACATCTCTCAAGATAGAAACATGGAACACCGGATGCACCGCCTCGGATCGGACGGCAGATCCAACTCGTAGGCAACCTTGCCTACCTGCGGACTATCCGACACGCCCAATATACCTGGGCCGAAGTTTCCTTTCTTCCCGAATCTCATCACACCTTCATGGGTGACACCTTCAGAAAACCCAATCATCAACCTCGAACTCCGATGCCGACGACGGTGATCTCGTATATGACTCTGCCGACTTCAGCCGCCAAGAACCGCCTCTGGATAAGCTTCACCTTATCCATCGCTGCTGCACCAACCGCCCTACTAATCGTACTCGCCAACATCAAACCAGCCTTATCGGCGACCGCACTTCCTCCCATACAAGGCCTCATAAGGCGCCATCCGAATCTGGAGTGGTAGCTATTATTATATGCAAACTCAACTAGAGGCAAATGATCCTCCTACCACTCGGTCAATAACACAGCTCGCACATATCCTCAAGAGTGCGGATAGTGCGCTCTGCCGTCTGCTGCGTGGATGGAATGCGATTTCAGCTCACTGCGTCCCTAAACCCTTCGGAAGGACCTCAGGTTAGCCAGAATCGGGCTCCTGCATGCGATATGATCGAAATAGGACTCCATGCGATCGACGATCTCTCGGATGTAAAGTCCGCATAATCCTCACCAAAAGTCGCCCTAACGGGAAGAAAGTGGGCTGATTTCACACCGTCGACGATAACCCAAATAGAATCATGCTTCCTGAGTGTGAGGTAATCCCGTGATAAAGTCCATGTTGATCACCTCCCATTTCCAAGTCGGATCTCTATCGCTGCAACAAACCACCGTGCCTGCGTGCTCTATCTTCACCGGCCGACAACACGGCATCGAGCTACGAACTCGCAACGTCCCTCTTCAAGCCATCCCACCAATACACGATCGGGCGTCGTGGTACATCTTAGTCGACCGGATGGATAGAGTAGCGTCGCGATGTGGGCTTCCCTAACTCGCCAAGTCACAAACATCCGGAACACACAACCCGCCTCAAACCTTAGCACTCGGTGCTACCTCAAAAGGACCGCTTCCTCACGAAGAGCCGATCACGATACCGAATCAAAACCGATCCTCGAATCGCTGCTCTTCACCTCTCGACGATGGAAGACTGGCAACCTCACGAACTCTAACCCCATCGCTACGTAATTAATCAAGCGAACACCAAGGCTCGCTAATCGATGCAAATCACGAACCATGCCCTCCTCGCTGGTTGCACATCCGATAGGCTCCCATCGACCTACGACTAAGGCATACGCCACAACATCGCCTTCCGGGTGGTACGGGATATCAACATCGTAATCCTTAAGCAACTCTAACCACCGTCTCGCCGTAAGTTCGGCTCCTCTGGTGAAGATATACTTGAGGCTCTTGTGGTCTGTATAAATATCCACGTGAACCCCATACAAATAGTGCCTCAGATCTTCAAGGCGTGAATCACCGCGCTAACTCCAAATCATGGGGGTAGTTCTCCGTGTTTCTTAAGCCGCTGGGCGCGACGCTTATAACTCTACCTCGCATCAACACACATCCCAGCCCGATGCCTGACGCATCACAATACACGACATAACCATCCGACCCTCCGAAGAGTAAGAACGGGGCGGCCGCCTCCTTCAAAGAATCGAAACCCCGCCACAAGCATCGATCCATCAAACTTAGCCGCCTTCCGAGTCACCTAGTCAATGGTGCAGATAGAAGCAAACTTCTACGAACCGGATAATAACTGCGAGGCCCGTAAAGTCGCGAACCTCTGCCGAGTAGTAGGTTCAGGCCAAGTCCTGACTGCCTCGATCTTGGCCGTATCTACTCGAATGCCATCAGCCCCGACAATATGCCCAAGAAAAGCCACCGAAGCTAACCAAAACTCACATTTGGAAAACTTGGCGTATAATCGTTGGTCCCGAGAATCACAAGATCCTCAAATGCGCCGCATGCTCTTGCTCTGAGCGAGAATAAACCAAGATGTCATCAATGAACACTATCACAAACGTGTCCAAAAATGGTTTGAACACTCGGTTCATCAAATCCATGAATATCGCGAGCATTGTCAACCCAAAAGACATGACCAACTCATAATGCCCGCATCGTCGGAATGCGATCTGGGACATCCACATCTCTCGACTGCACTGATGATAGCCCGATCGCAGATCAATCTTGAGAAACATCTCGCGCCGCAACCGGTCGAACAAATCATCAATCTCGGGAAGGGTATTCGTTCTTAATGGTCACCTTGTTGATTGTAATCAACACACATGCGCAGCCCCGCCCTTCTTCTTTACGAACAATACGGCGCTTCCGGGGGAGAAACACTAGGCCTAATGAAGCCCTTCTCCAAAGAAATCTCTCAACTGGTCCTTCAACTCTCTCAACTCGGCAGGTGCCATTCTGTATGGCGGAATGGAAATAGGCCGAGTGTCTGGCAACACATCTATACAAAACTCGATCTCCCTCTCAGGAGGGATACCCGGGAGGTCGTCTAGAAACACGTCTGGGAACTCTCTGACTACCGAATCGATCAAAATCTGCATCGCTGACCTCAGATCAAACACCCGAACGAGATGGTAGATATACCCTTCGCACCATCTTCCTAGCCTTGAGGTAAGAAATAAACTTACCCTACGATACTGATGTTCTCCCACACAACCACCGGCTCCTCAGGAAACTGGAACCGTACCACTCTCTCCCTGCAGTCTACATTGGCGTAGCAAGAAGCTAGCCAATCCATACCCATGATCACGTCGAAATCAGTCATGTCCAACTCTATCAAGTCGGCTAGGGTCCGACGATCAGATATGGTCACCGACAAGCCCTATATACCCGCCGAGCTACCACCGAATCACCCATCGCGTAGCTACCTCAAAGGGTCTATGGACTCGTGCTCTATCCCTATCCTACTAGAAATAAGGGAGATATATAGACGAGTAGAACCCGGATCTATCAAGGCATACACATCAAATCCAGAACCGATAAGGTACCGTGATTTACATCGGTGAGGCCTCCCGATCCCGCCTACCGACAAGGCATAAATGCGGTTCGAGGACCGCTAGAATCGACTCGCGCCACGACCGCCGCGACCCGCTGGTCCATGAGTACCTTGCCCTCCGGGCGAGTAATCGCTGGGATGAAGAAGCGCAGCACTCGTAGGTGAGCCCTACCACCGCCGCCCGGTCGGACAAACTCGTGAAATGACCTCGCCACAAGTATAGCAAGCTCGAGTAGTACTACGGCCTCCCGTAATGGAATCTACCACAACGCACACCGAGCGGACCTCGATCGGTTAGCACCCTTGCTACCCCGAAGTTCAAGTCCTCGGGCCACGACCGCCTCAATGCTCCACTGCATCAAAACGATGTAGAGTGCTCGAGCCGCGCGTGCAAATCTAGACTTTGCCGATGCCGCCCACCACGAACCACCAAAAGAACCGGCCGTCTTGGCCTTCTTCGCCGATATCGGCTACCCGGCGTCTCTACGCCTCGCATCCCAGCATGAGCTCGCATACGGTAATGTCCATGCTCGCAAGGGACACACCCGCACAAGACTCGCCATATAGTCGCTTCAGCCTTGACGTAGCGATGCACCCGGCCTCCATATTCGCTACCGGGCAGGACATATCGAGCCAAAGAATCGAACTCGACATTGTACTCCCTAATCGGCGCCCTCCTCTCAAAGAACAAAAATCATACCGTGCCCTCCTCATCTGCGGAGGCAAGAAGTGTGTGAGGAAAGCCTCCAAAACTCATCCCATACCGGAGGTGCATGCTCTCCCGAAAGCTCCCACGAATCAAACCAATCGATCGGTATCACGCAGCCGACGCGAACCGAATGTCACAGACTCACCAAGCCTTGATCACCCGTGATGATCCTTCAGAATCGACGGATGAACTCGCGGATCATCCTCGTGCCTCGACCAGAAACTCGCGGGCTACAACTAAGGAAATCCGTAGCCTCAAACCGCTCGCCGGGTGAACCACGCACGATCGGGCCGAATCGAATCGCCAGATTCAGCCTATCCTCGTGTGCGCCACAATCCTAGCCAATAGTCGGGTTATCTCTCAGTACCTATCTCTCCGCCTGTGCCGTGGGGATGCGAGAGGTACGGCATGCGTGGTCTCGCTGGCCGGGCGGCGTCATGGAACTCGCCGTCTCGCATAGATCGGGCCGAGCCTCGTGACTGGGTGTCTCGCTAGCAGCCTCCGCCTTGCCCTTGCGGGCCCGGTTGCCTTACGTGGAGGCATAATCAGCATAGAAAGGAATACGTTAGAGGGGTCCAACCTATAACACGGCCTCTAAAGCACGATCTCGAGTGAGAAGAATGGGAACCAATCCTAAATATCCTATAGCCTCTCGATTATTGGTGTGGTGCACAACACACCGATAATCAAGACTCTACTAGATACGGTTCAGACACCTTCCGAGGATTAATCGCTCGATACCACTTTTGTCACGACTTCGCCCGGCCCGTGGATCGTGTCTTACCCGCACCTAAGTAGCCATATATCGAGAAAATCGGAATATAAAACAAGATATGAAACATTATAACATAAGACACGCTTTATCTCGAGAAAAGGTTGCCTTTAGCATATATATACATAAACCAAGTTTTTGCTACATCCCAACTGCATAACATGTCTACTGCACCTCTAAGGAAATAAACAACTATGGCGACAGTGGCCCCGCCATACCGATCAGACAAAACTATCTACAACAGGGAGATCATACCCAAAAGTAGAGCCTCCGGAGAAGATGGAGCTCCTGACACCAACGCAAAAGATCCTAAGGATGCGGATCTAGCACTGCTGCCTCTACCGCTGCAGATTTAACGCAGCCCGGCGAGGTCAAGCATAACAGGTACCAAGTATGTGAAACTGTAAAGTACTTAAATGAAATCAAGTATTTAAAAACCATTTGCAAATATAATCAGTTCAGTTGTACGTAGTGCCATATCACAAACAAGAACAGTAATAGGAAAACTGTAACAGGTCTTTTCTAGGCCGCGAATGATCGAAGCAAGGCCAATCGCCCATAGTATCATTCTGCGTGCCTAATCCTGGACTTCCGCAGTCCGCATAGGTCACACACAGACCCGCATGAGGTATTCCTCGACGGTAGCTAACCCTGCACTACCGACTCCCGCACCGCATAGTCTCGATAGACCGCATAGTCCATGGACCGCATAGTGGCATCCCCGTGATCGCTAAACACCCGAATGATCAATCTCGAGCATACCGCCGCCCGCATAGTCTCACAGACCGCATAGCCGTATAGACCCGCATCGCGTGGCAAGCCCTGATAACAAGTCGAGCGGGTAGGTGATATAATAACAAGATAACAGACTTACCGCTTAGCAACGTAAGCACAGCAAGAATGACCCCTTTCACAAAGATTACAAGACACTAACACAGTAGCATCATAATATGTCTACTTATCAAACAATCTTACTATACTTAATGTAAATCAATACAAGGCTTTTATAAACAAACAAGTAAATAGCCTTTCTATCTTTCTTAAGTTGTTATACCTAACTTCCCATAAAGCTAGTATAACTCTTAAGCTTTTGTTTTAAAACCGGATATTTCTCTTCTGTTAAAAATGATTCAAGATTCTTTGAAATGCATCAGATTCTTATTATTCGTGCTTAAGTCAAAAGACATTGCCGTAGTTGTTATTCGTGCTTAAGTCAAAAGACATTGCCGTGATTATTATTCGCTTAACACACGACGCTCACCGTACTATATATATATCTTAAAATATCATGCTTAAGAGTATAGGAAGAATCACATACCTTCGCGAAATCCACCGCCAAGTCGAATATGTCGCGCAGAGAATCACCTATAAGAGTCACGACATCTATCAAAGTCTAGACTACTCGTAGGTCATTCTAAACAGAGGGTTCTCAATTCTACGGAAAGTCGGGCAGCACTTCCCTACCCGGTGGGCTATATAAGTCTACTGTAAAACAGCCTTATGTGAGAACAGTTCAATTATTCTTCTTTTAAACCCTTCTACTGTGATAAGTTCAATTCTATTCTCAGAATATCCTTCTAAGTATTTAATACTTATTCTTATACATCTACAGATGTATTCTCTAATTATAAAAGACGGTAAGATTATTTACCTCGATAAGCCCAATATTATCCAAGTATAAACGTCGATCCTGAACGAGGTTTAGCTCCTAATTTGTACGCTCCGATAGCTCCAAGAATCCTTAGAAGTTCTTCACAACTTCTACTAAGTACTAAGGGATTTGGGCTAGGGTATTTTGGGCATTATAACAATACTTGAAGGCAACTTTTCTACCAAGGAGGGGGTAGATTTCGCCAGGCTAGAGGGGCCTCGCCAACTTCACCTGGGGGAGTAGGCTTTGGAAGAAACAAGCTCAAGGCAGAGGGGAGGATTTTCAAGACTTGGAAAGGAATTTGTGAATGAAGAACTCTTCATCTTAAGGGGGTATTTATAGGTCAAGCCATGGCCAACCAATGGCCAAGATGATGCCAAGTGCAAGGCAAGTGTAGGGTGAGGATTTGCCGAAGTGTCCTTATCCATCCACTACACAAAATATCCTACCAACTACTTGACAAAAAAGCCAATCCAATCGGCCACAAGAACGCCTCACGTCCATCAATTGGAGGGTGACAAGTGTCGCCCTCCCGTTGGTCCAAAATGTTTCGTCTCTCGGAAAAATCCGCAAAAATTAGAAATGGCATAGCCGGAATTTATCCTACGCGAGTCTTGTTAAACGTTTCGTCGGAAAACGATTCCTTGAGTGAGTTGTGCCCAAAAAAACGTGCCATGCCTAAACTTTAAGGCAAACTCAGACGTGACGCTCTACGCATATACCCTGAAATACGGGGTATAACATTTCTACTCACTTTGCCACCTTTTTCAAGGTCGAATACAATAACCAACACGCCACATTTAAGGCTCCAAACAACAATCAAACAAAGGGGATTACACGCCTTACAATACGTGTAAAATTCCGCCCCACAATTCATACGAAATAGCCCCATAATCTAGCCATTCTCGGCCAACATAAATAATAACACTAAGCCCTTTCCAATCCTTTTCCAATTCCAAGTTCTAAGGTTTAACATGTTATATAGTTATAAACCACTTCAACAACTACAATTTTCTTCTTTATACAACATGCGACGACTTAAACGAATAATCAACTTGAATTGTAGTCTTAAGGCTAACATGCTAGTTTTCGGATTAGGGTTCCAATAGCCAATATAATTATCAAACTTCATACAATATAACTCATGCTTGCTAATATCCATAGCTACAATCAATAAGTAAACTTAATTGCTAAAACGACAAAATTTATACCTTTCCAAGCCTTTAAAATTTCCAAGATTCAAAGTCGCGCCTTAGCAATTCTTAGCTCCTTTCCTTAGGTTCCAATCCGCTCCAAGCACTCCTTAGAGGCCTATGAAGAACCCACCTTCAAGTTCCAACTTCAAAGTTGAAGAACTCCTTTAGTTTCCGCCATGACTAATACGAAAACTCCGTTTTCCAAATCTTTCTATTGAGATAACCTTATAATACCCTTAGGGACATTGGGTTTAAGTCTTGCGGCTAATGGATCAAAACTACAAATTTTTCATGTGGAAATGGTAGTGAACCCGAGAGCTAAGCTACAAGAACAAGAATGTGTGATATTTTGCTAAGTCTTCAAGACCTTGTATTGCTACTAGTATGTATTTATAACACATTGGAAGGCTTAGATTATAACAAATGGGTGGCTAAGATGAAAATCACAAGGATTAAGCACAAGTGGACAAGCTGACTTTGGTCAAATATATCAAGCTTGAAGACTTATCTTCCAAGATGGTCAATGACCATATTACCCCTCCTCTAATTCGACCAAGACCTTAAGTGGGGGTGCCACGTGTCGCCCTCTCATTCGTCCATAAAATGCAGAACCTCGTGGCCCCACAAAATGTAAAATTCCAGTGGGCCCCACGTGACCAAATCGTAAAAATAAATTTCCATAATGCTAATAGGTTCCATACTATTCAAATAATACATTTTGAGAATCCAATTCTCAACAACTAACATTTTTCCTTTCCGACGCTCGAACATTTTCCGCTCTGAAACAATTCTTCCTTTCAGATCAATTTCCAAGTCTTGTTTCCTTTCGTACATTCTCTTTTACATGTCACGACTTACGGGTGTAACATTCTTCCCCTTAGAAACATTCGTCCCGAATGTTCTTAGTCGATTGTCAAGCTATACAAACTCCAGATAAACTCTATACTATGCCTAATACCAATACATGCACAAGGCCAACGATGCCACACATGGCCACCACAACACATACGTAAACATATCAATGGACCTTCCGTCCGCGACCCCTTCTCACAAAACTCGAAGGTTCCAGTCTTCCCAAACACGGGATCCTTAGAGGTTCCTTTCCTTCCTTACTTGTCATACTTTCTCGTACTTTCAAACTCATCTAGTACACGCACAAAATCTCAAATTTTGTTTCTGTTCTCCAATCCTTGGAGTTACTATCCAAACTTGGCCATATTGTTACTTACTTTCCCGATAAGGCTCTTCTTGGTCCTTACAACCTAGTTCCGGTGGAACGCATCCACGAACTCGTACAACGATTAACTCAACCTGGGCCTGGCATCCCCGTGCCCCTATCACATAGCGGAACCACTACCAACTGACATCACCCCATTCCATACTATCGGTTGACCCGAGATGAGTCCATAACCCGACTCATCATCACACTTAACTTCTCATTCTTAGTCTGAAATAAATCTCCCTCTTATCTCATGGTACTTCTTACCCTATCCCCTATTCACTAGAGGTTCGTCACATAAGCCAAAGTATTTATACTATACATCCTTCCCAATCGGTCTTTCATCACATGGTAATTACAACTTGTGAACTCTACACAACTATAGTCTCAGTTCACTTATCATTCTTGTCAACAGTCTTAACTTTTCACTTTACTAATCAAAGTATCCCTACCTCTGGGGTACTATCACTTTACAACTCTAGCAATAAAGGGAAAACATATACGCTAGGGTAAAATCTGAATCTAACAATGCACGTATGATTCAAAGAATCGGTATACCAGAACCTGTGCGATGTTGCCTCCCGACCGCCTAGTAGTCACGCCAACTATGCGGTTCAAGGACCGCCGTAACTATAAACTCCACTCGACCTCCACCACTACCGCTAACATCCAACACCGCTCGGGAACGCATACCGGAGGAAAGGAAACCAACCATCGGCCTCGAAGGCTGAGCCACTACACCAGTGCTCCTTCATGACCCTAAAGTCTTCCCTAATCGAGAAACCGAGGCTCGTGCTGGGCCTCAAAACTCGCGCGCAGAAGAACTCGCATCGCGAACAACATCCGTATACCACAGGCATAAGCCCTATCAACTCTCGAGTCCGACTAGTAGCTCTCGCTACTCCTTTGCCCTTCTCGGGCGGCCGTTCTCCTCGAGGCATAATCAGAACACAAAATACGTCGAGAGGAATTATCTTACTAAAACAAATTTCTATGGCACGATCTTAGAGTGAGAAGAATAGAAACCAACTCCTAAATGTCCCGTAGCCTCCTGTTTATGGGTGTGGCGCGCAACACACCGGATAATCAAGACTCTACTAGACACATGTCAGACATTCCGAGGATCGATCGCTTTGATACCACTCACCACGACCAACCGGGCGTGGATCGGTGCCTACCAGGCACCTTCGCTTTAACAACTAAGTAAAATCGCGAATTTAAATAACATTTTTTTAAAACCAACATACGTGCAACGGCAAAGCCGGCTGCGTCGCCATAATATATATAAACAAAAGACACCACACCGCATACGAGTCCAATCCCACATATGAATACGCACTCTAAGAGTTATATCGAACTATGACGGACAAGGCCCCGCTGCATCCATAATCAGATAAAGCCTGATCAAAGACGTATACCAAAAAGATAAACTCCCAATGTAAGGAGCTATCCAAAACTCCGAAAGCGGTCCTACACTGCCGATCATCAAATCGTGCACTAACTCATGCGATGAACGCACTCAAGGAGGTCGACAAGAATGTACCAAGTATGTGAAACAATAAGCATCAGAATGAAATCATAGCGCTTAAGCAAAACAGAGACATGTATGATAGCCAACCTACGATACACAACACATAAGCAAATATAATAAGTCGTGACGATGCCCTCAAGTCATTTCTAAAATATAACCATAGTCTCACGCCCATAATATCAATCATGCCCGTGGAATCCTTCCTCACTGTCGGCAGTCCATGATATAGTATAACACCAATAGGAATACATGAACACCAAGTCCTACTTGTGTCCTAAAAACTGCAGACGCCCAAATAGAAAAACGAAAGGTGTGGTAAGCAGAGGGTATAATGTCTGGGGTTTACCCTCACTTATACTCTTACTCGGAGAAGTGGTAAAGCATCTGGGGTTTTCCTCACTTATACTCTTACCCTATCTCAACCGACCATCAAACAAAACAAGCGTGGGTATAATGTCTTGGGGTTTACCCTCACTTATACTCTTACCTCGGAGAAGTGGTATAGCATCTGGGGTTTACCCTCACTCATACTCTTACTCTATCTCGACCGGCCACAAACAAAAATGTACACTACCATGTCTTCTATAAAAATCGGGAATTTAACCCAAGTACTATAAATAACGAAGATACCCGTGAATCCCACATCACCGTCAGACGCCCAAGTACTTACAACAAGACAGACGGCCCTCCAACCGAGAGTCGCAAGAACGTAATAAAACATAATACTTGCACTCAACGGCTATCACCAAAGACACATAGGCAATTCTCAATTAAACAAGCCAAAGTACTTATCAAGGCACACATGGAATAATTCTCAATTAACCAAGCCAATGTACTTATCAAGGTACACATAGAATAATTCTCATTTAACAAGCCAAAGTACTTATCAGGGCACAAATAGAATAATTCTCATTTAACAAGCCAAAGTACTTATCAGGGCACAAATAGAATAATTCTCATTTAACAAGCCAAAGTACTTATCAGGGCACAAATAGAATAATTCTCATTTAACAAACCAAAGTACTTATCGGTGGCACAAATAGAATAATTCTCATTTAACAAGCCAAAGTACTTATCAGGGCACAAATAGAATAATTCTCATTTAACAAGCCAAAGTACTTATCAGGGCACAATTAGAATAATTCTCAATTTATCAAGCCAAAGTACTAATCAAGGCACACTTAGACAAATTCTCAATTTATCAAGCCAAAGTACTAATCAAGGCACACTTAGACAAATTCTCAATTTATCAAGCCAAAGTACTAATCAAGGCATCACATAGAATTATTCTCAATTAAACAGGCCAAAGTACTACGTACGTACATTCTTTTCAAAAGACTCCTTTTTATGTAAAACCCCAAGATACTAACACCCGTAGTATCAAGGCATGTCTATTTTTCAAAGTAAGTTACTACACGTTTAGAAAACTCATTTCAAGGCTTGAAATCAAGTAACTTCAAATTTTCACAATCTAGGCAACTTATGCCCTTTAATCAAAATAGACAACTTTCTAAACCTTCCATAAAGTCGTTATAACCAACTTCCCATAAAGCCGTTATAACCCTTTATGGTTTTTAGACAATTTCATTCTTTTTATAACTAAGAGACTTATACTTAAAACCAAGTATCACAACCTTTCAAATCGAGTCTCTTAACTTTCAAAATACTTCGAGTCTCTTAATATATAGAAAACAAGTTTCTTCTACTTTTAAACCTCAAGTAACTCACACCTTTAAAACAAGTTACTTCTCTTAAATCATGTCATTTCTCCTCTTTTAAAACAAGTAAGTAAATCACTCCTTTGACTCCCCCTAAAGTCATTATAATGACCTTTAGGTTTTTGGAACTAAGGCACTAGCCGAAAGATTTGGAAACCACTTCCTTTTCAAGACTCTATGTACTTTAAGTAAAATACTTTCACCTTTAAGAATCCAACTTCACTAAGGCAATGGATTATACAACTTACAATTTAAATATCAAAGTACAATCAAGGAAGTACATAGAACAAATTCTATATTAGGCAATCCAAGTACAACCAAGGAATGAATCATTTAAGCTGTAGAACTTACTTTCTTTATCTTAAGGAATCATGCTAGAAGAGGAGATAGTTCACATACCTTTTCGGCTAATATCCACAAGCTAAGCCGAATATGCCGTACGTAGAAGTGTCAACCTATAATGGTCACAACAAGACTATCAACTTCTAGTCTCTAACGTAGAATAATACTAAGTATACGGTCTCTAATTCTACGGAAAATCGGGCAGCACTTCCTTTGTTTCTACTAACTTTGCCACCTTTTTCAAGGTTGAATACAATAACCAACACGCCACATTTAAGTCTCCAAACAACAATCAAACAAAGGGGATTACACGCCTTACAATACGTGTAAAATTCCGCCCCACAATTCATACGAAATAGCCCCATAATCTAGCCATTCTCGGCCAACATAAATAATAACACTAAGCCCTTTCCAATCCTTTTCCAATTCCAAGTTCTAAGGTTTAACATGTTATATATTTATAAACCACTTCAACAACTACAATTTCCTTCTTTATACAACATGCGACGACTTAAACGAATAATCAACTTGAATTGTAGTCTTAAGGCTAACATGCTAGTTTTCGGATTAGGGTTCCAATAGCCAATATAATTATCAAACTTCATACAATATAACTCATGCTTGCTAATATTCATAGCTACAATCAATAAGTAAACTTAATTGCTAAAACGACAAAATTTATACCTTTCCAAGCCTTTAAAATTTCCAAGATTCAAAGTCGCGCCTTAGCAATTATTAGCTCCTTTCCTTAGGTTCCAATCCTCTCCAAGCACTCCTTAGAGGCCTATGAAGAACCCACCTTCAAGTTCCAACTTCAAAGTTGAAGAACTCCTTTAGTTTCTGCCTTGCGACTAATACGAAAACTCCGTTTTTCTGAAATTTTTCTATTGAGATAACCTTATAATACCCTTAGGGACATTGGGTTTAAGTCTTGCGGCTAATGGATCAAAACTACAAATTTTTCATGTGGAAATGGTAGTGAACCCTAGAGCTAAGCTACAAGAACAAGAATGTGTGATATTTTTCTAAGTCTTCAAGACCTTGTCTTGCTACTAGTATGTATTTATAACACATTGGAAGGCTTAGATTATAACAAATGGGTGGCTAAGATGAAAATCACAAAGGATTAAGCACAAGTGGACAAGTTGACTTTGGTCAAATATATCAAGCTTCAAGACTTATCTTCCAAGATGGTCAATGACCATATTACCCTCCTCTAATTCGACCAAGACCTGTGGGGTGCCACGTGTCGCCCTCTCATTCGCCCATAAAATTCAGAACCTCGTGGGCCCCACAAAATGTAAAATTCTCGGTAGGCCCCACGTGACCAAACTGTAAAAATAAATTTCCATAATGCTAATAGGTTCCATACTCTTCAAATAATACATTTTGAGAATCCAATTCTCAACAACTAACATTTTTCCTTTCCGACGGTCGGAACATTATCCGTCTGAAAAACAATTCTTCCTATCGAACCAATTCACAAGTCTTGTTTCATTTAGTAAATTCTCTTTGACATGTCCTGGACTTACGGGTGTAACAAGTCCCCGTCGTTGTAGGTACTTACATTCGTATGGCGGGGCCCCGTCCGCCATTGTTATTATAACATTCTTAGATATGCGTAATCTTGTTGTGGCGGGGTTTGTAAAAGGGATGTAATTCAAGCTTTTATATATATATACAATGCGCTTTTTCTCGTATAAACTGCTTTCACTTTATATTGTTTCATGTCTTGTTTTATATTCCACCGTTACTCGACGTAGGTCTACTTGGGTGCCGGGTAAGGCACTACCACGCCCGGTTCGGGTCGTGACAAAAGTGGTATCAAAACAGTTAATCCTCGGAAAGTATCTACAGACCGTATCTAGTAGAGTCTTGATTATCGATGTGTTGTGCACCACACCAATAATCAGGAGGCTATAGGATATTTAGGATTGGTTCCATTCTTCTCACTCTGAGATCGTGCCTTAGAGCTGTGTTATAAGTTGGACCCTCTAACGATTTCTTTCCCTTACGATTATGCCTCCGCAAGGCAACCCGGCCCAGAAGGCAAGGGTGAGGAGCCGCGAGCAGAGCATGAGGGTTACGAGGCACAGCCCAATCATCACCGAGGTGGTGCCATTCGGGAGTTCTGCGACGTCGCCCTTTCAAAGAGTCTAGCACGGCGGCAGTTCCTCTGCGGACATGATATTTGAACCTTCAGCCCACGACCCGAGCGTAAAGTATGGATTGCAAGGAGACGACCACATTAGCTAGGATTTAGCAACCAGAGAGTATATTATGTACCGATTTATCACAAGTCTTGATGACTATCTAAGAGAGGGTTGTGCAAGAGTAGCTCTTCACAGATGAGCATGGCTCACAGACAGCTTATGCAGCAGTTGCCGAGAAACGTAGGGATCGACGGGTTAACCAAGATCGTGAAGAGGCCGTAACAGCAGGTCCTTGGTAACTTTCGAGGCGACCTTCTCGCAGCAGATCGTTATGCGCCTCCGCCAAGACAGAGTGGTCCTCCGCGCACTTCGTGACGCTCGGTATGCAGGAGTTGGTCGAGCCCGTGGCTTCGTTCACAGATACACGAGGTTCCACCAGCAGATTGATTTTCCTCGGTGTTCACACAGGCGACGCCATCCCGGGAATGTCGCTTTTTGTTGGTGCTTGTTTTACCTACGGCCGCCGTGGCCATGTGACGAGAATGTTCAAGTAGGAGGATGCAAGCAGAGGACTCACTACGATCGCTTGTGGATTCGGTGGTTCGAGAGGAAGGGATGTTAGTTGAGGAAGCCACCCCACCTCTGTGGCCGTGTGGTAGGTGTCATTGTGAAGTGTCGTACTTCTTCAACAGCTTGTTATGCTTGACAGGGCCATTTTGTGAGAAATTGTCCACCGCAGGTGGCGGATGTAGAGACTCACCAGATCGGTGGCTAGTTCATCACCTTCCCTAGCTATGCGCCCAACAAAGGTGATTGATTAGAACGACAAAGTGGAGGAAGCAAGAGATACAGGTATATCCTTAACCTTCTAGAGATTAGTATGTGTGATAAGATGAGTATATCTTAAGTGTTATGTTCAGATAGCATTGTGTTAATTGTGATTAGAAATCATGGTTAGTTAAAAGGGTAAGATTGGGTATAGGGAAATTGTGAGCTTTAGGATATTATACGTGGAGACCTTAGAGGCAAGGCCATCTTGAGTAAAAGATTTATTTTTATGTTTGACCCTTATCGGAGTGCATAGTATACGTGAGATATATTTGTGTGATAAGTCCCTGAGTAGTGTGAAATGAAAGAGGGTAGTTGAGCTAAGAAGACCACTAGGTTTTTGTGACTTGATGGTGAGATTGTTCCGGATCGGGAAACAAGAGCTTGGCGCAATAAATGGGTCGGGTTGAGGCCAGATTGCGGGTCAACCCGCAGCCCGGTTTGAAGTAAGGAAAAATTGTGGTGGTCCCGCTTTGTGTTAGGGTCACGAGGGTGTTAGGCCCAAGTTTAGTTAACCATCGTACGAGTTTGTGAGTGCGTTCGACCAGAAGTCGGGCCGATGAGGTCACCATCTTGTCTTTCACCAGACCGCTACTCGCAGAGGTTATGCGCGAGATGTTATATATCGGGAAGGTTGTAAGGCTGCAGGTGCCTACTTTCACCTTATGACAGAAGTGGAGCCTGTGTTACGCTATTTCTTTTCCGGAAGTTTTACCAGGGGGTTAGGAACTCAAAGAGTCTCAAGATTGCATTCACCTCGCCTGTTTTGATTTCGTGGTAGCAATGAGGATTATGTGCCTCTTGTTGAGTGAGTATCATTATAGCTACCATTTCAAGATTCGAATGTCGCCTTATGAAGCCTTGTAGGGCGGTAGTGTAGTGCGGCCGATTGGTTCGATGTTGGCAAGGTTCAGATAGTTGGTTCATACTTGATTCAGCAGACGTGGATAGGGTGAAGCTTATCCAGAGAGGTTATTGACACCGTAGTCAACGAGTCGTATGGATAATCTGCGTCGATACTTGGAGTTCAGGTTGACGGTCGGTCTTCTTGAAGGTACCACCCCGGAAGGGTGTGACGAGATTTGGAAAGCAGGGGAAACTTAGCCCGAGTTACTTTGGGCCTTTTCAGATCATGTCAAGAATAGACCAGGTTGCCTATAAGTTAGCATTGCCATCCGACTTAGGAAGCAGTACGACCGGTATTTCATGTTGCTATGTTCGGAAGTATCTGAGATCCATCCAGTGTTCCTGCTAATGATGACCAAGCTGAGATAGTGACCGAGATTTTGGAAACTGAAGCAATAACAGAAATGTGGTAAGTTTATTAGGAAGATTTCAAGTGTACGAGGAGGGTACGACGAGTAAGGGAAGAAGTGAACATGTGTTAAGAGAATAGAACTGATCATTCTTATGGGAAGTAAAGGTGCGAAGGGAGTATCTTTTACACTTTGGGTGGGAGCTTTTGTGATGTTAGAGGTGATTCCTCGTGGACTTGGATGTAAGTATTTTTTTGCGCATGTTGTATCAGCTGGCCCGCGTGGCATTTGCAAACCGTTAAGCTTATGAGGAACTTTATCGTTATCCGCTCGGTATGAACATTCTGTGACGAATGTTTCTGGGCGAGGAGAATGTTATACCCCGTATTTCCAGAGTATGTATGTAAGGACGTACGTACAATTTTGTAAGCCCGAATTATTGTTAAGGACGAAATTGTGCACATCCACGAAAAAGATTTGTTTTTCCGACGGAAAATTTTCCGAACCTTGTAAAGGAATTTTACGTTTTCAGGAATTTATTTATTTTAGATTTTTTCCGAGAGATGAAATATTTTGGACCAACGAGAGGGCGACATGTGTCACCCGAGTGGGCTGATTAGTGGACGAAATAGTTGGCACGCTTTTTCATTTTAAAGCCCTAAAACATTTGGTCAATGTTTTGTAGATATTTGTGGAGTAGATAGATAAGGTGGGACCCACACAACACTTGTCCAAATCTTCACCCTCCACTTGCTTTGATCTTGGCCATTGATTGGCCTATAAATACCCCTTAAGTTCAAGACTTATTCTTCATCCCTTAAACATTTTTCCAAGTCTCAAAACTTCCTCCCCGCAGGCTCTCGCCCAACACTCTCCCCTCCTTGTGTTCTCGCCGAGACACACCACCCCCGTTGGTAGAAAAATATTCTCCAAGTATTGTTGTCATTCCAAAATACCTTAGCCCAAATACCTTGTAGTATTCCCAAGTTACCTCTATACAAAAAGCCCGGAAATGCTACTTTATATCCCTTAGTCACAAAACGAAGCCCTAGGAAATCTTCATAGTTGGTTGAAGTATTAAGTAGAATTTGTTTAGAACTTCTAAGGGTTTCTTGGAGCCAATGGAGCGCATGCACAGAGTTAAACCTTGCTCAGGATCGACTTTAATCTTGGATAATTTTGGGCTTGTCGAGGTAAATATCTTGTCCTTCTATTGTAATTGGAAATTACATACTGTAGTAGTATAGAAATGAGTATAAGATATATAGAAGGATGGTATGAAAGAAGATAATTGAACTGTACTTACATTGGGTTGTATTTACAGTAGACTTGTGTAGCTTTACTGCAGGGAAGTCTCGCCCAAATTTCCGTGAAATAAGAACCTTTTGCTTAGAATATTCTACAGAGTAGTCTAGACGCTGATAGACGATTTGACTATTATAGGTTGATACTCACACATATTCGACTTGGCGGTGGATTTTGCCGCGAGGTATGTGATTCTTCCTATCCTCTTGAGCATGATATTTTAAAAGAATATATATAGTACGGTAGACGTACGTATGTTAACTGGACGTGGTTTTACTTCGATGTCTTTTGACTTGAGTTTTAAATAATAAGAATCTTGAAGTATTTCAAATGAATTAAGAATCGTTTTTGAAAGAAGAGTAATACTTGGTTTTAAAAGCTTAAGAGTTATACTAGCTTTATGGGAAGTTAGGTATAACAACTTAAGAGAAATAAAAGGAACGGTTTACTTAATTGTTTATGAAAGCCTTGTATTGATTTCGGAAATGAGAATAAGTATCGAACAAACCACTGCAGCGCTAATAAAGGAAAATGTATTGACTAATTAAGTATTATTAAAACCAGTAGAAACCTCCATCCGCATGAAGCTAAGATAAGACAAAATTGTATTACATTTCCTAGATCACGGTCGCTTTAATAAGATCATTAATAAACAAGTTTTGGTTTTCTTAAAATTTCAAAGTAAGGACTTGATTTATAAAAGACAAAGACTTGAAAATTTGAAGTGTTTTCGTTAAAAAGGAAGGCATGCTTTTGTCTTAAGTTGGTTCAAAAAGAAGGTAAGGAAATTGTTTTGGTTTACTTAAAAGATAGTCACTCTATTTTGATACTACGGTATCGTGTGACTCTTGTGAAAGAAACAGATCTTTTAAAGAGTTAATGTATGAAGTACTTTGGGGATAAAACCCGAACTTGTTGACATAAAATAAAGTACCTTGTGTGAATAACTTGACTATGTTGGCTTGATAGCCTTGTAATACTTTCTTGTTGGTTTGATAAGTAAACATGTTAGGATGCTACGGTGTTAGTGTCTTGTGATGTTTGTGTAAAGGTGTTATACCGTATTTCAGAGTATGTACGTAAGGGACGACGAGAAAAGTTTGGGCTTTGTGGCTTCGCGAATTATTTTGTGCACAACACGCTAGAGTCGCCGACTTAAACGCTTCCACAGCCGTAGGGAAAATTACGGCTATGTCATTTCTTATTTTTGCGGATTTTTCCGAGACGAAACGTGTTGGACCAACAAGAGGCGCCACTTGGCACCCTCTCATTGGTGGAGTGTGCGGTAAAGGTGGCGAAAGTGTGGCCATTTTGGGTCAAGGTTAGGTAGGATATTTGTGTGTTAGTTAAGACACTTGGGTGAATCTTGGCCCTACACTTGCTATGCACTTGGCATGATCTTGGCCATTATGGCCTTGGATTGTCCTATAAATACCCCTTTGGAAGACTTCTTCATCCATTCCTAAATATTTCTAAGTGTTAAAATCCTCCTCCTCCCTTTGTGTCAGTTCGGCCGAGCCTCCCCCTTGGCCGAGAGTACCCCCAGTGGGTAGGCCGGTATACACCCTCCTCGTGGGCTGCTGAGGTACCCCAGCCTAGTTGTTTCAGATAATACCCCTTGTGGTGTTGTCTCGTATAAATAGCCTCCTTGGTAGAAATACTCAAAAGTATTGTTACTTATACCCAAATTACCTTAGCCAGATACCTTGTAGTATTCTAAGGTTATACCTATCTGAAAGCCCCGATATACTATTATACTTCCCGTCACACAAACCGAACTCGAGGAAAATCTCCATAGTTAGTCGGAGTATTATGTAGGTTGGCTAGAACTTCTAAGGGTGGTTTGGAGCGGTTGAGCGCACTGAGTCGAGCCAAACGTTGCCCAGGATCGACATTTATACTGGGATAATTATGGGCTTATCGAGGTAATTATCTTGTCCCACTATTTGTAATTGGAAATTACATGTTGTTGGAATATATAGTTGAAGTATACTATATATAGGACTGAATATAGTTTTGTGGCAATGTCTTTGGACTTAATCCTGAATTTAAAGATGAACCGAATCGTAATTACATGTGTATTACATGGCACTCGCAGTTTGACTAGGAAGGGATGCCCAATTTACCGCAGTAACCTTGCATCTAGATTTATTCTACCGTGAGTAGTCTAGACTTTGATAGACTTGTATAACTCCGTATAGGTTGAATGTTCTCGAGTAGCGTGTGCTACTGGAAGGTGGACCGTGCTAGCCGTTATAGCCGTGAGCGATTTGCTTTTAGTCGATAATCGTCGCGAGGTATGTGAACCTCTTCCTATCTCTTCTAGCATGATATGTGTATAACTATGTAGTACGGTAGACGACGTGTGTTAATTGAACGTAGTTGCACGCAATGTCTTTTGACTTAAGCCCTAATAATAATCTTGAAGTAGTTCAAGAGAATTAAGAACTGCTTTAAAAGAAGAGTAATACTTGGTTTTAAAAGCCAAGAGTTATACTAGCTTTATGGGAAGTTAGGTATAACGGCAAGAGTGATAAAACAAATGATTTATTTATTTTAGAAGTTAAGAGACTTGATCTTGTAAGATAAGAGACTTAACTTAAATAAATTATATGAATTTTGTGTGAAACCTCATTCGTGAGTAATGAGTACTTGATTTTTAAAAGGATAATGTTTTATCGATTTGAAATCGAATGTATCGACAAACCACTGCAGCGTTAATAAAGGGAAATGTTTTGATTAATAAAGTATTAATAAAACTAAAGAGAAACTTCCATCCGCATGTAAGCTAAGATGAGACAAAATGATATTTCCTAGATCACGGTCTTTGTAATAAGATTGTTATAAACAAGAATATCCTACTCACATATAAGGCTTATGTTTCTTAGATGGTTTAAAAGAGAATTACATTCTTAAATGAATAAGACTATGAACTACTAAACCTTTCTAAATAAGAAACATGAACATTTGAAAGTAGGCAAACTGACGCTTGGAAAATAATGTTGTTACTTGATTTTTACAAAGAGAAGTGTTTTGATTTACTTCAAAAGATAATCACTCTATTTTTATATACTACGTATTGTGTGTGACTTTGTGAAAGTAACGTATCTTTAAAAGAGTTAATGATGTAGTACTTGGGGATAAAACCCGATCTTGTTAATCATATAGTAGAAAGTGCCTTGTGTGTATAACTTGATTGTGTTGGGTTGTGATAGCCTTGTAATACTTTCTTGTTGATTTGTTAAGTAAATATGCTAGATGCTACGTGTTAGTATCTTGTGATGTTTGTAGGGTTTCCTCGATTGCACCTAAATAGTTTCACTATCACCGTTATGTTGGTATTGTACCACTCACCTTGACTTGTTTCCGAGGTTGCCGCCTCCGACGCTGGTAGACTCAGCGTCTAGTGACCTATGATTCGAGGATACCTCACGCGGGTCCTGTGGCCTATGCGAGCTACGAGTTCCGTTAGTATGCGCCCTTACGGGCACGCGGTTCATGCGCTACGCGGATCGCGAGTCCAGCGGACGCCGGAGTAGCTACCCTCGATGCGGGTTATACCTCACGCGGCCTATGAGATTGGCCTATACGGAGCTTCGGAAGTTCCGTGGCTAGACGCGCACATTAGATCTCGCGCGAGTGCCGGCTTTGATCATGTGATGCAGACAGATCTCACGATACGCTTTATGACCTTGTTACCGTGGGTTTTTAGTAGTCGGCTATGCCTTCGCATTACCCAGACGGTTTTATTAGGACACAGTGGGACCCGTGTTCATGTGTATTCCTGATGCTTTTATATCATAGATCGCCAACAGGAAGGTACTCCACGCATGATTGATGTTGTGGGCGTGAGACCCATAGTTATATTTGAGTGATGACTTTGAGGCGCGAGTCCCCGACTTGACACGATCGCTTATTTATTGTGAATCGCAGTTGGTTATCATACATGTCTCGCTTTATAGACTACTATGATTTCATTTACGATTTATTTTCGTTTCACATACTGCACTTTGATCGACCTCTCGGCCGCGCTCATGCCGCAGTAAAGGTACACCCGATCGTTGATCCTCGCTCTGGTCACGCCAAAGATTCGGGAAAGCTCCGCTTTCTCGGTGGCTTGTCGTATAGTCCCCTGTTGTAGGTGCTACATTCGTGGTACGACGGGCCCCGTCCCATCGTTGTCATATCATTCGTAGGTGCAGTAATGTTGTAAGGTGGTTTGTAAAAGGATTAAACTGTTCATTTTGAAAGAGTTGTTATTTATATATATGCCGAAAGGCAACTTTTCTTCGTAGCATGTGTTTCCTTTGCATTATTTCATATCGTGTTTATGTCCGCCGATTACTCGATGTTGTATCACTAGGTGCCCGGTAACTACCACGCCCGTGTTCGTCGTGACAAAAGTGGTATCGAGCGCTTAATCCTGAAAGTGTCTACAGCCGATCCAGTAGAAGTCTTGATTATCGGTGTGTTGTGCACCACACCAATAATCGTGAGGCTATAGGATATTTAGGATTGGTTTCTATTCTTCTCACTCGAGATCGTGTCTTAGAGTCGTGTTGTAAGTCGACCTCTAACATATTTCTTTCCCCATCATATGCCTCCGCGTAGGCAACCCGCCCGTGAGGCAAGGCAACGAGGGGCCGCGAGTCGAGTACAGGTTACGAGGCACGTGCCCAACCATCACCCGAGTTCGGTGCTTCATTCGGGAGTTCTGCGACGTCACTAGCCCCAAAGAGTTTAGCACGGGCAGTTCCATCGCGCCATGACATTTGAACCTTCACCCGACGATCAAAACAGAGAATATAGATTGCAAAGAGGCGACCTGCATTAGCTATGGATTTGGCTACGGAGAGTACACCGATGTACCACGCAGTCTTGATGACTATCTAAGAGAGGTTGTGCAAGAGTAATTTTTCGCTTAGGCTTGAGCATGGCCGTATGCGGCCGCGGCGCCAAGAAACGTAGATCGACGGGTTAATGTAAGAGGCCGAGCAAAGAAGGTCCTTTGGTAACTTTCGAGGCGAGTCGCCACCGCAGATTAGATATGCACCTCCGCTGATCAGGTGGTCTTCCACGGATTTGAACGGGGTATGCAGGAGTTGGTCGTAACTCAGGCTTCGGTTCATTAGCATGTGACGCCATCCCGGAATGTCGCTTTAGTTGGGTACTTGTTGTACCTATGACCGCCGTGGTCGATATCGAAAGAGTGTCCTAGTAGAGGACTTAGCCTTCAGATCGCGGTAGTTCGTCATCTTCCTAGCTAGGCGCTTCACGGCGTGTTTGATTAGAACGACTAAAGGAGCGGAAGAGATGCAGGCATATCTTAAACCCTCTAGAGTTTTGTATATGTGATAAGGTGAGTATACCTTAAGTGTTATGTTCAGATAGCATGGTGTAAATTGTGATTAGGATATCATGGTTATTTAACCGAGTAAAATTTTGGGAGATAGAGAAAGTGTGAGCCTTATAGCTTTATACGTAGAGACCTTAGAGGTAAGGCCATCTCGAGTAAAAGACGTATGCTTATGTTTGACCCTTATAGGAGTGCATAGTGCACGTGAGCTATGTTTGTGGGATAAGTCACTCGAGTAGTGTGGAATGAAAGAGGGTAGTTGAGCTAAGAAGACCGCTAGGTTTTCGTGAACATGATTAGTGAGATTGCTCGGATCGGGAGCTAGTGTTTTGCATTTAGGGTCGGGTTGAGGCCACGTTGCCGGGTCAACCCGCGCCTGTTTGGCGGGTTTGTGGTGGTCCGCCTTGTGATAGGTCACGAGGTGTTAGACCCAAGTTTAGTTAACCAACAGATGAGTTCGTGGATGCTCAACCATGAGTCGGACCGATGGGCAGCCCGTCGTTTTTCGGTCGACCGCTTACTCGCGTGTTGATTTATCGGAAGGTTGTAAGGCTGCACGGGTGCCTACCTTCACCTTATGACGTATTGCTGAAGCCTGTGTTATGGCTATTTTTCGCTTTTCTAAAAAGTTTTACTGCATGTGGTTAGGAACTCAGTGAGTCTCCGTATCGTATTCATCCCCGCCGTTGTTCGGATTTCGCGGATAGTTGCGGATTGTTGTCTCCTGGAGGAGTGTTTAAGCTACCGCTTCGTGTTCGGATGTCGCCTTATGAAGCCTTGTAGGGCGGAAGTGTAAGTTGCCGGTCGATTGGTTCGATGTTGGCAAGATTCAGATAGTTGGTTCAGGCTTGTTCCAGCAGACTGTGAATAGGGTGAAGCTTATCTAGAAGAAGTTATTGGCAGCTCAGAGAAATCGTGCGGATTATCGGCGACGACGCGTAGAGTTCAGTGACGGTCGGTATTTTGAAGCGTACCACCCGATAGGTGTGACGAGATTCGAAAAGAGGAAACTTAGCCCGTGTTACTGGGGCCTTTTGAGTTCTTGTGAAGAGTAGGCCAGGTTGCTTATATTAGCATTTGCCGTCCGACTTAGGAGGCAAGACGTCCGGCCTTTCGTATGGTTATGTTCGAAAGTATCGAGATCCATCCAGTGTTCCCGCTAATGTTGACCACGTTAGAGATAGTAACCCGAAGTTTGGGAATCGGCAAGATCGTAAATGTGGTAGGTTATGAGAAAGAGTCCGAGTGTACAAGAAGTGTATGATACTCGTGGATCGCATGCAGCCCTGCACTTTGTTGGTCGCCGAGTGACACTAGAACCTCGCGCAAAGTGACAAAAGTGGTATCGGAAGAAGCGAGCATGTATGGCGAGCATAGATGTGATCATTTCTTTTGTAAAAGATGCGAAGGAAGTATATTTTAGACCTGGTGAGAGGTGTTTTATGGTAATGTTAGAGGTGTTTCCTCGTGGACTTGGATGTAAGTATTTTGGCGCTGGTGTTTCGCGGCCGGTGTGGCGTCTGCTCTCCTAATTATAGTAGTGAAGGCTATCGCACGCTGCTCGCTTTAAGACTTAGAAAGAACATTCGACGAATGTTTCGAGAGGAGAATGTTATACCGTATTTCAGAGTAACGTAAGACGACGTAGAAAAGTTTGGGCTTTAAAGTGGCTTGCCGAATTTTTTTGTGCACAACACCGGTTAGAGTCGTTTTTCGACGAAACGTTTCAGCTTTCGTAGGAAAATTCGCTATGTCATTTCTTATTTTGCGGATTTTTCCGAGACAAAACGTGTTGGACCAACAAGAGGCGCCACTTGGAACCCTCTCATTGTTGGAGTGCATGTAAAGGTGGCCAAAGTGTGGCCATTTTGAGGCAAGGGTTAGGTAGGATATTTGTGTGTTAGTTGGTTAAGGACACTTGGGTGAATCGCCCTACACTTGCTATGCACTTGGCATGATCTTCGCCATTGGTCGCCTTGGCTTGTCCTATAAATACCCTTTGGAAGACTTCTTCATCCATTCCTAAATATTTCTAAGTGTTAAAATCCTCCTCCTCCCCTTTGTGTTGAGTTCGGCCGAGAGCCTCTCCCCTTGGCCGAGAGTACCCCTAGTGGGTAGGCCGGCGGTACACCCTCCGTGGTGCTAGCCGTGGTACCCCTAGCCTAGTTGTTTTCGTGATAATACCACTTGTCACGCGTTCTGCCCAGTGTGGATCGTGCCTTACCGGCACCCAAGTAGTCATACATCGAGTAATCGGAAATATAAAGCAAGACATGAAACAGTTTATAAAATAGAACACGCTTTAAGTGAAAACATCGCTTTCGCATATATATAAAAACATGGTTTAGCAATATATCCGAGCATCGCATAACAGACTGCACTTAAGGAAATATACAACTATGGCGACAGTAGCGCCGCCATACCGATCACAAAACTATCTACAACAGGAGATCATACCCAAAAGTAGAGCTCCGGAAAGGATGGAGCTCCCCGACACCAACGTAGAGATCCTAGGAATGTGGATCTAGCACCGCTGCCCTTACCGCAGATTTAACGCACTTCGGGCGAGGTCAAGATAACAGTACCAAGTATGTGAAACTATAAAGAATCAAATAAAATCAAAGTATTTAAAACCTTTTCACAAATACAATCTCAATTGCACATAGTGTCACATCACAAACAACAACAAGAATAGGAAAATCAGAATGTCTATTCTAGGCCGCGAATGATCGCAAGGCCAATCGCCTATAGTATCATTCTGCGTGCCTAGTCTCGACTTCCGCACTCGCATAGGTCACACAGCAGACTCCGCATGAGGTATTCTCGCATCGGGGCAGCCAACCCCAGATCCGCCTAGGCTCCCGCAGCGCATAGCCTCAAAAGACCGTGATAGTCTCAACAGCATCGCATAGGAATCCCGCATCGTGCTAAACACCCGAATGATCAACTCGAGCATACCGCCCGCATAGTCTCACAGACCGCAGCCGTGATAGACCAAGATCGCGGCAAGCCCTGTGATAACAAATGGGGTAGGTGATACAAAGAATGCGACAACTGACTTACCTGCTTAGCAACGTAAGCACATCAAGAATGACCCTTTACACAGCAATTCAAGACACTAACCTGTAGCATCATAATATGTCTACTTATCACACAAATCTTACTACACTTAACAGTAAATCAATACAAGGATTTTATAAACAAACAAGTAAACGCCTTTTTATCTTCTTAAGTTATACCTAACTTCCCATAAAGCTAGTATAACTCTTAAGCTTTTGTTTTAAAACCAAATATTTATCTTCATTAAAAATGATTCAGTATTCTTTTGAAATGTTTTCAGTTCTTTGTTATTCAGGCTTAAGCCGTGAGGCATTGCCGTAAGTATTATTCAGGCTTAAGCCGTGAGGCATTGCCATAGTTATTACACATGTACGTCTACCGTACTATATATTGTAAAATATCATGCTTTAGGAAGAACCACATACCTTCTCAGCGAAAACCACCTGCCAAGTTGAATATGTCGCGCGCAGAGAGTCAGCCTATAATAGTCACAGATATCTATCAAAGACTACTCTGAAGGTCATTCTAAACAGAGGGTTCATAATTCTACTAAGTGGCAAAGACCTCCCTACCCAGTGAGCTATATAAGTTCATCGTGAAAATCCCTATATAAGTACAGCTTTGATTATTCTTCTAAGTATTTATACTTATTCTTATTCTACAACAAGAAGTATTCTCTAATTCAAAAGAGGGTTAGGATTAGTTACCCTAAGCCTAATAATATCCTAGAAAAGTCGCACCGAGCAAGGTTTTGCTCCTAAGTTGTATGCTCCAAGGAAACCTTAGAAGTTCTTCACAACTTCTACTAAGTACTAAGGTATTTGGGCTAGGTATTTTGGGCATTATAACAAAACAAGAAGGCAACTTTTCTACCAAGGAGGGGTAGGTTTTGGCTAGGCTAGGGGGGGGTAGCCTCGACCAAGCTTCTCAAGGGAGGGTGTTGGACGAATTGCTACAAAGGGGAGAGGGAAGGATTTTTAGACTTGAAAGCTTTTGTGGATGAAGAACTCTTCATCTCAAGAGGGTATTTATAGCTCAAGCCTTGCCAACCAATGGCCAAGATGAAGACAAGTGCAAGGCAAGTAAGGCCAAGATCAAGCCAAGTGCACCCTAACCCCTACTCCACAAAACACTCCACAAAACACTCCACAAAACACTCCACAAAACATGGCACAAAACAAGGCCTAAGCAAGGAACCAATCGCCAAGGCCAACACCCTCTTGGACCAATCGCCCAAAGCCACCCCACTTGTTTCAATGTGAGGTGACACATGTCACCCTCCCGCTGGTCCAAAAATGTTTCGCCTCTAAAAATCCGCAAAATAAGAAATGGCATAGCCGAATTTACTCTACGAAAGCCGTGGAAACGTTTCATTGGAAAAATCGATTCTTTTAGTGAGTTGTGTACAAAAGAAAACGCCCAAGGCTAACTAAGGCCAAACATTTTGACGTATTCCTCACGCATATACTGGAAATACGGGTATTACATTCTCCTTCTTAGAAACATTCGTCCGAATGTTCCTTCTCAATACTGATTAACGATAAGATTCTTCATAACTTAAACAGTTTGCAAATGCCACACGCGCCACAAAACAACACTTAGGCATAAACGATAACGAAAATTTACAAGTAGGAAAGTGAATTACCCGAGGTGTGGGGAATAGGTGAGATACTTCGCCTCATGTCCTCGCCGGCTTCCCACGCCATCTCCTCTCGAGCTCGCTCCGCCACAAGATTTTGACGAAGCCACGCCCTTCGTCCGCAGACGCCTAACACGACGATCGACTATCGCTATGGAATCTCTCATACGATAACCCCCGGTCACCGACATCACCAATCGGTGTACCTAGATGGATCCCCGATACATCTCTCAAAGATAGATACGTGAAAACCGGATGCACCGCTTCCAGACGGACGGCAGATCAACTCATAGGCAACCTTTACCTCGCGACAACTAAACGCCCAATGTACCTAGAAGTTTCCTTCTTCCCAAATCTCATCACACCCTTCATGGGTGACACCTTTAGAAAACCCAATCATGAACTCGAACTCAAGATGCCGACGACGATGATCTCATACGACTGCCGACTCAGCCGTCAATAGCCGCCTCGGATAAGCTTCACCTTATCCATCGTCACTGCACCAAATCGTCCCACTAGCCGCACTCGCCCACATCGAACCAACCTATAGGCGACCGCACTTCCTCCCATACAAGGCCTCATAAGGCGCCATCTCGAATCATGAAGTGGTAGCTATTATTATACGCAAACTCAACTAGAGGCAAATGATCCTCCCAACTACCATCGAAGTCAATAACACGTGCTCGCAGATATCCTCAAGAGTCCGATAGCGCTCGCCCGCTCGTCTCGTGGATGAAATGCGACTCGTGCTCACCGGCCCCTAAACCCTCTCGAAGGACTCTCCGAAGTTAGCCGTAAATCGGCTCTCGTGCGATATGATCGTAGGGACTCCATGCATCGACGATCTCTGATGTAAAGTTCGGCATAATCTCACCAAAAAGTCGCCCGACGGAAGAAAGTGGGCTGATTTCACACTGTCGACGATAACCCATATAGAATCATGTCTCCTCTCGAGTGCGAGGTAATCCGCGATGAAGTCCATGTTGATTACCTCCACTTCCGTGTCGGGATCTCAATCGCTCAGAATAAACCACCGTGCCTCGTGCTCTACCTTCACCGCCGACAACACGCACCGAGCTACGAACTCGCAACGCTCTCTTCAAGCCATCCCACCAATACACAGATCTAAGGTCGTGGTACATCTTGGTCGACCCGACGGATAGAGTAACGCCGCTACCGTGCTTCCCAAGAACTCCGCCAAGTCCTCAAACATCCGAACACACACCGCTTCAAACCTTAGCACCCCATCGTGTGCTACCTCAGGACCCTTGCCTCACGAAGAGTCAGATCACGATATCGAATCAAAGCCGATCTCGAATCGCCTTCTTCACCTCCTCGACACGGGAAGACTCAACCTCACGAACTCTAACCCCACCGCTATCGTAATCAATCAAACGGACACCAAGGCTCGCTAATCGATGCAAATCACGAACCATGTCCCTCCTCTCTAGCCGCACATCCGATAGGCTCCCATCGACCTACGACTAAGAGCATCTCGCCACAACATCGGCCTTCCCGTGGTACAGATATCAACATCGTAATCCTTAAGCAACTCTAACCACCGCCTCGCCGTAAGTTCACTCCTCCGTGAAGATATCCGGAGGCTCTTGTGGTCCGTATAAATATCCACGTGAACCCCATACAAATAGTGCCTCCAGATCTTCAAAGCGTGAATTACTACCGCTAACTCCAAATCACGCGGTAGTTCTCGTGTTTCTTCACCGCCGGGATGCATATGCTATAACCCCGCCATGCCGCATCAACACACATCCCAACCCGATGCTCGACGATCACAATACACGACATAACCGTCTGACCCTCGAAGAGTAAGAACGGGTGGTCGTCAATCTCTCCTTCAAGAATCGAAACCCCGCCACAAGCATCACCATCGAACTTGGCCGCTTTCCGAGTCGGCCTAGTCAATGGTGCGTAGATAGAAGCAAACTTCTACGAACCGCCGATAATATCCTCGCAAGGCCCGTAAAATCGCGAACCTCGTCGGAGTAAGAGTCTATGCCAAGTCCCGATCGCTTCGATCTTGGCAGATCAACTCGAATGCCATCACCTTTACAATATGCCCAAGAAACGCCATCAAGTCAACCAAAACTCACATTTGGAAAACTTGGCGCATAACTGCCGGTCTCGAGAATCACAAGACAGCCTCAACGCTCCGCATGCCCTCGCCTCCGAGCGAGAATAAACCAAGATATCATCAATGAACACTATCACAAACGTGTCCAAAATGGTTTGAACACTTGTTCATCAAATCCATGAATACCGCCGAGCATTGGTCAACCCAAAAGACATGACCGAACTCATAATGCCCGTGACGTCCGAATGCAGCCTGTGGACATCCACCTCTCGACTCGCACTGATGATAGCCCGATCGCAGATCAATCTTGAGAAACATCTCGCACTCGCAATCGGTCGAACAAATCATCAATCCCGGGAAGGGGGTATTCGTTTAATGGTCACCTTGTTCACCGTCAGATCAACACATGCGCAGCTGGCCCCGCCCTTCTTCTTCACGAACAATACCGGCGCTTCGTGGGAGAAACACCGCCTAATGGCTCTTCTCTAGCAAATCCCTAAGCCGATCCTTCAACTCTTCAACTCGGCAGTGCCATTCGTATGGCGGAATGGAAATAGGCCGAGTATCCGCAACACATCTATACAAAACTCGATCTCTCTCTCGGAGGATACCCGAGGTCATCCGAAACACGTCTGGGAACTCGCCTACCATCGAATCGATCAAAATCTGGTACCGCAGCCTTCGTGATCAAACACCCGAACGAGATGATAGATATACCCCTTCGCATTATCTTCCTAGCCTTGAGGTAGGAAATAAACCTACCTCGCGATACCGTGTTCTCCCACTCAACAACCGGCCTCGTGAAACTGGAACTGCATTACTTTCTCTCTAGCTTACATTGGCGTAGCAAGAAGCTAGCCAATCCATCCCCATAATCACGTCAAGTCAATCATCTCCAACTCTATCAAGTCGGCCAGTGGTCCGACGATCAGAATGGTCACGTGACAAGCTCTATATACCCGCCGAGCTACCACCGAATCACCCATCGCGTAGCTACCTCGAAAGGGTCCATGGACTCGTGCTCTATCCTCATCCTACTAGCAACAAGGGAGATATATAGGATGCAGTAGAACCCGGATCTATCAAAGCATACACATCAAACCCGAACCGATAAGGTACTGTGACGACATCGTGAGGCCTCCGATCTGTCGCTTACCGACAAAGCATATATGCGCTCGAGGACCGCTAGAATCGACTCGCGCCACACCGCCGCGACCGATCCACGTGTACCTTGCCCCGGCGAAGAATCGTCGGGATGAAGCGCAATGCACTCCAGATCGCCCTACTACCGCCGCCCCGGTCGGACAAACTCGCGAAATGACCTCGCCACAAGTATAGCAGCTCGAGTACGCCCGAATGGTATTCGCCACAACGGCACACCGAGCAGACTCAACGGTTAGCACCCTCGCTACTCGAAATCAAGTCTCGGGCCCCGACACGCCCCGATCGCTCGGGTCAGACCGAATGAGGTAGGAGCGCTCTACCGGGCCGTGGTGCACCGACTTCTGCGATGCCGCCACCGAGGACCACCAAAAGAACCGGCCGTCTTGGCCTTCTTCTCGCGATATCGCTTACCCGGCGGTCTCTACGCCTCACATCCCGGCAGTGAGCTGCATACGGGTTATGTCCATGCTCGGGCGGGACACACCGCACAAGACTCGGCCATGTAATCATCTAACCTGGTGACATAGCGATGCACTCGTCCTCCATCTCGCTACCATGGGACATATCGAGCCAAAGAATCAAACTCGACATTGTACTCCTCACCGGCGCCCTCCTGTCTCAAAGAACAAGAATCTATCACTGCCCTCCTCATTCGCGAGGCAAGAAGTGTGTGAGAAAAGCCTCAAAACTCATCCCATACCGCGGAGGTGCATACTCTCCCGAAAGCTCATGAATCAAACCAATCGATCGCGGTATCACGCGGCCGATGCGAACCGAATGTCATGCATCACCTCGAAGCCACGATCACCCGCATAATCCTCTGCGGTGACGGATGAACTCGCGGATCATCTTCCGCCTCGAACCGTAAAACTCGAGGGCTACAACTAAGGAAATCCCGTAGTCTCAAACTATTCGCCTCGGGTGCACTACGTGCGATCGAGCTGAGCCGAATCGAACTACCGTGCCTCTCTCGACGGGCCACAACTTTAGCCAAAAGTCGGGCCATCTCTTGTACCCTAACCTCCGCCCCAGCCGTGGGACAAGAGGTGGGAATACTGTGGTCTCGCTGGTCGGGCGGCGTCATAGAACTCGCCGCCTCGTATAGATCGGGCCTCGAGCCTCGTGACTGGGTGTCTGCTAGCGCCTCCTACGCCTTGCCCTTCGGGCCCGGTTGCCTTACGTGGAGGCATAATCAGCATAGAAAGGAATACGTTAGAGGTCCAACCTATAACACGACTCTAAAGCACGATCTCAAAATGAGAAGAATGGAAACCAATCCTAAATATCCTATAGCCTCAGACATTGGTGTGGTGCACAACACACCGATAATCAAGACTCTACTAGATACGTCAGAGACACTTTCCGAGGATTAATCGCTCGATATTACTTTTGTCACGAATTCGTTCCAGGTTCGTGATCGTGCTCACGGCACCCAAGTAGTCATACATCGAGTAATCGGAAATATAAAGCAAGACATGAAACAGCTTTATAAAATAGAACACGCTTAAGTGAGAAAACATCGCTTTTCGCATATATATAAAAACATGGTTTAGCGCTACATCCGACATCGTACAACAGACTACTGCACTTAAGGAAATATACAACTATGGCGACGGTGGCCCGCCATACCGATCGTATAAAACTATCTACAATGGGAGATCATACCCAAAAGTAGAGCCTCCGGAAAGGATGGAGCTCCTGACACCAACGTAGAGATCCTAGGAATGTGGATCTAGCACTGCCGCTGCCCTTACCGCAGATTTAACGCAGCCTCCGAGGTCACATAACAGTACCAAGTATGTGAAACTATAAAGAACGAAATAAAATCAAAGTATTTAAAACCTTTTCACAAATACAATCGGTTCAATTGCACATAGTGTCACATCACAAACAACAATAATAGGAAAAGCGTAGAATGTGTCTATTCTAGGCCGCGAATGATCGAAGCAAGGCCAATCGCCCATAGTATCATTCTCGTGCCTAGTCTCGACTTCCGCAGCCCGCATAGTCACACATTGCACCGCATGAGGTATTCCCGCATCGGGGCAGCCAACCCCAGATCCGCCTTAGGCTCGCGCACGCATAGCCTCAAAAGACCGTGATAGTCTCAACAGATCGCATAGGGAATCCGCGCATCGGCTAAACACCCGAATGATCAATCTCGAGCATACCGCTGCTCGCATAGTCTCACAGACATCGCATGGCGTATAGACCAAGATCAAGGGCAAGCCCTCGGATAACAATCGGGGTAGGTGATACGATAAAGATAACGGACTTCCTGTTAGCAACGTAAGCACATCAAGAATGACCCTTTACACAAAGCAATTCAAGACACTAACCTGTAGCATCATAATATGTCTACTTATCACACAAATCTTACTACACTTAATGTAAATCAATACAAGGCTTTTATAAACAAACAAGTAAATGCCTTTTATCTTCTTAAGTTGTTATACCTAACTTCCCATAAAGCTAGTATAACTCTTAAGCTTTTGTTTTAAAACCAAATATTTATCTTCGTTAAAAATGATTCATGATTCTTTGAAATGTTTTGATTCTTTGTTATTCAGGCTTAAGCCGTGAGGCATTGCCGTAAGTATTATTCAGGCTTAAGCCGTGAGGCATTGCCATAGTTATTACACATGTACGTCTACCGTACTATATATTGTAAAATATCATGCTTTAGGAAGAACCACATACCTTCTCGAATAAAACCACCGCCAAGTTGAATATGTCGCGCGAGTCGACCTATAATAGTCACAGATATCTATCAAAGACTACTCAAGGTCATTCTAAACAGAGGGTTCATAATTCTACTGCAGAAGTCGGGCAAAGACCTCCCTACAAAGTGAGCTATATAAGTTCATCGTGAAAACAAATTCTATATAAATCTGATTTGATTATTCTTCTAAGTATTTATACTTATTCTTATTCTACAACAAAGAAGTATTCTCTAATTCAAAAGAGGGTTAGGATTAGTTACCTCGGTAAGCCCAATAATATCCTAGATAAAGTCGCGCCTGAGCAAGGTTTTGCTCCTAAGTTGTATGCTCCAAGGAAACCTTAGAAGTTCTTCACAACTTCTACTAAGTACTAAGGTATTTGGGCTAGGGTATTTTGGGCATTATAACAAAACAAGAAGGCAACTTTTCTACCAAGGGAGGGTAGGTTTCGGCTAGGCTAGGGGTGGGGTAGCCTCGGCCAAGCTTCTCGAGGAGGGGTGTTGACGAATTGCTACAAAGGGAGAGGAAGGATTTTTAGACTTGAAAGCTTTTGTGGATGAAGAACTCTTCATCTCAAGAGGGTATTTATAGCTCAAGCCTTGCCAACCAATGGCCAAGATGAAGACAAGTGCAAGGCAAGTGTAAGGCCAAGATCAAGCCAAGTGCACCTAACCTACTCCACAAAACACTCCACAAAACACTCCACAAAACACTCCACAAAACATGGCACAAAGCAAGGCCTGCTAAGGAACCAATCGCCAAGGCCAACACCCTCGACGCCCAATCGCCCAAAGCCACCCCACTTGCTTCCAATGTGAGGGTGACACATGTCACCCTCCCGTTGGTCCAAAATGTTTCGTCTCTAAAAATCCGCAAAAATAAGAAATGGCATAGCGGAATTTACTTACGAAAGTCAGAGAAACGTTTAGTCGGAAACGATTCTTTTAGTGAGTTGTGTACAAAAGAAAACGTCCAAGGCTAACTAAGGCCAAACTTTTTGTACGTATTCCCTTACGTACATACTCTGGAAATACGGGGTATTACACCCCCCTTGTGGTGTTGTCTCGTATAAATACCCTCCTCTTGGTAGAAATACTCTCAAAAGTATTGTTACTATACCCAAATTACCTTAGCCGTATACCTTGTAGTATTCTAAGGTTATACCTATACGAAAAGCCCCGATATACTATTATACTTCCCGTCAGTCACAAAACCGAACCCTAAGGGAAAATCTCCATAGTTAGTTGGAGTATTATGTAGAAGTTGGCTAGAACTTCTAAGGGTGGTTTGGAGCGGTTGAGCGCATGAGTCGAGCTAAAGGTTGCCCAGGATCGACATTTTTTCTGGGATACTTATGGGCTTATCGAGGTAATTATCTTGTCCCACTATTTGTAATTGGAAATTACATGTTGTTGGAATATATAGTTGAAGTATACTATATATAGGACTGAATATAGTTTTGTGGCAATGTCTTTGGACTTAATCCTGAATTTAAAGATGAGAATCGAATCAGAATTACATGGGATGTATTACAGAGACTCGTAGTTTGACGCAGGAAGGGTGCGATTTACTGTGTAGAACCTTGCATCTAGATTTATTCTACCGAGTAGTCTAGACTTTGATAGACTTGTATAACCCGTATAGGTTGAATGTTCCGCAGTAGCATGTGCTACTGAGAAGGTGGACCAGTTAGCAAGTTATAGCCGTGGAGCGATTTGCTTTTAGTCGATAATCGTCGCGAGGTATGTGAACCTCTTCCTATCTCTTCTAGCATGATATGTGTATAACTATGTAGTACGGTAGATGTACGTGTGTTAATTGAACGTAGTTGTACGGAAATGTCTTTTGACTTAAGCCCGAATAATAATAATCTTGAAGTAGTTCAAGAGAATTAAGAACTGTTTTTAAAAGAAGAGTAATACTTGGTTTTAAAAGCTTAAGAGTTATACTAGCTTTATGGGAAGTTAGGTATAACGGCTTAAGAGTGATAAAACAAATGATTTATTTATTTTAGAAGTTAAGAGACTTGATCTTGTAAGATAAGAGACTTAACTTAAATAAATTATATAACTTTTGTGTGAAACCTCATTCGTGAGTAATGAGTACTTGATTTTTAAAAGGGATAATGTTTTACTGATTTCGGAAATCAGAATGTGTATCGACAAACCACTGCAGCGTTAATAAAGGGAAATGTTTTGATTAATAAAGTATTAATAAAACCAAGAGAAACTTCCATCCGCATAGAAGCTAAGATGAGACAAAATGATATTTCCTAGATCATGGTCAGATTAAGATTGTTATAAACAAGAATATCCTACTCATATAAGGCTTATGTTTCTTAGATGGTTTAAAAGAGAATTACATTCTTAAATGAATAAGACTATGAACTACGAAACCTTTCTAAATAAGAAACATGAACATTTGAAAGTAGGCAAACTTGGACGTTTGGAAAATAATGTTGTTACTTGAGTTTTACAAAGAGAAGTGTTTTGATTTACTTCAAAATATAATCACTCTATTTTTATATACTACGGGTATTGTGTGACTTTGTGAAAGTAACGTATCTTTTAAAAGAGTTAATGTAAGTACTTGGGGATAAAACCCGATCTTGTTAATCATATAGTAGAAAGTGCCTTGTGTGTATAACTTGATTGTGGTTGGGTTGATAGCCTTGTAATACTTTCTTGTTGATTTGTTAAGTAAATATGCTAGATGCTACGTGTGTTAGTATCTTGTGATGTTTGTAGGGGTTTCCTCATTGCGCCTAAATAGTTTCACTATCACCGTTATGCTGGTATTGTACCACTCACCTGACTTGTTTCCGAGGTTAAACCGCCTCCACGCGGGTAGACTCAGCGTCTAGTGACCTATGATTCGAGGATACCTCACGCGGGTCCTGTGGGCCTATGCGAGCTACGAGAGTTCCGTGTTAGTACGCGCCCTTATGGGCACGCGGTCATACGCGCTACGCGATCGCGAGTCGAGCGGACGCCGGAGTAGCTACCGACGCGGGTTATACCTCATGCGGCCTACGAGATTGGCCTACGCGAGTGCGGAAGTTCTGTGGCTAGACGCGCACATTAGATCCGCGCGAGTGGCGGCTTTGATCATGTGACGGCCTAGACAGATCTCATGATACGCTTTATGACCTTGTTGGTGCTGTGGGTTTTAGTAGTCGGCCATGCCTTCGCACTTACCCAGACGGTTTTATTAGGACACAGTGGGACACGTGTTCATGTGTATTCCTTGATGCTTTTATATCATAGATCGCTTGAGGAAGGTACTCCACGGGCATGATTGATGTTGTGGGCGTGAGACCCATAGTTATATTTGAGTGATGACTTTGAGGCGCGAGTCCTCGACTTGACATGATCGCTATTTATTGTGAATCGTAGGTTGGTTATCATACATGTCTCCCGCTTTATAGACTACTATGATTTCATTTACGATTTATTTTCGCCACATACTCTGCACTGTTATCGACCTCGCTGGGCCGCTCATGCCGCAGTAAGGTACACCGCCGTTGATCTCGCTCTGGGGTCACAGTCCGCTTGGGAAAGCTCCGCTTTCTCCTGGCTTGTCTCGTATAGTCCCCTGTGTCAGGTGCTACATTCGTGGTATGACGGCCCCGCCCCGTCGTTGTTATCATATCATTCGTAGAGGTCTGTAGTACTGCAAGTGGTTTGTAAAAGGATTAAACTGCTCATTTTGAAAGAGTTGTTATTTATATATATGCCGAAAGGCAACTTTTCTTCGAGGCATGTGTTTCTTTGCATTATTTCATATCGTGTTTTATGTTCGTGATTACTGATGTTGTATCACTAGGTGCCCGGTAGGCACCATCCACGCCCGTGTTCGGTCGTGACAAAAGAGGTTTCCCTTGATTGTGCTTATGTTGTTTAACGATAAGCCGTTATGTTAGTATTGTACCACTTACCTCTTGACATGATATAACGGGGTTAAGCCGCCTCGACGCGAGGATGCCTCACGCGGGTCCAGGGACCTATGCGAGCTACGAGAGTTCCGAGTTAGTGTGCGGGAATACCTCACGCGATCATGTGGCTACGCGGACTACGAGAGTCCAGACGACGCCGAGGAGAGCTACCCGACGCGGAATACCACGCGCCCAGGTGGCCTACGCGCGAGTCGCGAGTTCCAGGATTTGACGCGCACATTGATAATGAGGGCGAGTGGCCGCCGATTACGTGGCGCGCTCTAGAAAGACCTCGTGATACGCTTTTATAGCATTGTTGGTACCGTGAGTTTTAGTAGCGGCTATGCCTTCGCATTTACCCCGCACAGCTTTATTATGACACAGTGGGACCCGTGTTCATGTATTCCTCGTGCTTTTATATCATGGATCACGGCATGAGGAAGGAATTCCACCGCATGATTGATATTGTGGGCATGAGACCCATGGTTATATTTGAGTGACGACTTTGGCGTGAGTCCCGACTTGACACGATCGCTTACATATCGTGTATCAGAAATCGTTATCATATATGTCTTCTGCTTTATATAGACTATATGATTTCATGTACGATTTTCGCCACATACTTGGTTCCTCAGATCGACCTCCTTCGGGTGCGTTCACGCCGCAGTGAGGTACACCGCTTGTTGATCCTCGCCTAGGGTCACGCTCACGTTAGGAAGCCCGTGTCTCCGGAGGCTTATCTTTCGTATAGTCCCCGCCGTTGTAGGTACTTACATTCGTGGGTATGGCGGCCGTCCCGCCATTGTTGTTATAACATTCTTAGAGGTCCCAGTAATCGTTGTGGGCAGGGTTTGTAAAAGGGATGTAACTGTTCAAGCTTTTATATATATATGCCGACAGGCAGCTTTTCTCAGATAAACTGTTTCTCACTTTATATTGTTTCATGTCTTGTTTTATATTCCGGTGGTTACTCTGATGTCGGTCTACTTGGGTGCCCGGGTAAGGCACCAGTCACGGGCCTGGGTTCGGGTCGTGACAATACATGACTGGATATTTGAGGTATATTTGCTTTGTTGTTAGGAGTATACATGATTTGTTCTTGAGTATACTTTCCTTGTCATAGGAAGTATTCATGTTATTGATTTTATGCTAAAGGCATGTCTAGAATATTCCTAAGTTCTTACCAAGTCTTATGGGGATGTTGTTAAGAGTCGTTAGGAAGTATTGGAGTCGAGTGACCTTGCTAATTTACTACACTAATGAGAATAGGTATCGAACAAGCCATTGCAGCGTTAATGAAAATGTATCGACAATCAATTATATTGAAATGAGTAGAATTCTCCATCTGCATAGAAACTAAGATAAGACAAAATTGTATTACGCTTTCTAGATCACGGCCGATTTAACAAGATCGTTATAAACGAAAATAACCTATTCATGCTCATAAAAATATTAATTATGTAAGTACATGAAGCTTGATTTTTGAAAGTACTTGGGACTTGAATATTCCTCAAATAATGCATTTTGAGAATCCAATTCTCATCAACGAACATTTTTCCTTTCCGACGTTCGGAAGATTTTCCGTCGGAAAAACAATTCTTCCTCTCGTACCCTTTTTCAAGTCTTGCGTTCTTGGCCCATTCTCTTATACATGTCCCGGACTTACGGGTGTAACATTCTTCCCCTTAGAAACATTCGTCCCCGAATGTTCTTAGTTTGTCAGCTTATACAAACTCCGGCATAATCTCTTTACTATGCCTATCAATCAATACTCCACAAGACCAACTATGCCACACATGGCCACCACATAACATACGTAAACATATCAATGGATCTTCCATCCGCGGTCCCCTCTAACAAAACTCGAAGGTTACAGTCTTATCAAAAGAGGTTCCTTCTTTTCCCGCACTAGTGGACGGCCTGTCGTATTCTAAGTCCTGGGACTAACACTAACTGAATCCTTCAGTCGGACTCCCACTCAGCTAACTGATGTGTTCCCCCGTGTTATTTCCCTTTTCTGTCTCACTTAGTCACCAAACTAGTTGGGACATGAACCTATAATCTGCCTAGCTTAGTTTACCAACAGGTGTAAACTCTAATACTAGTAGTACCTCAATCACGAGCACCTATGGACAGTGTCACTAAACCTAAAGCGTGTGTATCATCACAATTAACCTCCACTCATGGCCTAAAAATGATTTTCTCTACGCACCTTTATTACTCATAACTATAATCACTATAGTTCTTTTAACCCTTGTTCCTTCCTTTTCTTACTTGTCATACTTTCTCGTACTTCTAAAATTATTTTAGTATACGTACAAAATTTCAAATATTGTTTCTGTTCTCAAATCCTTGGAGTTACTATCCAAACTTGGTCATTTTGCTACTTGAATTTCCGTTAAGGCCCTTCTCGGCCCTCACGACCTGGTTTCGGTGGAATGCGTCCACAAACTCGTACACCGATTAACTAGACTTGGGCCTTGCATCCTCGTGACCCTATCACATAGCGGGACCATATCCAACTGACATCACCCCATTCCATACTACCGGTTGACCCGAAATGAGTCCATAACCCGACCCATCGTCACACTTAACTTCTCACCCTATCCCCCTATTCACTAGAGGTTCGTCACATAGGCCAAAGTATTTCTACTGTACATCCTCCACTATCGGTCTTTACACTGTTACGGGGTAATTATAACTTGTGAATCCTACACAACTATAGTCTCAGTTCACTTTATCATTCTTATCAACATTCTTAATTTTTCACTTTACAAATCAAAGTATCCCTACCTCTTGGGGTACTATCACTTTACAACTGCTAACAACAAAGGGAAAACATATATGCTAGGGCGAAATCTGAATCTATCAATGCACGTATGACTCAAAAGAATCGAAATATACTTGTAACCCCATGCGATGTTGCCTCCTGATCCTTCCCAGTAGCCACGTCATCTATGTGGTTCGAAAGACCGCCAGAACTATAAACTCCACCCTGACCTCTGCCACGGCTGGCTAACATCTGAACACCCCGCCGTGGGGGGCACACAAATGTGGAGGAAAGTGTTACACCCCGTAATTCCAGGACATGTTTATAAGAACGTACGTAAGAACTCAAATGTTAAGAATTGAGACTAGTAAAAATTTATCGGAATTATGGAAATGTCGGAAAACGAAATATTGCGACGAATGGGAGGGCGACACGTGTCACCCCCCCCCCCTTGTTGGTCATGGTCGAATGAACCATGGGTGTTATGGTCATTTGACCCAAGTTAAGATGAACAAGTCTTGCTAGGGCTAGAGCTTGATAATATTAACTAAGTCAAAAGGGCCACTTGGCTAGATTTTTAAGTGAATTGGATCCAAGCCACCCAATTGTTCTCATCTTGACCCTCCATGTTGTTATTTAAACATACTAGTAGCAAGACTAGTTCCCACACTTAGACAAATTTCAAGAAAACTTTGAAGAACATAAGAGAGCTCTGGGGTTAGGGTTCCAAGAAGAAGAAAAAAAATGCGTTTGATGTTCTATAATCCCCATACTTTAAACCAAGGTTCCTAAGAGTATTGTAAGGGTATCTCAATAGAAAGATCCCGGAAAAGTGTCATTTTTGTATTAGTCGCAAGGTGAAAACCTAAGTCACTTTCCTAGGTTTGGATTGGAAATTGAAGGAAAGTTATTTGTGGTCTTCTAAGGGCTTCAAGTGGCGGATTGGAGTGTCAAGGAGAGGCTCTAAGTTGCTAGGGAGCAACTTCGGATCTTGAAGTTGGATTAAGGCTCGTTAAGGTAACAATCTTGTTCTCTTAAGTGTTAGAAGATTACATATTGTTGTAGCCTTACATTTTAACTAGCATGAAGTATATGTATTAAATATTGATAAGTGTTATGGATATTGGAAGCCTAAATCCGAAATGACATTGCTTGCCATTTGAAATTGAAATACAATTTGGTCGATAATTAGAATCGTCGCATGTTATCTACTTGAAGATTGTAGTTGTTATAATCGATTGCGGCTTTATAACATGTTATACTAAACAATTTGAATTGAAAAGGAATTGGAAAGGATGATATGTTGTTACACCATTTGGCCGTGAATGGCATTGCCTTTTTGGACTAGTTTGATATCAATTGTGGGGCGGAATTTTACACGTCTTGTAGGCGTGTAATCCCCTATTGTTAACTACATTGTTGAGCCTTAAATGTGGCATGTTTGGTTATTGAATTCGGGCCATGAAAAAGGTAGAAAAGTATGTAGAAACAAAGGAAGTGCTGTCCGATTTTCCGTAGAATTTAGTGACTTTGCACTTAGAATATTCTACGTTGAAGTTAGAAGTTAATAGACGTATTATGGTCATTATAGGTTGACATACTACGTACGGCATATTGGACTTAGCAAGTGGATTGAACCGAAGAGGTATGTGGAACTTTTCTATCTATTGAGCATGAGTAGTTGTAAATGTATAGTACGGTAGACGTACGAGATTTAAATGAATTTAGTTTCATTTGAGATCCTTGACTTGTTTTTAAAGGATAGAAATGCCTTGGTTTCAAAAGCATAAAGTTGGTTAATAACTTTATGGAAAGTAAAAAAGAATGGTTTATTCTAATAAGGTAAACAAGGATTTCTTGACTTGAAAATGTATAGAATACTTGATTTGGAAATTATTGATTCCTTGAGCTATTCTAAAGTTAAGAGACTTGAAGTATTTTAAAAGTATATGATACTTGGTTTTGAAAGTATAAGTCTCTTGGTTATAAAAAAAGAATGGAAGTGTCTAAAGCATAAAGTTAGTATAACGGCTTTATGGGAAGTTGGTTATAATAACTTTATGGAAGGTTAAAAGAATGGTTTACTCTAGTGAAGTAAATAAAGAAAAATGACATGAAAAGAAGAAAAGCAAATTGATTTGAATGCATCAATTCCTTAAAGTTTTAAAGTAAAAAGTCACTTGATTTAGAGGTCTTTAAATGTAGTTCTAAAAGGTATTATGACTTGTTTTGAAAAGTAGATATGACTTGATACTACGATTATTAGTATCTTGGAAGTTTTATACGAAAAAGAGTCATTTTAAAAGAATGGAAGTACGTAGTACTTTGGGTTAAATTCCCGGATTTTATAATGACATGTTAGTGCCTTAAATAAACTAAAATGAGAGTGTATATGAATAAGGCTAATAAGAAGTTAGGGGATTTCTTAACTTGCTTATGATAATTGTGATAAGCCGGTGGTGCTTATGTTATGTATGATAAGTTCTGGAAGTGCTTATGTTATGTATGATAATTCGGTAGTGCTTATGTTATGTATGATAGCCGGTTGTGCTAGTGATATGTTGTTCATTACGGGGTCATTCCCCGGGTTTGTGGCATTTGCACATTCCATGGATTTGCTACCCATGATGCGAGGAGTACCTCATGCGAGTCCATGTGGCTTATGCGCGGGTGAAATAGTCCTACGCGGGCGATCACCCATGCGAGATTACCTCACGCGGTCCACACGACGGCGCGGATACGATCATGCGAGGAAATTACCTCACGCGGTCCATACGCCATGCGGGTGAAATAGTCCCATGAGTAGGATTGCTTAATGATACTACGGGCGGGTGGCCCTACTTTGATCATGAGCCCCCTAGTTTTACGCAGTAAAATATACTCTTATTTACTCTCTTTGTTAGTAAGGCACAGTGTACTGTTATTTGAGTTATCATACATGTCTCCAGCTTTATTTTAAACTTTATGATTTCATTACGATTTTCGGGCCACATACTTGGTACATGTTATACCGACCTCCCGGGGCTGCTCATGCCGTAGAGTATCTGAGTTGTTGATCCTCATTCTTAGGATCACCGATCAGTGTCAAGCTCCATTTCTCGAGGCTTGTCTTTGGCACGGCTTCCCTGGATGTTGTAGATTTATGTACATTCAGGGGTATGGCGGGCCCCGTCCCACGATTGTTATTCGTAGAGGTCAGAGTCATATTTGTGGATTGGGTTTTAAGAATAGAGATGCATCGCTTCAATTTTGGATTATGTATATTTTACGGAAGGTGGCCTTATCGGCTAGTCTCAGATGTTTAATGTCTAAGTATTTTACGAGTGTATGTTCCGCCGCTATTCTCTCGATGTATACGAAAGGGGTGCCTGCACGATCGCGCGCGGTCGTGGTCGTGACAAAAGTTGTATCAGAGCAGTAAGTCCTCGGAAAGTGTCTATGACCGTGTTCAGTAGTCTTGATTATCGGTGTGTTGTGCACCACATCTATAATCGTGAGGTCGCAGGACATTTAGTATTGGTTTCATTCTTCTCACTCGAGATCGCGCGATAGCCGTGGTTGTTAGGGTCGTCTCTCCCTAACGAGTTATGTTGATTGCAGCTACGAGAAAGGCAGCAGTGACCCAGGAAAGATTATGTGGATTGCGTATCCAGGTTGGTAATAATTGTAGTATAGTTGGTATTATGACATACAACTATACGGATTTATGTATGAGGGTCACATATGTGTTGCCTAGAATGATTTTAGATTACCAGGAATTGGTTGTCATGCCCCGAACCCCGGGCCCGTGACTGGTGCCCTACCTGGGCACCCTTCTACCTTACTGACAAGTAAATCGCGGAATTAAATAACACCTCATTTTTTTCTTTTAAAACCAACGAACATGCAAGGGAAAAACCGACAAGGCTGCCATATAATATACATAATCAACAGACACTACACTGTACACGAGTCCAATCCCACATATGAATACAGACCTCTAAGAGTTTTACTGAACTAAGATGGGACAAGGCCCTGCCGTACTCCATAATCAGACAAAAGCTCAGATCAAGGATCTATACCAAAATGATAAACTCAACGAATGGAGCTATCCAAAACTCGAGCAGGTCCTACACTGCAGATCACCAAATCAAGTGCACCTAAACTGCGCAGATTTAACGCAGCCCCGGGCGAGGTCACGAAGAATGTACCAAGTATGTGAAATAAGAACATCAGAATGAAATCATAACTAAACAAAACAGAGACATGTATGATAGCCAACCTATAGTACACAATACATAAGCCATATCAAGTCGTGACGACGCCTCAAAGTCATTACTCAAATATAACCACGGGTCTCACGCAGAATATCAATCATGCGCCGTGGAATCCTTCCTCACCGCCATAGCCCATGATATAATATAACATCATTAAGCACACTGAACCTTGCAATCATGAGAGTAATGCAATCCTTTTTATCTTTTAAGTTATGCTTTTAATAATGAGACCAACTGTTCCACTTTAAGTCATTAACACACTCCACCCTTTCATTAATGAAATCACTACCGTTTCAAAACATGAAGGTCGTGCCAGTGCCAGGGTCAACCACCCTCTGTGTTATAATGCAACCTATCATAGGATTATTTCACCCGCAAGGGACTATTTCACCCGCATAGGTCATGTGGACCCGCAATGAGTCATCGGTACACGATACTCGCATCACGGAGAGCTAATCCATGGCTTATATATATCCCGGAAATTTAACCCGCCCGAGTCAAATACCGACCCGCCGTGAGTGTGTACCACTCACCCCATGGGGAGCTACCCCATGGTATCCTTGATACACGTTGCCGGTCCTTTATGGAGGGACGCGGAGATGTGGAAATATGACACTTGCACGAATATCTATATGAGAAACCCATATGCAAGTAAACCAAGACAACACCATGCCTTTTCCCTTTTCACATAAACCAAGACAATATCATGCCTTTATACAAACCAAGACAATTACCATGCCTTTCCTTTTTACATAAACCAAGACAATTACCATGCCTTCTTTTTACATAAACCAAGAGAAAATCTTTATTTAAGCAAGCCAAAGTACTATCAAGGCACAAATAGAATAATTCTCATTTAACAAGCCAAAGTACTACGTACGTCCATTCTTTTCAAAAGACTCATTGTTATACAAAGCCCCAAGATACTAACACCCGTAGAATCAAGACATGTCTATTTTTCAAAATAAGTTACTACACCTTTAGAAATTCATTTCAAGGTTTTGAAACTAAGTAACTTTAATTTTTACAATCTAGGCAACTCATGCCTACGAACCAAAATAGACAACTCTCTTAACATTCCATAAAGCCGTTATAACCAACTTCCCATAAAGCCGTTATAACCCTTTATGGTTTTAGACAAATTCATTCTTTTTATATCCAAGAGACTTATACTTTTAAAACCAAGTATCACATACTTTCAAATTAAGTTTCTTAACTTTCAAAATACTTCAAGTCTCTTAATCTTTAGAAATCAAGTTTCTTAACTTTTAAATCTCAAGTAACTCACACCTTTAAAACAAGTTACTTCTCTTAAATCATGTCATTTCTCCTCTTTTAACTCAATTAAGTAAATCACTCCTTTGACTCCCCTAAAGTCATTATAACAACCTTTAGGTTTTGGAACTAAGGCACTAGCCAAAAGATTTGGAAACCACTTCCTTTTCAAGACTCTATGTACTTTAAGTAAAATACTTTCACTTTTAAGAATCCAACTTCACTAAGGCAATGGATTATACAACTTACAATTTAAACATCCAAAGTACAATCAAGGAAGTATATAGAACAACTTCTATTTTAGGCAATCCAAGTACAATCAAGGAATGGATCATTTAAGGAGTAGGACTTACTTTCTTTATCTTAAGGAATCATGCTAGAAGAAGAGGAGATGGTTCACATACCTTTTCGGCTTAATCCACAAGATAAGTCGAATACGCCGTACGTAGAATTGTCAAACTATAAAGGCCACAACACGACTATCAACTTCTAGTTTCTAACGTAGAATAATACTAAGTATACGGTCTCTTATTCTACGGAAAATCGGGCAGCACCTCCTTTGTTTTTATATACTTTTCCACCGTTTTCAAGGTCCGATAATCAATAACCAATATGCCTCATTTAAGGCTCAATACAACAACCAACCAAAGGGGATTACACGCCTTACAATACGTGTAAAATTCTGCCCCACAATTCATACGAAGTAGTTTAATATCCAAAGCCATTCTCGGCCAACATATACAACAACACAAGTCCTTTCCAATTCTTTTTCAATCCAAGTTCTTAGGTCTAACATGTTATATAGTCATAGACAACTTCAACAACTACAATTTCCTTCTTTTCATAACATGTGACGACTTATACAATAATCAAATTGAATTGTAATCTTAAGGATAAACATGCTAGTTTCGGATTAGGGTTCCAATAGCCAATACACTTATCAAACTTCACACTTTATACATCATGCTTGCTAATATCCATAGCTACAACAATAAGTAATCTTAATTACTAAAACGACAAGAATTGTTACCTTTATAAGCCCTTATAAAATCCAAGATTCAAAGTCGCTCCTTAGCAATTCTTAGCTCATTTCATTTATGCTCCAATCCGCTATTTGAAGCCTTTAGAAGCTCACAACCAACTTCTTTTCATTTCTAATCCAAGACTATGAAAACGACTTAGGTTTTCACCTTGCGACTAACGTGAAACGTCGTTTTTCCGAAATCTTTCTATTGAGATATCCTTACAATACCCTTAGGGACCTTGGGTTAAAGTCTTGTGAATAAAGAACCACAATTGCAAATTTTTTTGTGTGGAAAACTCCTCAAAGCCGAGAGCAACATAAGCTTGCACAAAAGATCTCTAAATTTTTCTAAGTGTGGAAGACCTTGTCTTGCTACTAGTGTGTATATATAACACAAGGAAGGGTCAAGATATCAACATATGTGTGGCTAGGATGAAGGACATTAATTAATTAGCCAAGTGGACAAGTTGACTTGGTCAATATTCTCAAGCTTGAAGACTTATTCATCTACAATGGTCAATGACCATATTACCCTTTGTACAATTTCGTCCAAGACCATGTGGGTGCCAATGTTGCCCTCCCATTCGTCCATAAAATTCGTAACCCTCGTGGGCCTCACAAACGTAAAATTCCTGTGGGCCCCACGTGACCAAATCCGTAAAATAAATTTCCATAATGCTAATAAGTTCCATAATCCTCAAATAATACATTTTGAGAATCCAATTCTCATCAACGAACATTTTTCCTTTCCGACGTTCGGAAGATTTTCCTTCTAAAAACAATTCTTCCTTTCGCACTAATTTTCAAGTCTTATGCGTTCGCGTCTATTCTCTTATACATGTCCTGGACTTACGGGGTGTAACATTGGTAAGGACTAAATAGATACCGGGAAGGTATGAAACAGTTTAAAGAACTCTCATCAAGGTTTTACGTACTAATTTGAGATAATTAGGAGATGATGAGCTGTCTGAGAAGGTAATGGACCCTTAAGAAGTTATAAGTAATGGACTTAATGGAAGACTATGTTAGTAACTTAAGCTACGTGTTATGCTTAAGGAATTGTACGAATGAGATCCGTATGGAGAATTTATGGTTGTTATGATTAGAACAACACAATTGAAAGGTTACGAGAAACTACTCTACCCGAGCGCGGACCGATAAGGTCGGCTTGGAGCATGGAAATTGTGAGCCTAAGAATATTGACAACCTTCGAGACCTTAGCTATATAAGGCCTACTAGGGTAGTAAAAATTTAAGTAATAGCAAGGATAATATTTAAGTGGGTCGCCGAGTAGGGTTGACGACCTATTAAGGTTCTCCCATACCGTAGAATGGAACGTGATCGGGTAATAGTCCTCTACGCGATGGTCACGAGGTGCGCGTTCAAGTCTAGTTAATCGCTTTACTGGATTCGTGGACGCATTCCACCGTAACTGTGTGAGAGCCGGAAATGGCCTTCTATTGTTTAATTTAGTAACTCCAAAGATTGGAGGCCATATTTAGTATGGAAGTTATGTGCGTATGCTAGTATAAGTTTGGAAGTACGGAAAGAGTACGACCAGTGAGAAAGGGAGCAACCAAGTGTAAAGGAATATGTCACGCCCAACTCAAGCTCGGATCGGTGCCCTACCCGCACCCTTCTACCTTAACAACTAAGCAAACTGCGGAAATTAAATAACACCTCATTTTTTTTTAAAACCAACGTACGTTCAAGGGGAAGCCGACAAGGCTACCATATAATAAACATAATCAAAAGACACTACACTGTACATGAGTCCAATCCTACATATGAATACAGACCTCTAAGAGTTTTACTGAAATATGACGGGACAAGGCCCCGCTGCACTCCATAACCGCATAAAAGCTCATCGAAAAGAACTATACCAAAATGATAGACTCGAACAAACGGAGCTATCCAAAACACCGAGCAGGTCCTACACTGCAGATCACCAAATCATTACCTAAACTCGCAGATAAACGCAAATTTCCAAGGAGGTCAGTACGAAGAATGTACCAAGTATGTGAAACAGTAAATACTGTATGAAATCATAATATATACCTCATGCTTGCTAATATCCATAACTACAATGATAAGTAGACTTTAATTGCTAAAACGACAAGAATTATACCTTTACAAGCCCTTAAAAATTCCAAGATTCAAAGTCGCACCTTAGCAATTCTTAGCTCTTTTCCTTTACGCTCCAATCCGCTATTTGAAGCCTTTAGAAGTTCACAACCAACTTCTCTTCCATTTCCAATCCAAAACTAGGAAAACTACTTAGGTTTTCGCCTTGCGACTAACGTGAAAACGTCGTTTTTCCGAAATCTTTCTATTGAGATACCCTTACAATACCCTTAGGGACCTTGGGTTAAAGTCTTGTGAATAATGGATCAAAACTACAAAAATTTCTTGTGAGGAAATGGGTGAACCCGAGAGCTCAATTGAAGAACAAGACAAGTGTGAAATTTTTTAAGTGTTGGAAGACCTTGTCTTGCACTAGTGTAGTATATAAAACACAATGGAGGGCTTAGATTATAACACTTGTGGGCTAGGATGAAGAGCAATTAATGTTAATCCAAGTGGACAAGTTGACAAGTCAACAATCTCAAGCTAGCAAGACTTGATCTTTTACCATGGTCAATGACCATTTTAGCCTTGCAATAAATCGTCCAAGACTAAGTGGTGGAGGTGCCACGTGTCGCCCTTTCATTCGTCCATAAAATTCTGCAACCCTCGTGGGCCCCACAAAACGTAAAATTCCTCGGGTGGGCCCCACGTGACCAAATCCGTAAAATAAATTTCCATAATGTTAATAAGTTCCATACTCTTCAAATAATGCATTTTGAGAATCCAATTCTCAACAACGAACATTTTTCCCTTCCGACGTTCGAAAGATTTTCCGTCGGAAAAACAATTCTTCCTTTCGTACCAATTTCCAAGTCTTGATTCCTTACGTACATTCTCTTTTATATGTCCTGGAGTTACGGGGTGTAACATTCTTCCCCCCTTAGAAACATTCGTCCCCGAATGTTCTTAGTCGGTTTTCAAGCTATACCCACTCCGGCACAATCTCTATACTATGCCTATCAATCAATACTCCACAAGACTAACGATGCCACACATGGCCACCACATAATATACGTAAACATATCAATAGACCTTCCGTCTGTGGTCCCTTCTCACAAAACTCGAAGGTTACAGTCTTCTAAAACACGGGATCCTTAGAGGTTCCTTTATTTTCTTACTTGTCATACTGCATTTCCAAACTTATTTGTGCATACGCACAAAATCTCAATATTGTTTACATTCCCAACTGAAGTTACTAACCAAACTTTGCCATATACAACTTGAATTTCCGCTAAGGCTCTTCTCGACCCTTACGACCTGGTTCCGGTGGAACACATCCACAAACTCGTACAACGATCAACTAGACTTGGGCCTTGCACCCTCGTTACCCTATCACATAGCGAGACCATTACCAATCGACATCACCCCATTCCATACTAAGGTTGACCCGAAATGAGTCCATAACCACCCATCGCCATACTTAACTTCTCATTCTTAGTCCGAATAAATTTCTCTTATCTCAAGGTACTTCTCACCCTATCCCCTATTCACTAGAGGTTCACACATAAGCCGAAGTATTTGACCGTACATTCTTCCCTATTGGTCTTTACATCACATGATAATTACAACTTGTGAACTCTACACAACTATAGTCTCAGCTTCACTTACCATTCTTGTCAACATTCTTAACTTTTCACTTTACTAATCAAAGTATTCTACCGGTGGTACTATCACTTACAACTGCTAGCAACAAAGGGAAAACATATATGTTAGGGTGAAATCTGAATCTATCAATGCACGTATGATTCAAAAGAATCGAGATATACCTGTAACCCCATGCGATGTCGCCTCACGATCCTCGCTTCAGTAGTCACGTCATCTCTGCGTTCAAGGACCGCGAACTATAAACTCCATCCGACCTCTACCACGATCGGCCGACATCTCAACACTTCGCTGGGGGACGACATGCGAGGAAAGGAACCAACCATCGGCCTCATAGGTCGAGCCACTCACCTGTTCTTTCTAAAAGGACATACCTCCGTATATGGCCCAACGACCACAACAAAAACAAACACTGCGCCATAACGGCATTTCCCATACGACGCCACTACAATGGAAACACCGAGAATAAGTGGCCTCGATCGAGAAAATCCTCCGCCTTCCGAGAACTTCGACGGAGTTTGGACCGGCTCCTAAATACCAGGAGTCCAATCTCCCACCCGTGAGCCGCGGGGTATACCGGGTAGGCCGGGACAAATATCTCACTGCTGAGGCCGCTCGCCCAAGAACTCACCGATAACCAACCGGTTCAGCCCTCTTACGCCGATTCCCGCTGCCCTCTACCCTCTGACACTGTCTCTACCGCCGAATAACCTCCTGATGAAACCAGAGCACCGCTTATCTTGGTCAATAACATAATCGCTTCCTCACGACCTATAGTCTTCTCAATCGGAAACCGGAGGCTCGTGCCGGGCCTCAAAACTGGCAGTAAGAACTCGGCCGATCGCGCACAATATCCGATATACCCTAGGCATAAGCCCTATCATATCAACTCTCTGAGTCTGACTGGTAGCTCATGCTACTCCTTTGCCCTTCGGGCATCATTCTCCTCGAGGCATAGCGAAAACATAATAATACGTCGTAGAGGAATTATCTTAACAACACATCTATGGCACGATCTCGAGTGAGAAGAATAGAAACTAACTCCTAAATGTCCTATAGCCTCCTGTTTACGGGTGGCGCGCAACACACCGATAATCAAGACTTACTAGACACGGCCAGTAGACATTCCGAGGATCGATCGCTCGATACCACTCACACGCCCGAACCCCAAGCCGCGGATCGGTGCCCTACCTGGGCACCCTTCTACCTTAACAACTAAGTAAACTGCGGAAATTAAATAACACCTCATGTTTTTTAAAAAAAAACCAACGTACGTGCAAGGGCAAGCCGACAAGGCTGCCATATAATAAACATAATAAAAAGACACTACACTGTACATGAGTCCAATCCCACATATGAATAAAGACATCTAAGAGTTTTATCAAATATGACGGACAAGGCCCCGCTGCATCCATAACCGCATAAAAGCTCAGATCGAAAGAGCTATACCAAAATGATAGACTCCTGAACAAATGGAGCTATCCAAAAACACTAAGCAGGGTCCTACACATGCAGATCACCAAATCGCACCTAAACTCATGCAGATGAACGCACTTCGGGCGAGGTCAAGACGGAATGTACCAAGTATGTGAAATCAGAATATCAGATGAAATCATGACAGTCTAAACAAAACAGGAGACATGTATGATAGCCAACCTACAGTACACAATACATAATCAGTCATATCAAGTCAGGGACGCATGCCCTCAAAGTCATTACTAAGATATAACCATGGGTCTTACGCCCATAATATCAATCATGCCAGTGGAATCCTTCCTCACTGTCGGCAGTCCATGATATAATATAACACCAATAGGCATACATGAACACCAAGTCCCACCTGTGTCCTAAAACTGTACGGGCCAAGTAGGAAAACGAACCACCAGATCCAGCCTGCATCATAAAACTGACGGGGGCAAGTACGAAAGCCAACTACGATTCACCAAGGCTATCAATCGAGCGGCAAGTACGTAAAGCTAACTACTGATCTGCATCGCGCCACGAGATATGACCGGCAAGTGCGAAGATATCTACTGTGGCCTACCACTAAATCTGCAATAGCACTGACGGGGGCAAGTACGAAAGCCTACTACCAGATCCATCATGCGTCAGCCACCGACGGGGGCAAGTACAAAAGCTAACTACCAGATCCATCCTACGTCACTAAATCTCATGAAGGGCTAATCCATGGAATAACAATATCCCACGTGGTCGCATGCCCCAGAATCCCACATCGTATAAGCATGACCCTGGGGTAATACAACCAAATCCGAGAATCTAACCCGCCTCCTGGTCACATGCCCCGGAATCCCACATCGTATAAGCATGTCCAAGGAGTAATACAAATAATGGAAGCATACCCGTGGAATCCCACATCACTGTCGGTACGTCCAAGTAAACTTACAACAAGACAGCCGGCCCTCCAACCGAGAGTCGCGGCAGCGTAAAATATAATACTTGCACTCAAAGGCTATCACCAGCACACATAGGCAAGTTCATAAAATCTTTAGACTTTCATTTTATAAACTCAAGGCACTTATAGAATAATTCTCAATTAAACAAGCCAAAGTACTTATCAAGGCACACATAGAATAATTCTCAATTAAACAAGCCAAAGTACTACGTACGTACATTCTTTTCAAAAGACTCCTTTTTATGTAAAACCCCAAGATACTAACACCCGTAGTATCAATGTGTGTCTATTTTTCAAAGTAAGTTACTACACTTTTAGAAAACTCATTTCAAAGCTTGAAATCAAGTAACTTCAAATTTTCACAATCTAGGCAACTTATGCCCATTAATCAAAATAGACAACTTTCTTAACCTTCCATAAAGCCGTTATAACCAACTTCCCATAAAGCCGTTATAACCCTTTATGGTTTTAGACATATTCATTCCTTTTATAACCAAGAGACTTATACTTTTAAAACCAAGAATCACATACTTACAAATCAAGTTCTTAACTTTCCAAATACTTCAAGTCTCTTAATATTTAGAAAACAAGTTTCTTCTACTTTTAAACCTCAAGTTAATCACTCCTTTAACTCCCCTAAAGTCATTTTAACAACCCTTATGTTTTGGAACTAAGGCACTAGCCAAAAGGTTTGTAAACCACTTCCTTTTCATGACTCTATGTACCTTAAGTAAAATACGTTCACTCTTAAGAATCCAAACTTCACTAAGGCAATGGATTATACAACTTACAATTTAAACATAAAAGTACAATCAAGGAAGTACATAGAACAAATTCTATTTTAGGCAATCCAAATACAACCAAGGAATGGATCATTTAAGGAGTAGGACATACTTTCTTTACCATACGGAATCATGCTAGAAGAGGAGATAGTTCACATACCTTTTAGGCTAAATCCACAAGCTAAGACGAATACGCCGTACGTAGAAGTGTCAACCTATAATGGTCACAACATGACTATCAACTTCTAGTCTCTAACGTAGAATAATACTAAGTATACGGTCTCTTATTCTACGGAAAATCGGGCAGCACTTCCTTTGTTTCTACATACTTTGCCACCTTTTTCAAGGCCGAATTCAATAACCAAACATGCCACATTTAAGGCTCAATACAACAACCAACCAAAGGGGATTACACGCCTTACAATATGTGTAAAATTCCGCCCCACAATTTATACGAAGTAGTTCCATATTTAAAGTCATTCTCAGCTATATAAACAACAACTCAAAGTCTTTTCCAATTCTTTTTCAATCCAAGTTCTAAGGTCTAACATGTTATATAGTCATAAACAACTTCAACAACTACAATTTCCTTCTTTATACAACATGCGACGACTTAAACTAATAATCAACTTGAATTGCAATCTTAAGGCTAAACATGCTAGTTTTCGGATTAGGATTCCAATAGCCAATACACTTATCAAACTTCATAATATATACCTCATGCTTGCTAATATCCATAACTACAATGATAAGTAGACTTTAATTGCTAAAACGACAAGAATTATACCTTTACAAGCCCTTAAAAATTCCAAGATTCAAAGTCGCTCCTTAGCAATTCTTAGCTTCTTTCCTTTATGCTACAATCCGCTATTTGAAGCCTTTAGAAGTTCACAACCAACTTCTCTTCCATTTCCAATCCAAACTAGGAAAACTACTTAGGTTTTCGCCTTGCGACTAACGTGAAAACGTCGTTTTTCCGAAATCTTTCTATTGAGATACCCTTACAATACCCTTAGGGACCTTGGATTAAAGTCTTGTGAATAATGGATCAAAACTACAAAAATTTCTTGTGAGGAAATGGGTGAACCCGAGAGCTCAATTGAAGAACAAGACAAGTGTGAAATTTTCTAAGTGTTGGAAGACCTTGTATTGCACTAGTGTAGTATATAAAACACAATGGAGGGCTTAGATTATAACACTTGTGGGCTAGGATGAAGAGCAATTAATGTTAAGCCAAGTGGACAAGTTGACAAGTCAACAATCTCAAGCTAGCAAGACTTGATCTTTTACCATGGTCAATGGCCATTTTAGCCTTGCAATAAATCGCCCAAGACTAAGTGGTGGAGGTGCCACGTGTCACCCTTTATTCTTCCATAAAATTCCGCAACCTCGTGGGCCCCACAAACGTAAAATTCTGTGGGCCCCACGTGACCAAACAGAAATAAATTTCCATAATGTTAATAAGTTTCATACTCTTCAAATAATGCATTTTGAGAATCCAATTCTCAACAACGAACATTTTTCCTTCCGACGCTCGAAGATTTTCCGTCAAAACAATTCTTCCTTTCGCACTCAATTTCCAAGTCTTGATTCCTTACGACATTCTCTTTACATGCATCGACTTACGGTGTAACAGAATAGAGCCCGAATCCACGAGGACCTTTTCGAGTGACTACACCCGCGAGTGACGGGCGGTAATGAGCGGGTATATAATAATTGCTCGACGATACAAATGTTTGACCCTAGCAGCCTAGAATACCGTTATGATAGACTTTGAGGACATTATGGGTACGGGCTAGTTGGCCTCTCATTATGCCAACGCTGGATCGTAGAGAGATTTGTTCGATTCCGCTTTTCCTAGTCGATTATCGAGTGGAACGGAAGGAGTGGTGGTAACCATGAATTATCCTTCCTTCTTTGACATCATTTTTTTAATAAGTCCGTGACTTGTTCATTCGAGGTGAATCGAGGCGAAGGTAAGTAGTACTTGAATTTGAAGGAGTTTTATGTTGGCACTGGGGCACTCGAGTCGGGTTGATGCAGGGCGGTCAGGGCCACGACCTTCCGGATAATTTTAGGAAAGCGCGCAAGCAAGAATAAGATAAATACGAGTGTTGCCTGCGGAAAACAGAAGACATCGTTGGTAGGTTTTGAAAATCTATACGATGATAAGGTGGCGCTTGATGATTAAGATTTTGAAAGGGAGATAAGTTCTCTCCCACACGTAAAAGGATAGTTTTACGTATTATGGGGTTATGTGTACCCATGTTGTAGATGAATGATAGGAGACTGGTAAGGTCTTCAGTATCGTTATGCCATAGGTTACAGTTTAGATAACCTTGGGAAAAGTATTGTGTTGGGGTAATTTAGAACGACGTTAGGAAATGGTCGAGGAAGTGTCGTAAGGATATAAATGCAGGTAGTACGCATTTATGAAACTGTACGATTATGAATCAAGATAGTAAGAAAATAAGGGGGGTAAGGGACCCCAGGACAACTTGAAATAACTTATAAAGGAAAGACGAGTAGACACTCGAATGATAAGAAATCTTGACAAGTCATTGGATTATGTAATACCATGAATTGAGGTTGAACACCTGGCTATAAGCTCTACGAGCTGGGAGAGAACAATAGGATTGCTAGTTGACGAGATCAAGGAAATCTCCCCCCTAAATTGTGATTGACAGGAAGTCTTAGCCATGAGGCAAACAAAGGAATCAAATCTAAGTTAGTGACCAAGTTTTGTTGCAACAGAGAAAGGGAAACAGGAACCATAATTGAGATTAAGAATACCCGAATATTTCGCAGGTATGAGAAAGGCTTCCAGTTATTAGAAGATAAGTTGACCACGACTACAGTTCTAACCCCTCCTGAGAGACTAGAGGGTTAGGGTATTATTGTAACACTTTAGGTGTCATGGCTAGTTGGTCGACGCAACACGATAAGGTTAGAGCCTATGTTTCCGGCAGGAAGCATGAAAGGAATTACACTACTCACGATTTAGAGTCGGCGGCAGTTAATCGTACCTTGAAGATTTGGAGGCATTCCTTATATAGACTTCATGTGGATATTTGTGCAGACTACAAGAGCCTCCGGTATATCTTCGCATGCAGGCACTGAATTTCATGGCAGACGGTGGTTAGAGTTACTCAAGGATTGTGATATTGATATCCTATACCACCCGGGGAAAGTCGAGACGTTCGTATACTCTTAGTCGTGGATCTATGAGTAGTTCGTCAGACGGGCAGGATAGATGGACGGGTCCATGAGATTCATCAGCTACCGAGTCGAGGGGTTCGATTATTTGTTTCCAAGGTTAATGGAGTTTAGATCCGAGAGGTTGACGAGTCTTCCGTCATTGAGGAGGTAAAGAGGCGACAGTATGAGGATCCAGTTATGATATGGTATCGAGATACGGCTCTTCGAGAGGAGGAGAGTTTATTTGAGGTAGCGCCTGATGGGGTGCTAAGATTCGAGGGCAGATTGTGTGCTCCCGATGTTGCAGGACTTCGTCAGCAGATTCTCGTGAGGCACATGCGCTCGTTACTCTATTCACCTGGGGTTGACTAAGATGTAACATGACCTCAGATGTATGTATGGGTAAGATGACCTGAAGAGGGACGTAGCGGAATTTGTTGTTTAGTGTCCGAGTTAGTAGCAGGTCAAAGGTGGAACACCAGGAGCCCTGTGGGCTACTACAGGCGATTGAGATCCCAACTTAGATATGGGAGGTAATTAATATGGATTTTGTTACAGGGTGGCATCGTACTCAGAGGAAGTGCGACTCCCTGAGGGTCATAGTAAACGGGCTGACGAAACCAGCCCGTGTTCTTCCAGTTAGGACCACTTACTCGGCTGAGGATTATGCTAGCTTATATAGCAGGGAGATTGTGAGACTGCACGGGGTTCCTACATTTATGATGTCGCATGATGAGCACACGATTTACGGATAACTTCGAGGTTTTCCGTAAGGGTTAGGGACATGTGAGTCTCAGTGTTGCATTACACCCTCAGACCGATGGACAGGCAGAGCATACTATCCAGGCACTTGTGGATATGCTGCGGCCTGTGTTATTGATTTCAGGGGTAGCTGGGAGGATCACTTCCCTCTTGTTGGGTGCTTATAACAACAGCTACCATTCTTGCATTCAGATGACGCCATATGAGGTTTTGTATGGGCGAAAGTATAGATCGTCGGTTGGTTGGTTCGACGTAGGCGGGGTTCAGTTAGTTGGGCCAGACTTGATTAAGTGGGCTGTGGATAAGGCGAAGCCTATCCAGGAAAGATTATTACCAAGCTCAGAGTCGACAGAAGCTTTATGCAGATAACCGACGTCGACACTTGGAGTTCAGGTTAACGTTTTAGTATAAGTGTTATTATGTGGCCACGTGTGGCAATATTGGTATGTAGGGGTTGTAAAAGGAGAATATGTCGCTATCTATAAGTTTGACTCCGAAAGAACATTCGGGGACTAATGTTTCTAAGGGGGGAAGAATGTTACACCCGGTAATTCCTGGACATGTTTATAAAAACGTACGTAAGAACTCAAATGTTAAGAATTGAGACTAGTAAAAATTTATCGGAATTATGGAAATGTCGGAAAACGAAATATTGTGATGAATGGGAGGGCGACACGTGTCACCCCCCTTTTTTGGTCATGGTCGAATGGACCATGGGTGTTATGGTCATTTGACCCAAGTTAAGATGACCAAGTCTTGCTAGGGCTAGAGCTTGATAATATTGACTAAGTCAAAAGGGCCACTTGGCTAGATTTTTAAGTGAATTGGATCCAAGCCACCTAATTGTTCTCATCTTGACCCTCCATGTTGTTATTTAAACATACTAGTAGCAAGACTAGTTCCCACACTTAGTCAAATTTCAAGAAAACTTTGAAGTACATAAGGGAGCTCTCGGGTTAGGGTTCCAAGAAGAAGAAAAAAATTCGTTTGATGTTCTATAATCCCCATACTTTAAACCAAGGTTCCTAAGAGTATTGTAAGGGTATCTCAATAGAAAGATCCCGGAAAAGTGTCGTTTTTGTATTAGTCGCAAAGTGAAAACCTAAGTCACTTTCCTAGGTTTGGATTGGAAATTGAAGGAAAGTTGTTTGTGGTCTTCTAAGGGCTTCAAGTGGCGGATTGGAGTGTCAAGGAGAGGCTCTAAGTTGCTAGGGAGCGACATCAGATCTTGAAGTTGGATTAAGGCTCGTTAAGGTAACAATCTTGTTCTCTTAAGTGTTAGAAGATTACATATTGTTGTAGCCTTACATTTTAACTAGCATGAAGTATATGTATTAAATATTGATAAGTGTTATGGATATTGGAAGCCTAAATCCGAAATGACATTGCTTGCCATTTGAAATTGAAATACAATTTGGTCGATAATTAGAATCGCCGATGTTATCTACTTGAAGATTGTAGTTGTTATAATCGATCATGCTTTATAACATGTTATACTAAACAACTTGAATTGAAAAGGAATTGGAAAGGATGATATGTTGTTACACCTTTTGGTCGTGAATGGCATTGCCTTTTTGGACTAGTTTGATATCAATTGTCGGGCGGAATTTTACACGTCTTGTAGGCGTGTAATCCCCTATTGTTATCTACATTGTTGAGCCTTAAATGTGGCGTGTTTGGTTATTGAATTCGGGCCTTGAAAAAGGTAGAAAAGTATGTAGAAACAAAGGAAGTGCTGTCCGATTTTCCGTAGAATTTAGTGACTTTGCACTTAGAATATTCTACGTTGAAGTTAGAAGTTAATAGACGTATTATGGTCATTATAGGTTGACATACTACGTACGGCATATTGGACTTAGCAAGTGAATTGAACCGTAGAGGTATGTGGAACTTTCCTATCTCTTGAGCATGAGTAGTTGTAAATGTATAGTACGGTAGACGTACGAGATTTAAATGAATTTAGTTTCATTTGAGATCCTTGACTTGTTTTTAAAGGATAGAAATGCCTTGGTTTGAAAAGCATAAAGTTGGTTAATAACTTTATGGAAAGTAAAAAGAATGGTTTATTCTAATAAGGTAAACAAGGATTTCTTGACTTGAAAATGTATAGAATACTTGATTTGGAAAGTATTGATTCCTTGAGCTATTCTAAAGTTAAGAGACTTGAAGTATTTTAAAAGTATATGATACTTGGTTTTGAAAGTATAAGACTCTTGGTTATAAAAAAAGAATGGAAGTGTCTAAAGCATAAAGTTAGTATAACGGCTTTATGGGAAGTTGGTTATAATAACTTTATGGAAGGTTAAAAGAATGGTTTACTCTAGTGAAGTAAATAAAGAAAAATGACTTGAAAGGAAGAAAAGCAAATTGATTTGAAGGCATCAATTGCTTAAAGTTTTAAAGTAAAAAGTCACTTGATATAGAGGTCTTTAAATGTAGTTCTAAAAGGTATTGTGACTTGTTTTGAAAAGTAGATATGACTTGATACTACGATTATTAGTATCTTGGAAGTTTTATACGAAAAAGAGTCATTTTAAAAGAATGAAGTACGTAGTACTGGGTTAAATTCTGATTTTATAATGCCATGTTAGTGCCTTAAGTAAACTAAAATGAGAGTGTATATGAATAAGGCTAATAAGAAGTTAGGGATTTCTTAACTTGCTTATGATAATCGTGATAAGTCACAAGGTGCATGTTATGTATGATAAGCCGGTAGTGCTTATGTTATGTATGATGTTGGTAGTGCTTATGTTATGTATGATAGCCGGTTGTGCTAGTGATATGTTGTTCATTACGGGTCATTCCTGATTTGTGGCATTTGCATATTCGTGGATTTGCTACCCATGACGCGGCGAGTACCTCACGCGAGTCCGTAGGCTTACGCGGTGAAATAGTCCTATGGGCTGACCACCCTATGCGAGGAAATTACCTCACGCGGTCCACACGACCTATGCGCGGATACATATGCGAGGAAATTACCTCACGCGGTCCATACGCCCATGCGGTGAAATAGTCCCGTGAGTAGGATTGCTTAATGATACTACGCTGGTGGCCCTACTTTGATCACGAGCCCTATTTTTACGCAAAGAAAGTATACTCTTATTTACTCATCATAGTAAGGCACAGTGTACTGTTATTTGAGTTACCATACCTGTCTCCAGCTTTATTTTAGACTTTATGATTTCATTACAAGATTTCGCCACATACTGCACATGTTGTAATCGACTCCTTCGTGGTTGCGCTCATGCCGCAGTAGTATACTGTGCTGTCGATCCTCATTCTGGATCACCGATCAGTGTCAAGCTCCATTTCTCCGAGGCTTGTCTTTTGCACGGCTTTCAAGTTGTAGATTTATGTACATTCAAGGCTATGGCGGGCCCCGTCCCATCACGCTTGTTATTCTTAGGTCAGAGTCATATTTGTGGATCGGGTTTTAAGAACAGAGACGCATCGCTTCAATTTTGGATTACGATATTTTACGGAAGGTGGCCTTATCGCCAGCCTCGTAGATGTTTAATGTCTAAGTATTTTTACGAGTTGTGTATGTTCCGCCGCTATTCTCGATGTATACCGAAAGGGGTGCCTGTGTAGGCCACCGCGGTCATGCCCGGTCGGGTCGTGATGAAAGGAACCAACTACCGACTCATAGTCGAGCCACCACACCTGTTTTTCTAAAAGGACATACTCTCGTGATATGGCCCGACGACCATAATAAAACAAACACCGCGCCATAACGGCATTTCCCCATACGACGCTTACTACATCTAAACATCGAGGAATAAGTGGACTCGACCGAGAAAATCCTCCGCTTCCTCGAGAACTTCAACCCCGGAGCTTGACCGCTCCTAAATACCTTATGGGTCCAATATCCCACCCGTGAGCCGCGGGTATGTACCGGGTAGGCCGACGAATATCTCACTCGGCCGAGGTCGCCGGCCCAAAAACTCACCGGATAACCAACCTGCCTAGCCTCTTACGCCGGTCTCCGCTGCCTCTACCGTACTCTCGCCTGCATCGGGCTGAATAACCTCCTCGCCGATGAAAATGTAGCACCGCTTATCTTGGTCAATAACATAATCGCTTCCTCATGACCCTATAGTCTTCTCCTAATCGAGAAACCGAGGCTCGTGCTTGGGCCTCAAAACCAGCGCAGGTTAACTCACCGACAATGCGCACAATATCCAGATACTCGGCATGAGCCCTACGCCTCTCGAGTCCGATCGTAGCTCTCGCATCGCTTTTGCCCTTCTCGCGCATCGGTTCTCCTCGAGGCATAAATGTAACATAATAATACGCCAGAGGAACTATCTTAATAACACAAATCTATAGCACGATCTCAGAGTGAGAAGAATAGAAACTAACTCTAAATGTCCCGTAGCTCGCTTATGGGGGCATGGCGCGCAACACACCGATAATCAAGACTTACTAGACACGATCTATAGACATTCCGAGGATCGATCGCTCGATACCACTCACACGCCCGAACCCCGCTGGATCGGTGCCCTACCGGGCACCCTTCTACCGATCGACAAGTAAATCGCGAACTAAATAACACCTCTTTTTTTTAAAACCAACGACGTGCAAGGCGGCAAAGACGACAAGCGCCGCCATATAACATACATAATCAAAAGACACTACACTATACACGCAGTCCAATCCCACATATGAATACGCACTCTAAGAGTTTTTTATCAAATATGACGGACAAGGCCCCGCTGCACTCCATAATCAGATAAAAGTCAGATCAAGGATCTATACCAAAATGATAAACTCTCGAATGTATTTGAGCTATCCAAAACTCGAAAGGTGGTCCTACACCGCAGATCACCAAATCGCACCTAAACACGCGCATGAACGCACTTCAAGGAGGTCAAGACGGGTTAATGTACCAAGTATGTGAAATAAGAAATACCGTGAATGAAATCATAACAAATATACAAACAGATACATGTATGATAGACAAACTACAATACACAATACATAAGCCATATATCAAGTCGTGGACGATGCCTCAAAGTCATTACTCAAATATAACCACGGTCTCACGCCCATAATATCAATCACGCCGTGGAATCGCTCACTACCGACCGGCCCATGATATAATATAACATCAATAAGTACACCGAACCTTGCAATCATGCAGAGTAATGCAATCATTTTTATCTTTAAGTTATGCTTTTAACAATGAGACCAAATGTTCCACTTTAAGTCATAAACACACCGCACTTTCATTAATGAAATCACTACCGCTTTCAAAACACGGGCGTCGTGCTGCTGTGGTCAACCACCCTCCGTGTTATAATGCAACCTATCATGGACTATTTCACCCGCAAGGACTATTTCACCCGCTTAGGTCACGTGGACTCGCAATGAGTCATCGGTACACGATACTTGCATCACGGATAAGCTAATCCATGGCTTATATATATCCCGAATTTAACCCGCCCGAGTGAAATATCGACTCACGCGAGTGTACCACTCACCACCACGGGAGCTACTCCATGATATCCTTGAAAACAAGTTGCCGCCCTTTATGGAGGACGCGAGATGTGGAAATATGACACTTGCACGAATGTCTATATGAGCAACCCATATGCAAGCAAACCAAGACAATACCATGCCTTTACACAAACCAAGACAATTGCATGCCTTCTTTTTACATAAACCAAGACAATTACCATGCCTTCTTTTTACATACCAAGACAATTACCATGCCTTCTTTTTACATAAACCAAGACAATTACCATGCCTTCTCTTTACATAAACCAAGACAATTATCATGCCTTCTTTTTACATAAACAAAGAAAAATCCTTATTTAAGCAAGCCAAAGTACTATCAAGGCACAAATAGGATGATTCTCATTCAAACAAGCCAAAGTACTATCAAGGCACAAATAGGATAATTCTCATTCAAACAAGCCAAAGTACTATCAAGGCATAAAATGGAAAAATTCTCATTATAACAAGCCAAAGTACTATCAAGGCATAAAATGGAAAAATTCTCATTTAAACAAGCCAAAGTACTACGTACGTTCATTCTTTTCAAAAGATTCCTTTTTATATAAAACCCCAAGATACTAACACCCGTAGTATCAAGACATGTCTATTTTTCAAAATAAGTTACTACACCTTTAGAAATTCATTTCAAGGCTTTGAAACTAAGTAACTTTTCAATTACACAACCTAGGAAATCTCATACCTATCCATCAAAATAGACAACTCTCTTAACCTTCCATAAAGCCGTTATAACCAACTTCCCATAAAGCCGTTATAACCCTTTATGGTTTTAGACAAATTCATTCTTCTTATAACCAAGAGACTTGTACCTTTAAAACCAAGTATCATATACTTCCAAATCAATTTTCTTAACTTTCAAAATACTCCAAGTCTCTTAACTTTAGAAATCAAGTTTCTTAACTTTAGAAATCAAGTAGCTTATACTTTTAAATTCCAAGTAACTCACACCTTTAAAACAAGTTATTTCTCTTTAAATCATGTCATTTCTCCTCTTTTAAATCAATTAAGTAAATCACTCTTTTGACTCCCCTAAAGTCATTATAACAACCTTTAGGTTTTGGAACTAAGGCACTAGCCAAAAGATTTGGAAACCACTTCCTTTTCAAAACTCTATGTACTTCAAGTAAAATACTTTCACTTTTGAAAATCCAAACTTCATTAAGGAAATGGATTATAACAACTTCCAATTTAAACATCCAAAGTACAATCAAGGAAGTATATAGAACAACTTCTATATTAGGCAATCCAAGTACTTTCACGACCCGAACCCGGGCCCGTGACTGGTGCCTTACCCCGGGCACCCTAGTGATACAACATCAGAGAAAAACCAGCGGAAATAAAAACTTAAACATACAAATAGATATGGATCAAGATAAAAGAAAATAGGCCAACCAAAACGGTTGCCTTTCTGCATATATGTATATATATCGACATTTGAACAGTTACAATCCTTACAACCCTGCCCACAACAAAGGCATGCACTTAAGATTTTTACAACAACTATGACGGATGTGTTCCCGCCATACCCCGAATGTACAAGAACCTACTGCACTGTGGTAACATACCAAAAGATAAGCCTCCAAGGAACGGAGCTTCCCAATACGCTGAAATGTGATCCTATAAGCGGATCAACAGTGACGATGACTCTACCGCGGCAGATTTAACGCACTTCGGGAGGCCGACAACAGTACCAAGTATGCGAACCAAAATATCGTAAATGAAATCATAATAGTCTATATAAAGCGTGAGACATGTATGATAACCAAACTACAAGACACAACGATAAGCAAATATACCAAGTCGTGACTCACGCCCAAGTCATCACTTAAATATAATAATGGGTCTCACGCCCACAACATCACTCGTGCCCGTGGAATTTCTTCCTCACTGCCAGCAGTCTATGATGTAACAACACCAAGGGGTATACATGAACACCAGGTCCCACCCTACCAATAATACTGAACAACCATATCACGGTCGACACGCGGCGTGCGCAGAGCCTCCACCAGATCCTCCCCGCGCCACGAATGACGGGGCAAGTAACCGTGCTAACCACCGATCACAACCGTAAGTCACGGCGCTCCATCCAAACACCGACTCGCTGGTCGACACGCGGCAAGCGCGATAACCTCCACCAGATCCTCCCCGCGCCACGTAGCCGACGGGGCAAGAACTGTGCTACCCACCGATCACAACCAGAAGTCATGATACTTCGCGAACCGATACGTGGCAAGTGTGATAACCTATACCAGATCCACCTGCGTCACGCAGCTGACGGGGGAAAGTAAACAGGCTATGCACTCGATCACAACCGTAAGTCACGATACTTCGCCATAAATAACCTTAATGGTCACATGCCCACAGAATCCATCATCGGTGTAGACATGCCCATGTAACAATAATAATGGAAGCATACCCATGGAATCTTCCGTCACTACCGGTACGTCCAAGTAAGTTCTCAACAAGTCAACCGGCCCTCCATCGAGACGCAGAGTATAGAAACACAATTCTTGCACAAAGAAAGGCTATCACAACAAGTATAGGCAAGTTACACAACAACAAGCATAGGCAAGTTACACAACAACATGCATAGGCAAGTTACACACAACAAGCATAGGCAAGTTACACAACAACAAGCATAGGCAAGTTACACACAACTCAAGGTACTTTTATTTTATGTCAAAATCTGGGTTTTAACCCTAAAGTACTACGTACGTTCAATTCCTTTTAAAGAGCCATTTCTTTGACACTGGTCACCCGATACCGTAGTATAAAAATAGAGTGACTAACATTTTTAAGTAAACCAAAACACTTTCCTTTTAAAATCAAGTAACAACATTCTTTTCCAAAGGTTCAAGTTTGCCTAATTTCAAACATTCAAGTCTCTCATTTTAAGGTTTCATAGTCCATAGACTTAATCACTTAAAAGTAAATTCCTTTTAAAACCATTGAGTAACATATGTCTTAAGTGTGAGTAGGTTATTCTTGTTTATAACAATCTTATTAAAGTAGCCATGATCTAGACAATGTAATATCATTTTGTCTTATCTGAGCTTCTATGCAGATGGAGGTTTCAACTGGTTTTAATAATAATTAATTAATCAATACATTTTCCTTTATTAACGCTGCAGTTGGTTTGTTCGATACTTGTTCTCATTTCCAAACCAAGAAGACATTATTCCTTTTATCTTCCTTAAGTCGTTATACCTAACTTCCCATAAAGCTAGTATAACTCTTAAGCTTTCACAAACCAAGTATTACTCTTCTTTCAAAATGATTCTTTCGAAATACTTCAAGTTCTTTATTATCTCACATCAAGCCGCTTATAAGTCAAACCGCTTATCTTTTAAAACCACAAACCATTTTCAGATTTACATAAAGTTGTTATAACCAACTTCCCATAAAGCCGTTATAACACCTTATGTTTTAAACCAACCAAATTCATTTAACACACGTACGCTTCACTGCATCACATAGTTATACACATATCATGCTAGAAAAGATAGGAAGAGGTTCACATACCTCGCGACGATTATCGATTTATAGCAAAACGCTCCAAGTACCTCAAACCGTCGGCTACTCCTTAAGCCAAGTAGATCACGCCACACGTAGTACTTCAACCTATAAAGGCCACAAGGCGCCTATTAACATCTAGATCTCATCGTAGAATATTCTACAGAAAATTCGCAAGACTCCTCCCTCTCGCAGAATCGCAGAAATCTCCTCTCTTATCGAGGCCCGCTAACGTGCCAACAACTCCCGAGAGGGGTTATACGTCTAATCCGGACGTGTACAATTCTACTTCACAGTAACACTACAAGTCTACTGTAAATACAGTCCTATGTAAGTACAGTTCAATTCTCTTCTTTGATATCCTTCTATGTAATTACAGTTCGATTCCTATCAATATTCATTCTATATATAGTATACCTCAACTATATATTACAACAATATGAAATTTCCAATTACTATAGGGGGACAAGATTATTTACCTTGATAAGCCCAAAATTATCCAAGTTTAATGTCGATCCTGAGCAAGGTTTAGCTCTAACTGAGTGCTCCAAGTCGCTCCAAGAAACCCTTAGAAGTTCTACGCAACTTCTACTTAATACTTCAACTCCTAGTGAAGATCTTCCTTAGGATTTCGTTTAGTGGCTAAAGGAAGTATAATAGTATTTTCTGGGCTTTTCGTAAAGAGGGTACTTGGAAACACTACAAAGGTTTTGGGCTAGAGTATTTTGGCATTACAACAATACTTGGAGAAGTATTTCTATACCACAAAGGGGGGGGGGGTGTATTATCAAAACCAACTTGGCAAGGGGGGGGGGGGTTTCTCGGCCGAAGGCCTTTCTCAAAGGGGAGGGGGTAGCTTTGGACGAGAGCTCTCACTAAGAGGGGGGGAGAATTTTAACACTTAGAAAATATTTGTGGATGAAGAAAGTCTTCAACTTAGGGGGAGTATTTATAGGACAACCAATGGACAAGATGAAGTCAAGTGCCATGCAAGTGTAGGGTGAGGATTCATCCATGTGCCCTTATCCATCTACTACACAAAATATCCTACCTAACCTTGACTAAAGAAAAGCCAAGAAAATCGTCCCACTTTGCCCATGTTGTTGCTCCAACGAGGGTGACAAGTGTCACCTCCCGCTGGTCCAAAGTATTTCATCTCTCGAAAAATCCGCAAAAAATAATAAATGACATAGCCGAATTTTCCCTTCGCAGTTTGTAAAACGCTTCGCCTGAAAAACCACTCTTTCGTGGTTGTGCACAACTTTATAACCTTTCCTACCTTAAGGCTTAAACTTTGACGCACGCCTTCACGCATACTCGGAAATACGGTATAACATTCTCCTCCTTAGAAACATTCGTCCCAACGCTCCTTCTCAAGACAGATAACGATCAAGTTCCTCATAGCTTAACCAGTTTGCAAACGCCGCACATGGTCACAAAATAACCCGCGCGCAAATACTTAAATCCAAGCCAACGAGGAATCACCTCGACGATGCAAAACAGTACCAACTCTCGCTTCTGGTCCAAAGGATACTCCCTTCGCACATTCATTTCACAAAAATGATTACTTCCATATCTCAGCACATCTTCACTTTTTCCTTCCTCGTTGTACTCTTCTCGAACACTCGAACTCGCATAACGACACCCGCATTGGGCCTAGTACCCTCGGGATCCTACCACCTGGCGGGGCCACCTCGAACTGACCCCACCACAAACCGGGCTGCGGGTTGACCCGCGAATGGTCCTCAACCCGACCCATAATCGCGCCAAACTCTCTCGTTCCCTGATCCGGAACAATCTTACCTGTTCAAGTCATGGAAGCTACCACTTCCGTTTTACACCACCCAAGGAAATTTTCCCACAATTACTCCACGTATACTTATACATTCCGACAAAGATCACCCACAAAATCTTGTACTCAAGACGGCCTTACATCTAAGGTCTCAACTGTAGTATTCTAAGGTTCATCATTTTCTCACCCCCAGGCTTACCCTTTTCACTAACCAGGCTTCTAAGTCACATTTTAACACAAAGCTATCCGAACATAACACTAAACACATCATCATAACATCAATACATACAAATCTCTAGAGGGTTAAGGATATACTCAAAATAGGGCGCTCAAAGGACCGCTAAAATCGAACTTCCACCGCGACTGCCGTGGCTCGCCGGTGCATGAACATCCCGCCTAGCTATGGAAGGTGAAGAACCCGCAATCGATCTTGTAGTATGTGCTATCCCACCTGCTACCCTGGGTCGGACGGTCTCGCCAAATGGCCCCGCTGGCCGCAAGCATAACAATCTCCCAACCCACTATGACATTCCCCCCTATGGGCTTTACCACAACGGCAACACTGAGGTACGGGTGGCCTCATCCGGCGAGCACTTACCTCCGAACATTCAAACCCAGGAGCCACGACCGCCTCACGAATATCCTGCGCCCCGACGACGGTGGGGACTACTGCATCGGGCGGAGGCGCATAATCGCTCTCTTCCGAGGCGGTCCGCCTCGAAAGTCACCAAAGGACCCTACTGCTCGCCCTCTTCGCGATCTCGGCCATTCCGTCGATCTCTCCGCCTCACATCCAAGTGCATAAGCTCAGATGCGGGCAATGTCCATGCCCCAAGAGCTACAGAACAACTCTCGCTAGGTAATCATCGAGCCCCAGAACATATCGGTGCACTCGATCCTCCATACTAGCTACTAACGCGGGATGTCTCGCCAATGAGTCGAACTCACATTGTACTCCCAACCGCACGCTCGCTTCGCAAACACCAAAAATGCTTTACCGAGCCCTCTCATCTGTGGAGGCAAGAAATATGCAAGAAATGCCTCGAGAACTCGCCCCATATGGCCGGAAGTGCATTCTCTCCGGACAGCTCCCACGATCAAACCGCCGATCGCGGTATCACGCAGCCGATGCGAACTCAGACCACCGACTCGGTCTCCGATGCCTTGATCACTCACGATCCTCAGAATCGCCGGATGAACTCTCGCGATCATCCTCGTGCCTCGACCCATAAAACTCGCGGGCTACAACTCGGAAAATCTCGTAGCCTCAAACTATTCGATCTAGGTGAACCACGGTGCATCGAATCGCTGCGCCCAGCCTATCCTCAAGTTCGCCACAACCACGGCGATAATCGCCAACTCCTTGTAACCCATCTCTCTCGCCTGCATCGTGGACCCGGAGGCTCAGTCTTGTGGTCTCTGAGATCGCCGCCGCTTTACCCGCAGCCTCCTCTGCGCTTTGCCCTTCTTCGCTCTCGTTGCCTTGTGCAGAGGCATAATCGTACAAACGAGATACGTCGTAGGTCCAACTTACAACATACTCTAAGGTACGATCTCGTAATGAGAAGAATGGAAACCAATCCTAAATGTCTGCAGCCTCGACATAGATGTGGTGCATAACACATCGATAATCAAGACTTACTAGACACGTGCGTAGACACTTTCGAGGACAACCTGCTCGATACCACTTTTGTCACGACCAACCGGGCCGTGGATCGTGTCTTACCCGGCACCCTAGTGATACAACATCGAGAAAACCAATGGAAATAAAAACTTAAACATACAAATAGATATGGATCAAGATAAAGAAAATAGGCCAACCAAAACGGTTGCCTTCTCGCATATATGTATATATATCGACATTTGAATGATTATAATCCTTACAACCCTTCCCACAATAAAGGCTCACGGACTCTAAGATTTTTACAACAACTATGACGCAGGGCCCGCCATACCCTCGAATGTACAAGAACCTACTGCACTGTGGTAACATACCAAAAGATAAGCCTCCAAGGAACGGAGCTTCCCAATACGCTGAAATGTGATCCTATAGCGGGGATCGGCAGACGATGTACTTACTCGCAGATGAACACGGCCTCAAGGAGGTCGAGACAACAGTACTAAGTATGCGGCGAAAATCGTAAATGAAATCATAATAGTCTATATAAAGCGGAGACATGTATGATAACCAAACTACGATACAACGATAAGCGATCATACCAAGTCAGGGACTCACGCCCTCCAAGTCATCACTTAAATATAACAATGGGTCTCACGCCCACAACATCACTCGTGCCCGTGGAATTCCTTCCTCATCGCCAGCTAGCATGATGTAACAACACCGGGGTATACATGAACACCGGTCCCACCCTACCAATAATATCAACAACCATATCATGAAGTCGACACGCGGCAAGGCGAGAGCCTCCACGAGATCCTCCCTGCGCCACGTAGTTGACGGGGGCAAGTAACCAGGCTAACCACCAGATCACAACCGTAAGTCACGAAGCTCCATCCAAACACTGACTCGCGAAGCTGACACGTGGCAAGTGCGATAGCCTCCACCAGATCCTCCCTGCGCCACGTAGCTGACGGGGGAAAGTAACGTGCTACCCACCGATCACAACCGTAGTTACGATACCGCCGCTGAAGGCGACACGCGGCGCGCGATAACCTATACCAGATCCACCTGCGTCACGTAGCTGACGGGGGCAAGTAAACAGGCTATGCACTCGATCACAACCGTAAGTCACGATACTTCGCCATAAATAACCATAATGGTAACATGCCCACAGAATCCATCATCGGTGTAGACATGCCCATGTAACAATAATAATGGAAGCATACAAGTGGAATCTTCTCAGCACGCTAAATACGTCAAGTAAGTTCTCAACAAGTCAACCGCCTCCATCGAGAGACGCGGTAGTATAGAAACACAATTCTTGCACAGCAAAGGCTATCACAACAAGTATAGGCAAGTTACACAACAACAAGCATAGGCAAGTTACACAACAACATGCATAGGCAAGTTACACACAACAAGCATAGGCAAGTTACACAACAACAAGCATAGGCAAGTTACACACAACTCAAGGTACTTTCATTTTATGTCAAAGTCCGGGTTTTAACCCTAAAGTACTACGTACGTTAAATTCCTTTTAAAGATCCATTTCTTTTACAAAGGTCACCCGATACCCGTAGTATAAAAATAGAGTGACTAACATTTTTAAGTAAACCAAAACACTTTCCCTTTTTAAAATCAAGTAACAACATTCTTTTCCAAAGGTTCAAGTTTGCCTAATTTCAAACATTCAAGTCTCTCATTTTAGAAGGTTTCATAGTCCATAGACTTAATCACTTAAAAGCGAAATTCCTTTTTAAAACCATTGAGTAACATATGTCTTAAGTGTGAGTAGGTTATTCTTGTTTATAACAATCTTATTAAAGTAGCCATGATCTAGAAAATGTAATATCATTTTGTCTTATCTTAGCTTCTATGCAGATGGAGGTTTCTACTGGTTTTAATAATAATTAATTAATCAATACATTTTCCTTTATTAACGCTGCAGTGGTTTGTTCGATACTTGTTCTCATTTCCAAACCAAGAAGACATTATTCCTTTTATCTTCCTTAAGTCGTTATACCTAACTTCCATAAAGCTAGTATAACTCTTAAGCTTTCACAAACCAAGTATTACTCTTCTTTCAAAATGATTCTTTCAAATACTTCAAGTTCTTTATTATCTCACATCAAGCGGTTATAAGTCAAACCAGTTATCTTTTAAAACCACAAACCATTTTCAGATTCTACATAAAGTTGTTATAACCAACTTCTCATAAAGCCGTTATAACACCTTATGTTTTAAACCAACCAAATTCATTTAACACGTATGCGTCACAGTACTACATAGTTATACACATATCATGCTAGAAAAGATAGGAAGAGGTTCACATACCTCGCGACGATTATCGATTTATAGCAAAACGCTCCAAGTACCTCAAACCGTCGGCTACTCCTTAAGCCAAGTAGATCACGTCACACGTAGTACTTCAACCTATAAAGGCCACAAGGCGTCTATTAACATCTAGATCTCATCGTAGAATATTCTACGTAAAATTCAAGACCTCCCCGCAAATCACAGAAATCTCTCCTCTATCGAGGCACGCTAACAGGCCAACAACTCCCGAGAGGGGGGGGGTTATACGTCTAATCCGGACGTGTACAATTCTACTTCACAGTAACACTACAAGTCTACTGTAAATACAGTCCTATGTAAGTACAGTTCAATTCTCTTCTTTGATATCCTTCTATGTAATTACAGTTCGATTCCTATCAATATTCATTCTATATATAGTATACCTCAACTATATATTACAACAATATGAAATTTCCAATTACTATAGGGGGACAAGATTATTTACCTTGATAAGCCCAAAATTATCCAAGTTTAATGTCGATCCTGAGCAAGGTTTAGCTCCTAATCCGAGTGCTCCAATTCGCTCCAAGAAACCCTTAGAAGTTCTACGCAACTTCTACTTAATACTTCAACTCCTAGTGAAGATCTTTCCTTAGGATTTCGTTTAGTGGCTAAAGGAAGTATAATAGTATTTTCCGGGCTTTTCGTAAAGAGGGTACTTGGAAACACTACAAAGGTTTTGGGCTAGAGTATTTTGGCATTACAACAATACTTGGAGAAGTATTTCTATACCACAAAGGGGGTATTCTCAAACCAACTAGGCAAGGGGGGTTTTCTCGCGAAGGCCTTTCTCAAAGGAGGGGTAGCTTTGGACTAGAGCTCACCAGGAGGGGAGAATTTTAACACTTAGAAAATATTTGTGGATGAAGAAAGTCTTCAACTTAGGGGGGGTATTTATAGGACAACCAATGGCCAAGATGAAGCCAAGTGCCATGCAAGTGTAGGGTGAGGATTCATCCATGTGCCCTTATCCATCTACTACACAAAATATCCTACCTAACCTTGACTAAAGAAAAGCCAAGAAAATCGTCCCACTTTTGCCCATGTTGCCGTCCAATGAGGGTGACAAGTGTTGTTATACCCCGTATTTCCAGAGTATGTACGTAAGAACGTACGTAGAAAATTTGAACTTGTGATTTAGGCTTGGCCGAATTCTTTTTGTTCACAACCCCCGATTAGAGTCGTTTTTCGACGAAACGTTTCCACAGCTTTCGTAGGGGAATTTCCGGCTATGTCATTTTTAATTTTGCGGATTTTTCCGAGAGATTTAAACATTTTGGACCAACAAGAGGCGACACTTGTCACCCTCTCATTGGAACACCTTGGGCAGTAAGGGAGTTGTCGAATGGCCATTGTTTGGTCGAGGGGTTGGTAGGATATTTTGGTGGTAGATGGATAAGGTGCACTTGGCAAGATCTTGCCCTACACTTGCCTTGCACTTGGCAAGATCTTGGCCATTGGTTGGCCTTTGCTAGACCTATAAATACCCCTTGGAAGACTTCTTCATCCATTCCTAAAATTTCCTAAGTGTTAAATCCTCCCTTTGTAGTGTAGTTCTCGTCCCTCCCCTTTGAGAAGGCCTCTTGGCCGAGAGCTTCCCTCGTCCGAGAGTACCCCCTAGTGGGTAGGCCGAGGTATACACCCCCTCATGGTGTTGTCTCGTATATATACCCTCGTGGTAGAAATACTCAAAAGTATTGTTATAATACCCAAATTACCTTAGCCGTATACCTTGTTGTATTCTAAGGTTATACCTATACGAAAAGCCCGGAAATACTATTATACTTCCCGGTACCACAAACCGAAAACCCTAGGAAAATCTCCATAGTCCGTTGAGTATTGTGTAAGTTGGTTAGAACTTCTAAGGGTGGTTTAGAGCGGTTGAGCGCTCGAGTTGAGCTAAACGTTGCTCAGATCGACATTTTAACTTGATAATTATGGGCTTATCGAGGTAATTATCTTGTCCTCTATTGTAATTGGAAATTACATGATGTTAGAATATATAGTTGAAGTATACTATATATAGTACTGAACTTAATGTTGTGGCAATGTCCTTGGACTTAAGCCTGAATTTAAAGTTAAGAACTGAACTGTAATTACGTAGGACTGTATTACAGTAGACTTGTGTAGTTGACGGGTAGGGAAGGGCTGCCCAATTTCCCGTAGGATCTTGCATCTAGATTTATTCTACCGAGTAGTCTAGACTTTGATAGACTCGTATAACCTGTATAGGTTGAATGTTCTGCGAGTAGTGGCTACTTGAGAAGGTGGACCAGGCTAGCCGGGTTATAGCCGTGGAGCGATTTGCTAATAGTCGATAATCGTCGCGAGGTATGTGAACCTCTTCCTATCTCTTCTAGCATGATATGTGTATAACTATGTAGTACGGTAGACGTACGTGTATTAATTGAACGTAGTTGTACGGCAATGTCTTTTGACTTAAGCCCGAATAATAATAATCTTGAAGTAGTTCAAGAGAATTAAGAACTGTTTTTAAAAGAAGAATAATGCTTGGTTTTAAAATCTTAAGAGTTATACTAGCTTTATGGGAAGTTAGGTATAACGGCTTAAGAGAGATAAAACGAACGCTTCATTATTTTAGAAGTTAAGAGACTTGATCTTGTAAGATAAGAGACTTAACTTAAATGAATTATATGAATTTTGTGTGAAACCTCATTCGTGAGTAATGAGTACTTGGTTTTCAAAAGGGATAATGTTTCTTGATTTGGAAATCGTAAATGTATCGACAAAACCAACGCAAGCGTTAATAAAGGGAAATGTTTTGATTAATTAAGTATTATTAAAACCGAGAAACTTCCATCCGCATGTAAGCTAAGATGAGACAAAATGATATTTCCTAGATCATGGCTGCTGTAATAAGATTGTTATAAACAAGAATATCCTACTCACATAAAAGGCTTATGTTTCTCAGATTGTTTAAAAGAGAATTATATTCTTAAATGAATAAGGCTATGAACCACGAAACCTTTCTAAAATAAGAAACGTGAACATTTGAAATTAGGCAAACTTGGACGTTTGGAAAATAATGTTGTTACTTGATTTTACAAAGGTAAGTGTTTTGATTTACTTCAAAAGATAATCACTCTATTTTCATATACTACGTATTGTGTGGTTTTGTGAAAGTAACGATCTTTTAAAAGAGTTAACGTATGAAGTACTTTGGGGATAAAAACCCGAACTTGTTGACATATAGTAGAAAGTGCCTTGTGTGTATAACTTGATTGTGTTGGGTTTGTGATAGCCTTGTAATACTTTCTTGTTGATTGATAAGTAAACATGCTAGGATGCTACGTGTGTTAGTATCTTGTGATGTTAGTGTAAAGGGGTTTTCCCCTCGACTGCGCGTAAAGTTGTTTGACTATCAGCCGTTATGTTGGTATTGTACCACTCACCTTGACTTGTTTCCGGAGGTTAAGCTGCCCTCCGATGCGGGGTAGACTCGGTGATGCAGGACCATGATTCGAGAATACCTCATGCGGGTCCATGGGATCCATGCGGAACTACGGAGTTCGGGTTAGTTTGCGCCCGTGGTCACGCGGTCTTTGGCTACGCGGATCGCGAGTCGGGACGACGCCGGAGTAGCTAACCTCGATGCGGGAATACCTCACGCGCCTATGAGGTTGGCCTATGCGGAGTCAGCGCGGAGAGTTCGGTGGCTAGACGCGCACATTTGATATCGCGGCGAGTGACCACTTGATCATGTGGCGGTGCAGACAGATATCATGACACGCTTACGACCTTGTTGGTACCGTGGTGTTAGTAGTCGGCTATGCCTTCAGATTTACCCTCGCATCGCTTTATTAGGACACAGTGGGACCCGGTGTTCATGTGTATTCCTTGGTGTTTGTGTATCATAAACTGCCGGCAGTGAGGAAGGTATTCCACGGGCACGATTGATGTTATGGGCGTGAGACCCATAGTTACATTTGAGTGATGACTTTGAGGGCGTGAGTCCCTGACTTGACATGATCGCTTATTTATTGGGAATCGTAGTTTGGTTATCATACATGTCTCCCGCTTTATAGACTATTATGATTTCATTTACTGATTTTCGCCACATACTTGGTACCGCATCGACTCCTTCGTGGCCGCGTTCACGCCGCAGTTGAGGTACACCGCCGTTGATCCTAGCTCGTGGTCAGATTCGCGTTGGGAAGCTCCGCTTTCGCGAGGCTTATCGGTGGTATAGTCCCCGTAGTAGGTGTTTACATTCGGGGTTTGGCCCCGCCCCGCCATGATGTTGTCGATCATTCTTAGAAGTGCGTAGTAATCGTTGTGGGCGAGTTGTAGAAAGGGATGTAATCGTTTCAAATTGTTATATATTATGAAGGTAACCGTTGGGTTGCTTTTTCTTATTTCACCGTCTTATTGCATTGGTTTCATGTTATTGTTTTATGTTCCACTGATTACTCTGATGTTGTATCACTAGGGTGCCCGGTAAGACACTACCACGCCCGGTTCGGTCGTGACAAAAGTGGTATCGAGCGATTAATCCTGAAAGTGTCTACAGATCGTATCGATGAGAGTCTTGATTATTGGTGTGGTGCACCACACCAATAATCAGGAGGCTATAGGATATTTAGGATTGGTTTCTATTCTTCTCACTCTGAGATCGTGCCTTAGAGCTGTGTTGAAAGTTGGACCCTCTGACGAAATTCTTTCCCTTATCGTTATGCCTCCGCGTAGGGCAACCCGGGCTCAGGAGGGCAAGGCAGCCGAGGGAGCTGCGAGTAGAGTTCAGAGAGTTGCGAGGGCACAGGCCCAATCATTACCTAGGGTAGTGCTTCATTCGGGGATTTCTGCGACGTCACTAGCCCCAGCAGAGTTTAAGCACGGCGACGGCAGTTCCTACTGCGGCCATGATATTTGAACCTTCAGTTCCACGACCGGAAACAGAGAATATTGATTGCAAAGAGGCGACCCTGTTACTAGCTATGGATTTGGCTACCAGAGAGTATACCGATGTACCGCGAGTCTTGATGACTACCTAAGAGAGGGTTGTGCGAGAGTAATTCTTCAGCTAGGCTTGGGCATGGCACGTACGAGCTTATGCGCAGTCGAGGACGAAGAGGCCGGAGCAAAGAAGGTCCTTTGGTAACTTTCGAGGCAAGTCGCCTCACCAGCAGATTAGGTTATGCACATCTACCAGTGCAGAGTGGTCTTCCACGGATTTCAGGACGTTCGGGTATGCAGGATTTAGTCAGAACTCCGTGGCTTCCTGCTCATTATGATGCACGTCATCCGGGAATGTCGTTTTAGGTTGGTACTTGTTGTACCTGGCGACCGCCGTGGTCCGTGTCGAAGAGTGTCCTTGTAGGAGGACTTAGCCTTCGTGATCGGTGGGTAGTTTGTCATCTCTCGCCATCGCACTACGCAAGGTTTGATTAGAACGACTAAGGGGAGTGAAGCAGTAGATATAGGTATATCTTTAACCCTCTAGAGTTTTGTTTATGTGATAAGGTGAGTATACCTTAAGTGCTATGTTCTGATAGCAGTGTGTTAGTGGTGATTAGAAATCTTGGTTAGTTAACCAAGTAAGATTTGGGGGGATAGAGAAGGTGTGAACCTTAGAGTTTTGTTACGTAGAGACCTTAGAGGTAAGGTCATCTAGAGTAAAAGACGTATGGTTATGTTGATCCTTATCGGGGTGCCTAGTGCACGTGAGCTATGTTCGGGATAGGTCCCTAGTAGTGTGGAATGAAAGAGGGTAGTTGAGCTAAGAAGACCGCTAGGTTTTCGAAACGTGATTAGTAAGATTGTTCCGGATCGGGGAGCTAGTATTGTGCGCGTTGCCGGGTCGGGTTGAGGCCCCGTTGCGGGTCAACCCGCGGTAGTTTTGGTGGTGGGGTCAGGTTGTGGTGGTCCCGCCTTGTGTTAGGGTTGTGAGGTTGTTAGTCCCAAGTTTAGTTAACCAGTCTGAGTCCGTGGATGCGTTCGACCGGTGGTCGGGCGATGGGCGACCCGCCGTGTTCTTCGGTCAGGACCGTTCACTCGGCAGTGTTGATTTATCAGAAAGGTTGTAAGGCTGCACGGGGTGCCTACCTTCACCTTATGGCAGACAGTGGAGCCCAGGTTACGGCTGTTTTTGTTTCTGGAAGTTTTACCAGGCAGGGTTAAGGACTCAGGTGAGTCTCAGAATCGCATTCACCCTCGGGCCAGTGTGTGGATTTCAGGGGTAGTTGTGAGGATTGTTGTCTCCTGTAGAGGGAGCGTTTAAGCTACCATTTCAGTGTTCGGATGTCGCCTTATGAAACCTTGTAAGGGCGGAAGTGTAAGTTCTTGGCCGATTGGTTCGATGTTGGCAAGGTTGACCGATTGGTTCGAGCTTGTTCCACATTTGTGGATAGTGAAGCTTGTCTAGAAGAAGTTCTAGCAGCTCAGAGGAATCGTGCGGATAATCGGCGACGACGCTTAGAGTTCAGGTTGACGGTCTTCTTGAAAGTACCACCGGACGGTGTGACGAGTTTGAAGCGAAGGAACTTAGCCCGAGTTACTTTGGGCCTATTGAGTTCATGTGAAGAATAGGCCAGGTTGCCTATATGTTAGCAATTGTCGTCCGACTTAGGAGGCAGTACGTCCGGTCTTTCGTATTGTTATGTTAGAAGTGGCGTATAAAGAGGCGAGCCTCTCACGCGAGCAGACGGCGAAGTGGCTCTCCGTATGGCACATCCTGAGAAGGGCCGTAGGGCATGCCTCAGGGATCGCAAGCAGCCCGGTACCATTTGTTGGGTCGTCGGAGCAAGGCTCGCGACAAAGTGACAAAAGTGGTATCAGTTAATGATGACCACGTTAGAGATAGTAACCCCGAGTTTTGGCGAAGCGGTAGCGAGTGAAATGAGGTAAGTTATGAGAAGGAGTTCGAGTGTACGAGTAGGGTACGACACGTAAGGGAAGAAGCGAGCATGTATGGCGGTCGTAGATGTGATCATTTCTTTTGTGAAGAAAAGGTGCGAAGGAAGTATATTGTAGACCCCGGAGAGAGGTATTTGTGGTGATGTTAGAGGTGTTTCCTCGTGGACTTGGATGGAGGTAGTTGCGCAAGTTGTTTCTGTGGCCAGGTGTGGCAGGATTGATTCTCGTAAGTATAGTAGTGAAGACTATACTGGCGCACGTTTGTTTTGAGACTTAGAAGGAACATTCGGGACGAATGTTTCTAAGGAGGAGAATGTTATACCAGTATTTCGGAGTATATGCGTGAAGCGTGCGTAGAAAATTTGAACTTGTGATTTAGGCTTGGCCGAATTCTTTTTGTTCACAACCCCCGATTAGAGTCGTTTTTCGACGAAACGTTTCCACAGCTTTCGTAGGGGAATTTCCGGCTATGTCATTTTTAATTTTTGTGGATTTTTCCGAGAGACGAAACATTTTGGACCAACAAGAGGGCGACACTTGTCACCCTCTCATTGGAACACCTTGGGCGGTAAAGGGAGTTGGCCGAATGGCCATTGTTTGGTCAAGGGGTTGGTAGGATATTTTGGTGGTAGATGGATAAGGTGCACTTGGCAAGATCTTGGCCTTTGCTAGACCTATAAATACCCCCCTTTGGAAGACTTCTTCATCCATTCCTAAAATTTCCTAAGTGTTAAATCCTCCCCTTTGTAGTGTAGTTCTCGTCCCTCCCCTTTGAGAAGGCCTCTTGCCGAGAGCTTCCCTTGGTCGAGTACCCCCAGTGGGGTAGTAGAAGGGTATACACCCCTTGTGGTGTTGTCTCGTATATATACCATCGTGGTAGAAATACTCTCAAAGTATTGTTATAATGCCCAAATTACCTTAGCCGTATACCTTGTAGTATTCTAAGGTTATACCTATCTGAAAAGCCTGAAATACTATTATACTTCAGTCGGTCACAAAACCGAAACCCTAGGAAAATCTCCATAGTCAGTTGGAGTATTGTGTAGAAGTTGGTTAGAACTTCTAAGGGTGGTTTAGAAGCGGGTTGAGCGCTCGGAGTTGGAGCTAAACGTTGCCCGGGATCGACATTTTAACTTGGATAATTATGGGCTTATCGAGGTAATTATCTTGTCCTCTATTGTAATTGGAAATTACATGATGTTAGAATATATAGTTGAAGTATACTATATATAGTCTTGAACTTAATGTTGTGGCAATGTCCTTGGACTTAAGCACGAATTTAAAGTTAAGAAGCGACTGTAATTACGTAGGGGCGTATTCTGATGAACTTGTGTAGTTGACGGGTAGGGAAGGGTGCCCAATTTCCGTAGGATCTTGCATCTAGATTTATTCTCCGAATAGTCTAGACTTTGATAGACTCGTATAACTTTGTATAGGTTGAATGTTCTGCGAGTAGCATGTGCTCTTGAGAAGGTGGACGAGCTAAGCGGGTTATAGCGATGGAGCGATTTGCTAATAGTCGATAATCGTCGCGGTATGTGAACCTCTTCCTATCTCTTCTAGCATGATATGTGTATAACTATGTAGTACGGTAGGCGTGCGTGTATTAATTGAGCGTGGTTATGCGGCAATGTCTTTTGACTTAAGCCGAATAATAATAATCTTGAAGTAGTTCAGAGAATTAAGAACTGTTTTTAAAAGAAGAATAATGCTTGGTTTTAAAATCTTAAGAGTTATACTAGCTTTATGGGAAGTTAGGTATAACGGCTTAAGAGAGATAAAGCGAGCAACTTCATTATTTTAGAAGTTAAGAGACTTGATCTTGTAAGATAAGAGACTTAACTTAAATGAATTATATGAATTTTGTGTGAAACCTCATTCGTGAGTAATGAGTACTTGGTTTTCAAAGGGATAATGTTTCTTGATTTGGAAATCGAAATGTATCGACAAAACCAACTGCGGCGTTAATAAAGGAAATGTTTTGATTAATTAAGTATTATTAAAACCAGTAGAAACTTCCATCTACATAGAAGCTAAGATGAGACAAAATGATATTTCCTAGATCATGGCTGTTGTAATAAGATTGTTATAAACAAGAATATCCTACTCACATAAAAGGCTTATGTTTCTCAGATTGTTTAAAAGAGAATTATATTCTTAAATGAATAAGGCTATGAACCACGAAACCTTTCTAAAATAAGAAACGTGAACATTTGAAATTAGGCAAACTTGGACGTTTGGAAAATAATGTTGTTACTTGATTTTACAAAGGTAAGTGTTTTGATTTACTTCAAAAGATAATCACTCTATTTTCATATACTACGGGTATTGTGTGGTTTTTGTGAAAGTAACGTATCTTTTAAAAGAGTTAACGTATGAAGTACTTTGGGGATAAAAACCCGAACTTGTTGACATATAGTAGAAAGTGCCTTGTGTGTATAACTTGATTGTGTTGGGTTTGTGATAGCCTTGTAATACTTTCTTGTTGATTGATAAGTAAACATGCTAGGATGCTACGTGTGTTAGTATCTTGTGATGTTAGTGTAAAGGGGTTTTCCCCTCGACTGCGCGTAAAGTTGTTTGACTATCAACCGTTATGTTGGTATTGTACCACTCACCTTGACTTGTTTCCGGAGGTTAAGGCGCCTCCGATGCGGGGTAGACTCGGTGATGCAGGACCATGATTCGAGAATACCTCATGCGGGTCCGAGGATCCATGCGGAACTACGGGAGTTCCGGTTAGTTTGCGGCCCGTGGTCATGCGGTCTTTGTGGCGTGCGGACTGCGAGTCGGGGCGATGTCGGGAGTAGCTACCCTCGATGCGGGAATACCTCATGCGGGCCTATGAGGTTGGCCTATGCGAGCTGCGGAGTTCGGGGCTAAACGCGCATTTGATCTGCGAGCGAGTGACCCGGCTTGATCATGTGACGATGCAGACGGATATCGTGACACGATTCTACGACGCTTGTTGGTGCGTAGGTGTTAGTAGTCGGCTATGCCTTCGTACTTACCCTGTACTATTTTATTAGGACACAGGTGGGACCTGGTGTTCATGTGTATTCCTTGGTGCTTTTATATCATAAACTGCCGGCAGTGAGGAAGGTATTCCACGGGCACGATTGATGTTGTGGGCGTGAGACCCATAGTTACATTTGAGTGATGACTTTGAGGCGTGAGTCACGACTTGACATATTTGCTTATTTATCGGGGCGTAGTTTGGTTATCATACATGTCTCTGCTTTATAGACTATTATGATTTCATTTACGATATTTTGATTTCACATACTTGGTACTGTTATGCGACCTCCTTCGAAATGCGTTCATGCCGCAGTTGAGGTACACGATCGTTGATCCTAGCTCTCGAAGTCACGGATTCGGCGTTGGGAAGCTCGTTTCTCGGGAGGCTTATCGGTGGTATAGTCCCTGTCGTAGTAGGTGTTTACATTCGGGGGTTTGGCGGGGCCTGTCCATGATATGTTGTCGTATCATTCTTAAGTGCAGTAATCTTGTTGTGGCGAGTTGTAGAAAGGGATGTAGCTATTCAAATTGTTATATATTATGAAGGTAACCGTTTTGGGTTGCTTTGTCTTCTTATTTCTTGTCTTATTGCATTGGTTTCATGTTATTGTTTTATGTTCCGCTGATTACTCTGATGTTGTATCACTAGGGTGCCCGGGGTAAGGCACCAGTCACGGGCCCAGGTTCGGGTCGTGACAAGTGTCACCCTCCCGTTGGTCCAAAGTATTTCATCTCTCGGAAAAATCCGCAAAAATAATAAATAACATAGCCGGAATTTTCCCTTCGCAAAGTTTGTAAAACGTTTCGTCGGAAAACGACTCTTTTCAGGGGTTGTGCACAAATTTCGAACCTTGCCTACCTTAAGGCTTAAACTTTCGTACGTACGTCTTCACGTACATACTTTGGAAATACGGGGTATAACAAGTACAATCAAAGAGTGGATCATTTAAGGAGTAGGACTTACTTACTTTACCATAAGGAATCATGCTAGAAGAAGATGAGATGGTTCACATACCTTTCCGGCTTAATCCGCAAGCTAAGTCGAATACGCCGCACGTAGAATTGTCAACCTATAATGGCCACAACACGACTATCAACTTCTAGTTTCTAACGTAGAATAATACTAAGTATACGGTCTCTTATTCTACGGAAAATTGGGCAGCACCTCTTTTGTTTCTACGTACTTTTCCACCTTTTCAAGGCCCGATAATCAATAACCAACATGCCACATTTAAGGCTCAATACATAATCCAATCAAAGGGGATTACACGCCTTTACGTGTAAAATTCTGCCCCACAATTAATACCAAGTAACTTCAATATTCAAAGCCATTCTCGGCTAACATGTATAACAACACAAGTCCTTTCCAATTCTTTTTCAATCCAAGTTCTTAGGTCTAACATGTTATATATTCATAAACAACTTAACAACTATAATTCCTTCTTTATATAACATGTGACGACTTAACTAATAATCAAATTGAATTGTAATCTTAAGGGCTAAACATGCTAGTTTCGGATTAGGGTTTCAATAGACAATACACTTATCAAACTTCATACTATATACCTTATGCTTGCTAATATCCATAGCTACAACAATAAGTAATCTTAATTACTAAAACGACAAGATTGTTACCTTTATAAGCCCTTATAAATTCCAAGATTCAAAGTCGCTCCTTAGCAATTCTTAGCTCCTTTCCTTTACTCTTCAATCCGCTATTTGAAGCCTTTAGAAGTTCACAACCAACTTCTCTTCCATTTCCAATCCAAAACTATGAAAACGACTTAGGTTTTCGCCTTGCGACTAACGTGAAAACATCGTTTTTCCGAGATATTTCTATTGAGATATTTTTACAATACCCTTAGGAACCTTGGGTTAAAGTCTTGTGAATAAAGAACCACAAACTAAATTTTTTTGTGTGGAGAAAGTCACAAACCCGAGAGCCTCTAAGCTAGCACAAGTGTTCTCTAATTTTTTCTAAGTGTTGAAGACTTGGTATTGCACTAGTGTAGTATATATAAAACAATGGAGGGCTTAGATCACAACACTTGTGTGGCTTGGATGGAGGAGATTAAATATTTAGCCAAGTGGACAAGTTGACTTGGTCAATTATCTCAAGCTTGCAAGACTTGTTCATCTACATAGGTCAATGACCATTTTACCCTTGGCCCATTTCGTGCAAGCCTATGTGGGGGGTGACACGTGTCGCCCTCCCATTCGTCCATAAAATTTTGTAACCCTCGTGGGCCCCACAAAACGTAAAAATTTTCGGGTGGGCCCTACGTGACCAAATCCGTAAACATAAATTCCATCATGATAATAAGTTCCATATTCCTCAAATAATGCATTTTGAGAATCCAATTCTCATCAACGAACATTTTTCCTTTCCGACGTTCGGAAGATTTTCCGCCGGAAAAACAATTCTTCCTCTCGTACCCTTTTTCAAGTCTTGCGTTCTCATGTCCATTCTCTTATACATGTCCTGGACTTACGGGGTGTAACAATATTCAACTTGGCAAGTGGATTAAGCCGAAGAGGTATGTGAAAACTTTTCTTATCTCTTGAGCATGAATCTTGTAAAAATGTATAGTACGATAGACGCACGTAAATTAAGGGAACTCGGTTCCATTTTAGTATCCTTGCCTTGATTCTTGAAAGTGTAGTAACTTGACTTTTGAAAGGTATAGGTTTCTTGATCTTATGTATAAAGACATCTTGACGTGTAAAGTATTGATTACTTGAACTATGATAAGTTATGTAACTTGATTTCTAAAGTTAAGAGACTTGAAGTATTTTGAAAGTTATGTAACTTGATTTGAAAGTATAAGTCTCTTGGTTATAAAAAGAACGAATTTGTCTAAAACATAAAGAGTTATAACGGCTTTATGGGAAGTTAGCTATGACGGCTTTATGAAAGGTTAAAGATGTATTAGTTTCTAAAGCATAAAGTTAGTATAACGGCTTTATGGGAAGTTGGTTATAACAACTTTATGGAAGGTTAAAGGAATGGTTTTATCTAGTAATGTAAACAAGGATTAATGATTTAAAATAAGGAAGGGCAATTTGATTTAAAGGCATCAATTGCTTAAAGTTTTAAGTAAGGGTCACTTGATTTAGAAGCCTAAAAATGTATTTCTAAAAGTGACTTGTTTGAAATGTAGACAACCCTTGATACTACTGGTGTTAGTATCTTGGGTTTTATATGAAAAGGAGCCTTTTGAAAAGAATGGAAGTACGTAGTACTTTGGGTTAAATTCCAGGATTTCTAATAACATGTTAGTGTCTTAAGTTAAATAAAATGAGAGTGCATGATAATTAAGGCTAATAAGAAGTTAGGGGATGTCTTAACTTGCTTTTGATAATTATGATAAGCCGGTGGTGCTTATGTTATGTATGATAGCCGGTTGTGCTAGTGATATACTGTTCATTACGGGGTCATTCCCCGGGTTTGTGGCATTTGCATATTCCATGGATTTGCTACCCATGATGCGAGGAATACCTCATACGAGTCCGTAGGGCTTATGCGGGTGAAATAGTCCTATGCGGGGCGGACCAGTCCTATGCGAGGAGATTACCTCATGCGGGTCCATACGAACCTATGCGGGCGGATACAGTCTATGTGAGGAAATTACCTCATGCGGGTTCATACGGCCTATGCGGGTGAAATAGTCCCAGGAGTAGGATTGCAGAATGATACTACGGGCGGATGACCCTCGGTTAATCATGAGCTTCCTGTTTTAAAACCGACGAAGTTTATTCTTGTCCACTCTCATTGTTAGTAAGGCGTAGTGTACTGTTAATGTGGTTTTCATACATGTCCCCAAGTTATTTTAGACTAATATGATTTCATTACAGTACTTTCAGTTTCACATACTTGGTACCTGTTGTACTGACCTCCTTCGGGGGGCTGCGTTCATGCCGCAGGTAGAGTTATACAGGTTGTTGATTGTCACGACCCGAACCCGGGCCCGTGACTGGTGCCTTACCCCGGGCACCCAAGTAGACATACATCAGAGTAATCAGCGGAACATAAAACAAGACATGAAATAATAGGAAGTGTAAAACAGTTTTTCTGCGAAAAGTTGCCTTTCGGCATATACATATAAAAACTTAAATCCGAACAGTTACATCCCTTTTTACAAACTCTGCCCACAACAGTACTACAGACCTCTAAGAAAGATATAACAACAATGGCGGGACAGGGCCCCGCCATACCCCTGAATGTAAGTACCTACAACGACAGGGGACTATACCCAAGATAAGCCTCCGGAGAAACGGAGCTTCCCAAAACGCTGAACTGTGATCCTAAGAGCGAGGATCGACGACTGGTGTACCTCTACCTGCGGCATGAACGCAGCCCCCGAAGGAGGTCAGTACAACAGGTACCAAGTATGTGAAACTGAAAATACTGTAAATGAAATCATAGTAGTCTATATAAAGCAGGAGACATGTATGATAACCAAACTACAGTTCACAATAAATAAGCGAATATGTCAAGTCGTGGACTCACGCCTCAAAGTCATCACTCAAATATAACTATGGGTCTCACGCCTACAAAATCAATCATGCGTGGAATACCTTCCTCACCGCCGATCATGATATAAAAGCACCAAGGAATACATATGAACACCGGTCCCACCCGTGTCATAATAAAGCCGCACGGGGTAAGTGCGAAGGCATAGCCGACTACTAACACCCACGCACAACAAGGTCATAAACTATATCACGAGATCTGTCTAGAGATCGCCACATGATCGGCCGCCACCGCCCGCATGATCAAATGTGCGCGTCTAATCTCGAACTTCCCGCACTCGCATAGGCCACTCACATAGGCCCGCATGAGGTATTCCCGTGACGGTAGCTACTCCGGCATCGCCCCGACTCGCACCGCACGGCCACATAGATCGCATGACCACAAAGGTCGACACTAACTCGAACTCTCGTAGCTCGCATAGGTCCTCGACCCGCATGCAGGTATTCTCGAATCATAGTCACAGCATCGCTCGAGTATACCCGCGACGGAGGCGCTTAACCCCTGTATCATGTCAAGAGGTGAGTGATGTAATACTAACATAACGGCCACTGTTAAACAACATAAGCACAACAAGGGAAACCCCTTTACACAACCATCACAAGACACTAACACACGTAGCATCCTAACATGTTTACTTATCAAATCAACAAGAAAGTATTACAAGGTTATTACAAACCAACATAGTCAAGTTATTCACACAAGGTAGTTCATACATTATCTCTTTAAAAAATATTCTGTTTCTTTCACAAGAGTCACACAATACCCGTAGTATTAAAATAGAGTGACTATCTTTTTAAGTAAACCAAAACACTTCCCTTTGTAAAATCAAGTAACAACATTCTTTTCCAAACGTTCAAGTTTGCCTAATTTCAAATACTCAAGTTTCTCATTTTCGAAAGGTTATGTAGTTCACAGTCTTAATCACTTAATAATATAATTCTCTTTTAAAACGATTTGAGAAACACATGCCTTATGTGTGAGTAGGTTATTCTTGTTTATAACAATCCTTATTAAAGCAGCCATGATCTTGGAAATGTAATACAATTTTGTCTTATCTTAGCTTCTATGCAGATGGAGGTTTCTACTGGTTTTTAATATAATTACTTATTTGTCAATACATTTCCCTTTATTAACGCTGCAGTGGTTTGTTCGATACTTATTCTGATTTCCGAAATCAGTAAAACATTATTCCTTTTAAAAACCAAGTACTCATTACTCACGAATGAGGTTTCACACTTTTTAACAAAATTCAAATTAATTAATTAAGTCGAGTCTCTTATCTTTTAAGATCAAGTCTCTTAACTTCTAAAATCAATAAACCATTCTTTTTATCACTCTTAAGTCATTATACCTAACTTCCCATAAAGCTAGTATAACTCTTAAGCTTTTAAAACCAAGTATTACTCTTCTTTCAAAAAGGTTTCTTAATTCTTTTGAAATACCTCAAGATTCTTATTATTTAAAACTCAAGTCAAAAGACATCGGAGTAAAACCATGTTCAGTTAACACACGTACGTCTACCGTACTATATATACATTCTTTTAAAATATCATGCTCAAGAGGATAGGAAGAATCACATACCTCGCGACGATTATCGACTATTAGCAAAACGCTCCACCGCTATAACCCGGCTAGCCTTGTCCACCTTCCAAGTAGAACACGCTACTCGCAAAGATTTTCAACCTATAAAGGCCATATACGTCTATCAACGTCTAGACTACTCTGTATAATATTCTAAGCAGAGGGTTCTCTATTCTACGGAAAATCGGGCAGCACTTCCCTACCCGTTAAGCTACACAAGTCTACTGTAATACAGTCCTATGTAAGTACAGTTTAATCTTCTTCTTTAATATTCTTCTGATGTGATTTCAGTTCAATTCTTTTCTGTAATATCCTTCTATTACAGATCAATTCTCTTATGTAATATCCTTCTATGAATCTTATATTCATTTCTAAACTACTACAGTATGTAATTTCCAATTACAGTAGAAGGTCAAGAGTATTTACCTCGATAAGCCCAAAATTATCCAAGTTTAAATATCGATCCTGAGCAACGTTTAGCTCCAACTCTGGGTGCTCCAACCCGCTCCGAACAACCCTTAGAAGTTCTACGCAACTTCTTCTTAATACTTCAACCAACTATGAAGATTTTCCTAAGGGTTTCGTTTTGTGACTGAAGGAAAGTATATTAGTATTTCTGGGCTTTAGTATAGGGGTAACCTTGGAATACTACAAGGTATAAGACTAAGGTATTTTGGAATAGTAACAATACTTGGAGAGTATTTTCTACCAAGGGGGGTATTTCACGAGAACAACTCAAGATAGGGGGGGTAGGTTTCGGCTAGCACCACTAGGAGGGGGGGTATCTCTCGGCCAAGGCTTTCTCAACGGGGGGAGGGGGAGGCTCTTGGACGAGAGCCTACAAAGGGGGAGAGGGATTTCAAGACTTAGAAAAGAGTGGAGTGGATGAAGAAGTCTTCAACAAAGGGGGGTATTTATAGGGAATTCAATGGCCATGATCAAGACAAGTGGGGGGAAAGTGGAAGGTGAGGATTTGCCCAAGTGCCCCCTAGCCATCTACTCCATAATTCACTCCAAACATTGACCCATGGTTTAGGCCACAAAACATGCCACGAAATGAGCACCCAATCGGCCACCACAAACCGCCAACTTGAGGGTGACAAGTGTCGCCCTCTCGTTGGTCCAAAATATTCCATCTCTCGGAAAAATCCGCAAAAATTATAAATGTTGCAACCGCATTTTTCCCTTCGCAAAGTCCGGAAACGCTTCGCTGAAAGCGATTCTTTCGCTAGTTGTGCCCAAATTTCGTCCCTAATGCCTACTTAAGGCTAAAAACTTTGCACGCCTCACGCATATACTGAAATATGGGTATAACATTCTCCCCTCCTTAGAAACATTCGTCCCGAATGTTCCTTCTCAAGACGGATAACGATAAAGTTCCTCTTAACAAGTTGCCAATGCCACACCTGGCCACAAAATAACACACGCGCAAAACCCAAATTCAAGCCAACGAGGAATCACTCCTACATCACAAAAGCTTCCACCCAAAGTCTAAACGATACTCCCTTAAGAAACGATCACTTCTATTCTCTTAACACATGCTCGCTTCTTCCCTTACTCGTCGTACCTTTCTCGTACACTCGAACTCTTTCTCATAACTTACCACATTTCTGTTACTGCTTCAGTTTCCAAATCTCGGGGTTATTATCTCCAACTTGGTCATCATTAATCGATCACTCGATGGATCTCCGATACTTTCCGAACATAGTAACGAAAGGCCAACGCATCTTGCTTCCTAAGTCGGATGGCAATGCTAACTTATAGGCAACCTGGCCTATTCTTCACATGATCTGAAAACGCTCCAAGTACCTCAGGCTAAGTTTCCTCTGTTTTCCAAAACTCGTCACACCCTTTCCGGGGTGGTACCTTCAAGAATACCGACCGTCAACCTGAACTTCAAGCGTCGTCGCCGATTATCCGCACGACTTCTGTTGACTCTGAGCTGCCAATAACCTCTTCTGGATAAGCTTCACCCTATCCACATCCTGCCGAAACAAGTATGAACCAACTATCTGAACCTTGTCAACATCAAACCAATCGACCGGCAGCTTACACTTCCGCCCCTACAAGGCTTCATAAGGCGACATCCGAATACTGAAATGGTAGATATAAAATACTCTCTCTACAGGAGGCAACAATCCTCACAGCTACCCCGAAATCAAAACATCGCCCGAGGCGAATGCGTCATCGAGACTCACCTGAGTTCCTAACCCTGCCTGGTAAAACCTCCAGAAAAGAAATAGTCGCAACCTGGGCTCCACTGCCTGCCATAGTAAAAGTAGGAACCCCGTGCAGTCTTACAACCTTCCTGATATATAACATCTCGCATAACCCTCTGCCGAGTAAACGGTCCTGACTGAAAGACAAGATGGGCTGACCTCATCGGCCCGACTACTGGTCGAACGCATCCACGAACTCATACGATGGTTAACTAAACTTGGGCCTAACACCCTCGTGACCCTATCACAAAGCGGGACCACCTCAAACTGACCCCACCACAATACAGGCCGCGGGTTGACCCGCGATCGGTCCTCGACCCGACCCGCTATTGCGCAAAACTCTTGTTTCCCCCGATCCGGAACAATCTCACTAATCAAGTTACGAAAACCTAGTGGTCTTCTTAGCTCAACTACCCTCTTTCATTTCATACCACTCAGGGACTTATCACACAAATATATCTCACGTAAACTATGCACTCCGATAAGGGTGAAACATAAAAATGAATCTTTTACTCGAGATGGTCTTGCCTCTAAGGTCTCTACGTACAACACTCTAAGGCTCACACTTTCCCTTATCCCCAGTCTTACCCTTTTAACTAACCATGATTCCTAATCACACTTAGCACAACCCTATCTGAACATAACACTTAAGATATACTCATCTTATCACACATACCAATCTCTAGAGGGTTAAGGATATACTCTCTTCACCGCTTCACTCCCTTTGTCGTTCTAATCAATCACCTTTGTTGGGCGCATGCTAGGAAGGTGATGGACTAGCCGCTGATCCAGAAGGCTGAGTCTCTATATCCGCGCCGCCTCTGGTCGGAAAATTTCTCGCAAAATGGCCCTGCTGGCCGCAAGCAAAACAAGTTGTCGAAGAAGTACGACATTCCCCGGGATGATGCCGCTCGCCTTGTGAACACCGGGAAAATCAATCCTGGCCGGAACCTACGATGTAGCGTGAACCAGGAAGTCTCGAGCTCGACCAACTCGGATACCCGAACGCCCCGAACCCATGGAGGACCACTGCACCGTGGAGTGCATATCTAATCTGGCCGAGGCGATTTGCCTCAAAGTTACCAAAGGATCTCGCCGATCCGGCCTCTTCGCTGATTTGGTTAACCCGCCGATTCCTACGTTTCTCGGCTGCTGCAGATAAGCGATCTGTGAGCCATGCTCATGCTCGATCAAGAGCTATTCTTGCACAACCCTTCCTTAGATAAACATCAAGACCCGTGATAAAGCGATACATCATATACTGCGGTAGCTACATCCTTAGCTAGTAACAGGGTCGCCTCTTTGCAATCCATACTTTCCGTTACTGGTCGTGGAACTAAAGGTTCAAATATCATGGCGCGCAGAGGAATCGCCGCCATACTAAACTCTGTTGGGTGGCGACGTCGCAGAACTCCCGAATGAAGCACCACCCGGTGATGATTGGGCTGTGCCCTCGTAACCCTCTGGCCCTACTCGCGACTCCTACGCTTTGCCCTTCGGGCCGGGTTGCCTTTACGCGGGCATACCGGTGAGGAAAGAAATACGTTAGAGGGTCCAACTTATAACACGACTCTAAACGATCTCGAGTGAGAAGAATGGAAACCAATCCTAAATATCCTATAGCCTCACGATTATTGGTGTGGTGCACAACACACCGATAATCAAGACTTACTAGATACGGTGCAGAGACACTTTCCGAGGATTAATCGCTATGATACCACTTTTGTCACGACCAACTCGAAGCTCGTGGATCGGTGCCTTACCCCGCACCCAAGTAGACATACATCGAGTAATCACGAACATAAAACAAGACATGAAATAATAGGAAGTGTAAAACAGCTTTTTCGAAAAGTTGTCTTTCGGCATATACATATAAAAACTTAAATCCGACAGCTACATCCTTTTTTACAAACTCGCCACAACAAGATTTCATGCACTTAAGAAAGATATAACAATGGCGGACAGTGGCCCGCCATACCCCGAATGTAAGTACTCTACAACGACAGGACTATACCCAAGATAAGCCTCCGAGAAGCGGAGCTTCCCAAAACGCTGAATCGTGATCCTAAGAGCGAGGATCGACGATCGCGTACCTCTACCGCGGATGAACGCAGCCAAGGAGGTCAAGACAACAGTACCAAGTATGTGAAATCGAAAATCAGAAATGAAATCATAGTAGTCTATATAAAGCGGAGACATGTATGATAACCAAACTACGCTCACAATAAATAAGCGATCATGTCAAGTCGTGGACTCACGCCTCAAAGTCATCACTAAATATAACTACGGGTCTCACGCCCACAACATCAATCATGCCCGTGGAATACCTTCCTCACCGCCATCTATGATATAAAAGCACCAAGGAATACACATGAACACCGTGTCCCACCGTGTCATAATAAAGCCGCACGGGTAAGCACGAAGGCATAGCCGACTACTAACACCCACGCACTAACAAGGTCATAAACTATATCACGAGATCTGCCTGCATCGCCACATGATCGGCCGCCACTCGCCCGCAGATCAAATGCGCGCCTAACTCGAAATTCCGCACTCGCATAGGCCACTCACATAGGCCCGCATGAGGTATTCCGCGCACGGTAGCTACTCCGCGATCGCCCCGACTCGCAAATCGCATGGCCACATAGACCACATGACCACAAAGGCCGCACACTAACCCGAACTCTCGTAGTTCGCATAGGTCCTCGACCCGCATGAGGTATTCTCGAATCATAGTCACTGCATCGCCTGAGTATACCCCAGACGGAGGCAGCTTAACCCCAGATCATGTCAAGAGGCGAGTGATGTAATACTAACATAACGGCCACTGCTTAAACAACATAAGCACAACAAGGAAACCCCTTTACACAACCATCACAAGACACTAACACGTAGCATCCTAACATGTTTACTTATCAAATCAACAAGAAAGTATTACAAGGTTATTACAAACCAACATAGTCAAGTTATTCACACAAGGTACTTCATACATTATCTCTTTAAAAATATTTTGTTTCTTTCACAAGAGTCACACAATACCCGTAGTATTAAAATAGAGTGACTATCTTTTTAAGTAAACCAAAACACTTCCTTTGTAAAATCAAGAAACAACATTCTTTCCAAACGCTCAAGTTTGCCTAATTTCAAATACTCAAGTTTCTCATTTTGAAAGGTTTTGTAGTTCATACCTTAATCACTTAATAATATAATTCTCTTTAAAAACAATTTGAGAAAAACATGCCTTATGTGTGAGTAGGTTATTCTTGTTTATAACAATCCTTATTAAAGCATCCATGATCTAGGAAATGTAATACAATTTTGTCTTATCTTAGCTCATGCGATGGAGGTTTCTCTCGGTTTTTAATATAATTACTTATTTGTCAATACATTTCCTTTATTAACGCCAGTTGGTTTGTTCGATACTTATTCGATTTCAAATCAAGAAACATTATTCCTTTTAAAAACCAAGTACTCATTACTCACGAATGAGGTTTCACACTTTTTAACAAAATTCAAATTAATTAATTAAGTCGAGTCTCTTATCTTTTAAGATCAAGTCTCTTAACTTCTAAAATCAATAAACCATTCTTTTTATCACTCTTAAGTCGTTATACCTAACTTCCCATAAAGCTAGTATAACTCTTAAGCTTTTAAAACCAAGTATTACTCTTCTTTCAAAAAGGTTTCTTAATTCTTTTGAAATACCTCAAGATTCTTATTATTTAAAACTCAAGTCAAAAGACATCGGAGTAAAACCATGTTCAGTTAACACACGTACGTCTACCGTACTATATATACATTCTTTTAAAATATCATGCTCAAGAGGATAGGAAGAATCACATACCGCGACGATTATCGACTATTAGCAAAACGCTCCACCGCTTATAACCCGCTAGCCTTGTCCACCTTCCAAGTAACACGCTACTCGCAAAGATTTCAACCTATAAAGGCCATATACGCCTATCAACGCCTGTACTACTCGTGATAATATTCTAAGCATAGGGTTCTCTATTCTACGGAAAATCGGGCAAAGACTTCCTACCCGTTAAGCTACACAAGTCTCATTGTAATACTCCCATGTAAGTACGGTTTAATCTTCTTCTTTAATATTCTTCGATGTGATTTACCAATTCTTTCAGAATATCCTTCTATTACAGTTCAATTCTCTTCTGTAATATCCTTCTATGAATCTTATATTCATTTCTAAACTACTACAGTATATAATTTCCAATTACAGTAGAAGGTCAAAAGTATTTACCTCGATAAGCCCAAAATTATCCAAGTTTAAATGTCGATCCTGAGCAACGTTTAGCTCCAACTCTGGGTGCTCCAACCCGCTCCGAACAACCCTTAGAAGTTCTACGCAACTTCTTCTTAATACTTCAACCAACTATGAAGATTTTCCTAAGGGTTTCGTTTTGTGACTGAAGGAAAGTATAATAGTATTTCTAGGCTTTAGTATAGGGGTAACCTTGGAATACTACAAGGTATAAGGCTAAGGTATTTTGGAATAGTAACAATACTTGGAGAGTATTTTCTACCAAGGGGGGTATTTCACGAGAACAACTCAAGACAGGTGGGGTAGGTTTCTGTTATACCCCGTATTTCCAGAGTATGTACGTGAGGACGTACGTAGGAAAATTTAAGCCTTAAAGATAGGGAAGGTTCAAATTTTGTTCACAACCCCCGATTAGAATCGTTTTTCGACGAAACGTTTTACACAACTTGCGAAGGGAAAATTCCGGCTATGTCATTTAGTATTTTTGCGGATTTTTCCGAGAGACGAAACATTTTGGACCAACGAGAGGGTGACACTTGTCACCCTCAATGGACGGCAAACATAGGCCAAGAAGGGACGATTTTGGTTAGTGGGAGTAGGTAGGATATTTGTGATATTTGTGTGGTAGATGGATAAGGTACACATGGATGAATCTTGACCCTACACTTGCCTTGCACTTGGCATGATCTTGGCCATTGGTTGGCCATTGCTTGACCTATAAATACCCCTTTGAAGACTTCTTCATCCTAAAATTGTTCCAAGTCTCAAATCCTCTCCCCTCTCTATACTTTTCGTCCTCCCCCTCTCTTGAAAGCTCTAGCCGAGAGCACCCCTCCCCCTTTGAGAAAGCCCTTGGCCGAGGGGTACACCCCCCCTCCTAGTGGCCTTGGCCGAGGGGTACCCCCCCCCCCTACCTAGATTTGTTTCCGTAAAATACACCCCCCCTCTTGGTAGAAATACTCTCCAAGTATTGTTACTATTCCAAAATACCTTGGCCCAAATACCTTGTAGTATTCCAAGGTTACACTTATACGAAAAGCCCAGAAATACTATTATACTTCCCTTCAGTCACAAAAACGAAACCCTAAGGAAAATCTCCATAGTTGGTTGGAGTATTAAGAAGAAGTTGCGTAGAACTTCTAAGGGTTGTTTGGAGCGGGTTGGAGCACCCGGAGTAGGAGTTAAACGTTGCTCAGGATAGACTTTAAACTTGGATAATTTTGGGCTTACCGAGGTAAATAATCCTATCCTTCTATTGTAATTGGAAATTACATACTGTCGTAGAATAGAAATGAATATAAGATTCATAGAAGAGAATTGAACTGTAATAGAAGGATATTACAGAATAGACTTGAACTAGAATCACATCAGAAGAATATTCTACAAGAGTAGTCTAGGCATTGATAGACTTGTATAAACCTTATAGGTTGATTGATCTGCGAGTAACATGTACTACTTGAAAGGTGGACGAGGCTAGCCGGGTTATAGCCGTGGAGCGTTTTGCTAATAGTCGATAATCGTCGCGAAGTATGTGATTATTCCTATCCTCTTGAGCATGATATTTTAAAGAATATATATATAGTACGGTAGACGTACGTGTGTTAACTGAATAATAATTACGGCAATGTCTTTTGACTTAAGCCTGAATAATAAGAACCTTGAAGTATTTCAAAAGAATTATGAATCATTTTTAAAAGAAGAGAAATACTTGGATTTGTAAACAAGAAGCTTAAGAGTTATACTAGCTTTATGGAAAGTTAGGTATAACGACTTAAGAGAGATAAAAAGAATGGTTTATTAATTTTAGAAGTTAAGAGACTTGATCTTAAAAGATAAGAGACTTGACTTAAGTAATTAATATGAGCTTTGTGTGAAACCTCATTCGTGAGTAATGAGTACTTGGTTGTAAAAGGAATAATGTTTTACTGATTCCGGAAATGAGAATAAGTATCGAACAAACCACAAAGAAATGGGCTTAATAACGGAAATGTATTGACTAATAAAGTATTATTAAAACCAGTAGAAACTTCCATCTGCATAGAAGCTAAGATGAGACAAAATGATATTTCCTAGATCATGGCTGCTTAAATAAGATTGATTATGAACAAGAATAACCTACTCACATAAGGCATATGTATCTCAAATTGTTTTAAAGGAGAATTATATCATTAAGTGATTAAAACTATGAACTACGAAACCTTTCGAAAATGAGAAACCTGAGTATTTGAAATTAGGCAAACTTGAACGTTTGGAAAAGAATGTTGTTACTTGAATTTACAAAGATAATTTTTTTGGTTTAATTAAAAAGATAGTCTATCTTTTTTTTTACTACGGGTATTTTTTTAATTTTTTGAAAGAAACGGGTCTTTAAAGAGTTAATGTATGAAGTACTTTGGGGATAAAAATCCGAACTTATTTAACATAAAGTAGAAAGTACCTTGTGTGAATAACTTGATTGTGTTGGGTTGTGATAGCCTTGTAATACTTTCTTGTTGATTTGATAAGTAAACATGTTAGGATGCTACGTGTGTTAGTATCTTGTGATTGTTGTGTAAGGGAGTCATTCTTGTTGTGCTTACGTTGTTAAACGTTAAGCCCGTTGTACTGTTATTGTATCACATACCCCCTTGACTTATTATACCGAGGGCTTGCCACCCTTGATGCGGGTCTATACGGCCTATGCGGTCTGAGACTACGCGAGCAGCGGTATGCTCCAGTGATTGATCATTCGGGTGTTTAGCCCGACGCGGGGATGCCTATGCGGTCGGTGGGACTATGCGGTCTATCGAGACTATGCGATCGGGAGTCCAGGAGGTACCGGGGTTGGCTACCCGACGCGAGGAATACCTCACGCGGGTCTACGTGTGACCACGCGATCGCGGAGTCCGTGGTTAGGCACGCATAATGATACTATGGGCGATCGCCTTGCTTCGATCATTAGCGCCTAGAAAGGACGATTCATGATATCTATTTCACTCTTGTTTATGTTGTGGCGTGAGACCCATAGTTATAATTGAGTGATGACTTTGAGGCGCGAGTCCTCGACTTGACACGATCGCTATATATTGGAATCGTAGTTTGGTTATCATACATGTCTCCCGCTTTATATAGACTACTATGATTTTATTTACGATTTTGATTTCACATACTTGGTACATGTTAATCGACCTCCTTCGGGGTTGTGTTCATGCCGCAGTGTAGGTACACGATCATCGATCCTCGCTCTTAGGATCACGTCGGCGTTGGGAAGCTCCGTTTCTCCGAGGCTTATCGATGGTATAGTCCGTCGTTGTAGTACTTACATTCGGGGTATGGCGGGCCCCGCCCCGCCATTGTTGTCATATCATTCTTAGAGGTCCGTAGTAATCATTGTGGCGGGTTGTAAAAAGGATGTAATCGCTCGGTTTTAAAGTTGATTTATACATGCCGAAAGGCAACTTTTCTCAGCTTATTGTTTCATACTTCTTGTTATTTCATGTTAGTGTTTTATGTTCCGCTGATTACTCTGATGTTGTATCACTAGGGGCCCGGTAGGCACCACGCCCTGCTCGGTCGTGACAAAAGTGGTATCGTGAGCGATTAATCCTGGAAAGTGTCTACGCATCGTATCTAGTAGTCTTGATTATCGGTATGTTGTGCACCATACCAATAATCGGGAGGCTATAGGATATTTAGGATTGGTTTCCATTCTTCTCACTCGAGATCGTGCCTTAGAGTCATGTTGTAAGTTGGACCTCTAACGTATTTCTTTCCTTTACCATTATGCCTCCGCGTAAGGCAACCCGCCCAAGAGAGGCAAGGCAAATGGAGGAGCGAGTCGAGTACAGAGGGTTACGAGGCGCAGCCCAATCATCACCGGTGGTGCTTCATTCGGGGAGTTCTGCGACGCCAACCCCAAAGAGAGTTTAGCGCGGCAGCGATTCCTACCGCGCCATGACATTTGAACCTTCGCCCAATGCATCGGGGAACAGAGAAGATAGATTGCAAAGAGGCGACCCTGTTACTAGCTAGGATTTTAGCAAACCAGAGAATATAGAGTGTATCGACTTATCACGGGTCATGATGACTATCTAAGAGAGGGTGGTGCAAGAATAGCTCGTCAGTTAGGCTTGAGCATGGCCTGTGTACGGGCTTATGAGCAGCATGCCAAGAAACGTAGAGATCGACGGGTTAACCAAGGACAGCAGAAGAGGGCCAGAACAGCAGGGTCCTTTAGTAACTTTCGAGGCAAATCGCCTCAGCAGCAGACTGGATACACACCTCCGCCGGTGCAGAGTGGTCCTCCACGGATTTCATGACGTTCGGGGTATGCCGGGTCGAGCTCTGTGGCTTCCGGTTCACGTGACAGCGCCATCCCGGAATGTCGTCTTTTAGTTGGTACTTGTTTTACTCGCGCCGCCGGGCCATGTGTCGAAAGGATGTCCTAGTAGGAGGGATGCAGTAGGAGGACTCGGTCACCATCGATGCGATTCAATAGTTAGGAGAGGAGGTGTTAGTTGAGGAGGCCACCCGGTAGGTGGCCGTTGTGGTAAGTGTCATTGTGCAGTGTCGCATTTCTTGACATCTTGTTTTGCTATGCGCCAGGCAGGATTGATTGGAATGACAGAGGGTAGTGAAGCAGTAGATACAGGTGTATCCTTAACCCTCTAGAGATTGTATGTGTGATAAGATGAGTATATCTTAAGTGTTACGTTCAGTTAACATTGTGTAAATTGTGATTAGAAACCATGGTTAGTTAGAAAGGTAAGATTGGGGATAAGGGAAAGTGTGAGCCTTAGAATGCTATACGTGGAGACCTTAGAGGCAAGGCCATCTCGAGTAGAAGATTTGTATTTTTTTTTTTATGTGTTTGACCCTTATCGGAGTGCATAGTGCACGTGAGCTATGTTTGTGGGAAAAGTCCCTGAGTAGTGTGGAATGAAAGAGGGTAGTTGAGCTAAGAAGACCTCTAGGTTTTCGTAACGTGATTAGTGAGATTGTTCCGGATCGGGGAGCAAGTGTTTTACGCGAGAGTGGGTTGGGTTGAGGCCATGCCGCGGGTCAACCCGCGACTGCTTTTATGCGGGTCAGTTTGTGGTGGTCCCTCCAGGTGGTAGGGTCACGAGGGTGTTAGGCCCAAGATTAGTTAAACATCGTACGAGTTCGTGGATGCATTCAACCAGTAGTCGGGCCGATGGGGTCAGCCCATCGTGTCTTTCTACCAGACCGCTTAGCAAGAATGGTATATCGTAAAGGTTGTAAGGCTGCACGGGTGCCTACCTTCACCTTATGACGCATGGAGCCTGTGGTACTACGCTTTTTTTCTGGAGGTTTTACCAGGCAGGGTTAGGAACTCAGGTGAGTCTCAAAATCGCATTCGCCCTCGGGCCTGTGTTTGGATTTCAGGGGTAGCTATGAGGATTGTTGCCTCCTGTTGAGGGAGTGCTTTTATAACTACCATTTCAAGATTCGGATATCGCCACGGCCCTCGTAGGGCGGAAGTGTAAGTTTGGCCGATTGGTTCGATGTTGGCAAAGTTCGGATAATGGGTTCGCATTTGTTTCGGGATGGGGATAGGGTGAAGCCTATCGGTGAGGTTATCGACACTCGGAATCAGCGTAAGTCGACGGATGATCGGCGACGACGCTTGGAGTTCAGGTTGACGGTGGGTCTTCTTGAAGGTACCACCCCGGAAGGGTGTGACGAGATTCGGAAAACAGAGGGAACTTAGCCCGAGTTACTTTGGGTCTTTTCAGGTCATGTGAAGAGTAGGCCAGGTTGCCTATATGTTAGCTTTTGCCGTCCGACTTAGGAGGCGATGTCCTCCCTTCATGTTGTTAGGTTCGGAAAAGTATCGGAGATCCATCCGAGTATTCCCGATTATGATGATCAAGTCGAGGTAGTAACCCAGAGATTCTTTGAAATTGACGCAGTAACAGAAATGTGGTAAGTTATGAGAAGGAGTTCGTGTGTACGAGAAGGGTACGACGAGTAAGGGAAGAAGCGAGCATATGTTAAGAACATAGATGTGATCTTTTCTTTTGAAAAGTGAAGGTGCGAGGGGAGTACCTTTTAGCCCTCGGGTGGGAGTTTTTGTGATGTTAGAGGTGATTCTCGTGGACTTGGATGTCGATTTGCGGGTGTCTTCGCGTGGCCATGTGGCATTTGCAAGCTTGTTAAGCTATGAACTTCATCGTTATCCGTCTTGAGAAGGAACATTCGACGAATGTTTCTAAGGAGGAGAATGTTATACCCGTATTTCAGTATGTGCGTGAGGACGACGTAGGAAAATTTAAGCCTTAAAGATAGGCAAGGTTCGAATTTTGTTCACAACCCCGATTAGAATCGTTGACAAACGCTTTACACAACTTCATGCGAAGGGAAAATTCCGGCTATGTCATTTAGTATTTTTGCGGATTTTTCCGAGAGACGAAACATTTTGGACCAACGAGAGGGTGACACTTGTCACCCTCAATGGACGGCAAACATAGGCCAAGATGGGACGATTTTGGTTAGTGGGAGTAGGTAGGATATTTGTGATATTTGTGTGGTAGATGGATAAGGTACACATGGATGAATCTTGACCCTACACTTGCCTTGCACTTGGCATGATCTTGGCCATTGGTTGGCCATTGCTTGACCTATAAATACTCCCCCCTTTGAAGACTTCTTCATCCTAAAATTGTTCCAAGTCTTGAAATCCCTCTCCCCTCCTCTCTATACTTTTCGTCCTCCCCCTCTCTTGAGAGCTCTAGCCGAGAGCACCCCTCCCCCTTTGAGAAAGCCCTTGGCCGAGGGGTACACCCCCCCTCCTAGTGGCCTTGGCCCAGGTACCCCTACCTAGATTTGTTTCCGTAAAATACACCCCCCCTCTTGGTAGAAATACTCTCCAAGTATTGTTACTATTCCAAAATACCTTGGCCCAAATACCTTGTAGTATTCCAAGGTTACACTTATACGAAAAGCCCAGAAATACTATTATACTTCCCTTCAGTCACAAAAACGAAACACTAAGGAAAATCTCCATAGTTGGTTGAAGTATTAAGAAGAAGTTGCGTAGAACTTCTAAGGGTTGTTTGGAGCGGGTTGGAGCACCCGGAGTAGGAGCTAAACGTTGCTCAGGATCGACTTTAAACTTGGATAATTTTGGGCTTACCGAGGTAAATAATCCTATCCTTCTATTGTAATTGGAAATTACATCGTCAGTAGAATAGAAATGAATATAAGATTCATAGAAGAGAATTGAATTGTAATGAAGGATATTCTGTAATAGACTTGAACTAGAATCACATCAGAAGAATATTCTACAAGAGTAGTCTAGGCATTGATAGACTTGTATAAACCTTATAGGTTGATTGATCTGCGAGTAGCATGTACTACTTGAAAGGTGGACGAGGCTAGCCGGGTTATAGCCGTGGAGCGTTTTGCTAATAGTCGATAATCGTCGCGAAGTATGTGATTCTTCCTATCCTCTTGAGCATGATATTTTAAAGAATATATATATAGTACGGTGAGCACGTGTTAACTGAATAATAATTACGGCAATGTCTTTTGACTTAAGCCTGAATAATAAGAACCTTGAAGTATTTCAAAAGAATTATGAATCATTTTTAAAAGAAGAGAAATACTTGGATTTGTAAACAAGAAGCTTAAGAGTTATACTAGCTTTATGGGAAGTTAGGTATAACGACTTAAGAGAGATAAAAAGAATGGTTTATTAATTTTAGAAGTTAAGAGACTTGATCTTAAAAGATAAGAGACTTGACTTAAGTAATTAATATGAGCTTTGTGTGAAACCTCATTCGTGAGTAATGAGTACTTGGTTGTAAAAGGAATAATGTTTTACTGATTCCGGAAATGAGAATAAGTATCGAACAAACCACAGCAGCGCTAATAACGGGAAATGTATTGACTAATAAAGTATTATTAAAACCAGTAGAAACTTCCATCTGCATAGAAGCTAAGATGAGACAAAATGATATTTCCTAGATCATGGCTGCTTAAATAAGATTGATTATGAACAAGAATAACCTACTCACATAAGGCATATGTATCTCAAATTGTTTTAAAGGAGAATTATATCATTAAGTGATTAAAACTATGAACTACGAAACCTTTCGAAAATGAGAAACCTGAGTATTTGAAATTAGGCAAACTTGAACGTTTGGAAAAGAATGTTGTTACTTGATTTTACAAAGAGAAGTGTTTTGGTTTACTTAAAAAGATAGTCACTCTATTTTTATACTACGGGTATTGTGTGACTTTTGTGAAAGAAACGGGTCTTTAAAGAGTTAATGTATGAAGTACTTTGGGGATAAAAATCCGAACTTATTTAACATAAAGTAGAAAGTACCTTGTGTGAATAACTTGATTGTGTTGGGTTGTGATAGCCTTGTAATACTTTCTTGTTGATTTGATAAGTAAACATGTTAGGATGCTACGTGTGTTAGTATCTTGTGATTGTTGTGTAAGGGAGTCATTCTTGTTGTGCTTACGTTGTTAAACGTTAAGCGGATCGTTATTGTATCACATACCCTCGACTTATTATACCGAGGGCTTGCCACCCTCGATGCGGTCTATACGGCCTATACGGTCTGTGAGACTATGCGAGCGGTATGCTCGAGGATTGATCATTCGGTGTTTAGCCCGACGCGGATGCCACGCGGTCCGCGGGACTACGCGGTCTATCGAGACTATGCGATCGCGGAGTCGAGAATGCCGAGGTTGGCTACCCGGCGCGAGGAATACCTCATGCGGTCTATGTGTGACCTATGCGATGCGGAGTCGTGGTTAGGCACGCATAATGATATTATGGGCGATTGGCCTTGCCCGATCATTAGCGCCTAGAAAGGACCAAGCCATGATATCTATTTCACTCTTGTTTATGTTGTGGGCGTGAGACCCATAGTTATAATTGAGTGATGACTTTGAGGACGTGAGTCCCTGACTTGATACCTGTTGTACTGACCTCCTTCGGGGGGCTGCGTTCATGCCGCAGGTAGAGGTACACCAGTCATCGATCCTCGCTCTTAGGATCACAGTTCAGCGTTTGGGAAGCTCCGTTTCTCCGGAGGTTTATCAGTGGTATAGTCCCCTGTCGTTGTAGGTACTTACATTCGTGGTATGGCGGGCCCCGTCCCGCCATTGTTGTCATATCATTCTTAAGGTCTGTAATCACAAGGCGGGGTTGTAAAAAGGATGTAACTGTTCGGTTTTAAAGTTTATTTATACATGTCGAAAGGCAACTTTTCTCATATTATTGTTTCATACTTCTTGTTATTTCATGTTATTGTTTTATGTTCCGCTGATTACTCTGATGTTGTATCACTAGGGTGACCGGGGTAAGGCACCGCCACGGCCCTGCTCGGGTCGTGATGATTCGGCTAGCACCACTGGGAGTGGTATCTCTCGCCAAGGCTTTCAACGGGAGTGAGGAGGCGCTTGGACGAGAGCCTACAAAGGGGGAGAGGGATTTCAAGACTTAGAAAAGAGTGGAGTGGATGAAGAAGTCTTCAACAAAGGGGGGTATTTATAGGGAATTCAATGGCCATGATCAATACAAGTGGGGGGCAAGTGGAAGGTGAGGATTTTCCCAAGTGCCCCCTAGCCATCTACTCCACAATTCACTCCAAACATTGACCCATGGTTTAGGCCACAAAACATGCCACGAAATGAGCACCCAATCGGCCACCACAAACCGCCAACTTGAGGGTGACAAGTGTCGCCCTCTCGTTGCTCCAAAATATTCCATCTCTCGGAAAAATCCGCAAAAATTATAAATGTTGCAACTGCATTTTTCCCTTCGCAAAGTCCGGAAAACGTTTCGTCGGAAAACGATTCTTTTCGCTAGTTGTGCCCAAATTTCGTCCCTAATGCCTACTTAAGGCTAAAAACTTTGACGACGCCTCACGCATATACTGCAAATACGGGTATAACATTGATCCTCACTCTAGGATCAACGTCACCACGTGAAGCTCCATTACTCCGGAGGCTTATCCTTGGTCCAGATCTCTGGTATTGTCAGTTGTTGTACATTCAGGGGTATGGCGGGGCCTTGTCCCGTCACAGTTGTTATTCTTAGAGGTCTGTAGTCATGTCTTGTAGATTGGGTTGTAAAGAAAAAAAAAGAGGTAAATGTTTTTTGGGTTAGGTGAATACTTTTGGAAGGTGGCCTTATCGGCTAGCCTGTTATTTATTTCTTTTGAATTATATGTATGTTCCGCTACTATTCTCTGATGTATACAGGTAAGGTGCCTGTGTACGGCACCGGGCCATGCCCGCTCGGCCGTGACAAAAGTGGTATCGAGCGCTTAGTCTCGGAAAGTGTCTACAAACCGTGTCTAGTAGAGTCTTGTTATCGATTGTGTTGTGCACCACATCTATAATCGTGAGGTTTCTGGACATTTAGGATTGGTTTCATTCTTCTCACTCTTAGATCGTGCGACAGATTTGCATGTTGTTTGGGTCGCCTCCCCAACGAGTTATGTTGATCGGCTATGAGAAGAGGCGTGACCGGGAAGGATTATGTGGATTGCGTATCCAGGTTGGTAATAATTGTTGTATAGTGGTATAATGACGTACAGCTATACGGATTTTTGTATGAGGGTCATATATGGGTTTCCTAGAATGCTTAAAGATTACCAGGAATTGGTAAGGACTAAATAGATACCGGGAAGGTATGAAGCGGTTAATGAATTCTCATCAGGGTTTATGTGCTAATTTGATATAATTAGGAAATGATGAGCTGTCTGATAGGGTAGTGAACCCTTAAGAAGTCATGTTAAGGTACTTAATGGAAGACTATGTTAATAGATTGAGCTACGTGGTATGCTTAAGAGAATTGTACGGATGAGATCCGTATGGAGTAATTATGGTTGTTATGATTAAGGCAACACGATTGAAAGTTTATGAGAAGTCATTTTACCCGTTTACAGGGGGACTAATAAGATAGGCTTGGAGCATGGGAATTGCGAGCCTAGGAATAGTGATAACCGCCGAGACCTTATGTATATGAGGCATTCTCGGGCATAAGATTCAATTCAGACTAAGGGTAAGAGTTAAGTACGATGGTGGGTCGGGTTGAGGACCTATTACGGGTCGCCCCATAGCCATATATGGAATGGGATCAATTGGTAGTAGTCCCGCTATGTGACAGGGTCACGAGGGTGCAAGGCCCAAGTCTAGTTAATTGTTTTACGGGTTCGTGGACGCGTTCCACCAGAACCGGGTCGTGAGAGCCGGAAAGGGCCTTATGTTGTTTAGAATAGTAACTCCAAAGATTGGAGGCCAGAATCAGTATGGGGGTTATGTACGTATGCTAGAATAAGTTTGGAAGTACGGAAAGAGTACGACCGGTAAGAAAGAGAGCAACCAAGTGTAAAAGAATAGAGTCTGAATCCATGAGAACCTTTCGAGGTGACTACACCCGTGAGTGATGGGTGGTAGATGAGCGGGTATATAATAATTTCCCGGTGACGATACAGTCGTCGGACCCTAGCAGACCTAGTAGAGCTGATATGACAGACTTTGAGGTCATTATGGGTACGGGCTAGTTGGCCTCTTGTTATGCCAACGTTGACTGCAGAGAGAGATTGGTTCGATTAGAGTTTTCCGGTAAGCCGGTTATCGAGTGGAAAGGAAGAGAAGTGGTGGTAACCAGTGAATTATCCTTCCTTCTTTGACATCATTGATTTTAATAAGTCTGTGTGACTTGTTCTTTGAGGTAAATTGATGCAGAAAGTAAGTAATACTTGAATTTGAAGGAATTTATGTTAAGTGCCCTTGGAGGTACTTGGAGTTGGTTTGGCGTCGTGGCCCACGACCTTTCTGGATAATTTCGGGAAAACACGCAAGGCAAGAATAAAACAAGTACGAGTCGTCATGGAAAAGAATACATCGTTGGTAGGTTTTGAAAATCTATACGATGATAAGGTGGGCGCTGATGATTAAGATTTTAAAAGGAGATAAGTTTCTCCCCACGTAAAAGGATAGTTTTACGACATGGGTTATGTGTACCCATGTTATTAGGCGATGGATATGGACTGTAAAGTCCGGCCTCGTTATGCAATAAGTTACAAAAACCTTGGAAAAAGGTATTAGGTCAGTAATGGAAGTACACTAGGTAAAAGTTGAAAAGTGTCGTAAGGATATAAATGCAGGTAGTACGCATGAATGAAACTGTATGATCATAAATCAAGATAGAAATATTTTTGCTAATAATAAGCATAAGGAAGGGTTATGACCAGAATGTATAAGAGAATAGACAGTAGAATGCAACTATGGTTATGTAAGCTGCACCAGATATGATTACCCCAGACTAGTGTAAAGACCATTAGTGAATGATGAGCAGTAAGAACACCTCGAGAAAAGGTGGCAAGATCTGTACTGACAAGAAAAGTAGTAGGAAAAATACGATGAGGTAAGGGACCTCAGGACAACTTGAAATGAAATATCAAGGTAAGACGAGTAGACACTCGAACGATAAGAAATCTTGGCAAGCCATTGGATTATGTAATACCATGAATTGAGATTGAACACCTGACTAAGCTCTATGAGCTGGAAGAGAATATTATGATTACTACTTGACGATATCAATGAAGTCTCCCACTAAATTGTGATTGGCAGGAAGTCTTAACCATGAGACAAGCAAAGGAATCAAATCTAAGTATAGTAACCAAGTTTGGTTGCAACAGAGAATGGAAACATGAATCATAATTGAGATTATATCCCCGACTATTTCGGAAGTATGAGAAAGGCTTCCAGTTATTGGAAGATAAGTTGACTATGACTACAGTTCTAACCCCTCCTAAGGGACTAGAGGGTTAGGTTATTATGGTAACACTTTGAGTGTTTGGCTGTGTTGTGTGCGGATGCAACACGATAAGGTAACAACCTATATTTCCTGGCAGCTACGAGAGCATGCTAGTGGAGCTCGGATTCGAGAGGTTGCCTAGTCTTCCCTCGTTGAGGAGGTGAAGAGGCCACAGTATAAGGATCCAATCTGGGGCAAATTTGAGATACGGCCCTTCAAGAGGAGAATAACATGTTTGGGTAGCACCGGATAGGGTGCTGTGATATGAGGATAGATTGCGTGTGCCAGATGCTGCAGGACTTGTCAGCAGGTTTTAGGGGAGGCACACAGTGCTTATTTCTCTATTTGTTTGGGGTCGACTAAGATGTACCATGACCTCAGATGTGTGTATTGGTAAGATGGCCTGAAGAGGAACGTAGCAGAGTTGTTGCTTAGTGTCCGAATTAGTAGCAGGTCAAGGTTGGGCACCAAAAGCCCAGTGGGCTATTTCAGGCGATTGAGATCCCCGACTTAGAAATGGGAGGTGATTAATATGGATTTTGTTACAGGGTTGCATCGTACTCAGAGGAAGTGCGACTCCCTGAGGGTCATAGTAATCAGGCTGACGAAATCAACCCATGTTCTTCCGGTCAGGACCACTTACCCGGCTGAGGAGTATGCTAGATTATATAGCATAGAGATTGTGAGACTGCACGGGGTTCCTATAATTATGATGTTAGATGGATGAGCTCAGTTTACGGATAACTCTAGAGGTTTTCCAAAAGGGATTAGGGACACAGGTGAGTCTCAGTGTTGCATTTCACCCTCAGACCGACGGACAGGTAGAGCGTACTATCCAGGCACTTGAGAATAGGTTGCGAGTCTATGTTATTGATTTCAGAGATAGCTGGGAGGATTATTTGCCTCTTGTTGAGTTACGTACGATAGCAGGTACCCTTCCAGTATTCAAATGGCTTGTGTGAGGCTTTGTATGAAAGGAAATGTAGATCGTCGATTGGTCGGCTCGACGTAGGCGAGGTTCAGTTAATTCGCCTACATTTGATTCAGCGGGCTGTGGATAAGGCGAAGCTTGTCCAGGAAAGATTATTAATAAAGCTCAGAGTCAGCAGAAGCTTTATGTAGATAACCGACATCGACACTTGGAGTTCAGGTTGACGTTTTAGTATAAGTATTGTTATGTGGCCATGTGTGGCAAGTGTGATTATGTTGGGTGTAGTCAAGGGACTATGCCAATATCCGTTTAGGTGCAACCTCGAAGGAACATTCGAGGACGAATGTTTCCAAGGGGGGGAGAATGTTACACCCTGTAATTCCAGGACACGTATATAAGAATGTACGTAATTATTCATGATCTAAAAATTTGAACGAAAGAAAGAATGGTTTTCCGAAGGAAAAAATTTTCGAACCTCGGAAAAGAGAAATGTTTGTTAATGAGAATTAGGTTCCCGAATTTGTTAATTAAGACTTTTAAGAGTTTATCGGAATCATGGAATTTATTTTGAGAATTGGATATGTGGGGCTACCCGAGAGATTTTACGTTTTTGTGGGGCCCAAGAGCTTTCGGATATTTTAACCAATTATGAAAATTTCGGAAAACAAAATATTATGGACCAACGGGAGGGCGACACGTGTCACCCTCCACATGGAACATGATGGACGAAATTCATGGCAAATGTAGCCAATCTTGTCTTGATAAATTTGACTAAGTCTTGAAGTCAAATTAGCTTGACATTATTGACCCCATCTTAGCCACACATTTGTGATGATCCTAGCCCTTGGAGGGTATTATGTATTACTACTACTACTACTAGTAGCAAGACATTTCCACACTTAGAAAAAATAATCCAAGGCTTGAGGACTTAGAGAGCTCTCGGCAATAGGACTCTCCCACACAAAAAATAAAATTTGCAATTTTGGATCATAATTCACAATACTTCAACCCAAGGTGCCTAAGGGTATTACAAGGATATCTCAATAGAAAGATTCCGGAAAAACTATGTTTTCACGTTAGTCGCAAGGCGAAAACCTAAGTAGTTCTTCAACTTTGAAGTTGGAACTTGAAGAGGAGTTCTTCATAAGCTTCTAAGGGTTGCTTGGTGTGGATTGGAACGTCGAAAAGAGGAGCTAGAGTTGCTAATGATCGACTTGTAATCTTGGATTATATTTGGGCTAAATGAGGTAATAATCTCCGTCTTACTATTGTAATTGAAGATTCCATGTTATGATACGTTAGAAATGAGCATGTGATATATGTTATGAAGATTGATAAGTGTTATGGAATTTTAGAAGCCTAAAGTCCGAAAAAGTTCATGTTAGCTATTAAGTTTGTAATTCAATTTAATTGTGGATACAATCGTCACATGCTATTGAAAGAAGGGATTATAGTTTTTATAATAGTTTGCGGCTATATAACATGTTAGACTAAACAACTTGGATTGAAGAAGAATTGGAAAAGACTTTGTGTTGTTGTACATTGTTAGCCGAGAATGACATTGAAATGTTAGACTATTTGGATATCGATTGTGGGGAAGAATTTTACACGCCCCGCGGGCGTGTAATCCCCTTTGTTTAACTGATTGTTGAGCCTTAAATGTGGCATTTGGTTATTGATTTTCGGGCCTTGAAAAAGGTGGAAAAGTACGTAGAAACAAAGGAAGTGCTGCCCGATTTTCCGTAGAATAAAAGTCCTTATACTTAGAAATGTTCTACGTTGAAAGCTAGAAGTTGATAGGCGTATTGTGGTCATTATAGGTTGACATTCTACGCGCAGCGTATTCAACTTGGCAAGTGGATTAAGCCGAAGAGGTATGTGGAAACTTTTCTTATCTCTTGAGCATGAATCTTGTAAAAATGTATAGTACGATAGACGTACGTAAATTAAGGGAACTCGGTTCCATTTTAGTATCCTTGCCTTGATTCTTGAAAGTGTAGTAACTTGACTTTTGAAAGGTATAGGTTTCTTGATCTTATGTATAAAGACATCTTGACGTGTAAAGTATTGATTACTTGAACTATGATAAGTTATGTAACTTGATTTCTAAAGTTAAGAGACTTGAAGTATTTTGAAAGTTATGTAACTTGATTTGAAAGTATAAGTCTCTTGGTTATAAAAAGAACGAATTTGTCTAAAACATAAAGAGTTATAACGGCTTTATGGGAAGTTAGTTATGACGGCTTTATGAAAGGTTAAATATGTCTTAGTTTCTAAAGCATAAAGTTAGTATAACGGCTTTATGGGAAGTTGGTTATAACAACTTTATGAAAGGTTAAAGGAATGGGTTTCTCTAGTAATGTAAACAAGGATTAATGATTTGAAATAAGGAAGGGCAATTTGATTTAAAGGCATCAATTGCTTAAAGTTTTTAAGTAAGGGTCACTTGATTTAGAAGCCTAAAAATATATTTCTAAAAGTGACTTGTTTGAAATGTAGACAAGCCTTGATACTACGGGTGTTAGTATCTTGGGGTTTTATATGAAAATGAGCCTTTTGAAAAGAATGGAAGTACCTAGTACTTTGGGTTAAATTCCCGAATTTCTAATAACATGTTAGTGTCTTAAGTTAAATAAAATTAGAGTGCATGATAATTAAGGCTAATAAGAAGTTAGGGGCTGCCTTAACTTTCTTATGATAATTATGATAAGACGGTGGTGCTTATGTTATGTATGATAAGCCGGTGGTGTTTATGTTATGTATGATAGCCGGTTGTGCTAGTGATATCTTTCATTCTGGTCATTCCCGGTTTGTGGCATTTGCATATTCGTGGATTTGCTACCCATGACGCGAGAATACCTCATGCGATTCAGGGCTTATGCGGGTGAAATAGTCCTACGCGGGCGGACGTCCTATGGCGAGATTACCTCACGGGTCCATACGACTATGCGGCGGATCTGATGCATGCGAGAAATTACCTCATGCGGGTCCATACGACCTATGTGGGTGAAATAGTCCCAGGAGTAGGATTACAGAATGATACTACGGGCGGATGGCCCTAGGTTAATCATGAGCTTTCTGTTTTAAAACTGGCGAAGTTTATTCTTGTCCACTCTCACTGTTAGTAAGGCGTAGTGTACTGTTAATGTGGTTTTCATACATGTCCCCAGCTTTATTTTAGACTAATATGATTTCATTCTGATCTTTCATTTCCACATACTTGGTATTGCCAGATCGACCTCCTTCGGGGATGCGTCATGCCGCAGTAGAGTTATACTGAGTTGTCGATCCTCACTCTTGGATCACCGCTCATCCGCGGTAAGCTCCATTACTCTGCAGGCTTATCCTTGGTCCGCATCCTCGTATTGTCGGTTGTTGTACATTGAGGGGTATGGCAGGCCCCGTCTGTCTACGCTGTTATTCTTAAGTGCGTAGTGTCTTGTGGATTGGGTTGTAAAGAAAAAAAAAGAGGTAACTGCTTTTTGGGTTATGTGAATACTTTTCGAAGGTGGCCTTATCGGCTAGCCTGTTATTTATTTCTTTTGAGTTATATGTATGTTCCGCTACTATTCTCTGATGTATACCGGTAAGGGGTGCCAAGGTAGGGCACCGGTCGCGGGCCCGGGGTCGGGTCGTGACAATTAATTCTCCATTATGTGCCTTATGAATTTAGCCGTTATTTGGCTGAATTGTAACCTCAAATTAAAGGTCATTACATGGCATTGAAGTTCATTACTTGGCTATTTGGGAAGACATCTTGATCACACTATAAATTGGTGTCATTGGCACAATTGAAGGACACACAATCTCAGAATTTCTAAGTTCTTCTTCCTCTCTAAGCAATTTTCCATACACTCAAAGGTTCTTCTTCTAGTAAACACTTGAGTCATCCTTTACTCAATTGTTTGTTGCTGTTTTATCTTGGGAGACGAATTGCCAATAGCCGTTAAAGGATTAATACGGGACAATATTGTCTTAAGGATAGATTTAATATCAATCGACTCAGCAAATCACTTTTCTTGTTTCATTTCCAGATTTGTTACCTTTTGTTGTTGTTACTTACCCATTTTCTAGTACTTTTTCCAACACATATTAATATAACCGGATCACTAATATCCTAATTAGTAATCGTACGATCAAAGAACATTTTTAAATTAAGTTATAAGAGATATGACTCTCATTATCATAAACTCCGTCAAGATGTCAAATCCCAAAACTTTAATGAAGGATCTTATCATATTTCATCAAACAATTGATAATAACTATGTATGATCAAAAGAATATCATATGTCATATATTTATATTAAATAACATTCACAAAATATGTTTGAATCATCATATGTGAGATTGGATCTAGAGCATATCAACAACTCCCCCTGTCCAAAAGGATTGATCCACTTTCCGTATTAGTTTGTCCCAAAAAGATTGACTTCTTTCTATATTTTGAAACAACTTAATTTATTGAAATCATTTACAGCTACACAAATATTTAAGATTTATTTTGGACCATACATTTCAAAAGTTTTTCTTTATTTTTTAAACTTTGTGTCAAGTCCAACTAGGTCAATCTTTTTAGGACAGAAGGAGTAGTATATTCCTAATAGTAATAGCATCCCCTAAAGTTTGAGTGTGTAATGAAAAAGAGGAACAAGTTTGATGGGTCTGTATGTATAATTTCTTAATTATTTTTATTTTATGAATCAAAGAAAATAATAAGATTTGATTTTATAGTTTGTGGCAAATAATTAATGATTTGAGTTTTTTTTTGTAGAAATAGTTAAAAAAATAATATAGTCTTTAATAAAGCATATGAAATCATTTTCTTATATTCAATTTACTCTCATTCCCAGCACCATAATCCTAATTAAAGATAATATAATCCTAAGGAATTAAATACTCACTCACCTATGAAACAACGCCTCATGTAGAGATAGCTAGAACCTCAAATAAATAAAAATGGTATTTGCTCCGGATAAAAAAGAGTGTTTATTTAGCTATTTTCATACCCCTTACAAAATATTAACTCCTAAACAAAAATAGATAATTTGATTAAAATAACCTTAATTAAATATATATTTTGGTAACTCAACACATAATAAAGGTAAATATAGAAAAATAAAATTAAATTTTTTAATTTGATAAATAATATTTTTTTTACTCAAAAAATAAAGGTCAGGTGAACCCTCTTTTGATGAAAAGAGAGTACGAGTCTTAAGGATTGTCAGAGGTATTAAGGGAAAATATGATTCTTGTTTTATTGTCATATTGACGTAGAAGGAATTTCCACTGTTGTCGTGTCTGGTTTTTCTATATAATTATGAAAGCGATGGTACTACATTCCATCTTTGCTTCTTTCATGATTTAAATCATTTATAGCTTGGCCACCCGAGGGGCGGTTGCCCTTACATTAAAGAGGTCCACATGGTACAGCAATTCACATGGTAATAATTGCATGTTTGGTGTGACCCAAAGAATTAATATATTAATTATTCTTATTGATAAAAAAAATAAAAAAATTTTATTTTTACTTTACATCTAAATTCATATTCTATATAGAGACTAACTATACACTTATAATAATATTATAATCCTAATTAAGGTACAAGACTAATACACCAAATAAGATCACACGTGTTACACTCGTAGTTTGAGTATGTATGTGAGGGCGTGCGTGCGAGAATCTGACATTAAAATTGGAAAGGAAGAAAGATGTGATTTTTCACTTTAAAAGTTTAGGCTTTTGTGAAGGAAAAGGTTCGTTAATAGAATTGGATTTCCAGATTCTGATTCTGGACTTAGGATTATTTTAAGTATTGGGATTTTATTTAATTGGTCACGCGGGCCCAAGGGAGGATTTACTGGTTTAATGGGGCCCACTTTATTTTGATTTTTGGCATTACGGATTTTTCCGAGAGATGAAATATTTTAGACTATTAGGAGGCGATACGTGGCACCCTTAGGTGGCATGTCGACGAAATAAGAGTGGCCAAGTCAAATAGTCAAGTCTTGGAAGATATTTTCTTTGGGTTAGTGGGAGTAGGTTTGGGTTTTGTGCGCAAGTGGCGCGAGGCCTTGGACGGTTTTCTTGAGCATATGGATGGCCACACGGCTCATCAGGCGACATATGTCCCAATGTTGTAGTAGACATATGTCCCCATGTCAGTGACACTTGGTGGAAGACTTCACTCAACAAGCTACCTAATCTACACCTCCACTTGCTTCAATCTCGCCCTTCATTGTTCTATAAATACCCTCAAGTGCAAGACTTTTTCATCCATTAAACATTTTCCAAGTCTCAAAACTCCTCCCCATTCGAGTAGTTCTCGCCCAAAACACCTCCCGCCTTCCCAGCTCTCGTCCACGCAAGTCCCCCTTGGTAGAAAAGTTGTATTCTAGTATTGTTACTATGCCAAAATACCTTAGCCTAAATAACTTGTAATTTTGCTAAGTCACCCATACTAAAAGCCTAAAATACTACTTTATTTCCTTTAGTCACAAAATGAAACCCTAGGAAAATCTTCATTGTTGTCAAGTATTAAGTAGAAGTGTTTAGAAACTTCAGAACACCCCGAACCCGGCTCACATCGGTGCCTTACCCCGGCACCCTAGTGATACAACATCGAGAAAACCAATGGAAAATAAAACACGAGTCATGAAACAAGAGATATAATAAATAAGCAACCAAAACAGATGCCTTCAGATATACATAAAAACCCAATGCTTATCCTTTACAAACCCCGCCCACAACAAAGGCTGCACTCTAAGATTTACTAACAACTATGATGGACAGGCCCGCCATACCCCGAATGTACAAGAACCTACAACTCAGTGGAACATACCAAATATAAGCCTCCAAGGAACGGAGCTTTCCAACACGTGAAATGAGATCCTAAGAGCGGGATCCACGATCGATGTACTTCTACTCGCAGATGAACGCACTTCGGGAGGTCAAGATTTACAGTACCAAGTATGTGAAATCACAACATCAGAATGAAATCATAATAGCTTAAAAAGCGAGACATGTATGATAACCAAAATACAAGATGCAACATAAAAGTTAGCCAAGTCGTGGACTCACGCCTCAAAGTCACCACTAAATATAACTATGGGTCTCACGCCCACAACATCCATCATGTTCGCATCATGGCCGCATGCCGGAATATCGTGACGGCAGACATGTCCATGATGCAACAATAATAAGGCCGCACGGCCACATGCCCCGGAATCGTGACGGCAGTATACGCCCATGTAACCTCAATAACAATATATGGTGGTCAACCCCGCCGCACGGGCCACATGCCGAATATCAGACGGCAGACACGCCCATGTTGCGGTAATAACCATATATCGGTAATCAACCGGCCGCACGGCCGCATGCTCTTAACATCGACGGTAGACACGCCCATGTGACATCAACAACAAGACAAGAATCAAAATGGAAACATACCCGTGGAATTCTCCATCACCGCCAAAGACGCCCAAGTAAGTTCTCAACAAGTCAACCGCCTCTATCGAGACGCCAGAATACGTAAATACCACACGCACAACAAAGGCTATCATCACAAGATAGGCAAGTTTCACAACAACAAGCATAGGCAAGTTTCACAACAACAAGCATATGCAAGTTTCACAACAACAAGATAGGCAAGTTTCACAACAACAAGCATAGGCAAGTTTCACAACAACTCAAAGTACTTTCATTTTATGCCAAAGTCCGGTTTTTAACCCCAAAGTACTACATACGTTAAGTTCTTTTAAAAGAGATCCATTACTTTTATAAAAGTCACCCGATACTCCGTAGTATTAGAATGACCAACCCACATTCCCTTTTCAAAATCAAGTAACAACATTCTTTCCTAAGTTCCGCTTTGCCTAGTTTCAATTACTCAAGGTTCTCATTTTCAAATGGTTTCATAGTTCCCAAACTTAATCACTTGATTCCTTTTAGAACAATTGAGTAATATATGTCTCACGTGAGAGTAGGTTATTCTTGTTTACAACATTCTTATTACAATGAATGATCTAGAAAATGTATATCATTTTGTCTCATCTTAGTTTCTATGCAGATGGAGGTTTCTACCGGTTTTAATACAATTCATAATTATTCAATACATTTTCATTTATTAACGCTTCAGTTTTCTCTCGATAAACATTCTGATTTCCGAAAAAAGTAAAACATTATCCCTTTAAATAAAACCAAGTACTCATTACTCACGAATGAGGTTTCACACAAACATTCACATTAAAACAAATAAGTTAAGTCTCTTATCTTATAAGATCAAGTCTCTTAACTTCTAACATCAAGAAACCATTTTCTTTACCTCTCTTAATACATTATACATAACTCCACATAAATCTAGTATAACTATTTTTAAAACATTTTAAAAACAAGTTTTACTCTCCCTTCCAAAACGATTTATAAATCTTTTGAAATACATCAAGTTCTTTATTATAACTAGCCGCTTATAATTCACATCGCTTACCTTTAAAACCACAAAGTATTTTCTTACCTACATAAAGTCGTTATAACCAACTTCCCATAAAGTCGTTATAACACTTTATGTTTTAAGAACAATCAAACACGCTTAACACACGACGCCTACCGCACTACATAGTTCACACATATCATGCTAGAAGAGATAGAAGAGGTTCACATACCTCGCGACGATTGTCGACTAATAGCAAAACGCTCCAAGTACTTCAAACCGCGGCTACTCCCAAGCTGGATCACTCCACACGTAGTACTTCAACCTATAAGGCCACAAGGCGCTATTAACATCTAGATCTCAACGCTCCATAATCTACGTAAAATTCAAGAAGATTTCCCCGCAACAAACAGAAATCTCCTCTCTATCGAGGCCGCCACCAAGCCAACCAGTGGGGTTTTACACGCCTAACCTGACGTGGTACAATTCTACTACACAAGAATGCTATACAAGTCCACCAGAATACAACCCCATGTAATTACGCTCAGCTTTCTTTATTCTTCAGCTTAAGTCAAAAGACATTGCCACAATACTAAGTTCATTTCTATATATAGTATACAACAACTATATATTCAACACTTATGTAATTTCCAATTACAATAGGGACAAGATATTTACATCGATAAGCCCAAAATTATCCGAGTTTAATGTCGCTTCCCGAGCAAGGTTTAGCTCCTCCTCCGAGTGCTCCAACCGCTCCAAACAACCCTTAGAAGTTCTAACCAACTTCTCTTAAGTACTTCAAACAACAATGAAGATTTCAGTGGTTTCATGAGTGGCTAAAGGAAAGTATAATCGTATTTTCTGGCTTTTATGTTGTAACTCGGGATACTACAAGGTATTTGGGGCCAAGGTATTTGACATTACAACAATACTTTGGAGAGTATTTCTATACCACAAAGTGGGTATTTATACGAGACAACTAGGGGTAGGGGTGTACCCTACCTAGCACTACTAGAGTGGGGATACTTTCGGCCAAGGCCTTCTCAAAGGGAGTGGCTGACGAATACAACAAGGAGAGTGAGGAGATTTCAAGACTTAGGCACATTTTTGACGAAGAACTCTTCAAGCTTAGGGGTATTTATAGTCAAGGAATGGCCAACCAATGGCCAAGATCCATCCAAGTGTATAGCAAGTGTAGGGCTAGGATTCACCTAAGTACACCTTATCCATCTACCACCAAAATATCCTACCTAATCCTTGACAAAGCCAAGGCCAATTCGCCCACCATTGCCGCCCAACCTCATCCAATGTGAGGTGACATGTCACCCTCCCGTTGGTCCAAAATGTTTCGCCTCTCTAAAAATCCGCAAAAATAATAAATGACATAGCCGGAATTTTCCCAACAAAGTCAGGGAAACGCTTTTAAAAACGACTTAATCGTGTCAGGTACAAATTTCAAACTTGCCTAACTTAAGGCTCAAATTTTCTACGCACGCCCTCACGCATATACCAAAATACGGTATAACATTCTTCCTTAGAAACATTCGTCCGAATGTTCCTTCTCAAGTCTCAACACAAACACGCGCCAAGATAGTCTTCACCGCTATACGCATTTAAAAACAATCATGCCACACCGCCATGAAATAACAAATGCACAAAATACGAAATCCCAAGTCCACGAGGAATCACCTCTTATCACAAAAGTTCCCACCAAGGTCTAAAATATACTCCGCACCTTCATTTCACAAAAGAAACGATCACACTCGCTCACTTCTCCCCTACTCGTCGCACTGCTCAACACTCGAACTCTTCCCAAGACACGCACCACACTTCACCAACGCTTCGTTTCCAACCTCGAGTCACTACTCCAAACTTGGTCATCTTACTAACCTCGATTTCCTAAGGCCATTCTCGCCTTCACGAACCGATTCGTCGAACATATCTACGAACTCATACGATGGTCATCTAAGCCGGGCCTAGCACCTCGCGGACTCGCCACCGGGCGACCATCCAGAGCCGACCCTTCCTCGAACGGACGCTGGTTGGCCCGCAACATGGCCCCAACCCGACCCATCGTAGCGCCAACTTCCGCCTCCGACACACACACATCAAGCTACCACTTCCATCTCACACTAACCAGATTTTTAAATCACACTATAGCACAAAGCTATCCGAACATAACACTTAACACATCATTAACATCAATACATACAAGTATCTACCGTTAAGGATATACTCAAACTAGGCGGTTCAAGGACCGCTAAAATCGAACTTCCACCGCGACTTACCGTGGCCCGCAATCGCCTAAGAGTTCAGGCTATCCTACCGCCACTACTCGCTCGGACGCTTCTCGCCATATGGCCTCGCTGGCCGCAAGAATAACAAGCTCCTCGTACTACGACACTCCCAAACGCGTCTACCACATCGACCACACCGAGGTAGTGATCGTGATCCGCCAACACCCTACTCCTCAACATTCAAACTCCGGGAGCCCGACTGCCTCGAATATCCTGCGGTCCCGGCGTCGCGGAGGACCACTGCGAATGGCGAGGTACATAACTAGTTCGGCCGAGGCGTCCGCCAAAGTCGCTAAAATATCCGCCGCCTTCGCCTTCTTCTCACGAAAGCCGTCCACCTGCCGACCGCGCCTCGCACTCCAAGCGCACGAGCTCGAACGCGGCAATGTCCATGCCCTACCAAGAGAAACACTAACAACTCTCTCGCTAGGTAATCATCGAGCCTCAGAACATATCTGCACTCGATCCTCCATACTAGCTACTAATGCGGAACATACCGCCAATGAGTCGAACTCACATCAGACTTCAATCAGACGCCTGCTCGCTCAACATCAAAAACTGTTTACCCGAGCCCTCCTCATTTGTGAGGCAAGAAATGTGCTGAAGGCCTCAAAACTCGCCCCAAACGGCCGGAAGTGCATGCTTCCCGAAAGCTCCCACGAAGTCAAACCAATCGATCGCGTATCACGCAATTGACGCGAACTAAATGTCACAGCATCACTCAAGCTCGATCACCCGCATGATCCTTCAGAATCGACGGATGAACTCTCGCGGATCATCCTCCGCCACCAGAAAACTCAAAGCGGCTACAACTAAGGAAATCCTGTAGCCTCAAATCGCTCGCCGCGCACTACATGTGGCCGCTGAATCGAATCAAGGCCCAAATTTATCTCATATCGCCACAACTCGCCAATAATCGCCATCTCTCGTGACTCCATCTCCCGCCTGCATCGCGGGATCGAGGCTCGTGTATCAGAGTCTCGCAGCCACCGCCGCGCTTAAACTCGGCTGGGCGGCGCCGCAAAACTCGCCGTCAAGCACTACTCGTATCGACGCTCGCGCTGCATTCTCTCAATCCCACTAGCAGCCTCCTGCCGCTTTGCCCTTCGGGGCCTCGGTTGCCTTCGCAGAGGCATAATCGTAAAACGAAACACGCCGTAGGGGTCCAACTTACAACACAACTCTAAGGCACGATCTCGTAACGAGAAGAATGGAAACTAACCTAAATGTCCTATAGCCTCCGACATAGACGTGGTGCACAACACACCGATAATCAAGACTTACTAGACACGGTCAGACACTTTCCGAGGACTAATCGCTTCGATACCACTTTGTAACACCCCAACCCGGCCCGCATCGTGCCTTACCCGCACCCTAGTGATACAACATCGAGAAAACCAATGGAAAATAAAACACGAGTCATGAAACAAGAGATATAATAAATAAACAAAGCAACCAAAACAGATGCTTTCAAGATATACATAAAAACCCGAACAGCTTATCCTTACAAACCCCGCCACAACAAAGCATGCACTTAAGATTTACAACAACTATGACGGACAGGCCCCGCCATACCCCGAATGTACAAGAACCTACAACTCAGTGGAACATACCAAAGATAAGCCTCCAAGGAACGGAGCTTTCCAACACGCCAAATGAGATCCTAAGAGCGGATCCACGATCGATGACTTACCGCGCAGATTAACGCACTCGGCGAGGTCAAGACGACAGTACCAAGTATGTGAAATCACAACATCAGAATGAAATCATAATAGCTTAAAAAGCAGTGAGACATGTATGATAACCAAAATACAAGATGCAACATAAAAGGCTAAGTCGTGACTCACGCCTCAAAGTCACCACTAAATATAACTACGGGTCTCACGCCCACAACATCCATCATGTTCGTGATCACGGCCGCATGCCTACATCAGACGGTAGACATGTCCATGATGCAACACACAATAAGGCCGCATGGCCACATGCCCCGGACATCGTGACGGCAGTAGACATGCCCATGTAACCTCAATAACAATATATCGCGGTCAACCCCGCCGCACGCCACATGCCCCGGACATCAGACGGCAGACATCGCCCACGTTGCGCAATAACCATATATCGGTAATCAACTCCGCACGGCCGCGATGCCCTAACATCAGACGGCAGATACGCCCATGTGACATCAACAACAAGACAAGAATCAAAATGGAAACATACCCGTGGAATTCTCCATCACCGCCAAAGACGCCCAAGTAAGTTCTCAATAAGTCAACCTACTCTATCGAGAGACGCCAGAATACGTAAATACCACACTTGCACAACAAAGGCTATCATCACAAGATAGGCAAGTTTCACAACAACAAGCATAGTAAGTTTCACAACAACAAGCATAGGCAAGTTTCACAACAACAAGATAGGCAAGTTTCACAACAACAAGCATAAAAGTTTCACAACAACTCAAAGTACTTTCATTTTATGCCAAAGTCCGGTTTTTAACCCCAAAGTACTACATAATGCTAAGTTCTTTTAAAAGAGATCCATTACTTTTATAAAAGTCACCCGACAATTCGTAGTATTAGAATGACCAACCCACATTCCCTTTTCAAAATCAAGTAACAACATTCTTTCCTAAGTTCCAGCTTGCCTAGTTTCAATTACTCAAGGTTCTCATTTTCAAATGGTTTCATAGTTCCCAAACTTAATCACTGATTCCTTTTAGAACAATCGAGTAATATATGCCTCACGCGAGAGTAGGTTATTCTTGTTTACAACATTCTTATTACAAAGAAACATGATCTAGAAAATGTATATCATTTTGTCTCATCTTAGTTTCTACGCAGATGGAGGTTTCTACCGGTTTTAATACAATTCATCATTATTCAATACATTTTCCTTTATTAACGCCGCAGTTGGTCCTGTCGATACACATTCCGATTTCCAAATCAAGAAACATTATCCCTTTAAATAAAACCAAGTACTCATTACTCACGAATGAGGTTTCACACAAACATTCACATTAAAACAAATAAGTTAAGTCTCTTATCTTATAAGATCAAGTCTCTTAACTTCTAACATCAAGAAACCATTTTCTTTACCTCTTAAGACATTATACCTAACTCCCATAAAGCTAGTATAACTCTTTTTAAAACCTTTTAAAACCAAGTGTTACTCTCCTTCCAAAACGATTTATAAATCTTTGAAATACATCAAGTTCTTTATTATAACTAGCCGCTTATAATTCACATCGCTTACCTTTTAAAACCACAAAGTATTTTCACCTACATAAAGTCATATAACCAACTTCCCATAAAGCCGTTATAACACTTTATGTTTTAAGAACAATCAAACACGCTTAACACACGACGCCTACCGCACTACATAGTTCACACATATCACGCTAGAAGAGATAGAAGAGGTTCACATACCTCGCGACGATTGTCGACTAATAGCAAAACGCCCAAGTACCCCAAACCGCCGGCTACTCCTAAGCTGCCGATCACTCCACACGTAGTACTTCAACCTATAAGGCCACAAGGCGCTTTATTAACATCTAGATCTCAACGCTCCATAATCTACGTAAAATTCAGAAGACCTCCCCGCAACAACAGAATCTCCTCCTCTATCGAGGCCGCCACCAAGCCAACCAGTGGGGTTTACACGCCTAACCTGACGTACAATTCTACTACACAAGAATGTTATACAAGTCCACCGTAATACACCCTATGTAATTACAGCTCAGCTTTTTATTCTTCAGCTTAAGTCAAAAGACATTGCCACAATACTAAGTTCGCTTCTATATATAGTATACAACAACTATATATTCAACACTTATGTAATTTCCAATTACAATAGGGACAAGATATTTACCTCGATAAGCCCAAAATTATCCGAGTTTAACGTCGCTTCCCGAGCAAGGTTTAGCTCCTCCTCCGAGTGCTCCAATCCGCCCAAACAACCCTTAGAAGTTCTAACCAACTTCTCTTAAGACTTCAAACAACAATGAAGATTTCCTTAGGGTTTCGCTTAGTGGCTAAAGGAAAGTATAATCGTATTTTCTGGCTTTTATGTGTAACCTGGGATACTACAAGGTATTTGGGGCCAAGGTATTTGACATTACAACAATACTTTGAGAGTATTTCTATACCACACAAAGTGGGTATTTATACGAGACAACTAGGCTGTGTGTACTTCCACGCCTAGCACTACTGTGAGTGGATACTTTCGCCAAGGGCCTTCTCAAAGGGAGGAAGTGGCGACTTAATACAACAAGGAGAGTGAGGAGATTTCAAGACTTAGGCACATTTTGACGAAGAACTCTTCAAGCTTGGGTATTTATAGTCAAGGAACGGCCAACCAACGGCCAAGATCCATCCAAGTTGTATAGCAAGCAGGTGGCCAGGATTCACCTAAGTACACCTTATCCATCTACCACCAAAATATCCTACCTAATCCTTGACAAAAGCCAAGGCCAATTCGCCCACCATTGCCGCCAACCTCATCCAATGCGAGGTGACACATGTCACCCTCCCGCTGTCCAAAATGTTTCGCCTCTAAAAATCCGCAAAAATAATAAATGACATAGCCGAATTTTCCCAACAAAAGTCGTGGAAACGCTTTCATTTAAAAACGACTTAATCGGGTGTCAGGTACAAATTTCGAAACTTGCCTAACTTAAGGCTCAAATTTTCTACGCACGCCCTCACGCATACTCAAAATACGGTATAACATTCTTCCTTAGAAACATTCGTCCCAATGTTCCTTCTCAAGTCTCAACACAAACACGCGCCAAAGATAGTCTTCACCGCTATACGCATTTAAAACAATCATGCCACACCCGCCATGAAATAACAAATGCACAAAATACGAAATCCCAAGTCCACGAGGAATCACCTCGGTTATCACAAAAGTTCCCACCAAGGTCTAAAATATACTTCTCCGCACCTTCATTTCACAAAAGAAACGATCACACTCGCTCACTTCTCCCCTACCTCGCCGCACTCGCTCAACACTCGAACTCTTCCCAAGACACGCACCACACTTCGCCAACGCTTCGTTTCCAACCCTCGAGTCACTACTCCAAACTTGGTCATCTTACTAACCTCGATTTCTAAGGCCATTCTCGCCTTCACGAATCGATTCTGTCGAACATATCTACGAACTCATACGATGGTCATCTAAGCTCGCCTAGCACCTCGTGACTCGCCACCGGCGACCATCCAGAGCTGACTTCCTCGAACGGACGCTGGTTGGCCCGCAACACGGCCCCAACCCACCCATCGTAGCGCCAACTTCCGCCTCCGACACGGAACACACGCTAAGCTACCACTTCCATCTCACACTAACCAGATTTTTAAATCACACTATAGCACAAAGCTATCCGAACATAACACTTAACACATCATTAACATCAATACATACAAGTATCTACCGAAGTTAAGGATATACTCAAACTAGGCGCTTCAAGGACCGCTAAAATCGAACTTCCACCGCGACTCTACCGTGGCCCGCAATCGCCTAGTAGTCAGGTTATCCTACCGCTACACTTCGGCCTGACCTTCGCCATACGGCCCCGCTGGGCCGCAAGAATAACAAGCTCCTCGTACTACGACACTTCAAACGCGTCTACCACATCGACCACACACCGGGTAGGGTGATCGATCCGCCAACACCCCTACTCCCGAACATTCAAACTCGGGAGCCCCGACCGCCTCAATATCCTGCGGTCCCGGCGTCGCGAGGACCACTGCAATGGCGGAGGTACATAACTAGTTCGGCCGAGGCGTCCGCCAAAGTCGCTAAAATATCCGGCCGTTTTCGCCTTCTTCTCACAAAGCCGTCCACCTGCCGACCGCGCCTCGCACTCCGCGTACGAGCTCAACGCGGCAATGTCCATGCCCTACAAGAGAAACACCAACAACTTCGCTAGGTAATCATCGAGCCTCAGAATATATCTGCACACTCGATCCTCCATACTAGCTACTAACGCGGAACATACCGCCAATGAGTCGAACTCCACATTGTACTCCCGAATCAGACGCCTGCTCGCTCAACATCAAAAACTGTTTACCGAGCCCTCTCATTTGCGAGGCAAGAAATGTGCCGTATGCCCCAAAACTCGCCCCAAACGGCCGGAAGCATGCTCTCCCGAAAGCTCCCACGAGTCAAACCAATCGATCATGTATCACGCAAACGATGCGAACTAAATGTCACGCACTCACCAAGCTCGATCACCCGCACGATTCTTCTCAGAATCGACGGATGAACTCTCGCGATCATCCTCCCGCCGACCAGTAAAACTCAAAGCGGCTACAACTAAGGAAATCCCGTAGCCTCAAACTGTCGCTCGCGCACTACATGCGCGCTGAATCGAACCGCCGCGGCCCACTTTATCTCATATCTCGCCACAACTCGCCAATAATCGGGCCATCTCTCGCGACTATCTCCCGCCTGCATCGCGGACCGAGGCTCAGTATCAGAGTCTCAGCAGCCATCGCCGCGCTCTAAACTCGGCCAGGCGCGCCGCAAACTCGCCTCAAGACTACTCGCATCGATCGCTCGCGCTCGCACTTCTCTCAATCCCACTAGCGCCTCGGCCGCTTGCCCTTCGGGCCCCGGTTGCCTTCGCAGGCATAATCGTAAAAACGAAACACGCCAGGGTCCAACTTACAACACAACTCTAAGGCACGATCTCGTAATGAGAAGAATGGAAACTAATCCTAAATGTCCTATAGCCTCTCGGGATTATAGACGGTGCACAACACACCGATAATCAAGACTCTACTAGACACGGCTCAGACACTTTCCGAGGACTAATCGCTTCGATACCACTTTGTAACACCCCAACCTGCCCATCGTGCCTTACCCCGGCACCCTAGTGATACAACATCGAGAAACCAAATGAAAATAAAACACGAGTCATGAAACAAGAGATATAATAAATAAACAAAGCAACCAAAACAGATGCCTTCAAGATATACATAAAAACCCGAACAGCTTATCCTTTTACAAACCCCGCCTACAACAAAGCATGCACTTAAGATTTACAACAACTATGACGACAGTGGCTTCGCCATACCCCGAATGCATGCTAACCTACAACTCAGTGAACATACTAAAGATAAGCTCAAGGAACTGAGCTTTCCAACACGCCAAATGAGATCCTAAGAGTGGATCCACGATCGACGCACTTCTACCGCAGATGAACGCAGCTTCTCGGCGAGGTCGCATGACAGTACTAAGCATGTGAAATCACAACATCAGAATGAAATCATAATAGCTTAAAAAGGTGAGACATGATGATAACCAAAATACAAGATGCAACATAAAAGCAGCTAAGCCGTGACTCACGCTCAAAGTCACCACTAAATATAACTACGGGTCTCACGCCACAACATCCATCATGTTCGCGATCACGGCCGCACGCCCCTAATATCAGACGGTAGACATGTCCATGATGCAACACACAATAAGGCCGCACGCCACATGCCGGACATCAGACGGTAGACATGCCATGTAACTCAATAACAATATATCGCGGTCAACCCCGCCGCACGCCACACGCTCTCATCAGACGGCAGACACGCCCATGTTGCGCATAACCATATATCGGTAATCAACTCCGCCGCACGGCCGCATGCCCCTAATATCGCAGACGGCAGATACGCCCATGTGACATCAACAACAAGACAAGAATCAAAATGGAAACATACCCGTGAATTTCCATCACCGCCAAAGACGCCCAAGTAAGTTCTCAATAAGTCAACCACTCTATCGAGAGACGCCAGAATACGTAAATACCACACTTGCACAACAAAGGCTATCATCACAAGCATAGGCAAGTTTCACAACAACAAGCATAGGCAAGTTTCACAACAACAAGATAGGCAAGTTTCACAACAACAAGCATAGGCAAGTTTCACAACAACAAGCATGTAAGTTTCACAACAACTCAAAGTACTTTCATTTTACGCCAAAGTCCGGTTTTTAACCCCAAAGTACTACATACGTTAAGTTCTTTTAAAAGAGATCCATTACTTTATAAAAGTCACCCGATACCGTAGTATTAGAATGACCAACCCACATTCCTTTTCAAAATCAAGTAACAACATTCTTTCCTAAGTTCCAGCTTTGCCTAGTTTCAATTACTCAAGGTTCTCATTTTCAAATGGTTTCATAGTTCCCAAACTTAATCACTTGATTCCTTTTAGAACAATCGAGTAATATATGTCTCACGCGAGAGTAGGTTATTCTTGTTTACAACATTCTTATTACAAAGAACATGATCTAGAAAATGTATATCATTTTGTCTCATCTTAGTTTCTATGCAGATGGAGGTTTCACCGGTTTTAATACAATTCATCATTATTCAATACATTTTCCTTTATTAACGCCGCAGTGGTCTGTCGATACACATTCTCGATTTCCAAATCAAGAAACATTATCCCTTTAAATAAAACCAAGTACTCATTACTCACGAATGAGGTTTCACACAAACATTCACATTAAAACAAATAAGTTAAGTCTCTTATCTTATAAGATCAAGTCTCTTAACTTCTAACATCAAGAAACCATTTTCTTTACCTCTCTTAAGACATTATACCTAACTCCCCATAAAGCTAGTATAACTCTTTTAAAACCTTTTAAAACTAAGTGTTACTCTCCTTCCAAAACGATTTATAAATCTTTGAAATACATCAAGTTCTTTATTATAACTAGCCGCTTATAATTCACATCGCTTACCTTTTAAAACCACAAAGTATTTTCTTACCTACATAAAGTCGTTATAACCAACTTCCCATAAAGCCGTTATAACACTTTATGTTTTAAGAACAATCAAACACGCTTAACACACGACGCTTCACCGCACTACATAGTTCACACATATCACGCTGTAAGAGATAAAGAGGTTCACATACCTCGCGACGATTGTCGACTAATAGCAAAACGCCCAAGTACCCCAAACCGCGGCTACTCCTTGCCAAGTTGATCACCCACACGTAGTACTTCAACCTATAAGGCCACAAGGCGCTTTATTAACATCTAGATCTCAACGCTCCATAATCTATGTAAAATTCTAAGAAGATTCCCCGCAAGCAACAGAAATCTCCTCTCTATCGAGGCCGCCACAAGCCAACCGTGGGGGTTTACACGCCTAACCTGACGTGTACAATTCTACTACACAAGAATGCTATACAAGTCCACCGTAATACAGCCCTATGTAATTACAACAGCCGCTTTTATTCTTCGTGCTTAAGTCAAAAGACATTGCCACAATACTAAGTTCATTTCTATATATAGTATACAACAACTATATATTCAACACTTATGTAATTTCCAATTACACAGGGGACAAGATATTTACATCGATAAGCCCAAAATTATCCGAGTTTAACGTCGCTTCCCGAGCAAGGTTTAGCTCCTCCTCCGAGTGCTCCAACTGGCCTCCAAACAACCCTTAGAAGTTCTAACCAACTTCTTAAGTACTTCAAACAACAATGAAGATTTCCTGTGGTTTCTGCCATACAAAGGAAAGTATAATCGATTTTCTGGCTTTTATGTTGTAACTGGGGATACTACAAGGTATTTGGGGCCAAGGTATTCGACATTACAACAATACTTTGAGAGTATTTCTATACCACAAAATGGGGTATTTATACGAGACAACTAGGCTGTGTGGTGTACCCCACCTAGCACTACTAGGAGTGGGGATACTTTCGCCGCGGCCTTCAAAGGGGAGGGGGCATGACGAATACAACATGGGAGAGGAGGAGATTTCAAGACATAGGCACATTTTGACGAAGAACTCTTCAAGCTTAGGGGTATTTATAGGTCAAGGAACGGCCAACCAACGGCCAAGATCCATCCAAGTGTATAGCAAGTGTAGGCTAGGATTCACCTAAGTACACCTTATCCATCTACCACCAAAATATCCTACCTAATCCTCGACAAAAGCCAAGGCCAATTGGCCCACCATTGCCGCTCAACCTCATCCAATGCAGTGTGACACGCCACCCTCCCGCTGGTCCAAAATGTTTCGCCTCTAAAATCCGCAAAAATAATAAATGACATAGCCTAATTTTCCCAACAAAAGTCATGGAAACGCTTCGTCAAAAACGACTCTAATCAAAGTGTCAGGTACAAATTTCAAACTTGCCTAACTTAAGGCTCAAATTTTCTACGCACGCCTCACGCATACTCAAAAATACTGGTATAACATTCTTCCTTAGAAACATTCGCCCCAATGTTCTTCTCAAGTCTCAACACAAACACGCGCGATAGTCTTCACCGCTATACGCATTTAAAACAATCATGCCACACCCGCCATGAAATAACAAATGCACAAAATACGTAAATCCCAAGTCCACGAGGAATCACCTCTCATATCACAAAAGTTCCCACCAAGGTCTAAAATATAATTCTCCGCACCTTCATTTCACAAAAGAAACGATCACACTGCTCACTTCTCCCTACTCGCTGCACTGCTCAACACTCGAACTCTTCCCAAGACACGCACCACACTTCGGGCCAACGCTTCGCTTTCCAACCCTCGAGTCACTACTCCAAACTTGGTCATCTTACTAACCTCGATTTGCTCTAAGGCCATTCTCGCCTTCACGAACCGATTCGGTCGAACATATCTACGAACTCATACGACGGTCATCTAAGCTGGGCCTAGCACCCTCGCGGACTTCGCCACCGGGCGACCATCCAGCTGACCCTTCCTCGAACGGACGCTGGTTGGCCCGCAACACGGCCCCAACCCGACCCATCAGAAGCGCCAACTTCCGCCTCGACACGGAACACATCGCTAAGCTACCACTTCCATCTCACACTAACCAGATTTTTAAATCACACTATAGCACAAAGCTATCCGAACATAACACTTAACACATCATTAACATCAATACATACAAGATCTACCGAGTTAAGGATATACTAAACTAGCGGTTCAAGGACCGCTAAAATCGAACTTCCACCGCGACCTTACCGCGGGCTCCGTGAATCGCCTAGTAGTCAGGCTATCCTACCACACACTTCGCTCCGGACAAGCTTCGCCATATGGCCTCGTTGGCCGCAAGAACAACAAGCTCCTCGTACTACGACACTTCAAACGCGGCTCTACTACATCGACCACACCGGTAGGGTGATCGATCCGCCAACACCCCTACCTCGAACATCTCAAACCCGGAGCCCCGACCGCCTCAATATCCTGGTCCCGGCGTCGCGGAGGACCACTGCAATGGCGAGGTACATAACTATTCGCCGAGGCGGTCCGCCTCGAAAGTCGCTAAAATATCCGCCGCTCGCCTTCTTCTCAAAGCCGTCCACCTGCCGACCGCGCCTCGCACCAAGTGCACGAGCTCAATGCGGCACGTCCATGCCCTACCAAGAGAAACACCAACAACTCTCGCTAGGTAATCATCGAGCCTCGTAATATACTTCCGCACTCGATCCTCCATACTAGCTACTAATGCGGAACATACCGCCAATGAAGTCGAACTCCACATCAGACTCGAATCAGACTCGCTTTCACTTCAACATCAAAAATTTACCCGAGCCCTCTCATTTGCGAGGCAAGAAATGTGCCGGCGCCCTCAAAACTCGCCCCAAACTACTGGAAGGTATGCTTCCCGAAAGCTCCCACGAAGTCAAACCAATCGATCGCGTATCACGCACCGACGCGAACTAAATGTCGCTGCATTACCAAGCTCGATCACCCGCAGACGATCTCTTCAGAATCGACGGATGAACTCATGATCATCCTCCTACCGACCCGAAACTCAAAGTGCTACAACTAAGGAAATCCCGTAGCCTCAAACTGCTCGCTTCAGCGCACTACAAGCCGCTGAACTGAATCGCAAGGCCCACTTATCTTCATATCCGCCACAACTCGCCAATAATCGGGCCATCTCTCGACCTATCTCCCGCCTGCATCGCGACCGAGGCTCGTATCAGAGTCTCAGCAGCCCACCGCCGCGCGAAACTCGCTGCGCCGGGCGGCGCCGCAAAACTTCGCTGTCAAGCACTACTCGTGTAATCGATCGCTCGCGCTTCGCATTCTCAATCCCACTAGCAGCCTCCCGGCCGCTTGCCCTTCGGGCCCTCGCGTTGCCTTTCGCAGAGGCATAACTGTAAAAACGAAACACGCCGGAGGGTCCAACTTACAACACAACTTCTAAGGCACGATCTCGAACGGTAAGAATGGAAACTAATCCTAAATGTCCTATAGCCTCGACATGGATGCGCGCACAACACACCGATAATCAAGACTCTACTAGACACTGCTCAGACACTTTCCGAGGACTAATCGCTCGATACCACTTTGTAACACCCCGAACCCGGCCCGCATCGTGCCTTACCCCGCACCCTAAAGGATACAACATCGAGAAAACCAAATGAAAATAAAACACGAGTCATGAAACAAGAGATATAATAAATAAACAAAGCAACCAAAACAGATGCCTTTCAGATATACATAAAAACCCGAACAGCTTATCCTTTTACAAACCCCGCCACAACAAAGCTGCACTTCTAAGATTTACAACAACTATGACGGACAGTGGCTCGCCATACCTCGAATGCATGCTAACCTACAACTCGTGGAACATACCAAAGATAAGCCTCCAAGGAACGCGAGCTTTCCAACACGCGCCAAATGAGATCCTAAGAGCGGGATCCACGATCGATGACTTACCGCAGATGAACGCACTTCAAGGAGGTCAAGACGACAGTACTAAGCATGTGAAATCACAACATCAGAATGAAATCATAATAGCTTAAAAAGGAGAGACATGATAACCAAAATACAAAGATGCAACATAAAAGTTAGCCAAGTCGTGGACTCACGCCTCAAAGTCACCACTAAATATAACTACGGGTCTCACGCCCACAACATCCATCATGTTCGTGATCATGGCCGCGATGCCGGAATCGTGACGGCAGACATGTCCACGATGCAACACACAATAAGGCCGCACGGCCACATGCCCCAATATCGTGACGGTAGACATGCCCATGTAACCTCAATAACAATATATCGGGTGGTCAACCCCGCCGCACGCCACATGCCCCGGAATATCGTGACGGCAGACACGCCCATGTTGCAAGAATAACCATATATCGGTAATCAACCCGCCATACGCCGCACGCCTAATAATCGACGGCAGACATACGCCCACGTGACATCAACAACAAGACAAGAATCAAATGGAAACATACCCGTGAATTCTCCATCACCGCCAAAGACGCCCAAGTAAGTTCTCAATAAGTCAACCTACTCTATCGAGACGCAGAATACGTAAATACCACACTTGCACAACAAAGGCTATCATCACAAGATAGTAAGTTTCACAACAACAAGATAGGCAAGTTTCACAACAACAAGCATAGGCAAGTTTCACAACAACAAGCATAGGCAAGTTTCACAACAACAAGCATAGGCAAGTTTCACAACAACTCAAAGTACTTTCATTTTATGCCAAAGTCCGGGTTTTTAACCCCAAAGTACTACATACGCTAAGTTCTTTTAAAAGAGATCCATTACTTTTATAAAAGTCACCCGATACCCGTAGTATTAGAATGACCAACCCACATTCCCTTTTCAAAATCAAGTAACAACATTCTTTTCCTAAGTTCCAGTTTGCCTAGTTTCAATTACTCAAGGTTCTCATTTTCAAATGGTTTCATAGTTCCCAAACTTAATCACTTGATTCCTTTTTAGAACAATTGAGTAATATATTGTAACGCCCCGAAACCCGGGCCCGTCACTGGTGCCTTACCCCGGGCACCCTAGTGATACATACATCAGAGAAAATCAGCGGAACATAAAACATGAGTCACTAAACAAGAGATATAGTAAAAACAAAGCCAACCAAAATAGCTTGCCTTCAGATATACATAAAACTCCGAATAGCTTTAATCCTTTTACAACCCCGCCACAACAAGATTCATGCACTTAAGATATATTAACAACTATGACGGACAGGGCTCGCCATACCCTCGAATGTACAAGAACCTACAACTCAGTGGAAACATACCAAAGATAAGCCTCCAAGGAACTGAGCTTTCCGACACGCAAGTGAGATCCTAAGAAATGGATCCACGATCGATGTACTTCTCTACCGCGCATTTAACGCAGCTTCAATGAGGTCAAGATAACAGTACCAAGTATGTGAAATCAGAATATCGCAGTTAAATCATAATACCATATAAAGCAGAGATATGTATGATAACCAAAATACAAGACGCAACATAAAAGCCAAGTCGTGGACTCACGCCTCAAAGTCACCACTCAAATATAACTACTGGTCTCACGCCCACCACATCCATCATGTTCGTGATCATGGCCACATGCCTCTAATATCGTGACGGCAGATATGTCCATGATGCAACAATAATAACAAGGCCGCATGGCCACATGCCCCGAATCGTGACGGCAGATACGCCATGTAACCTCAATAACTATATATCGTGGTCAACTCCGCCGCACGCCACACGCCTAATATCGTGACGGTAGACACGCCCATGTTGCAGTAATAACCATATATCGTAATCAACGCCGCACGTCGCGATGCCCTAATATCAGACGGCAGATACGTCCATGTGACATCAACAACAAGACAGTAATCAAAATGGAAACATACCCGTGGAATTCTCCATCACTGCCAGCACGTCCAAGTAAGTTCTCAATAAGTCAACCGGCCCTCTACCGAGAGACGCGGTAACACAGAAATACCACACTTGCACAACCAAGGCTATCATCACAAGCATAGGCAAGTTTACAACAACAAGCATAGGCAAGTTTCACAACAACAAGATAGGCAAGTTTAACAAAAACAAGCATAGGCAAGTCTCACACAACTCAAAGTACTTTCATTTTATGCCAAAGTCTGGGTTTGTAACCCCAAAGTACTACATACGTTAAGTTCTTTTAAAAGAGATCCATTACTTTTATAAAAGTCACCCGATACCCGTAGTATTAGAATGACCAACCCACATTCCTTTTCAAAATCAAGTAACAACATTCTTTTCCTAAGTTCCAGCTTGCCTAGTTTCAATTACTCAAGCTTCTCATTTTCAAATGGTTTCATAGTTCCCAAACTTAATCACTGATTCCTTTTAGAACAATCGAGTAATATATGTCTCACGCGAGAGTAGGTTATTCTTGTTTACATCATTCTTATTACAAAGAACATGATCTAGAAAATGTAATATCATTTTGTCTCATCTTAGTTTCTATGCAGATGGAGGTTTACCGGTTTTAATACGATACATCATTATTCAAGACATTTTCCTTTATTAACGCCGCAGTTGTCCTGTCGATACACATTCCGATTTCAAATCAAGAAACATTATCCCTTTAAATAACACCAAGTACTCATTACTCACGAATGAGGTTTCACACAAACATTCATATTAGAACAAATAAGTTAAGTCTCTTATCTTATAAGATCAAGTCTCTTAACTTCTAACATCAAGAAACCATTTTCTTTACCTCTTAAGACATTATACCTAACTCCCCATAAAGCTTAGTATAACTCTTTTAAAACCTTTAAAACCAAGTGTTACTCTTCCTTCAAAACGATTATAAATCTTTGAAATACATCAAGTTCTTTATTATAACTAGCCGCTTATAATTCACATCGCTTACCTTTTAAAACCACAAAGTATTTTCTTACCTACATAAAGTCGTTATAACCAACTTCCCATAAAGCCGTTATAACACTTTATGCTTTAAGAACAATCAAACACGCTTAACACACGACGCCTACCGCACTACATAGTTCACACATATCATGCTAAGAGATAGGAAGAGGTTCACATACCGCGACGATTGTCGACTAATAGCAAAACGCCCAAGTACTTCAAACCACGCTACTCCTTAAGCCAAGTGGATCACCCACACGTAGTACTTCAACCTATAAGGCCACGCGCGCTTTATTAACATCTAGATCTCAACGCCCATAATCTACGTAAAATTCGTAAAGACTCTCGCCACAACAAGAAATCTCCTTCTCTATCGAGGCCGGCCACCAAGCCAACTGGTGGGTTTTACACGCCTAACCTGGACGTGTACAATTCTACTACACAAGAATACTACACAAGTCATCAGAATACATGTAATTCGCTTCATTTAATTCTTCAGCTTAAGTCAAAAGACATTGCCACAAGATTAAGTATAGTTCTATATATAGTATACTGACTATATATTCAAACATGTAATTTCCAATTACAATAAGGACTGTAAGAGTGTTTACCTCGATAAGCCCAAAATTATCCAAGTATAAAGTCGATCCCGAGCAACGCTTAGCTCCTACTCCGAGGGCTCCAAACCACCCTTATAAGTCCTAACAAACTTCTACTTAAAACTTCAACAACGGTGAAGATTTCAGTGGTTTCGCTTTTGTGGCTAAAGGAAGTATAATCGTATTTTCCGGCTTTGTATGTGTAACTCGGGAATACTACAAGGTATTTGGGGCCAAGGTATTTGGACATTATAACAATATTAGAGAGTATTTCTATACCACAACAAGGGTATTATACGAAGACAACTAGGCTAGTGGGGTACCCCACGCCAAGGTACCACAGTGAGGGGGCTCTCGCCACAAGGCCTCACTAAAAGGGGGAGGAGGAAGCTCGGCTAGCACAACAAGAAGGGAGGAGAGGGTTTCAAGACTTGGAAGTTTTGGAATGGATGAAGTCTTCACACTTGTGGGGTATTTAGAGCAAAACCAAAGCCAACCAACGGCCAAGATCAAGCCACGCGCAAGGCAAGTGTAAGGCCAAGATCAAGCCAAGTGCACCCTAACCCTACTCCACAAAACACTCCACAAAACACTCCACAAAACAAGGCCAAAACAGCACAATCTGCGGACCAATCGCCAAGGCCAACCGATCCTCTTGACGCCTAATCGCCCAAGTCCTCCACTTGCTATTAATGCGGGTGACACACGCCACCCTCCCGCTGGTCCAAAATGTTTCGCCTTCTAAAAATCCGCAAAAATATAAATGACATAGCCGGAATTTTCTACGAAAGTCAGGAAACGCTCCGCCGTAAAACGACTTAATCGGCACTGCGCTCCAAAATTTCAAACATGCCTAACTTAAGGCTCAAAATTGCACGCACGCCCACACGCATATACCGAAATACTGGTATAACATTCTTCCTTAGAAACATTCGCCCCGAATGTTCCTTCAAGGTCTCAAAACAACAGCGCCGATAGTCTTCACCGCTATACGCATTTAAAACAATCATGCCACACCGGTCACAAAAACACACGCCACTTCTCCTTTCTCGCAAGATTGCCACGAACACTAACTCGCTTCTTGTCCGTACCACACTTCCGCCAACGCTCGTTTCAACCTCGAGTCACTACTCCAAACTTGGTCATCTCACTAACCTCGATTTCCTAAGGCCATTCCCGCCTTCACGAATCGATTCTCGCCGAACGATCCACGAACTCATACGACGGTCATCTAAACTGGGCCTAGCACCTGCGTGACCGCCACCGCGACCACCCAGTCGACCCTTCCTCAAAACGACGCGGTTGGCCCGCAACATGGCCCCAACCCGACCCATCGTAGCGCCAACTCTCTAGTTTCGATCCAACAATCTTACCTCTACAGTCGCGAAAGCTACCACTTCCATTTCACACTACCTGTGGACTTACCCTTTCACTAACTGTGTTTCTAAATCACATTTTAGCACAAAGCTATCCAAACATATCATTAAACACATCAACAACATCAATACACACAAAACTCTGTAGGTTAAGGATATACTCAAACTAGGCGCTCAAGGACCGCTTAAAATCGAACTTCCACCGCGACTTCTACCGTGGCCCGCAATCGATCTAGTAGTTCAGGCTATCCTACCAGCATACCGGCCTGACAGCCTCGCCATACGGCCCTGTTGGCCGCAAGAATAACAAGCTCCTCGTACTACGACACTCTCCAAACGCGGTCTACCACATCGACCACACCGGTAGGGTGATCAGATCCGCCAAAACCCCTACTCCTCGAACATTCAAACTCGGGAGCCTCGACCGCTTCTCAATATCCTGGGTCCCGGCGTCGCGAGGACCACTGCGCAATGGCGAGGTACATAACTAGTTCCGCCGAGGCGTCCGCCTCGAAAGTCGCTAAAATATCCGGCCTTCGCCTTCTTCTCACAAAGCGTCCACCTGTCGATCTTCGCGCCTCGCACCGCGCACGAGCTCGCAGCGGCAATGCCCATGCCCTACAAGAGAAACACTAACAACTCTCGCTAGGTAATCATCGAGCCTCAGAACATACTTCCGCACTCGATCCTCCATACTAGCTACTAACGGAACATACCGCCAATGAGTCGAACTCACATTGTACTCCCGAATCAGACGCGCTCGCTCAACATCAAAAACTGCTTACCCGAGCCCTCTCATCCGCGAGGCAAGAAATGTGCCGAAGGCCCTCAAAACTCGCCCCAAACTACTGGAAGTGCATTCTTCCCGACAGCTCCCACGACCAAACCTACCGATCGCGGTATCACGCACCGACGCGAACCTGTGACCACCGACTCGTCTCCAAGTTTCGATCACTTTACGATCCGTCAGAATCGCCGATGAACTCTCGCGGATCATCTCGTGCCTCACCAGAACTCGCGTGCTACATCTCGTAAAGTCCCGTAGCCTCAAATCGCTCGCTGGGGTGAACTACGGTGTTACTGGGCCGGAATCACAGATTCACTTATCTCATATTCGCCACGACTCGCAGAATCGCCATCTCTTGTAACCCAACTCTTCTCGCCTGCATCGCTGGACCGAGGCTCGTGTATCAGAGTCTCAGCAGCCCATCGCTGCGCCTAAACTCGCTGTGCCGGGCGGCCGCGAAACCCGCCGTTAAGCACTGCTCGTCATCGACCGCTCGCGCCGCATTTCTCAATCACACTAGCGCCTTCCTACGCTTTGCCCTTCGCCTCGCTTTTTCGCAGGCATAATCGTAAAAACGAAACACGCCGCAGGGTCCAACTTACAACATAGCTCTAAGGCACGATCTCGTAATGAGAAGAATGGAAACCAATCCTAAATGTCCTATAGCCTCTGATTATAGATGTGGTGCACAACACACCGATAATCAAGACTCTACTGTACACGGTCGTAGACACTTTCCGAGGACTAATCGCTCGATACCACTTTGTAACGCCCAAACTCCGGCTCGCCATCGTGCCTTACCGCAATCTAGTGATACATACATCGAGAAAATCAGCGAACATAAAACATGAGTCACTAAACAAGAGATATAGTAAAAACAGCAACCAAACAAATTGCCTTCGATATACATAAAACTCGAACAGCTTTAATCCTTTTACAACCCCGCCTACAACAAGATTACACTTAAGATATATAACAACTATGACGACAGGGTCTCGCCATACTCGAATGTACAAGAACCTACAACTCGTGAAACATACCAAAGATAAGCCTCAAGGAACTGAGCTTCAGACACGCCGGTTGAGATCCTAAGAGCTGGATCCACGATCGATGTACTTACTCGCTGCATGAACGCACTCAAGGAGGTCAAGACAACAGTACCAAGTATGTGAAATCAGAATATCGCAGCTTAAATCATAATACTATATAAAGGTGAGACATGTATGATAACCAAAATACAAGACGCAACATAAAAGTTAGCCAAGTCGTGGACTCACGCCTCAAAGTCACCACTCAAATATAACTATGGGTCTCACGCCACCACATCCATCATGTTCGCATCATGGCCACATGCCCGGACATCGTGACGGTGTATACATGTCCATGATGCAACAATAATAACAAGCGCCGCATGCCACATGCCCCGGAATCGTGACGGTAGATATGCCCATGTAACTCAATAACTATATATCGTGGTCAACCCCGCCGCACGCCACATGCCTTAATATCAGACGGCAGACACGCCCATGTTGCAAGAATAACCATATATCGGTAATCAACCCGGCGCACGTCGACGCCCCGACATCAGACGGTAGATACGCCCATGTGATATCAACAACAAGACAAGAATCAAAATGGAAACATACCCGTGGAATTCTCCATCACCGCCAAGACGCTCCAAGTAAGTTCTCAACAAGTCAACCGCCTCTACCGAGAGACGCAGAATACGTAAATACCACACTTGCACAACCAAGGCTATCATCACAAGATAGGCAAGTTTCACAACAACAAGTATAGGCAAGTTTCACAACAACAAGCATAGGCAAGTTTCACAACAACAAGCATAGGCAAGTCTCACACAACTCAAAGTACTTTCATTTTATGCCAAAGTCCGGTTTGTAACCCCAAAGTACTACATACGTTAAGTTCTTTTAAAAGAGATCCATTACTTTTATAAAAGTCACCCGACACCCGTAGTATTAGAATGACCAACCCACATTCCTTTTCAAAATCAAGTAACAACATTCTTTTCCTAAGTTCCGCTTGCTAGTTTCAATTACTCAAGCTTCTCATTTTCAAATGGTTTCATAGTTCCCAAACTTAATCACTGATTCCTTTTAGAACAATTGAGTAATATATGTCTCACGTGAGAGTAGGTTATTCTTGTTTACATCATTCTTATTACAAAGACCTATGATCTAGAAAATGTAATATCATTTTGTCTCATCTTAGTTTCTACGCAGATGGAGGTTTCACCGGTTTTAATATCGATACATCATTATTCAAGACATTTTCCTTTATTAACGCCGCAAAGGTCCTGTCGATACACATTCGATTTCAAATCGTGAAACATTATCCTTTAAATAACACCAAGTACTCATTACTCACGAATGAGGTTTCACACAAACATTCATATTAGAACAAATAAGTTAAGTCTCTTATCTTATAAGATCAAGTCTCTTAACTTCTAACATCAAGAAACCATTTTCTTTACCTCTCTTAAGACATTATACCTAACTCATAAAGCTTAGTATAACTCTTTTTAAAACCTTTTTAAAACCAAGTGTTACTTCCTTCAAAACGATTATAAATCTTTTGAAATACATCAAGTTCTTTATTATAACTAGCGCTTATAATTCACATCGCTACCTTTTAAAACCACAAAGTATTTTCTTACCTACATAAAGTCATATAACCAACTTCCCATAAAGCCGTTATAACACTTTATGTTTAAGAACAATCAAACACGCTTAACACATGACGCTCATCGTACTACATAGTTCACACATATCATGCTAGAAGAGATAGGAAGAGGTTCACATACCGCGGCGATTGTCGACTAATAGCAAAACGCTCCAAGTACCTCAAACCACGGCTACTCCCTAAGCCAAGTGGATCACTCCACACGTAGTACTTCAACCTATAAGGCCACGCGCGCTATTAACATCTAGATCTCAACGTTCCATAATCTACGTAAAATTCGCAAAAGACTCTCCCCGCCACAACAAATCTCCTTCTCTCTATCGAGGCCTGGGCTACCAAGCCAACGTGGGGTTTACACGCTAACCTGACGTGGTACAATTCTACTACACAGAATACTACACAAGTCTACTGTAATACGATTCGGTTCTTAATTCTTCAGCTTAAGTCAAAAGACATCCACAAGATTAAGTATAGTTCTATATATAGTATACTGACTATATATTCAAACATGTAATTTCCAATTACAATGTAAGGACGTGAGTGTTTACCTCGATAAGCCCAAAATTATCCAAGTATAAAGTCGATCCCGAGCAACGCTAGCTCCTTACTCCGAGCGCCCAAACAACCCTTAGAAGTTCTAACCAACTTCTACTTACAACTTCAACAACGGGTGAAGATTTCCAGTGGTTTCGTTTTTGTGGCTAAAGGAAGTATAATCGTATTTTCCGGGCTTTATAAGTGTAACCTCGGGAATACTACAAGGTATTTGGGCCAAGGTATTTGGACATTATAACAATATTAGAGAGTATTTCTATACCACAACAAGTGGTATTATACGAAGACAACTAAAGCAGTGGGGTACCCGGCCAAGGTACCACAAAGTGGGGTGTCTCTCGGCCACAAGGCCTCACGAAAGGGAGGGAGGAAGCTCTCGGCTAGCACAACAAGAAGGAGGAGAGGGTTTCAAGACTTGGAAGTTTTGGAATGGATGAAGTCTTCACACTTGGGGTATTTATAGCAAAACCAAAGCCAACCAACGGCCAAGATCAAGCCATGTGCAAGGCAAGTGTAAGGCCAAGATCAAGCCAAGTGCACCCTAACCCTACCCACAAAACACTCCACAAAACACTCCACAAAACAAGGCCAAAACAAGGCACAATTCAAGGGACCAATCGCCAAGGCCAACCGATCCTCTTGACGCCCAATCGCCCAAGTCCTCCACTTGCTAATAATGGGGGTGACACATGTCACCCTCCCGCTGGTCCAAAATGTTTCGCCTCTAAAAATCCGCAAAAAATATAAATGACATAGCCGGAATTTTCTACGAAAGTCGTGGAAACGTTCCGCCGTAAAACGACTCTAATCGCACAGCGCCCAAAATTTCGAAACATGCCTAACTTAAGGCTCAAAATTCAGACGCACGCCCACACGCATATACTACGAAATACGGTATAACATATATGCCTCACGAGTAGGTTATTCTTGTTTACAACATTCTTATTACATAACAGCCATGATCTAGAAAATGTATATCATTTTGTCTCATCTTAGTTTCTATGCAGATGGAGGTTTCACCGTTTTAATACAATTCATCATTATTCAATACATTTTCCTTTATTAACGCCGCAGCTGTCGATACACATTCGATTTCCAAATCAAGAAACATTATCCTTTAAATAAAACCAAGTACTCATTACTCACGAATGAGGTTTCACACAAACATTCACATTAAAACAAATAAGTTAAGTCTCTTATCTTATAAGATCAAGTCTCTTAACTTCTAACATCAAGAACCATTTTCTTTACCTCTTAAGACATTATACCTAACTCCCCTATAAAGCTAGTATAACTCTTTTAAAACCTTTAAACCAAGTGTTACTCTCCCTTCCAAAACGATTTATAAATCTTTTGAAATACATCGTTCTTTATTATAACTAGCTATAATTCACATCGATTACCTTTTAAAACCACAAAGTATTTTCTTACCTACATAAAGTCATATAACCAACTTCCCATAAAGTCGTTATAACACTTTATGTTTTAAGAACAATCAAACACGCTAACACGTACGCTCATCGCACTACATAGTTCACACATATCATGCTAGAAGAGATAGGAAGAGGTTCACATACCTCGCGACGATTGTCGACTAATAGCAAACGCCCAAGTACCCAAACCGGCTACTTCCGCTAAGCCGAGTGGATCACTCCACACGTAGTACTTCAACCTATAAGGCCACGCGCTTATTAACATCTAGATCTCAACGCTCCATAATCTACGTAAAATTCAAGAAGACCTCCCCAACAGAAATCTCTCCTCTATCGAGGCCGGCCACCAAGCCAACCGTGGTTTACACGCCTAACCTGACGTGTACACCCTACTACACAAGAATGCTATACAAGTCTCACCGTAATGCCCTATGTAATTACAGATTGGATTCTTTATTCTTCAGCTTAAGTCAAAAGACATTACACAATACTAAGTTCATTTCTATATATAGTATACAACAACTATATATTCAACACTTATGTAATTTCCAATTACAATAGGGACAAGATATTTACCTCGATAAGCCCAAAATTATCCGAGTTTAATGTCGCTTCCCGAGCAAGGTTTAGCTCCTCCTCCGAGTGCTCCAATCCGCTCCCAAACAACCCTTAGAAGTTCTAACCAACTTCTCTTGACTTCAAACAACAATGAAGATTTCCTAGTGGTTTCGTTTAGTGGCTAAAGGAAAGTATAATCGTATTTTCGGGCTTTTATAAGTGTAACTCGGGGGATACTACAAGGTATTTGGGCAAGGTATTTGGACATTACAACAATACTTTGGAGAGTATTTATATACCACACAAAGGGGGTATTTAGACGAGACAACCAGGCTGTGGGGGTGTGCCCCTAGCACTACTGGGAGGGGATACTTTCTGGCCGGGCTTTCAAAGGGGAGTGTGGGCGACGAATACAACAAGAGGAGGGAGGAGATTTCAAGACTTAGGCACATTTTGGACGAAGAACTCTAAGCTTGGGTATTTATAGTCAAGGAATGGCCAACCAATGGCCAAGATCCATCCAAGTGTATAGCAAGTGTAGGGCTAGGATTCACCTAAGTACACCTTATCCATCTACCACCAAAATATCCTACCTAATCTCGACAAAGCCAAGGCCAATTGGCCCACCATTGCGCCCAACCTCATCCAATGTGAGGTGACATGTCACCCTCCCGTTGGTCCAAAAATGTTTCGTCTCTCGGAAAAATCCGCAAAATAATAAATGACATAGCCTAATTTTCCCAACAAAAGTCAGGGAAACGCTTTCATCGAAAAATGACTCTAATCGTGTTGTGTAGGTACAAATTTCAAACTTGCCTAACTTAAGGCTCAAATTTTCTACGCACGCCCTCACGCATACTCAAAATACGGTATAACACTTAAGGGTTTCTCGAGCGAATTGAGCGCATGCACAGAGCTAAACCGCCACGACCGACTAAGCTCATGATCGTTCTACCCGCACCTGCTCGTATACATCGAGAATAGCAATGGAACATACATGAAACTTATAAAATAAAATAACAAGAAATTAAACCACGTGTTAGCCGATAAGGCTACCTTCCCGACACATATACATATACATAACAACAGAACATCCTTTCTTTTTACAAACCGACCCACAACACGTGACTACGCACTTAAGAATTACAATCGCAAGGGATGTGCTCGCCATACCCTCGAATGTACATAAGTCTACCACATCGTGGAAACCGTACCAAAAGATAAGCCTCGGAGTGAAAGGAGCTTCTTCCAAAATCAACAGATCCTAAAAGCAGATCACCAACCCGTACCTATCACTGCGGCATTTAACGCAGCCCAAGTCGGGTCATAACAAGTGCAGTAAAATGTAAATAAAATGCAATAACCAAATCATATCCGTATAAAAGAATGTCATTTTAACTCCAAATCAATCATATATTAACCGCTCTTTCCTTCTTTCGATAAGATTTAACAACATATTCTTACATACTTACTTAAGAGTTTAATCCAAATTTTTCACATAACTTACATATCTTACATAACATAATCCGCCCATTTAAGGACACGGTGCATCGATGAATCATGTGACAAAATCCGACCCGCTTTGTGGGCTGGTGTCTTGTGGAATCATATAACATAATCGCCCGCCAACGTGTCTTGTGGAATCATATAACATAATCCGCCCGCTGCTCGCATCGTGGAATCATATAACATAATCCGCCACCGGGCCTTGCATCGCGGAATCATATAACATAATCCGCCCGCTCGTGCCCTGTAAGATAGCGAATCCACCTATGTGGGGCTGGTAATATGGCGTAATCCGCCTATGTGTAGGCTGGTGTATCTCATAACGTATCCGCCTATTTGTAGGCTCGGTGTATTTCATAACGTAATCCGCCTATTTGTGCACTCCTGTATTTCATAACGTAATCCGCCTATTTGTAGGCTCGGTATTTCATAACGAATCCGCCTATTTGTAGGCTCGTGTATTTTCCTTACATAACATTTTCAAACCATCTTTTCACTTCTTCTTAAGTCGTCATAACAACTTCCCATAAAGCTATTATAACAACCTTTCATTTTAGAGAACTTAAGACACTTTTATTCTTACAACATTAGGAAAACTAGATCCAAAAATACTACATACATACATACTTAAAAAGAATCATAGAACTCCTTTCTTTTTAAAGCTCAAGTCACATACTCTTTTGGAAACCATCTTCTTAACTTTTGAAATAAATTAAGAAGCCATACTTTGTAAAATTAAGCTATTTCCACTTATAAAATCAAGGCTTATAGCCTTAACACTCGTGAGCATACACTCTTTCAAATCATGTCGCTTATACTTTAGAAATCAAGTCCCATAACTTGAAAAATAAAGTTTCATAATCCTTTAAAGAAAATCAAAGTTCATAGTCTTAAAACTTCATAACATACATTCTTTAAAGTCCATTTACTTATACTTGTAAAATCATGTCATCTACACTTTTAAAACCAATCCCCTTTTCACATATAAATTCAAGTCATTTTCAAACATAAAAATCAACTTACTTACTTTAAACAAATCAAGACACATAGCCTTTAAATCAAATCTCATAATTTCCTAACCATTCTTACTAACGTCTCCCATAAGACCTAGTAAGGACTTAGGACAATTTAAACATACTTTTAACTTAGATTCAACAATGTAAATACTTCTTAACTTCTAAGAGTAGAAGGAATCTTGAAATACTATCACATGGATATTTCATACGTAGGATCATGCCAAAGAAAGTAGAGGTTTGTTATACCCCGTATTTCCAGAGTATGTACGTAAGGACGTACGTAGAGAAATTTGAACTTTAAAGTGGCTTGACCGATTTTATTTGTGCACAACACCCGATTAGAGTCGCCGACTAAACGCTTACATAACTTCATGAAGGGAAAATTCGGCTATGTCATTTTTAATTTTTGCGGATTTTTCCGAGAGACGAATGTTGGATCAACAAGAGGGGCGCCACTTGGCACCCTCTCATTGGGACGTGAGGCGCCCATTTGACGATTGGAATGGCCATTTTGGTCAAGGGTTAGGTAGGATATTTGTGTGTTAGTTGGTTAGGTGCACTTGGCAAGATCTCGCCCTACACTTGCCTTGCACTTGGCAAGATCTTGGCCATTGGTTGGCCTTGGCTTGTCCTATAAATACCCCTGGAAGACTTCTTCATCCATTCCTAAATTTCCTTAAGTGTTAAAATCCTCCTCCCTTTGTGGTTGTTTCGTCCCACCCTCCCCTTTGCGAGGCCTTGCCGAGAGTTCCCCTGGCCGAGAGCACCCCCTGGGCAGTCGAGGTATACACCCTCGTGGTGTTGTCTCGTATAAATACCCCTCTTGGTAGAAATACTCTCAAAAGTATTGTTACTATACCCAAATTACCTTAGCCGTATACCTTGTAGTATTCTAAGGTTATACCTATATGAAAAGCCCAAGAATACTATTATACTTCCCAATACAAAACCAAGCTCTAGGAAAATCTCCATAGTTAGTTGGAGTTTTATAGAAGTTGGTTGTAACTTCTAAGGGTGGTTCGAGCGGTCGAGCGCACGAGTCGAGCTAAACGCGCTCAGATCGACATTATACTTGGATAATTATGGGCTTATCGAGGTAATTATCTTGTCCCCCTATTGTAATTGGAAATTACATGTTGTAGGAATATATAGTTGAAGTATACTATATATAGAATCGAACTTAGTATCGTGGCAATGTCCTCGGACTTAAGCCCAATTTAAAGAAGAGAATCGAATCAGAATACGCAGGATCAGTATTACAAGACTTGTGTAAGTTTGACTGCAGGGAAGTGGCCGCCAATTTCCCCGTAGGATCTTGTATCTAGATTTATTCTACCGAGTAGTCTAGACTTTGATAGACTTGTATAACCCGTATAGGTTGAATGTTCTCGCAGTAGCATGTGCTACTTGAGAAGCGGACCGTGCTAGCCGTTATAGCCGTGAGCGATTTGCTAATAGTCGATAATCGCCGCGAGGTATGTGAACCTCTTCCTATCTCTTCTAGCATGATATGTATAACTATGTAGTACGGTAGAGCGTCGTTTGTTAATTGAACGTAGTTGTACGGCAATGTCTTTTGACTTAAGCCCTAATAATAATAATCTGAAGAGTTCAAGAGAATTAAGAACTGCTTTTAAAAAGAAGAGTAATACTTGGTTTTAAAATCTTAAGAGTTATACTAGCTTTATGGGAAGTTAGGTATAATGGCTTAAGAGGATAAACGAATGATTTATTTATTTTAGAAGTTAAGAGACTTGATCTTGTAAGATAAGAGACTTAACTTAAATAAATTATATGAATTTGTGTGAAACCTCATTCGTGAGTAATGAGTACTTAGTTTTTAAAAGGGATAATGTTTTATTGATTTGAAATCGTAAATGTGTATCGACAAACCATCGCAAATACATTAAATGAAAAGGTATTGAATAATTAAGTATTATTAAACCAAGAGAAACTTCCATCCGCATGTAAGCTAAGATGAGACAAAATGATATTTCCTAGATCATGGTCATTGTAATAAGATTGTTATAAACAAGAATATCCTACTTACATATAAGGCTTATGTTCCTCGATTGTTTAAAAGAGAATTACATTCTTAAATGAATAAGACTACGAACTACTAAACCTTTCAAAATGAGAAACTTGAGTAATTAAAATTAGGCAAACTTGAACGCTTGGAAAAGAATGGTTACTTGATTTTACAAAGGTAAGTATTTTTTACTTAAAAAGATAATCACTCTATTTTCATATACTACTGTATTGTGTGACTTTTGTGAAAGTAACGTATCTTAAAAGAGTTAATGTATGAAGTACTTTGGGGATAAAACCCGATCTTGTTAATCATATAGTAGAAAGTGCCTTGTGTGTATAACTTGATTGTGTTGGGTTGTGATAGCCTTGTAATACTTTCTTGTTTATTTGATAAGTAAACACGCTAGACGCTACGTGTTAGTATCTTGTGATGTTTGTGTAAAGGGTTTCATCGCGCTTTTAAATAGTTTCACTATCACCGTTATGTTGGTATTGTACCACCCACCTGACTTGTTTCCGAGGTTGTCGCCTCCGACGCGGTAGACTCAGCGTCTAGTGACCTATGATTCGAGAATACCTCACGCGGTCCAGTGATCCACGCGGAGCTACGGAGTTCCAGTTAGTACGCGCTGTGGTCACGCGTCTACGCACGCTGGACGCGAAGTCCAGCGGACGCCGGGAGTAGCTACCGATGCGGGTTATACCTCATGCGGGCCTACGAGATTGGCCTACGCGAGTCGCGGAAGTTCCAGGCTAGACGCACATTAGATACCGCGGCGAGTGGCCGCTTTGATCATGTGACGGTTCAGACAGATCTCATGATACGATTTATGACCTTGTTGGTACTGGTTTTAGTAGTCGCTATGCCTTCAGACTTACCTCAGACGGTTTTATTAGGACACGGTGGACTCGTGTTCACGGTATTCCTTGATGCTTTTATATCATGATCACCGGCGTGAGGAATGTATTCCACGCATGATTGATGTTGTGGCGTGAGACCCATAGTTATATTTGAGTGATGACTTTGAGGCTGAGTCACGACTTGACACGATCGCTATTTATCGCGAATTGTAGTTCGGTTATCATACATGTCTCCCGCTTTATAGACTACTATGATTTCATTTACGTGATTTATTTTCAGTTTCACATACTGCACTGTTGTTATCGACCTCCTTGGGCTGCGTTCATGCCGCAGTAAAGTACACCGCCATTGATCCTCGCTCTAGTGGTCAGATTCAGCGTTTGGGAAAGCTCTGCTTTCTCGGAGGCTTATCGATGGTATAGTCCCTGTCGTTGTAGTATTTACATTCAGGTATGGCGGGCCTGTCCGCCATTGTTGTTGTATCATTCTTAAATCAGAATCTTTGTTGTGGCGAGTTGTAATAAGGATGTAGCTTCGTTTTAAATTGATTTATATATGCCGAAAGGCAAGTTTTTCTCGACATCGCTTCTTACTTCATAATATTTTCACGCCTTGTTTTATATTCCGGATTACTACGATGTATGGCTACTGGGTGTCCGGTAGGCACGACCACTGCCCGGTTCGGTCGTGACAAAAGTGGTATCGAGCGATTAATCCTCTGAAAGTGTCTGAGCCGTATCCAGCAGTCTTGATTATCGGTGTGTTTGCGCACCAATAATCGTGAGGCTATAGGATATTTAGGATTGGTTTCTATTCTTCTCACTCTGAGATCGTGCCTTAGAGTTGTGTTGTAAGTTGGACCTCTAACGTATTTCTTTCACCGCTATGCCTCCGCAGGCAACCCGGACCCGTGAGAGGCAAGGCGGTATGGAGGCGAGTCGAGTGAGTAGGTTACGAGGCACAGGCCCAATCTTTACCTAGGGTAGTGCCATTCGGGAGTTTTGCGACGCCACTAGCCCCAACGAGTTTAGCACTGCGGCGGCGCAGCCTTACGCGCCATGATATTTGAACCTTCGCCCAATCGAACGAAAGTGAATTTAGATTGCAGAGGCGACCGTTACTAGCTATGGATTTGGCTACCGAGAGTATACCGTTGTACGCGAGTCTTGATGACTACCTAAGAGAGGGTTGTGTAGAGTAATTCTTCGCTTAGGCGAGCATGGCACGTATGCGGGCTTATGCGCAGCAGCGAGAGACGAGATCAACGGGTTAACGGCGACGAGAAGAGGGCGGCAGAGCAGTGTCCTTTGGTAACTTTCGAGACGAGTCACCTCACCAACAGATTTGATATACACATCCACCAGTGTAGAGAGGTGTCACGACCCGAACCCGGGCCCGTGACTGGTGCCTTACCCCGGGCACCCTAGTGACACAACATCGTGAGTAATCGGAACATAAACCACAACATGAGATAACGAAATATATAAAACAATAATCAGGAAACTTGCCTTTCGCATATATATAACCATCAACTCTTTACAATTGAGCCTTAATCCTTTTTACCAACCCCGCCCACAGCAAGATTTCTGAGACCTCTAAGAATGATACGACCACAATGGCGGGGCGTGGCCCGCAACCCGAATGTAAACACTTACTACGCACAGGACTATACGTGATAAGCCTCGGAGAAACGGAGCTTCCCAACGCCGTGACCACGACTGAGCTAGGATCAACGACGATGTACCTCAACTGCGGCATGAACGCGGCCCGAAGGAGGTCAAGACAACAAAAATTGCGTATGTGAAACTAAAAATAAATCCTGTAAATGAAATCCTAGTAGTCTATACAAAGCAGTAGACATGTATGATAACCAAACTAAGCTTCACCATAAATAAGCGATCATGTCAAGTCGTGGACTCACGCCTCAAGTCATCACTCAATTTAACAATGGGTCTCACGCCACAACATCAATCGTGCCTGGAATACCTTCTCACCGCGGCTTTATGATATACAAGCAAGGAATACATGAACACCAGTCCCACTGTGTCCTAATAAAGCATGCGAGGTAATGCGAAGGCATAGCCGATACTAACACCACGCACTCAACAAGGTCATAATCAGATCATAAGATCTGTCTTGCACCGTCACATGATCAAAGCCGCCACATGCGCAGCACCTAATGTGCGCGTCTAGTCTCGGAACTTCCGCGACTCGCATAGGCCAATCATCGGCCGCATGAGGTATTCCCGCATCGAGGGTAGCTACTCCGGCATCGCCACGACTTCGCATCCGCACGGCCACATGGACGCGTGCCCATAAAGGGACGACACTAACTGGAACTCGTAGCTCGCGCATAGGCCCCGGGACTGCGTGAGGTATTCTCGAATCATAGGTCCATCGACGCTGAGTCTACCCGCGTCGGAGGGCCAACCGGAATCATCTCAAGAGATGAATGCCACCATACTATCATAACGATAGTTAATAAGCACAATCAAGAAACCCTTTACACAAACATCACAAGATACTAACACACGTAGCATCCTAACACGTTTACTTATCAAAGCAACAAGAAAGTATTACGCGTTATCACAAACCAATACAATCAAGTTATTCACACAAGGTACTTTCTACTAACAAGTTCGGGTATCTATCCCCAAAGTACTTCACACATTAAAATCTAAAAAAAGATCTGTTTCTTTCACATAAGTCACACAATACCGTAGTATAAAATAGAGGTATCCTTTTAAGAAACCCAAAACTCTTACCTTTGTAAAATCAAGTAACAACATTATTTTCCAAACGTCCAAGTTTGCCTAATTTCAAATGTTCACGTTTCTTATTTTAGAAAGGTTCCGTAGTTCATAGTCTTATTCATTTAAGAATATAATTCTCTTTTAAACAATCTGAGAAACATAAGCCTTATGTGTGAGTAGGATATTCTTGTTTATAACAATCTTATTACTGACCATGATCTAGGAAATATCATTTTGTCTCATCTTAGCTTCATGCAGATGGAAGTTTCTCCGGTTTTCATAATACTTAATTATTCAAAACATTTCCTTTTATTAACGCTGCGATGGTTTGTCGATACACATTCGATTTCAAATCAAGAAAGCATTCTTAAGCCGGTATACCTAACTTCCCATAACGCTAGTATAACTCTTAAGTTTTCAAACACCAAGTATTACTTCTCCTTTCAAAATGATTCAAAAATCTTTTGAAAATACTTCAAGTTCTTTTTTATCATATAACAAGCCAGTTATAGTTCAAATCAGTTACCTTTTAAAAACCACATGTATTTTCTTACTAACATAGTATTATAACCAACTTCCGTAAAGCGTTATAACACTTTATGTTTTAAACCACTCAAACACATTTAGCACGTACGTCTCACTACATAGTTTACACATATCATGCTAGAGAGATAGGAAGAGGTTCACATACCTCGCGACGAGTATCGACTCATAGCAAAAACGCTCAAGTACTTCCAAACGTCGGCTACCCTTAAGCCACGTAGATCGCGCCACACGTAGTACATCCACCTATAAGGCCACGGCGCTTATTAACATTTAGGTCTCATCGTAGAACCTACGAGAAAATTCGAGACTTCCGCAACAACGTAAATCTCTCTCTATCGAGGCCGGCTACCAAGCCAACCAGGGTGCGGGGGGTTATACATCTAACCCTATCGGGTACAATTCTACTCCACGGTACTCCTACAAGTCTCATCACGGTCTATGTAATTCTGATTCGACTATATATAGTATACTTCAACTATATACTCCTACAACATGTAATATCCAATTACAATAGGGGACAAGATAATTACCTCGATAAGCCCATAATTATCCAAGTATAAAGTCGATCTGGGCAATCGTTTAGCTCGACTAGCGCCCAACCCGCTCTAAACCACCCAGAAGTTCTAACCAACTTCTACACAATACTCCATGACTATGGAGATTTTCCTAGGGTTTGGTTTGGACTGGGAAGTATAATAGTATTCGGGCTTTTCGTAAAGGTATAACCTTAGAATACAACAAGGTATAAGGCTAAGGTAATTTGGGCATTATAACAATACTTGGAGAGTATTTCTATACCACAAAGGGGTATTATACGAAAGCAACTAGGCTGGGGTACCCACTGCTGCACCTCAAAGGAGGGGGTGTCTACCCTCGGCCACCCAGCTGGGGACTCTCGGCGAGGGGAGGGAGGGCTCTCGCCAAGACACCACACTGGGAAGGAAGAAGCTTTCAAGACTTAGGCACTTTGTGAATGAATTAGTCTTCCGAGGAGGGTATTTATAGGTCAGTGAAAGCCAACCAACGGCCAAGATTACACCAAGTGTTAGGCAAGTGTAGGGCCAAGATTCACCCATGTGTACCTAGCCAACTTGCACACAAAATATCTACCAAAAATATCTCCCACTTGCCTTCCCAATCGTCCACGTATGCGCCCACTTTGCTCACCAATGAGAGGGTGCCAAGTGCGCCCTCGTTGGTCCAAAATGTTCGTCTCTCGGAAAAATCCATAAAAATACTAAATGACATGGCCAGGAAATTCCCTACGAAAGTGAAAGCGTTTAGTCAACGACTCTAGCGGGTGTTGTGCACAAACATATTTCGCCCGAAAGGTGCCACGTGGGGTGACACGTGTCCCCGATTAAATCAAAATATTTCGTCTTAGAAAATATCCAAACGGCCAAAATCTCAAAATCAGCGGGCCCCACAGCGTAAATTTCTCCCGTGGGCCCGTGACCATTTCGAAAATAAAATTCCATAATTCTCTAATATTCGGAAGTCAGAATACCAAATCGGGAATCGATTCCCATAAACGAACCTTTTTCCTTCACAAAAGCGGAAACTTTTCCGTGGAAAAATCGCCTCTTTCTTCCTTTCCGATCTTTTGCATGCGTATTCTCGCACGCACGTCCTCGCATACATACCACGGAACTACGGGGTATAACATTCTTCCCCTAGAAACATTCGTCGAATGTTCCTTCTAAGTCTCAAAGCGAACACGTGGCGATTATAGTCTTCACTACTATACTTACGAAACAATCTGCCCACGGTGGCCGTAAATACCCACGTAAAATACTTACATCCAAGTCCACGAGGAAACACCTCTAACATCACCACAAATAATACTACTTTTGTCACTTTGTCGTGAGCCTTGCTCGACGACCCAACAAATGATGCCGGCTGCGTCACGATCAGAAGGCGTCGTGCACTCGGATTCTTATCACATTTAAATCGCTTTAGTATCAAAACTCGGGTTACTATCTAACGTGGTCATCGTTAGCGGGAACATTCGGATGGATCTTCGATACTTTCCGAACATAACAATACGAAAGACGGACGTCCTTCCTCCTAAGTCGGACGGCAAATGCTAACATATAGGCCGGCCTATTCTTCACATGAACTCACAAAGGCCCAAAGTAACTCGGGCTAAGTTCCCTTTGTTTCCAAAACTCGTCACACCCTAACCGGGGTGGTACTTTCAAGAAGACCGACCGTCAACCTGAACTCTAAGCGTCGTCGCCGATTATCCGCACGATTCCTCTGAGCTGCCAGAACTTCTTCTAGACAAGCTTCTCACTATCCACGATCTGCTGGAACAAGCACGAACCAACTATCGAACCACGCCAACATCAGACCAATCGACCGCAACTTGCATTTACGCCTACAAGGCGTCACAAGACGACATCCGAACACTGAAATGGTAGCTTAAACACTCCCCCAACCGGAGACAACGATCCTCGCAGCTACCCCTGAAATCAAAACACTGGCCCGAGGGCGAATGCGATTCTGAGACTTACCTGAGTTCCTAGCCCCGCTCGTACAAACTCGAGAGAAAGCAATGTACCACGGGCTCCATGTCGTCATAAGGTGAAGGTAGGCACCGTGCAACCTCACAACCTTTTTAGATAACAACAACTGCCGAGAGCGACCGCGGCCAGAAGAACACGATAGGCTGCCCATCGGCCCGACCATCGGTGAACGCATCCACGAACTTCTGCACGGCTAACTAAACATGGGCCTAACACCCTCATGACCCTACCACAGGCGGGACCACCACAACCGACCCACCATACCCGCCGCGGGTTGACCCGCAGCGTGGCCTCAACCCGGCCCCGTTGCGCGAAACACTAGCTCCGAAGGAATAATTTCACAAATCATATTACGAAAACCTGGCGGTCTTCTAGCTCGACTACCTTCTTTCAAATCACGCTACTCGAGGACTTATCCACGAACATAGCTCACGTGCACTATGCACTCCTATAAGGGTCAAACATAACACTACACCTTTCTCGAGATGGCGCTTACCTCTAAGGTCTTTACGTATAACACTCTAAGGCTCACACCTTCTCTATCCCCAAATCTTACTCGGTTAACCCACCGTGATTCTAATCACAACTAACACACTGCTATCGTAACATAGCACTTAGGTATACTCACCTTGAAAGTTACCAAAGGACCTTGCTGCTCGCCTCTTCGCTGTCCTTCGTTAACCCGTCGATCTCTACGTTTCTCGGCTGCTGCGTAAGCGCATACGAGCCATGCTCAGCTAGCGAAGAATTACTCTTGCACAACCCTCTTTTAGATAGTCCTCCGGACTCGCGGTACATCGGTATACTCTGGTAGCCAAATCTATAGCTAATGTGAGGTTGTCTCTTGTGATCTATATTCTGTTCCCGTCGTGGGCTGAAGGTTCAAATATTATGGTCATTGTAGGCCGCCGCCGTAGTGCTAAACTCTGTGGGGCTAGTAGCGCCGCAAAACTTCCCGAATGAAGCACTACCCTAGGTAATGATTGGGCTGTGCCCTCGCCACCTCTGAACTCTACTCGCAGCTCTCTGTCCGCCTTGCCCTCTGGGCGGGTTGCCTACGCGGAGGCATAACGATAAGGAAAGAATTTCGTCGGAGGGTCCAACTTACAACCGCGACTCTAAGGCACGATCTCGAGTGAGAAGAATAGAAACCAATCCTAAATATCCTATAGCCTCACGATTATTGGTGTGGTGCACAACACACCGATAATCAAGACTTCTGGATATGGTGCAGACACTTTCAGGATTAAGCGCTCGATACCACTTTTGTCACGACCGAACGGGCGTGGTCGTGCCTACCGGGCACCCTAGTGACACAACATCAGTGTCGGTGAACATAAAACCACAACATGAGATAACGAAATATATAAAACAATAATCTGTGAAAACTTGCCTTTCGGCATATATATAACCATCAACTCTTTTACAATTGAGCGGCAATCCTTTTTACCAACCTGCCACAGCGATTACTCTGACCTCTAGAATGATCGACCATGATAGCGGGACGGGGCCCCGCCAACCCCGAATGTAAACACTTACTGACGCATGGGACTATACCACCGATAAGCCTCGGAGAAGCGGAGCTTCCCAATTGAGCGTGACCACGAGCTAGGATCAACGATCGATGTACCTCAACTGCGGCATGAACGGCCACAGAAGAGTCGGTCTAACAGTGCAGAAGTATGTGAAACTAAAAATAAATCGTAAATGAAATCATAGTAGTCTATACAAGCGGGAGACATGTATGATAACGAACTCTGATTCACCATAAATAAGCGATCATGTCAAGTCGAGGACTCACGCCTCAAGTCATCACTCAATTTAACAATGGGTCTCACGCCCGCAACATCAATCGTGCGTGGAATACCTTCGCTGCGGCGATTTATGATATACAAGCACCAAGGAATACATGAACACCGAGTCCCGCTGTGTCTAATAAAGCATGCGGGGTAAATGCGAAGGCATAGCCGACTACTAACACCAGTACCAACAAGGTCATAAGCGTATCATAAGATCTGTCTAGACCGTCACATGATCAAAGGCGGCCACGTGCGCGAGTACCTAATGTCGCGTCTAGTCCTGGAACTTCCGCAGACTCCGCGTAGGCCAATCTCATCGGCCCGCGTGAGGTATTCCCGCATCGGTAGCTACTCCGGCGTCGTCCCGACGCGATCCGCGTAGCCCGTGGACGCGTGCCCGTAAAGGCGTACACTAACACGGAACTCTCGTAGCTCGCGCAGGCCCCGGGACTGCATGAGGTATTCTCGAATCATAGGTCCATCGACCGCTTTGAGTCTACCGCGTCGGAGGCGGCTTAACCCGGAATCATCTCAAGAGATGAATGCCACCATACTATCATAACGTGATAGTTAATAAGCACAATCAAGAAACCTTTACACAAACATCACAAGATACTAACACGTAGCATCCTAACACGTTTACTTATCAAAGCAACAAGAAAGTATTACAAGGTTATCACAAACCAATACAATCAAGTTATTCACACGAGGTACTTTCTACTAACAAGTTCGGTATCTATCCCCAAAGTACTTCACATTAAAATCTAAAAAAGATCTGTTTCTTTCACATAAGTCACCTGATACGTAGTATAAAATAGAGTGATCATTTTAGAAACCAAAACTCTTACCTTTGTAAAATCAAGTAACAACATTATTTTCCAAGCGTCGAAGTTTGCCTAATTTCAAATGTTCACGTTTCTTATTTTAGAAAGGTTAAGTAGTTCATAGTCTTATTCCTTTAAGAATATAATTCTCTTTTAAACAATCTGAGAAACATAAGCCTTATGTGTGAGTAGGATATTCTTGTTTATAACAATCTTATTACAGCAGCCATGATCTAGGAAATATCATTTTGTCTCATCTTAGCTTATATGCAGATGGAAGTTTCTCTTGGTTTTCATAATACTTAATTATTCAAAACATTTCCTTTTATTAACGCTGATGGTTTGTCGATACATTCGATTTCCGAAATCGATAAAGCATTCTTAAGCGTTATACCTAACTTCCCATAAAGCTAGTATAACTCTTAAGTTTTCAAACACAGTATTACTTCTCCTTTCAAAATGATTCAAAAATCTTTTGAAAATACTTCAAGTTCTTTCTTATCATATAACAAGCGATTATAGTTCAAATCGATTACCTTTTAAAAACCACGTGTATTTTCTTACTAACATAAAGTCGTTATAACCAACTTCCGTAAAGCGTTATAACACTTTATGTTTTAAACCACTCAAACACATTTAGCGTATCGTCTACCGTACTACATAGTTTACACATATCATGCTAGAGAGATAGGAAGAGGTTCACATACCTGCGCGGCGATATCGACTAGCAAAACGCTCAGTACTTCCAGCGTCGGCTACCCCAAGCCACGTAGATCGCGCCACACGTGATACATCCACTATAAGGCCACGGCGCTTATTAACATTTAGGTCTCATCGTAGAACCTACCAGAAAATTCGGCGACTTCATGACAGGCGTAAATCTCTCCTCTATCGAGGCTACGAAGCCAACCGGGGTTATACATCTAACCCTACGGTACAATTCTACTCACGGTACTCTTACAAGTCTCATCAGTCTGGTCCTATGTAATTACTGATTCGATATATATAGTATACTTCAACTATATACTCTACAACATGTAATATCCATTACAATAGGGGACAAGATAATTACCTCGATAAGCCCATAATTATCCAAGTATAAAGTCGATCTGGGCAATCGTTTAGCTCCAACTCAGCGCTCAACCGCTCTAAACCACCCTTAGAAGTTCTAACCAACTACACACTGATACTCAACGGACTATGGAGATTTTCCTAGGGTTTCGGTTTGTGATTGTGGGAAGTATAATAGTATTTACGGGCTTTTCGTAAAGGTATAACCTTAGAATACAACAAGGTATAAGGCTAAGGTAATTTGGGCATTATAACAATACTTGGAGAGTATTTCTATACCACAAAAGGGGTATTATACTAAAGCAACTAGGCTAGGGGTGCCATGGCTAGCACCTCAGGAGGGGGTGTCTACCACCGGCCTACCAGCTGGGGACTCGGCCAAGGGGAGGGAGGGCTCTCGGCGAGACACCAGCTAAGGGAAGGAAGAAGCTTTCAAGACTTAGGCAATTTGTGAATGAATTAGTCTTCCAGGAGGGTATTTATAGGTCAAGTGAAAGCCAACCAATGGCGAATTACACCAAGTGTTAGGCAAGTGTAGGGCCAAGATTCACCCGTATTACCTAGCCAACTTGCACAAAATATCTACCAAAAATATCTCCCACTTTTCCCAATCGTCCGTATGCGCCACTTTGCCCACTGATGAGAGGGTGCCAAGTGCAGCGCTCGTTGGTCCAAAATGTTCCGTCTCTCGGAAAAATCCATAAAAATACTAAATGACATAGCGGAAATTCCCTACGATTTGTAAGCGTTTAGTCGGCGACTCTAGCAGGGTGTTGTGCACAAACATATTTCGGAAAGGTGCCACATGGGGTGACACGTGTCGCCCCGATTAAATCAAAATATTTCGTCTTAGAAAATATCCAAAGCGGCCAAAATCTCAAAATCAAAGCGGGCCCCACAAAGCAGTAAATTTCTCAGTGGGCCCAGCGTGACCATTTCGAAAATAAAATTCCATAATTCTCTAATATTCCGAAGTCGAATACCAAATCGGGAATCAATTCCCATAAACGAACCTTTTTCCTTCACAAAAAGCGGAAACTTTTAGTGGAAAAATCGCCTCTTCTTCCTTTCCAATCTTTACATCGTATTCTCAAATGCGTCGTCTCGCATACATACCACGGAACTACGGGGTATAACAAGAGGTCCTCCAGGATTCGGGGCGTTCGGGGTGGCGGGGAGTTGGTCGAGCTCGTGGCTTCGGTTCACGGTGTGGCGGATGTCGTCGGGAATGGCGTCTTTTAGTTGGTACTTGTTGTACCACGACCGTCAGTCGATGTCGAGAGGATGTCCTAGTAGGAGGACTTAGCCTTGATGTCGGTGGGTAGTTCGTCACCTTCGCCAGCTATCGCCTACGAGCAGTTTGATTAAACGACTAAGGGGTGAAGCGATATATCTGAGTAGATCTTTAACCTGCAGGGATTAGTATGTGTGATAAGGTGAGAATACCTTAAGTGTTATATTCGATAGCATTGTGTAAATTGTGATTGGGAATCATGGTTGTTCAACCAAGGTAAGATTTTGGGGATAGAAAGTGTAGGCCTTAGAGTTTTATACGTAGAGACCTTAGAGGTAAGGCCGTCTCGAGTAACAGACGTATGTTTATGTTTGACCACTTATAGAGTGCGATGCACGTGAGCTATGTTGGTGGGATAAGTCCACGAGTAGTGTGGAATGAAAGAGGGTAGTTGAGCTAAGAAGACCGCTAGGTTTTCGTGCGTGATTAGTCTGAGTTTTCCTTCGGGGATGGCGTATAAAGAGGCGAGCCTACTGCGAGAGCGGACCGAACAGTGGCTCTCATATGGCACGTCTGAAGGTCCATGCCTCAGGGATCGCATGCAGTCCGGTACCATTTGTTGGGTCGCTGGACTGTGTGCGGCAAGTGACAAAAGTGGTATGTTTTGCGCGTCGAGTTGAGGCCATGTTGCGGGTCAACCCGCGGCATGTATGGTGGTGGGGTCAGCTTGTAGTGGTCGCGGGTGGTAGGGTCACGAGGTGTTAGGCGAGTTTAGTTAACCGTCTGAGTTCGTGGATGCGTTCAACGATGATCGGGCGATGGGGCAACCCGTCGTATTTTTCGGTCAGGACCGTTTACTCGGCAGTGTTGATTTATATCAGAAAGGTTGTAAGGCTGCACGGGGTGCCTACCTTCACCTTATGACAGGTGATGGAGCCTGTTGGTGTTTCTTTTTGGAAGTTTTACCAGCAGGGTTAAGAACTGGTAAGTCTCGAGTCGAATTCGCCACCGGGCGGTGTGATTTGAGGGGTAGTTGTGGGATTGTTGTCTCTGTGGAGGAGTGTTTAAGCTACCGTTTGGTGTTGGATGTCGCCTTATGAAGCCTTGTAGGGGCGGAAGTGTAAATTGCGGTCGATTGGTTCGATGTTGGCAAGGTTCGAGATAGTTGGTTCGAGCTTGTTCCGGTAATTTGTGGATGGGTGAAACTTATCTAGAAGAAGTTATTGGCGGCTCGGAGAAATCGTGCGGATTATCGGCGACGGCGCTTAGAGTTCGAGTTGTGGTCGGTCTTCTTGAAGGTACCACCCCGGATAGGGTGTGACGAGTTTTGGAAAACAGAGGAAACTTAGCCCGAGTTACTTTGGGCCTTTTTGAGTTCATGTGAAGAGTAGGCCAGGTTGCCTATATGTTAGCATTTGCCGTCCGACTTAGGAAGCGATGCGTCCGATCTTCGTATGGTTATGTTAGGGAAAGTATCGGAGATCCATCGAGTGTTCGATTAATGATGACCACGTTAGAGATAGTAACCCGAGTTTTGAAACTGAGCGATATGAAATGTGGTAAGAGTTCGAGTGTACAAGAAGGGTACGAGACGTAAGGGAAGAAGCGAGCATGTATGGCGAGCTTAGAGGTGATCATTTCTTTTGTAAAGAGAAGGTGCGAAAGATGTATATTTTAGACCCCCGGAGAGAGGTATTTGTGGTGATGTTAGAGGTGTTTCCTCGTGGACTTGGATGGAGGTTTTTCTTGTGGGTGTTTTACGTGGCCATGTGTGGCGAGTTGTTCGTTAGTATAGTAGTGAAGACTATCTTGCGCGTTTGTTTGAGAATTAGAAGGAACATTGGGACGAATGTTTCTAGGAAGGAGAATGTTATACCGTATTTCAGAGTATGCGTGGGGCGTGCGTAGAGAAATTTGAACTTTAAAGTGGCTTGGCGATTTTATTTGTGCACTGACCCGATTAAGTCGTTTTCGGCGAAGCGTTTTACATAACTGCGAAGGGAAAATTCGGCTATGTCATTTTTAATTTTGCGGATTTTTCCGAGAGGCGAAGCGTGTTGGACCAACGAGGCGCCATGGCACCTCCGTTGGTGGGCGTGGCGTCCATTTGGGCGGTGGAATGGCATTTTGGTCAAGGGTTAGGTAGGATATTTGTGTGTTAGTTGGTTAGGGTGCACTTGGCAAGATCTTGGCCTACACTTTGCCTTGGCAAGATCTTGGCCATTGGTTGGCTTGGCTTGTCTATAAATACCCTTTGGAAGACTTCTTCATCCATTCCTAAATTTCCTTAAGTGTTAAAATCCTCCCTCACTTTGTGTGGTTGTTTCGTCCCACCTCCCTTGCTGTGAGGCCTTGGCGGAAGTTCCCCTCTTGTAGAGTACCCCTGAGTAAGGGGTGCGAAATTATACACCTATACCTTGTGGTGTTGTCTCGTATAAATACATACCCTTGGTAGAAATACTCAAAGTATTGTTACTATACCCAATTACCTTAGCCAGTATACCTTGTAGTATTCTAAGGTTATACCTATCTGAAAAGCCAAGTAATACTATTATACTTCCGTCGGTCACAACCGAAGCCTTAGGGAAATGTTATACCCGTATTTCCAGTATGCGTGAGCGTGCGTATTAAATTTTGCCTTAGAATTGGCTAGGACCGAATTTGGGCACAAGTGCCGATTTGAGTCGTTTTTCGGCCAACGTTTCCTGACTACGTTGGGAAAATTCCGGCTATGTCATTTACTATTTTTGCGGATTTTTCCGAGAGACGAAACATTTGGACCAACGGGAGGGTGACACTTGTCACCCTCATGGTGAGCAGTTAGTGGCGATTGGCTCGCGTTTTTGTGCCTTATTGGTGCCTTGTTTTGTGCCTTGTTTTGGCCTTGTTTTGTCGTTGTTTTGTGCCATGTTTTGTGGAGTAGGGGTTAGGGTGCACTTGGCCAGATCAAGGCCTTACACTTGCCTTGCACATGGCTTGATCTTGTCCGTTGGTTGGCCAGCTTCTATAAATACCCTCCTTTGTTGAAGACTTCATCAACCAAATGTGTTCTAAGTCTTGCAATCCCTCCTCTCCTCTTGTTGCTCTCGTCCTAAGCCTCCTCCCTTTTGGGTGGCCTAGTGGCGAGAGTTCCCTCCTTGTCAAGGCCACTTTGGCGAGAACCCCATCTTGGAGTGTTTTAGTGAGTACCCCATTGTGGTATTGAAATACTCTCCAAGTATTGTTATAATGCCCAAAATACCTTGGCCTCATATCTTGTAGTATTCCAAAGTTACCTCTATACGTAGAGCCCGGAAATACTACCTTTTGTCCTTTAAGTCTCAAACCAAAACCACAAGGAAATCTTCGTAGTTGGTTGAAGTATTTATGTAGAAGTTGGTTAGAACTTCTAAGGAGTTGTTTGGGCGCCTGGGAGTAGGAGCTAAACCTTGCTCAGGATCGACTTTTATCTCGGATAATTTTGGGCTTATCGAGGTAAATAATCTTGTCCCCCTTTTGTAATTGGAAATTAAATGTTGTTGTATTATATAGTTGAAGTATACTATATATAGAAGTAAGTTTAATCTTTGCGGCAATGTCTTTTGACTTAAGCTGAATTTAATGAAAGAAGCTGAACTTCATGGGTGTACTCTGATAGACTTGTGTAGCTTGTTGTGTAGTAGAAATTGTACCGCGCTAGGTTAGGCGTATAAAACCCCCTGGTTGGCTTGGTGGCGGCCTCGATAGAGGAGAGATTTCTGTTGTTGGGGAGAATCTTGCGAATTTTACGTAGAAAGATGGGAACTTGTGTTTAAGATTTAAATGAGCGTTTGTGGCCTTTATAGGTGAAAGTACTAAGAGTAGCGTATTCTACTCGAGGAGTGGAAAGGGCTAGCAAGGTTGTAGTACTTGGAGCTTTTTGCTTATTGTCGATAATCGTCGCGAGGTATGTGAACCTCTTCCTATCTCTTCTAGCATGATATGTGTGAACTATGTAGTGCGATGAGCGTCATGTGCTAAATGTATTTGATTGGTTTAAAGCGTAAAGTGTTATAACGGCTTTATGGGAAGTCGGTTATAATAGCTTTATGTGAATAAGCAAATACTTTGTGGTTTTTAAAAGGTAACTGATTTGAATAAATAACTGGCTTGATATGTGTTAATAAAGAACTTGCAGTATTTCAAAAGATTTATGAATCGTTTTGAAAGAATGAGTATTACTTGGGTTTTGAAAGCTTAAGAGTTATACTAGCTTTATGGGAAGTTAGGTATAACGGCTTAAGAATGTTTTTGATTTGGAAATCGAGAATGCGTATCGACAAACCACTGCAGCGTTAATAACAGGAAAATGTATTGACTAAAGAAGTATTAAAACCAGTAGAAACCTCCATCTGCATAGAAGCTAAGATGAGACAAAATGATATTACATTTCCTAGATCATGGCTGCTTAATAAGATTGATTATAAACAAGAATAACCTACTCACATATAAGACATATGTTTCTCAAAACGTTTAAAGGAGAATTATGTTTTAAAGGATTAAAACTACGAACTACGAAACCTTTTCTAAAAATGAGAAACTTGAGCATTTGTAATTACGCAAACGGAACTTTAGGAAAGAATGTTGGTACTTGAGTTTAAAAAGAAAGTGTTACAGTTTACTTAATAATGTGAATCACTCTAGTTTTATACTACGGTATCGGGTGACTTTTATAAAAGGAATGTATCTCTTTTAAAAGGACTTAACGTATGTAGTACTTTAGGGTTAAAACCGGACTTTGACATAAAATGAAAGTACCTTGAGTTGTGTGTAACTTGCTTATGCTTGTTGTTATGAAACTTGACCGTATTCACGTGTGATAGCCTTGTTATTGCAAATCTTGTGTTCACTCGACTACGGTTCATCAGGAAATGTATTTCACTTGATTAGGTTCATCCAGAATGTATCTCACTGATTCTAGGTTCATCAGGAATGTATTTCAACTTGATTCTGGATTCATTCCCGAGAATGTATCTCACTTGATTACCGGTTCATCCGGGAATGTATTTCACTTGATTCTGCTCGTTCGATTCTGGGAATGTATTTCATGACCGGATTCACCACGGAATGTATTCACTTGACTACGGTTCATCGGAATGTATTCACACGTTTCTATATTGGGTCCGTTATATCGGGTCCATAAGATGGGCGAGACACATTATACGTATCACATGATTTATACCTAGGCTCGGCGGTGAGAAGAGTTCCACGAGCATGAGGATGACTTTGAGGCGTGAGTCACGACTTAACATCGCCTTTTATGTTGTGAATCGTAGTTTGGTTATCATACATGTCTCACCTTTATTATAGACTATTATGATTTCATTCTGATGTTTCTGATTTCACATACTGGTACTGTTATGCGACCCGCCCGAGGCTGCGTTCATCCGCGGTAAAATACATCGATCGATCCCTTATAGGATCACATTCAGCGTGTTGGGAAGCTCCGTTTCTCGGAGGCTCGTCTTTTGGTATGTGTTCCACTGAGTTGTAGGTTCTTGTACATTCGGGGTATGGCGGGGCCTGTCCGTCATAGTTGTTGTAAATCTTAAGTGCATGCAAGCCCATTGTGGCGAGGGTTGTAAAAGGATTAAACTGTTCGGGTTTTATGTATATCGAAGGCAAAATTGTTTTGGTTGCTTTGTTTATTTATTATATCTCTTGTTTCATGATTCATGTTTTATTTTCCATTTGGTTTTCTCGATGTTGTATCACTAGGGTGCCGGGTAAGGCACGATGTGAGCCGAGTTGGGTGTTACAAAGTGGTATCGAGCGATTAGTCCTCGGAAAGTGTCTCTGAGCCGTGTCTAGTAGAGTCTTGATTGCTCGGTGTCTTTGTGCACCACATCTATAATCGTGAGGCTATAGGACATTTAGGATTGGTTTCCATTCTTCTCATCGAGATCGTGCCTTAGAGTGTGTGATAAATTGGACCCTCCCGTATTCCTTTCCTTTACCGGTTATGCCTCGCGTAAAACGGCGAGCCCGAATGGGCAAAGCGATCGAGGAGCTTAGCGAATCTGAGAGAGAATGCGAGCGCGAGCGATCGATACACGAGCAGTGCCAAGCGGCGGGTTCGCAGCGCCGCCAAAGCCAGCGGTTTAGCCGCGGCGGTGGTGCTGAGACTTCTGATACACGAGCCTCGATCCAGCGGCACAGGCCGATGAGATAAGTCTGAGAGATGGCGATTCTTGGCGGTCGTGGCGAGATATGAGGATAAATTTGGATCTGGCGGTTCGGCCAGCACCCGTAGTTCACCCCGGCGAGCGGTTTGAGGCTACGTGACTTTACGAGTTGTAGCCGCTTGATGTTCTATGGATCGAGGCGAGGCGACCCTCGGGAGTTTATCAAGCGGCTCTGACGGATCGTGATCCCGAGTCTCGAGCGGTCGGTGGTATTGGGTTCGCATCAATTGCGTGATCTGCGATTGGTAGTTTGGTCGTGGGAGTTGTCGGGAAGAGCATGCACTTCCAGCCGTATGGGGCGAGTTCTCAAGGCTTTCTTGCACATTTCTTGCCCGAGATGAGAGGGCTCGGGCGCAGATTTTTGGCGTTGAGCGGGGCGGGCGGGCGGTTAGAAGTACAATGTGAGTTCGACTCATTAGCTTCGGTATGTCCCGGCCGTAGGCGATATGGAGGCCAGTACACCGCTACGTCACGGCTGGATGAGTACTTAGCGAGCTTGTTGGTGTAGCCGCCCGGTAGCATGGACATTGCCGCGTGCGAGCTCACGCACTAGGATGTGAGGCACGGAGAGATCGGCGGAATGGCCAGAGATCGGCGAGAAGAGGGCAGGCGGCGGGGTCGCTGGTAACTTTCAAGGCGGACCGCCGGCGCCGAGCTAGTTATGTACCTCCGCCCGATGCGGGTGGTCCCCCCATGATCGTCGGGGCGTTCGGTATTCGAGGCTGGTCGAGCTCGGGCTTAGTTCACGGATATACATGGGTTCTAGCCAGCGGATTCACGTCCTCGGTGTGCGCGATGTGGCAAACATCATCGGGAATGTCGTCTTTCGGTGCTTGCTTCTGCGGCCGTCGAGCCATGTGGCGAAGGCGTGCATATAGGAAATGCGGCGACTTAGCGCGCGGCCTACGGATCGATGGCGAGTTCGCCGCGTCTACGATTATGCGCCTGCGAGTGGACTTACGATTAGAGTGGAGGCGGTAACCGGTATATCCTTAAACCTCTAGAGGCTTGTATGTTTTGATGTTATGTTAATGTGTTAGGTGTTATGTTGGATAGCTTTGTGCTAGAATGTGATTTAGGAACTGGTTTGGGAAAAAGGGTAAGCACAGGGTGAGGAATGATGAACCTTAGAATATTACTGTTGAGACCTTAGATGTGGCCGTCTTGGGTACAAGATTTTTGCAGTGATCCTTGTGAGTGCATTTTATGCCTAGAAAGTATTGTGTGATAAGTCCACAGGTTGGGTAAATGAAAGTGGTAGCTTTCATGATGTGAATTAGTAAGATTGTTCGGATCGGGAACAAGAGTTTGCGCGGTTGGGGTCGGGTTGAGGACCATTTGCGGGTCAACCCATAACCGGTTTGGGGTGGGGTCAGTTCTGGTGGTCCCGGTGGTAGGGTCACGAGGAGCTAGGCCCAGTTTTGGTAACCATCGTATGAGTTCGTGGATATGTTCGACCGAGCGGTCGTGAAGGTCGGGAATGGCCTTAAGGAAGATTGAGGCTAGTAGATGACCAAGTTTGGAGGTGGTAACTCCAAAGTTTTGGAAACTAAAGAGATAGTGGAGTATGGTGAGTATACTAGAAGAGTTCAGTGATCGAGGAGGCACGACGAGTAAGGAAGAGAGCGTGTGTTATGTTTGTGGCCATGTGTGGCGGTGGAAACTTGTTAGAAGAACTTCATCTTTATCCATTGAGAAGGAACATTCGGGACGAATGTTTCTAAGGAAGGGAGAATGTTATACCCGTATTTCCGGTATGCGTGAGGCGTCGTATTAAATTTTGCCTTAAGAATTGGCTAGGACCGAATTTTGGGCACAAGTGCCGATTTGAGTCGTTTTTGAAGCGTTTCTGACTACGTTGGGAAAATTCCGGCTATGTCATTTACTATTTTTGCGGATTTTCCGAGAGGCGAAACATTTTGGACCAGCGGGAGGTGACACTTGTCACCTGTGGTGAGCAGTTGGTGGCGATTGGCTCGCGTTTTGTGCCTTATTGGTGCCTTGTTTTGTGCCTTGTTTTGGCCTTGTTTTGTGCATTGTTTTGTGCCATGTTTTGTGGAGTAGGGTTAGGGTGCACTTGGCTTGATCAAGGCCTTACACTTGCCTTGCACATGGCTTGATCTTGTCCGTTGGTTGGCGCCAGCTTCCTATAAATACCCTCCCTTTGTTGAAGACTTCATCAACCAAATGTGTTCTAAGTCTTGCAATCCCTCCCCTCTCCTCTTGTTGCTCTCGTCCTAAGCCTCCTCCCCTTTGGTGGCCTAGTGGCCGAGTTCCCACTCCTTGTCAAGGCCCTTTGGCGAGAACCCCACGTCTTGGAGCGTTTCGTGAGGTACCCCATGTGGTATTGAAATACTCTCAAGTATTGTTATAATGCCCAAAATACCTTGGCCTCATATCTTGTAGTATTCCAAAGTTACCTCTGTCGTAGAGCAGGAAATACTACCTTTTGTCCTTTAAGTCTCAAACCAAAACCACAGGAAATCTTCATAGTTGGTTGAAGTATTTATGTAGAAGTTGGTTAGAACTTCTAAGGGTTGTTTGGGCGCCACGGAGTAGGAGCTAAACCTTGCTCGGGATCGACTTTTATCTCGGATAATTTTGGGCTTATCGAGGTAAATAATCTTGTCCCTTTTGTAATTGGAAATTACATGTTGTTGTATTATATAGTTGAAGTATACTATATATAGAATTAAGTTTAATCTTTGCGGCAATGTCTTTTGACTTAAGCACAGAATTTAATGAAAGAAGCGAATGTAACTACATAGGGTACTACTGATAGACTTGTGTAGCTTGTTGTGTAGTAGAAATTGTACACTTAGGTTAGGCGTATAAAACCCCATGGTTGGCTTGTGGCGGCCTCGATAGAAGAAGGAGATTTCTGTTGTTGCGGGAGAGTCTTTGCGAATTTTACGTAGAAAGATGGGAACTTGTGTTTAAGATTTAAATAGACGTTTGTGGCCTTTATAGGTGAAAGTACTAAGAGTAGCGTATTCTACTCGAAAGTGGAAAGGGCTAGCAAGGTTGTAGTACTTGGAGCTTTTTGCTTATTGTCGATAATCGTCGCGAGGTATGTGAACCTCTTCCTATCTCTTCTAGCATGATATGTGTGAACTATGTAGTACGGTAGCGTCACGTGTGCTAAATGTATTTGATTGGTTTAAAACATAAAGTGTTATAACGGCTTTATGGGAAGTCGGTTATAATAGCTTTATGTGAATAAGCAAATACTTTGTGGTTTTAAAAGGTAAGCGATTTGAATAAATAAGCGGCTTGATATGTGTTAATAAAGAACTTGATGTATTTCAAAAGATTTATGAATCGTTTTGAAAGAATGAGTATTACTTAGGTTTTGAAAGCTTAAGAGTTATACTAGCTTTATGGGAAGTTAGGTATAACGGCTTAAGAATGTTTCTTGATTTGGAAATCGAATGCGTATCGACAAACCCTGCGGCGTTAATAACGGAAAATGTATTGACTAAAGAAGTATTAAAACCGGTAGAAACCTCCATCTGCATAGAAGCTAAGATGAGACAAAATGATATTACATTTCCTAGATCATGGTGCTTAATAAGATTGATTATAAACAAGAATAACCTACTCACATATAAGACATATGTTTCTCAAAGCGTTTAAAGGAGAATTATGTTTTAAAGGATTAAAACTACGAACTACGAAACCTTTTCTAAAATGAGAAACTTGAGCATTTGTAATTAGGCAAACCGGAACTTTAGGAAAAGAATGTTGGTACTTGAGTTTAAAAAGAAAGTGTTAGTTTACTTAATAATGTGAATCACTCTAGTTTTATACTACGGGTATCGGGTGACTTTTATAAAGGAATGTATCTCTTTTAAAAGGACTTAACGTATGTAGTACTTTAGGGTTAAAACAGGACTTTGACATAAAATGAAAGTACCTTGAGTTGTGTGTAACTTGCTTATGCTTGTTGTTATGAAACTTGACCATGTTACGTGTGATAGCCTTGTTGTGCAAATCTTGTGTTCACTCGACACGGTTCATCCGGAAATGTATTTCACTTGATTACGGTTCATCAGAATGTATCTCACTTGATTACGGTTCATCCGGAATGTATTTCACTTGATTAGGTTCATCCGGAATGTATCTCACTTGATTCACAGGTTCATCAGAATGTATTTCACTTGATTACCGGTTCACCGGGAATGTATCTCACTTGACTACTGGTTCATCCGGAATGTATTTCACTTGACTACGTTCATCAGAATGTATTCCACGTTTCTATATTGGGTCCATAAGATGGGCCGAGACACATTATCATACGTATCACATGATTTATACCTAGCTGCCGGTGAGGAAGGAGTTCCACGGGCGTGAGGATGACTTTGAGCGTGAGTCACGACTTGACATGTTGCTTTATGTTGGTTGAGCTTGTAGTTGGTTTTATCATAGTGTGGTTCCTCATCATGTCTCTCTGCTTATTATAGACTATTATGATTTCATTTCTGATGTTTTACAATTTCACATACTTGGTACTGTTATCTTGACCCGGCCGAGGCTGCGTTCATCTGCGCAGTAAAGGTACATCGGTCGATCCCCGCTTATAGGATCACATTCAGCGTGTTAGGAAGCTCCGTTTCTCGAGGCTCATCTTTTAGTATGTGTTCCCGAGTTGTAGAGTTCTTGTACATTCGAGGTATGGCGGGGCCTGTCAGTCATAGTTGTTGTAAATCTTAGAGTGCATCAGAAGCTATTGTGGCGAGGTTGTAAAAGGATTAAAGCTATTCGGGTTTTATGTATATCACGAAAAGCTGTTTTTGGTTGCTTTATTTATTATATCTCTTGTTTCATGATTCATGTTTTATTTTCCGCTGGTTTTCTCTGATGTTGTATCACTAGGGTGCCCGGGGTAAGGCACCAGTAACGGGCCCGGGTTCGGGGTGTTACAGGAAAAATCTCCATAGTTAGTTGGAGTTTTATAGAAGTTGGTTAGAACTTCTAAGGGTGGTTTGGAGCGGGTTGGAGCGCACGGAGTTGGAGCTAAACGGTGCCCAGGATCGACATTATACTTGGATAATTATGGGCTTATCGAGGTAATTATCTTGTCCCCCTATTGTAATTGGAAATTACATGTTGTAGGAATATATAGTTAAAGTATACTATATATAGAACTGAACTTAGTATTGTGGCAATGTCCTTGGACTTAAGCACAATTTAAAGAAGAGCGAGCTGTAATTACGTGGGGTGTATTCTGATAGACTTATGTAAGTTTGTGGGTAGGGAAGGGCTGCCCAATTTCCGTAGGATCTTGTATCTAGATTTATTCTCAAGAGTAGTCTAGACTTTGATAGACTTGTATAACTGTATAGGTTGAATGTTACTGAGTAGCGTGTGCTACTTGAGAAGGTGGACAGGCTAGCGGGTTATAGCCGTGGAGCGATTTGCTAATAGTCGATAATCGTCGAGGTATGTGAACCTCTTCCTATCTCTTCTGGCATGATATGTGTATAACTATGTAGTACGGTGAGGCGTCGTGTGTTAATTGAGCGTGGTTGTCGGCAATGTCTTTTGACTTAAGCAGAATAATAATAATCTTGAAGTAGTTCAAGAGAATTAGAACTGTTTTTAAAAGAAGAGTAATACTTGGTTTTAAAATCTTAAGAGTTATACTAGCTTTATGGGAAGTTAGGTATAATGGCTTAAGAGGATAAAGCGAATGATTTATTTATTTTAGAAGTTAAGAGACTTGATCTTGTAAGATAAGAGACTTAACTTAAATAAATTATATGAATTTTGTGTGAAACCTCATTCGTGAGTAATGAGTACTTAGTTTTAAAAGGGATAATGTTTCTTGATTTGGAAATCGAAATGTGTATCGACAAACCAACTGCGGCGTTAATAAAGGAAAAGGTATTGAATAATTAAGTATTATTAAAACGGTAGAAACTTCCATCTGCATAGAAGCTAAGATGAGACAAAATGATATTTCCTAGATCATGTTCATTGTAATAAGATTGTTATAAACAAGAATATCCTACTTACATATAAGGCTTATGTTCCTCCGATTGTTTAAAGAGAATTACATTCTTAAATGAATAAGACTACGAACTACGAAACCTTTCGAAAATGAGAAACTTGAGTAATTGAAATTAGGCAAACTTGAAACGTTTGGAAAAGAATGTGGTTACTTGATTTTACAAAGGTAAGTATTTCGGTTTACTTAAAAGATAATCACTCTATTTTCATATACTCTGGTATTGTGTGACTTTTGTGAAATGCGTATCTTTTAAAAGAGTTAATGTATGAAGTACTTTGGGGATAAAAACCCGATCTTGTTAATCATATAGTAGAAAGTGCCTTGTGTGTATAACTTGATTGTGTTGGGTTGTGATAGCCTTGTAATACTTTCTTGTTTATTTGATAAGTAAACATGCTAGGATGCTACGTGTGTTAGTATCTTGTGATGTTTGTGTAAAGGGGTTTCCCCTCGATTGCGCTTAAATAGTTTCACTATCAGCCGTTATGTTGGTATTGTACCACTCACCTTGACTTGTTTCCGGAGGTTAAGCTGCCCTCCGATGCGGGGTAGACTCAGGCGGGTCTAGTGACCTATGATTCGAGAATACCTCATGCGGGTCCAGGTGATCCATGCGGAGCTACGGGAGTTCCAGGTTAGTATGCGGCCCTTGTGGTCATGCGGTCTATGTGGCCATGCGGACTGCGAAGTCCAGGCGGATACCGGGGAGTAGCTACCCTCGATGCGAGATTATACCTCATGCGGGCCTATGAGATTGGCCTATACGGAGCTGCGGGAAGTTTCAGGGCTAGACGCGCACATTAGATACTGCGGGCGAGTGGCGGCTTTGATCATGTGTGATGCAGACAGATCTCATGTCTGATTTATGACCTTGTTGATCTTGTAGGTTTTAGTAGTGGCTATGCCTTCGTGCCTACCTGCGGTTTTATTAGGACACAGGTGGACACAGTGTTCATGTGTATTCCTTGATGCTTTTATATCATAGGCTAGGCGGTGAGGAAGGTATTCCACGGCATGATTGATGTTGTGGGCGTGAGACCCGTAGTTATATTTAGTGATGACTTTGAGGCGTGAGTCACGACTTGACATATCGCTTATTTATTGTGAGCTGTAGTTTGGTTATCATACATGTCTCTGCTTTATATAGACTACTATGATTTCATTTCTGATGTTATTTTGATTTCACATATAAATTTTGTTATCTTGACCTCCTTGAAGTGCGTTCATCTGCGAGTAAAGGTACGCGATCATTGATCCTCGCTCTTAGGAGTCACGATTCGGCGTTTGGGAAAGCTCCGTTTTCTCGGAGGCTTATCGATGGTATAGTCCTGTCGTTGTAGGTATTTACATTCAGGGTATGGCGGGAACCTGTCCGCCATTGTTGTTGTATCATTCTTAGAAGTGCAGCAAATGCTTGTTGTGTGAGTTGTAATAAGGATGTATAGCTGATGATTTTAAATTGATTTATATATATGCGAAAGACAAGTTTTCTCGATTCTTGTTTCTTACTTCATAATATTTTTATGTCTTGTTTTATGTTCGTGATTACTCGATGTATGGCTACTTGGGTGTCAAGGTAGGCAGTCCACGGGCCGGGTTAGGTCGTGACAAGGTTCCATCGCATGGCGATTATCGACAAGTAGCAAAAATGCTCAAGTACTTCAACCTTGAGCTATTCCATTCTTCAAGTAGGATCGCTAAACTTAGTACTTCAACCTATCATGGCCACAATCGTCCATTAACCTCTTATTCAAGCGTAGAATATCCTAGGTGCTAAGTCACTAAATTCTACGGAAAATCGGATGACACCTGTTTCTACTCACTTTGCCACCTATTTCAGGTCGAATACAATAACCAAACAACTGATTGGCTCACCACAATCTATAAGGTAGTCCAATATGTTATACCCGTAGTTCAGGTATGTATGCAGGCGTCACGTGCGAGAATACGGCGAAAGATTGGAAAGGAAGAAAGAGGTGATTTTCCACGGAAAAGTTTCGGTTTTGTGAAGGAAAAAGGTTCGTTAATGGAATTGGATTCCCAGTTTGGTATTCGGACTTCTGGAATATTAGAGAATTATGGAATTTTATTTTGGAAATGGTCACGTGGGCCCAGGGAGAAATTCTGGTTTTGTGGGGCCAGCTTTGTTTGAGATTTTGGCCATTGTGGATATTTTGGAAGATGTTTTATTTTGGGCCAATAGGAGGGTGACACGTGTCACCAGCCTAGGTAATGGCTTGGCCGAATGACATTTGTGCCTGGCCTTTGGTTAGAGTCGTTTTTTAAATGAAGCGTTTTACATAACTGCGAAGGAAAATTCCGGCTATGTCTTTTCTTATTTTTGCGGATTTTCGAGAGACGAACATTTTGGACCAACGGGAGGGTGGCATGTGTCACCTCGCATTAAACAAGTGGGCGGCTTTGGACGATTTGGGTGTCAGTGGGTAGATATTTTTGGTAGATATTGTGAGGTTTTAAGGAGTAGGGACTAGGGGCACTTGGGCATATCTTGGCCTACACTTGCCTAACATGGCTAGATCTTGGCCGTTGGTTGGCCTTTGCTTGACCTATAAATACCCTCCTTGTGAAGACTTCTTCATCCCAAAATCTAAGTCTTGAAAGCTTCTTCCTCCCCTTAGTGTAGTGTCTTGGCGAGAGTCCTCCCTTGTGAGGCCTTTGGCCGAGCACCCCCAGCGAGAGTTTCCCACCAGTGGGGTGGTAGAGGGTATACACCCTTGTGGTGTTGTCTCGTATATATACCCCTCTTGGTAGAAATACTCTCAAAAGTATTGTTACTATACCCAAATTACCTTAGCGTATACCTTGTAGTATTCCAAAGAAACCTCATACGTGAGCAGGAAATACTACAGTATGTCCTTTTGTCTCAGCAAACCCTAAGGAAATCTTCGTTGATTGATTGAAGTATTTAAGTAGAAGTTGGTTAGAACTTCTAAGGGTTGTTTGGAGCGGAGTTAGAGCACCGGAGTAGGAGCTAAGCGTTGCTAAGGATCGGCATTTATACTTGGATAATTATGGGCTTATCGAGGTAATTATCTTGTCCTACAATTGTAATTGGAAATTACATGTTGTTAGAATATATAGTTGAAGTATACTATATATAGAACTAAGCTTAATCTTTGCAATGTCTTTTGACTTAAGCTGAAGAATAAAGAAAAGAATTTGTATTACATAGATTTGTATTGCGATGAGACTTGTGTAGTATTCTTGAGTAGAATTGTACACGTCAGGTTAGGCGTATAAACCCCCTGGTTGGCTTGGTGGCGGCCTCGATAGAGGAGGAGATTCTGTTGTTGCGGAAGAGTCTTTGCCGAATTTTACGTAGAGAAATGGAACCTTGTGTTTTGAAGTTAATAGGCGTTTGTGACCTTTTTAGGTGAAAGTACTAAGAGTAGCGTATTCTACTTGAGGAGTGGAAAGGGCTAGCAATGTTGTAGTACTTGGAGCATTTTGCTTATTGTCGATGCTCGTCGCGGTATGTGAACCTCTTCCTATCTCTTCTAGCATGATATGTGTGAACTATGTAGTGCGGTGAGCGTACGTGTGTTAAGCGTGTTTGATTGTTTTAAAACATAAAGTGTTATAATGGCTTTATGGGAAGTTGGTTATATGACTTTATGTAGGTAAGAAAATACTTTGTGGTTTTAAAAGGTAATCGATGTGAATTATAAGCGGCTTGTTATAATAAAGAACTTGATGTATTTCAAAAGATTTATAAATCGTTTTGAAGGAGAGTAATACTTGGTTTTGAAAACTTAAGAGTTATACTAGCTTTATGGGAAGTTAGGTATAACGGCTTAAGAATGTTTCTTGATTTGGAAATCAGAATGTGTATCGCCAAACCAACTGCGGCGTTAATAAAGGAAAATGTCTTGACTAATGGGTTGTATTATTAAAACGGTAGAAACCTCCATCTGCATAGAAACTAAGATGAGACAAAATGATATTACATTTTCTAGGTCATGGTCTTTGTAGTAAGATTATTATAAACAAGAATAATCTATTCACACATAAGACTTATGTTACTCAAATGTTTTAAAAGAGATTAAGACTATGAGTTATGAAACCTTTCTAAAATAAGTAACTTGAGCATTTTTGAAATTAGGCAAACTTGGGCGTTTGGAAAATAATGTTGTTACTTGATTTTACAAAGGTAAAGTGTTTTAGGTTTACTTAAAAAGCGATCGCTCTATTTTATACTACGGGTATTGTGTGACTTATGTGGAAGAGCGGATCTTTTAAAGATTTAATGTATGAAGTACTTTGGGGATGGATACGAACTTGTTAATAGAAAGTACCTTGTGTGAATAACTTGATTGTATTGGTTTGTGATAGCCTTGTAATACTTTCATTGATTTGATAAGTAAACATGTTAGGATGCTACGTGTGTTAGTATCTTGTGATGTTAGTGTAAAGGGTTTTCCGATTTGCGCTTAAAGTTGTTTGACTATCACCGTTATGTTGGTATTGTACCACTCACCTTGACTTGTGTCGGAGGTTAAGGCGCCTCCGTCGCGGGGTAGACTCGGTGATGCAGGACCGTGATTCGAGAATACCTCATGCGGGTCCGAGGATCCATGCGGAACTACGGGAGTTCGGGTTAGTTCACGGCCCTTGTGGTCATGCGGTCTTTGTGGCGTGCGGTGCGAGTCGGGGCGATGCGGGAGTAGCTACCCTCGATGCGGGGTTATACCTCATGCGGGCCTATGAGGTTGGCCTATGCGAGCTGCGGAGAGTTCGGGGCTAGACGCGCACATTTGATCTGCGGGCGAGTGACGGCTTTCATCATGTGCCGGTGCAGAGCGGATATCATGACACGATTTATGACCTTGTTAGTGCGTAGGTGTTAGTAGTCGGCTATGCCTTCGTACTTACCTGTCATTTTATTAGGACACAGTGGGACACGGTGTTCGTGTGTATTCCTTGGTGCTTGTATATCATAAACTGCTGGCAGTGAGGAAGGTATTCCACGGGCACGAGTGATGTTGTGGGCGTGAGACCCATTGTTAAATTTGAGTGATGACTTGAGGGCGTGAGTCACGACTTGACATATTTGCTTATTTATTGTGGCTGTAATTTGGTTATCATACATGTCTCCCGCTTTGTATAGACTACTATGATTTCATTCTGATGTTATTTTCGATTTCACATACTTGGTACTGTTATGCGACCTCCTTGGAGTGCGTTCATCTGCAGTAAAGGTACACGATCATTGATCCTCGCTCTTAGGAGTCACGATTCGGCGTTTGAAGCTCCGTTTCTCGGAGGCTTATCGATGGTATAGTCCCTGTTGTTGTAGGTATTTACATTGAGGTATGGCGGGGCCTGTCCGCCATTATTATCGTATCATTTCTTAAGTGCATGTAATCTTGTTGTGGGCAGGGTTTGTAAAAAGGATTAAACTGTTCATGTTGAAAAAAGTTGTTATTTATATATATGCCGAAAGGCAAGTTTTCCTCAGATTACTGTTTGTACTTCATTTGTTTCATGTATGTGTTTTATGTTCCGCTGATTACTCTGATGTTGTATCACTAGGGTGCGGGGTAAGGCACGATCCGCGGGCCGGGCGGGTCGTGACAAATGTGGTATCGTGAGCGATTAATCCTCGGAAAGTGTCTCTGACCAGTATCCGATGAAGTCTTGATTATCGGTGTGTTGTGCACCACCAATAATCGAGGAGGCTATAGGATATTTAGGATTGGTTTCTATTCTTCTCACTCTGAGATCGTGCCTTAGAGTGTGTTGTAAGTTGGACCCTCACGGCGAAATTCTTTCCCTATCGTTATGCCTCGCGTGGCAACCCGGGCCCGGGAGGGCAAAGCGTGGGAGGCTGAGTAGAGTTGAGAGGTTACGTGGGCACAGCCCAATCATTACCTAGGGTAATGCTTCGTTCGAGGATTTCTGCGGCGTCACTAGCCCGGTAAAGTTTATACGGCGGCGGCGGTTCCTCTGCGGCCATGATATTTGAACCTTGGTTCGACGAGAGCAGAGAATATGGATTACAAAGAGCGACCACATTTACTAGCTATGGATTTGGCTACGGAGAGTATCTGGATGTCTGCGCGAGTCTTGATGGCTATCTAAGAGAGGTCGTGCAAGAGTAATTCTTGATTGAAGCTTGAGCATGGCACGTATGCGGGCTTATGCGCATCAAAGTAGAAACATAGAAATCATGGTGGGTTAACCGAGTAAGTTTTGGGGATAGAGAAGGTGTGAGCCTTAGAGTGTTATACGTAGAGACCTTAGAGGTGAGGCCATCTCAAGAAAAGGTGTAGTGTTATGTTTGATCCTTATCAGAAGTGCATAGTGCCGCGTGAGCTATGTTTGGGATAGGTCCTGTAGTGTGGAATGAAAGGGGGTAGTTGAGCTAAGAAGACCGCTAGGTTTTGGAGCGTGATTAGTGAGATTGTTCCTTGGGGAACTAGTGTTTCTTGGCGTTCTAGGGTCGAGGTTGAGGCCACGTCGCGGGTCAACCGCGACCTGTTTTATGGTGGGTCAGTTTGTGGTGGTCCTTGTGTTAGGGTCATGAGGGTGTTAGGCCGTATGTTTAGTTAACCAGTAACGAGTTCGTGGATGCGTTCGACGGTGGTCGGGCGATGGGGGCAGCCCATCGTGTTCTTGATCGGGACCATTCACTCGGCAGATGTTGATTTATCGAGAAAGGTTGTAAGGCTGCGGGGTGCCTACCTTCACCTTATGGCGAGCAGTGGAGCCAGTGCGGCTGTTTTGTTTGGAAGTTTTACGAGGCGGGTTAAGAACTTCGAGGTGAGTCTCGAGAATCGCATTAGCCCTCGGGCGGTGCTTGGATTTGAGGGATAGTTGTGGGATTGTTGTCTCTGTGGAGAGTGTTTAAGCTACCATTTCGGTGTTCGGATGTCACCTTTTGAAGCCTTGTAGGGGCGGAAGTGTAAAGTTGCGGTCGATTGGTTCGATGTTGGCAAGGTTGACTGTTGGTTCAGCTTGTTCCGGTAGTGGATAGTGAGAAGCTTGTCTAGAAGAAGTTACGCGGCTCGGAGGAATCGTGCGGATAATGGCGGCGGCGCTTAGAGTTGAGTTGACGGTCGGTCTTCTTGAAAGTACCACCGGACGAGTGTGGCGAGCTTTGGATAGCGAGAGAAACTTAGCGAGTTACTTTGGGCCTTTTTGAGTTCAGTGAGAATAGGCGGGTTGCCTATATGTTAGCATTTGCCGTCCGGCGTAGGAGGCGATCGTCCGATCTTCGTATTGTTATGTTGAGAAATGCAGGAGATCCGTCAGTATCGATTAATGATGACCACGTTAGGGATAGTAACCGAGTTTTGAAGCGACGATGTCGAGAATGTGGTAAGAGTTCGAGTGTCACGACATCCTCGAGGATCGCAAGCAGTCCGGTACCATTTGTTGGGTCGTCGAGCAAGGCTCGCGACAAAGTGACAAAAGTGGTACCATTTGTTGGGTCGCTGAGAAGGTTAATGCCTCGAGCAAAGTGACAAAGTGGTATCTACGAGTAAAGAGAGAAGCGAGCATGTATGGCGAGCATAGATGTGATCATTTCTTTTGTAAAGAGAAGGTCTGAAGGAAGTATAATTTAGACCAGGTGAGAAGTGATTTGTGGTGATGTAGAGGTGTTTCCTCGTGGACTTGGATGTAAGTTTTTGCGAGTGTTTCGTGGCGGTGTGGCGGATTGTTCCGTAAGTATAGTAGTAGGGACTATATCGGCTTGTATGTTTGGGGACTTAGAAGGAACATTCGACGAATGTTTCTAAGGAAGAATGTTATACCGTAGTTCAGGTATGTATGCGAGGGCGTGCGTGCGAGAATCTGACGTAAAGATTGGAAAGGAAGAAAGAGGTGATTTTTCCACGGAAAAGTTTCGGTTTTGTGAAGGAAAAAGGTTCGTTAATGGGAATTGGATTCCCAGTTTGGTATTCGTACTTCTGGAATATTAGAAATTATGGAATTTTATTTTGGAAATGGTCACGTGGGGCCACGGGAGAAATTCTACGGTTTGTAGGCCCACTTTGTTTTGAGATTTTGGCCATTGTGGATATTTTGGAAGATGTTTTATTTTGGGCCAATAGGAGGGTGACACGTGTCACCCCGCCTGGCTTGGTAGAATGACATTTGTGCACAACAGGTTAGAGTCGTTTTACGAAGCGTTTTACATAACTTGCGAGGAAAATTCGGCTATGTCTTTTCTTATTTTTGCGGATTTTTCCGAGAGGCGGAACATTTTGGACCAACGGGAGGGTGACATGAGTCACCATCACATTGGAAGCAAGTGGGGCACTTGGGCGATTGGGGTGTCAGTGGGTAGATATTTTGGTAGATATTTGTGAGGTTTTAAGGAGTAGGGACTAGGGGCACTTGGGCATATCTTGGCCCTACACTTGCCTAGCACTTGGCTAGATCTTGGCCATTGGTTGGCCTTTGCTTGACCTATAAATACCACTCCTTGTGAAGACTTCTTCATCCCAAAATCTCTAAGTCTTGAAAGCTTCTTCCTCCCCTTAGTGTAGTGTCTTGGCGAGAGTCCTCCCCTTTGTGAGGCCTTTGGCGAGAGCACCCCCTTGGTCGAGAGTTTCCCCACAGTGGGGTAGGCCGAGGTATACACTTGTGGTGTTGTCTCGTATATATACCCCCTCTTGGTAGAAATACTCTCAAAGTATTGTTACTATACCCAAATTACCTTAGTAGTATACCTTGTAGTATTCCAAAGAAACCTCTATCGTAGAGCAGGAAATACTCAGTATGTCCTTTTGTCTCAAACCGAAACCCTAAGGAAATCTTCATTGATTGATTGAAGTATTTAAGTAGAAGTTGGTTAGAACTTCTAAGGGTTGTTTGGAGCGGGTTGGAGCACCCGGAGTAGGAGCTAAGCGTTGCTAAGGATCAACATTTATACTTGGATAATTATGGGCTTATCGAGGTAATTATCTTGTCCCTCTAATTGTAATTGGAAATTACATGTTGTTAGAATATATAGTTGAAGTATACTATATATAGAACTAAGCAATCTTTGCGGCAATGTCTTTTGACTTAAGCTGAAGAATAAAGAAAAGAAGCTGAATATTTACATAGGGTATGTGCGATAGACTTGTGTAGTATTCTTGAGTAGAATTGTACACGTCAGGTTAGGCGTATAAACCCACTGGTTGGCTTGGTGGCGGCACGATAGAGGAGGAGATTTCTGTTGTTGCGGGGAGAGTCTTGGAATTTTCTGTAGAGAAATGGAACCTTGTGTTTTGAAGTTAATAGACGTTAGTGACCCTTTTAGGTGAAAGTACTAAGAGTAGCGTATTCTACTTGAGGAGTGGAAAGGGCTAGCAAGGTTGTAGTACTTGGAGCATTTTGCTTATTGTCGATACTGTCGCGAGGTATGTGAACCTCTTCCTATCTCTTCTAGCATGATATGTGTGAACTATGTAGTACGGTGAGCGTACGTGTGTTAGCTGTGTTTGATTGTTTTTAAAACATAAAGTGTTATAATGGCTTTATGGGAAGTTGGTTATAACGACTTTATGTAGGTAAGAAAAATACTTTGTGGTTTTAAAAGGTAAGCGATGTGAATTATAAGCGGCTTGTTATAATAAAGAACTTGATGTATTTCAAAAGATTTATAAATCGTTTTGAAGGAGAGTAATACTTGGTTTTGAAAACTTAAGAGTTATACTAGCTTTATGGGAAGTTAGGTATAACGGCTTAAGAATGTTTCTTGATTTGGAAATCGAATGTGTATCGCCAAACCAACTGCGGCGTTAATAAAGGAAAATGTCTTGACTAATGGGTTGTATTATTAAAACCAGTGAAACCTCCATCTGCATAGAAACTAAGATGAGACAAAATGATATTACATTTTCTAGGTCATGGTCTTTGTAGTAAGATTATTATAAACAAGAATAATCTATTCACACATAAGACTTATGTTACTCAAATGTTAGAAAAGAGATTAAGACTATTAGTTAAGAAACCTTTCTAAAATAAGAAACATGAGCATTTGTGAAATTAGGAAAAATTGGACAATTGTAAAATAATGTTGATCCTTGATTTTACAAAGGTAAGTGTTTTGGGTTTACTTAAAAAGACAGTCACTCTATTTTATACTACGGGTATTGTGTGACTTATGTGGAAGGAACGGATCTTTTAAAGATTTAATGTATGAAGTACTTTGGGGATGGATACCCGAACTTGTTAATAGAAAGTACCTTGTGTGAATAACTTGATTGTATTGGTTTGTGATAGCCTTGTAATACTTTCTTGTTGATTTGATAAGTAAACATGTTAGGATGCTACGTGTGTTAGTATCTTGTGATGTTAGTGTAAAGGGGTTTTCCCCTCGACTGCGCTTAAAGTTGTTTGACTATCAGCCGTTATATTGGTATTGTACCACTCACCTTGACTTGTGTCCGGAGGTTAAGCTGCTCTCCGATGCGGGGTAGACTCAGGTGGTCTGGGACCATGATTCGAGAATACCTCATGCGGGTCCAGGGGATCCATGCGGAACTACGGGAGTTCCAGGTTAGTTTACGGCCCTTGTGGTCATGCGGTCTTTGTGGCGTGCGGTGCGAGTCGGCGATGTCGGGAGTAGCTACCCTCGATGCGAGGTTATACCTCATGCGGGCCTATGAGGTTGGCCTATGCGAGGCTGCGGAGAGTTCGGGGCTAGATGCGCACATTTGATCTGCGGGCGAGTGACGGCTTTCATCATGTGTGATGCAGAGCGGATATCATGACACGATTTATGACCTTGTTGCTGTAGGTGTTAGTAGTCGGCTATGCCTTCGTACTTACCTGTCTTTGTTTTATTAGGACACATGTAGGACACGGTGTTCATGTGTATTCCTTGGTGCTTGTATATCATAAAGCTGGCGGTGAGGAAGGTATTCCACGCACGATTGATGTTGTGGGCGTGAGACCCATTGTTAAATTTGAGTGATGACTTGAGGCGTGAGTCACGACTTGACATATCGCTTATTTATTGTGAAGCGTAATTTGGTTATCATACATGTCTCTGCTTTGTATAGACTACTATGATTTCATTTCTGATGTTATTTTGATTTCACATACTTGGTACTGTTGTCTTGACCTCGCCCGAAGCTGCGTTCATGCGCGAGTAAGGTACACGATCATTGATCCTCGCTCTTGGGAGTCACTGATTGAGCGTTTGGGAAAGCTCCGTTTCTCGGAGGCTTATCGATGGTATAGTCCCTGTTGTTGTAGGTATTTACATTCAGGGTATGGCGGCCACTGTCCGCCATTGTTGTCGTATCATTTCTTAAGTGCAAATCTTTGTTGTGGCGGGGTTTGTAAAAAGGATTAAGCTGTTCATGTTGAAAAAAGTTGTTATTTATATATATGCCGAAGGCAAGTTTTCCTCAATTCTTGTTTGTACTTCATTTGTTTCATGTATGTGTTTTATGTTCGTGATTACTCGATGTTGTATCACTAGGGTGCGGGGTAAGGCACGATCCAGGGCCGGGCGAATCGTGACACAATACATATAATTAACAAACTATACAACTACTAGTCCAATTTTCGGCCATAATGAATACAACAATACCAATTCTTAACCAATTTCCAATTCAATCCAAATTGGTAGAATAACATAATGTCAAGTCGCATTTGATTATATCAACCATAATCTTCAAGTAATTAACATGCGACTATTCTAATAACGATCAAATTGAAATCCAACTTAACATGGCTTACATTACATTTCGGATTTCCAAGGCTACAATAAATCTATAATCCTTATAAACTTCAACTTAACAACTTCATGCTAGCAACATGTAAAGCTAACAACAACAATATAAATTATAATCTTGTAACACCTTAAAAGACAAGATTATACCTTAACGATTCTTAATCCAATTCCAAATCCGAAGTCGCTCCTTAGTAGTTTAGAGCCTCTCCAAGACACTTCAATCCGCTTGTTGAGACCCTTAGAACCATACCAACAACTATCCTTCAAACTTCCAATCCAAAACCTAGAAAGCCACTAGGTTTTCACTTTGCGACTAATACGAAAACTCTCTTTTTCCGGGATTTTTCTATTGAGATACACTTACATAACACTCATGAACCTTGGTTTAAAGTGTGGAGTTAAATGGACAAGAAACAAATTTTTTTCTTCCTTTCCTATAGTGAACCCGAGAGCCTCCTCCAAGAATTCTTCAAATTTTCAAGAAAAATGGCTAAGTGTTGGCTCTCTCTTGCTACTAGTAGTGTAATAAAGGGTCATGGAGGGACAAGATGTAACCAAATGGGTGGTTTAGATGAAGTCTTACAAAATATCAAGACTAATTGACCTTTGACTTAGTCAACATTCTCATGCCACAACTTGCAAGACATTGGTCATCCAAGACTTATGGTAAATGACCATATTGGCCATGCCTAAATTCGACCAAGGCATCATAAGGGGGGGTGACACGTGTCGCCCTCCCATTCGTCACAATAATACGTTTTCCCGAAAATTTCATAATTCCGATAAAATTTTACAAGTCTCAAATCTTAACACTTGTGAGTTTCTTACTTACGTTCTTAAAACATGTCCTGTAAATACGGGGTGTAACATTCTTCCCCCCTTAGAAACATTCGTCCCCGAATGTTCTTTCGGAGTCAATCTTTATAAATTGGCGACATAGTATCCTTTCACAACCCCAACATACCAACAATGCCACACATGGCCCTAATACCTCGCACACGCATAACTGTCCATCATAAGCCCAAAAGAGGTTATCTTTTCGTACTTCCAACTCTTTCTAGCATACATACATAACTTCCATACCAATTCTGGCCTCTAATCTTTGGAGTCACTCTATCAGACAATATACGACCATTTCCGGCTTTCACGACCTGGTTCCGGTGGAACGCGTCCACGAACCCGTAAAACAATTAACTAGACTTGGGCCTTGCACCCTCGTGACCCTGTCATGTAGCGGAACTACTACCAACTGATCCCACTCCATTTCAGGCCATGGGGAGACCCGTAACAGGTCCTCAACCCGACTCAGCGTCGCACTTAACTCTTATCCTTGGTCTGACTTAAAATCTTATTGCCAGAGAAAGCCTTATATACCTAAGGTCTCGGCAATAATCAATAATCTTAGGCTCGCAATTTCCATGTTCCAAGCCTACCTTACCAGTCCCCCAGTAAACGGGTACAAAAACTTCTCATAAAACCAAAACCATGTTGTCGATCACAACAACCATTACTTACTCTATACGGACCTCTTCCGTACAATTCTCTTAAGCCTACTACGCAGCTTAATCTATTAACATGACATTCCGTTAGGTTCCTTAACATGGCTTCTTAAGGGTTCACTACCCTATCGAATGACTCATCCTTTCCCAATTATCTCAAATAAAACATAAGATCTTGGCGAGAATTCATTAACTATTCCATACCTTCCCAGATCTAGTTAGTCTTTACCAATTCTGGAAATCTAACATCATTCTAGGCAACACGCGTCGACCTCATACATAACTCCGTATAGATGTATGTCACAATACCAACTATACTACAATCATTACCAACCGGATACGCAATCCACATAGTCTTTCTGGTCATCACGCTTTCTCGTAGCTGCAATCAACATAACTCGTTAGGAGAGACGACCTAACAACACGGCCTCTATCGCACGATCTCGGGCGAAGAATGGAAACCAATCCTAAATGCCTGCAGCCTCACGATTATAGATGTGGTGCACAACACACCGATAATCAAGACTCTACTAGACACGATGCGTAGACACTTTCCGAGGACTAATCGCTCACGATACCACTTTTGTCACGACCCGGGCCGGGCGCGGTAGTGCCCTACCGGGCACCTGTTGTGTATACATCAGAGAATAGCAGCGGAACATACATGAAACTTATAAAATAAAATAACAAGAAATTAAACCACAGGTTAGCCGATAAGGCTACCTTCCTGGACACATATACATATACATAACAACAGCAGTTACATCCCTTTCTTTTTACAAACCGACCCACAACATGTGACTACAGACCTTAAGAATTACAAGCTGCGGCGGGGACAGTCCGCCATACCCTGTACATAAGTCTACCACATCGGAAACCGTACCAAAAGATAAGCCTCGGAGTGAAAGGAGCTTCTTTCCAAAAGCGAGCAGAGATCCTAAAAGCAAGGATCACCAACACTGTACCTATCACTGCGGGCATGAGCGGCCCGAAGAAGTCGATCTAACAGTGGAGTATGGAACAGCAATAAAATGCAATAACCAAATCATATCAGTATAAAAGAATGTCATTTTAACTCCTGAAATCAATCATATATTAACCGTTCCTTTCCTTCTTTCGATAAGATTTAACAACATATTCTTACATACTTACTTAAGAGTTTAATCCAGCCTTTTTCACATAACTTACATATCTTACATAACATAATCCGACCCATTTGCGGGACACGGTGTACTGATGAATCATGTGACATAATCCGACCGCTGTGGGGCTCGATTATCTTGTGGAATCATATAACATAATCCGGCCCGCCTGTGGGGCTCGGTGTACTGTGGAATCATATAACATAATCCGGCCCGCCTGTGGGGCTCGGTGTACTGTGGAATCATATAACATAATCTGGCCCGCCTGTGGGGCTCGGTGTACTGTGGAATCATATAACATAATCCGGCCCGCCTGTGGGGCTCGGTGTAAGATGACGTAACCCGGCCTATGGAAAGGCTCGGGGTAATATGGCGTAATCCGGCCTATGTGTAGGCTCGGTGTATCTCATAACGTAATTCGGCCTATTTGTAGGCTCGGTGTATTTCATAACGTAATCCGGCCTATTTGTAGGCTCGGTGTATTTCATAACGTAATCCGGCCTATTTGTAGGCTCGGTGTATTTCATAACGTAATCCGGCCTATTTGTAGGCTCGGTGTATTTTCCTTACATAACATTTTCAAACCATCTTTTCACTTCTTCTTAAGTCGTCATAACAACTTCCCATAAAGCTATTATAACAACCTTTCATTTTAGAGAACTTAAGACACTTTTATTCTTACAACATTAGGAAAACTAGATCCAAAATACTACATACATACATCTTAAAAGAATCATAGAACTCCTTTCTTTTTAAAGCTCAAGTCACATACTCTTTTGGAAACCATCTTCTTAACTTTTGAAATAAATTAAGAAGCCATACTTTGTAAAATTAAGCCATTTCCACTTATAAAATCAAGGCTTATAGCCTTAACACCTAAATAGCATACACTCTTTCAAATCATGTCGCTTATACTTTAGAAATCAAGTCCCATAACTTGAAAAATAAAGTTTCATAATCCTTTAAAGAAAATCAAAGTTCATAGTCTTAAAACTTCATAACATACATTCTTTAAAGTCCATTTACTTATACTTGTAAAATCATGTCATCTACACTTTTAAAACCAATCCCTTTTCACATATAAATTCAAGTCATTTTCAAACATAAAAATCAACTTACTTACTTTAAACAAATCAAGACACATAGCCTTTAAATCAAATCTCATAATTTCCTAACCATTCTTACTAACGTCTCATAAGACCTAGTAAGGACTTAGGACAATTTAAACATACTTTAACTTAGATTCAACAATGTAAATACTTAACTACAGAGTAGAAGGAATCTTGAAATACTATCACATGGATATTTCATACGTAGGATCATGCCAAAGAAAGTAGAGGTTCACATACCTCGCGACGATTGTCGACAAGTAGCAAAATGCTCCAAAGTACTTCAACCTTGGCTATTCCATTCTTCAAGTAGGATACGCTAAACTTAGTACTTGACCTATCATGGCCTGGCGTCCATTAACCTCTTATTCAAGCGTAGAATATCCTAGGTGCTAAGTCACTAAATTCTACGGAAAATCGGACAGCACCTCCTTTGTTTCTACTCACTTTGCCACCTTTTTCAAGGTCGAATACAATAACCAAACAGCCCCAATTGGCTCACCACAATCTATAAGGTAGTCCAATACATATAATTAACAAACTATACAACTACTAGTCGATTTTGGCCATAATGAATACAACAATACCAATTCTTAACCAATTTCCAATTCAATCCCAATTGGTAGCATAACATAATGTCAAGTCGCATTTGATTATATCAACCATAATCTTCAAGTAATTAACATGCGACTATTCTAATAACGACCAAATTGAAATCCAACTTAACATGGCTTACATTACATTTCGGATTTCCAAGGCTACAATCAATCTATAATCCTTATAAACTTCAACTTAACAACTTCATGCTAGCAACATGTAAAGCTAACAACAACAATATAAATTATAATCTTGTAACACCTTAAAAGACAAGATTATACCTTAACGATTCTTAATCGATTCCAAATCCAGTCGCTCCTTAGTAGTTTAGAGCCTCTCCAAGACACTTCAATCTTGTTGAGACCCTTAGAACCATACCAACAACTATCCTTCAAACTTCCAATCCAAAACCTAGAAAGCCACTAGGTTTTCACTTTGCGACTATCTGAAAACTCTCTTTTCCGGGATTTTCTATTGAGATACACTTACATAACACTCATGAACCTTGGTTTAAAGTGTGGAGTTAAATGGACAAGAAACAAATTTTTTTCTTCCTTTCCTATAGTGAACCCGAGAGCCTCCTCCAAGAGTTCTTCAAATTTTCAAGAAAAATGGCTAAGTGTTGGCTCTCTCTTGCTACTAGTAGTGTAATAAAGGGTCATGGAGGGACAAGATGTAACCAAATGAGTGGTTTAGATGAAGTCTTACAAAATATCAAGACTAATTGACCTTTGACTTAGTCAACATTCTCATGCCACAACTTGCAAGACATTGGTCATCCAAGACTTATGGTAAATGACCATATTGGCCATGCCTAAATTCGACCAAGGCATCATAAGGGGGGGTGACACGTGTCGCCCTCCCATTCGTCACAATAATACGTTTTCCCGAAAATTTCATAATTCCGATAAAATTTTACAAGTCTCAAATCTTAACACTTGTGAGTTTCTTACTTACGTTCTTAAAACATGTCCTGTAAATACGGGGTGTAACATTTGCTCAGGATCGACATATAATCTTGGATAATTTTGGGCTTATCGAGGTAATGATCTTTGTCCCCCTATTGTAATTGGATATTACATGTTGTAGTAATGTATAGTTGAGTATATTATATGTAGAATGAATATGGATATGAATTGAACTGTATTTACATAGAATTTGTATTCTGATGAGCTTGTTGTATTATTGTGGAGTAGAATTGTACGTCAGGTTAGGCGTGTAACCCCGGGATTGTTGGTTTGGTAGCGAGGCCTCGTTAGAGGAGGAGATTTATGTGGTGGCGGGGAGGTCTTTGAATTTTCCGTAGAATAAAGAACACGGTACTTAGAATTGTTCTCTGAAGAGAGCTAGAAGTTAATAAACGTTTTATGGCCATTATAGGTTGAAGTACTACGAGTAGCATATTCTACTTGAAGGGTGGAAAAGGCTAGCGGGATTATAGTTACGTGGAGCGTTTTGCTAATTGTCGATAATCGTCGAGGTATGTGAACCTCTTCCTATCCTTTCTAGCATGATATTTGTGAAATATATTTAGTGCGGTAGACGCACGTGTGTTTAAAGGAAGTTGATTTTCCTTTTGTGTCCTTGACTTGATTCCAAAGTTAAGTGACTTGTTATGAAATATTAAGGACTTGAATTATGTTAAAAAGTCATAAAACCTCACTCATGAGCAATGGGTGTGTGGTCTTTTAAAGAATAAAGCTACCTTGATTTCGAAAATAAGAATGGTTTTATCATTGGATTTAAAATGATAACTTGACTTATAAACAACTTGATTTTGGGAAAGGAGAAGTACCTTGATTTAACGGTATGGTTTTTTCTTAAGATTGGTTTAAAAAGAAGGTATGGAAATTGTTTTGGTTTTACTTTGATGTCTTTTGACTTGAGTTTTAAATAATAAGAATCTTGAAGTATTTCAAAAGAGTTACGAATCATTTTTGAAAGAAAAGAAATACTTGGTTTTAAAAGCTTAAGTGTTATACTAGCTTTATGGGAAGTTAGGTATAACGACTTAAGGAAGATAGAAGGAACGGTTTACTTATTTGTTTATGAAAGTCTTGTATTGATTTCTGGAAAGTGTAGTAAGATGGTTTGATAAATAAACATGTTACGATGCTACGTGTGTTAGTGTCTTGTGATGTTTGTGTGAGGGGGTTATTCTTGTTGTGCTTACGTTGTTAAACGATAAGCCCGTTGTACTGCTATTATATCACATACCCCCCTGACTTGTTATGATGCCGAGGACTTGCCACCCTCGATGCGAGGAATACCTCATGCGGGTCTGTGTGACCTATGCGGAGCTGCGGGAGTTCCAGGATTGATCATTCCGGGTGTGTTATCCCGATGCGAGGAGTGCCTCATGCGGTCTGTGTGACTATGCGGTCTATGTGACTATGCGGACTGCGGGAGTCCAGGAGGATGCCGCGGGTTAGCTACCCCCGATGCGAGGAATACCTCATGCGGGTCTGTGTGACCTATGCGGACTGCGGGAGTTCCAGGATTAGGCACGCATAATGATACTATAGGCGATTGGCCTTGCCCGATCATTAGCGGCCTAGAAAAGACCAGTTACATTATATCTATTTTTGCTCTTGTTTATGTTGTGTACTATGCGGTTGAATTAGTTGTATTTGTAAGTGGTTTTAAAGATACTTTGATTTCATTTGATGCTACGGTTTCACATACTTGGTACTTGTTGTGCGACCTCCTTGAGGCTGCGTTCATTCCTCGGTAGAGGTACGCGATCGTCGATCCTCGCTCATAGGATCACGGTTCAGCGTTTTGGGAAGCTCGTTTCTCGGAGGCTTATCTTTAGTATAGTCCTGTTGTTGTAGGTACTTAAATTGAGGGTATGGCGAGCCACTGTCGTCGTTGTTATTATAACATTCGTAGAGTGCAGAGTAATCTTGTTGTGGGCGAGTTTGTAAAGGGATATAGCGTTGGGTTCAAGTTTTATTTATATATTGAAAGGTAACCGTTTTGGTTGCTTTGTTTTCTTATTTCATTATTGTATATCTTGTTTCATGTGTATGTTTTATATTCCGCTGATTTTCTCGATGTTGTATCACTAGGGTGCGGGTAAGGCACGATCCACGGGCAGGTTCGGTCGTGACAAAAGTGGTATCGAGCGATTAATCCTCGGAAAGTGTCTCTGACCGTATCTAGTAAGTCTTGATTATCGGTGTGTTGTGCACCACACCTATAATCGAGGAGGCTGCAGGATATTTAGGATTGGTTTCCATTCTTCTCACTCTGAGATCGTGCCTTAGAGTGCATGTTATAGGTTGGACTCCTCCGCGTATTCGTATGTGCTAGTTATGCCTCTGACACGAGCAGAGCCCGAAGAGCGGCGCAGAGGAGGCTGCAGTAGCACGAGAGGGTTACGAGGCACGGGCCCGATCATTATCCGAGACAGCGCCGTTCGGGAGTTCTGCGGCGCTAGCCCCAGGAGAGTTTAGAAGCGATGCGATTGTCACGACCGAACGGGGCGTGGTAGTGCCTTACCGGGCACCCAGTAGACATACATCGAGTAATCGTGGAACAAACACAACAATATGAGATAACAGAAGTATAAAACAATAATCTGTGAAAACTTGCCTTTTGGCATATATATAAATGACAACTTTTAACATGAACAGTTTAATCCTTTTTACAAACCACGCCACGCGATCTCTGACCCAGAATGATATGACAACAATGGCGGGGCGGGGCCCACCAAACCACGAATGTAAACACTTACTACGACGGGGACTACACTGATAAGCCTCGGAGAAACGGAGCTTCCCAACGGCTTGTGACCACGAGCTAGGATCGGCGGCGGTGTACCTGACTGCGGCATGAAACGCGGCCCCGAAAGTCGATAACAATGCGAGTATGTGAAACTAAAAATCGCAAATGAAATCATAATAGTCTATAAAGCGAGGAGACATGTATGATAACCAAACTACGGTTTACAATAACTAAGCGGTCATATCAAGTCGAGGACTCACGCCTCAGTCATCGCGAAAGAACATAATGATGGGTCTCGCCACAACATCAATCGTGCGTGGGACACATTCTCATTGCGGCGGTTTATGATATAAAAGTTCCAAGGAACACACATGAACACCAGTCCCACGTGCCATAATAACACCGCACGGGGTAAGTGCGAAGGCATAACCGACTACTAACACCCCAGCGTACCAACAAGGTCATGAAGCGTATCATAAGATCTGTCTGGGCCGTCACATGATCAAAGGCGGCCACTTGCCCGCGGTATCTAATGCGCGTCTAGTCACGGAACTTCCGCGACTCGCATAGGCCAATCTCATCGGCCGCGTAGGCATCCCCGCATCGGTAGCTCCCGGCATCGTCCCGGACGCGATCCGCGTAGCCACAAGGACCGCGTGCCCGTAAGGGCGTACACTAACACGGAACTCTCGTAGTTCCGCATAGGCCGGGACTGCGCGAGGTATTCTCGAATCATAGGTCCATCGACGCTGATCTACCCGCGTGGAGGCGCTTAACCCGGAATCATCTCAAGAGATGAATGCCACAATACTATCATAACGGCCCGATAGTTAATAAGCACAATCAAGAAACCCGCCGCTGAAACATCACAAGATACTAACACACGTAGCATCCCAACACGTTTACTTATCAACGCAATCAAGAAAGTATTACAAGGCTATCACAAACCAATACAATCAAGTTGTTCACACAAGGTACCTTCTACTATATGATTAACAAAATCGGGTTTTTATACCCAAGTACTTCCTACATCAACTCTTTAAAAGATCGTTACTTTCGCGATGTCACACAATACGTAGTATAAAATAGAGTGACTATCCTTTTAAAGTAAGTCAATTACTTCTCTTTGTAAAATCAAGTAGCAACATTCTTTTCCAATGATCAAGTTTGCCTAATTTCCAATGTTCAAGTTTCTCATTTTAGAAAGGTTTCGTAGTTCATAGTCTTATTCAATTAAGAATATAATTCTCTTTTAAACAATCGGAGAAACATAAGCCTTATATGTGAGTAGGACATTCTTGTTTATAACAATCTTATTACAGCAGCCATGATCTAGGAAATATCATTTTGTCTCATCTTAGCTTCTATGCAGATGGAAGTTTCTACTGGTTTTAATAATACTTAATTATTCAAAACATTTCCTTTTATTATTTGCGATGGTTTGTCGATACGTCCACGATTTCCAAAATCAGTAAAACGTTCTTAAGCCGTTATACCTAACTTCCCATAAAGCTAGTATAACTCTTAAGTTCTCAAAAACCAAGTATTACTTCTCTTTCAAAACGATTTCAGAAATCTTTTGAAATACTTCAAGTTCTTTATGATCACACATCAAGCCAGTTATAAACAAATCATTTTTTAAAAACCACAAAGTGTTTTCTTATCTACATAAAGCTGTTATAACCAACTTCCCATAAAGCCGTTATAACACTTTATGTTTTAAACCAATCGAATACATTTAGCACGTATGCGTCTACCGTACTACATAGTGCACACATATCATGCTAGAAGAGATAGGAAGAGGTTTACATACCTCGCGACGATTATCGACTAATAGCAAAATGCTCAGTACCTCAAGCCGTCGGCTACTCCTTAAGCCAAGTAGACGCGCCACACGTAGTACTTGACCTATAAGGCCACAGCGACATTAACATTTAGGTCTCATCGTAGAACTTTCTCTGAGAAATTTGTGACACCTCCCCATGACAGCGTAAACCTCCTCTCTAACGAGGTAGGCTACCAAGCCAACCGGGGGTTATACATCTAACCCTAGCGGGTACAATTCTACTCGCGGTACTACTACAAGTCTCTATGTCTGATCCTATGTAATTCTGATTCAGCACTATATATAGTATACTTCTACTATATAATCTAACAACATGTAATTTCCAATTACAATAGGGACAAGATAATTACCTCGATAAGCCCGTAATTATCCGAGTTTAATGTCGATCCTTAGCAAAGTTTTAGCTCGACTCAGGCGCTCCAACCCGCTCTAAACCACCCTTAGAAGTTCTAACCAACTTCACACAATACTCCAACGGACTATGGAGATTTTCCTAGGGTTTCGGTTTTGTGTGGGAAGTATAATAGTATTTACGGGCTTTTCGTAAAGGTATAACCTTAGAATACAACAAGGTATAAGGCTAAGGTAATTTGGGCATAACAACAATACTTTTGAGAGCATTTCTACCAAGAGGGGTATTTATCGAAAACACTAGGCTAGGGGGTACCCAGCAGTTGCCACAAAGGGAGAGGGGAGGCTCTCGGCCACAAAGGCCTATCTAGGGAGGGCTCTTGGGCGAGAGTCAAACAAGAGGAGAGGGAGGATTTTAACACTTAGGAAATATTTGGAATGGATGAAGAAGTTCATCAACCTTAGAGGGTATTTATAGCACAAGCCAAGGCGACCAATGGCGAAGATCTGCCAAGTGCCTGCAAGTGTAGGGCAAGATTCACCCGTGTGTCTGTGACTTGCACACAAAATATCTACCAAAAATATCTCCCACTTGCCTTCCCAAATCGTCCGTGCCGCCCGCTTTGCCCCAATGAGAGGGTGCGAGTGCCGCCTCTCGTTGGTCCAAAATGTTCGTCTCTCGGAAAAATCCATAAAATACTAAATGACATAGCGGAAATTCCCTACGAAAGTGTGAAAGCGTTTAGTCGAAAAGCGACTCTAGCAGGGTGTTGTGCACAAACATATTTCGGCCCAAAGGTGCCACATGGGGTGACACGTGTCGCCTCGATTAGATCAAAAATATTTCGTCTTAGAAAATATCCAGCGGCCAAAATCTCAAAATCAAAGCGGGCCCCACAAAACCGTAAATTTCACGTGGGCCCGTGACCATTCAGAAAATAAAATTCCATAATTCTCTAATATTCGGAAGTCAGAATACCAAATCACGGGAATCGATTCCCGTTAACGAACCTTTTCCTTCACAAAACCGGAAACTTTTAGTGGAAAAATCGCCTCTTTCTTCTTTTCCAATCTTTACGCCGTATTCTCAAATGCGTGCGTCCTCGCATACATACCACGGAACTACGGGGTATTACATTCTCCCCTTAGAAACATTCGTCGAATGTTCCTTCTAATCTCAAGCGAACACGTGCGTGCGATTATAGTCTTCTACTATACTTACGAAACAATCCTGCCACGGTGGCCATGGAAACACTGCGCAAACTTACATCTAAGTCCACGAGGAAACACCTCTACATCACCACAAATAATACTACTTTTGTCACTTTGTCGCGAGCCTTGCTCGACGACCCAACAAATGGTACCGGCTGCGTGCGATCACGAAGGCTGTTGTACACTCGGATTCTTATCACGCTACGATCTCGCTTTAGTATCGAAAACTCGGGGTTACTATCTCTAACGTGGTCATCATTAGCGGGAACATTACGGATGGATCTTGATACTTTCGAACATAACAATCTGAAAGACGGACGTCCTTCCTCCTAAGTCGGACGGCAAATGCTAACATATAGGCAACGGCCTATTCTTCACATGAACTCACAAAGGCCCAAGTAACTCGGGCTAAGTTCATACATTTCCAAAACTCGTCACACCACCGCGGGTGGTACTTTCAAGAAGACCGACCGTCGGCACAGAACTCTAGCGTCGTCGCCGATTATCATACGATTCCTCCGGTGTCGAACTCGCGCAGACAAGCTTCGCACTATCCACGATCTGTGGAACAAGCTGAACCAACTATCGAACCACGACATCGAACCAATCGGCCGCGCTTGCATTTCTGCCCTACAAGGCGTCACAAGGCGACATCCGAACAACGAAATGGTAGCTTAAACACTCCAACCGGAGACAACGATCCTCGCGGCTACCCCGAAATCAAAACAACGGCGGGGCGAATGCGTCTGAGGAGACTCACTGAGTTCTAGCCTGCTCGTACAAACTCGAGAAGAGAAACAGTAGTACCACAGGCTCCATCCGTCATAAGGTGAAGGTAGGCACCCCGTGCAACCTCACAACCTTTTCAGATAGCATCAACCTGCCGAGGGAACGACCCTGACCGAAGAACACGATAGGCTGCCCCCATCGGCCCGACCAGCGGTCGACGCGTCCACGAACTTGCCTGGCTAACTAAACATGGGCCTAACACCTCGTGACCCTAACACAAGAGGGACCACCACTGACCCCACCAAACCTACGGCGGGTTGACCCGCGCGTAGCCTCAACCACGACCGGCAAGGCGCAAAATACAATCTCCCCGAAGGAACAATCTTACTAAACACGTTACGAAAACAAGTCGGTCTTCTAAACTCGACTACCTTCTTTCAAAACACGCTACTCAGGGACTTATCACACGAACATAGCTCACGTGCACTATGCACTCCTATAAGGTCAAACATAACACTACACCTTTCTCGAGATGGCCTTATCTCTAAGGTCTTTCGTATAACACTCTAAGGCTCACACCTTCTCTATCCCCAAAATCTTACTCGGTTAACCGCGTGATTCCTAATCACAACTCACACACTTGCTATCGAGCGTAGCACTTAAGGTATACTCACCTTGAAAGTTACAGAAGGACGCGCTGCTCGGCCTCTTCTGCGCCCTTGGTTAACCCGTCGATCTCTCGTTTCTCGGCTGCTGCGTATAAGCACGTACGCAGGCCAAGCTCAAGCCTAAGCGAAGAATTACTCTTGACAACCCTCTTTTAGATAGTCCTCCGGACTCGCGGTACATCGGTATACTCTCGGTAGCCAAATCTATAGCTAATGTGAGGTTGTCGCCAGCAATCTATATTCTCTGTTCGGTCGTGGCTGAAGGTTCAAATATCATGGCGCGATGAGGCTGCCGTCGCCGTGCTTAAACTCTCTTTGGGGCTAGTGGCGTCGCGAAATCCCGAATGAAGCACTACCTAGGTAATGATTGGGCTGTGCCTCGCCACCCTGAACTCTACTCGCGACTCTGTTTGCCTTGCCTCCCGGGCGGGTTGCCTCGCGGAGGCATGGCGATAAGGAAAAGATTTCGTCGGAGGTTCACTTACAACACACTCAAGGCACGATCTCGAGTGAGAAGAATAGAAACCAATCCTAAATATCCTATAGCCTCACGATTATTGATGTGGTGCACAACACGCGATAATCAAGACTCTCTGGATACGATGCGTAGACACTTTCAGAGGATTAGCGCTCGATACCACTTTTGTCACGACCGACGGGGCGTGGTCGTGCCTTACCGGGCACCCAAGTAGACATACATCAGTAATCGTGAACAAACACAACAATATGAGATAACGAAGTATAAAACAATAATCTGTGAAAACTTGCCTTTGGCATATATATAAATGACAACTTTTAACATGAGCAGTTTAATCCTTTTTACAAACCACACTTGCATGATACTACGGACCTCAAGAATGATATGACAACAATGGCGGGACGGGGCCCAAACCACGAATGTAAACACTTACTCTGACGGGGACTACACGTGATAAGCCTCGGAGCGGAGCTTCCCAATGACGTGACCAGAGCTAGGATCAACGGCGGTGTACCTCGACTGCGGCGTGAACGCGGCCGAAGGAGTCGATAACAGTACCGAGTATGTGAAACTAAAAATACTGCAAATGAAATCATAATAGTCTATAAAGCAGGAGACATGTATGATAACCAAACTACAGTTTTACAATAACTTAGCAGTCATATCAAGTCGAGGACTCGCGCCTCAAGTCATCACCAAAGAACATATGATGGGTCTCACGCCCGCAACATCAATCGTGCCCGTGGGACACATTCCTCACTGCCGGCAGTTTATGATATAAAAGTTCCAAGGAACACACATGAACACCAGGTCCCACCTGTGCCATAATAACACCGTACGGGGTAAGTACGAAGGCATAGCCGACTACTAACACCCACAGTACCAACAAGGTCATGAACTGTATCATAAGATCTGTCTAGACCGTTACATGATCAAAGGCGGCCACTTGCGCGATATCTAATGTGCGCGTCTAGTCTGGAACTTCCGCGACTCGCGCATAGGCCAATCTCATCGGCGCGTGGCATCCCCGCGTCGGTAGCTACTCCGGCATCGTCCCGGACTTCGCGATCCGCGTAGCCACAAGGACCGCATGCCCGTAAAGGGCGTACACTAACACGGAACTCGTAGTTCCGTAGGAGCCCCGGGACTGCGTAGGTATTCTCGAATCATAGGTCCATCGACGCTTTGAGTCTACCCGCGTGGGCGACTTAACCGGAATCATCTCAAGAGATGAATGCCACAATACTATCATAACGACTGATAGTTAATAAGCACAATCAAGGAAACCCTTCACACAAACATCACAAGATACTAACACACGTAGCATCCCAACACGTTTACTTATCAACGCAATCAAGAAAGTATTACAAGGCTATCACAAACCAATACAATCAAGTTGTTCACACAAGGTACCTTCTACTATATGATTAACAAAATCGGGTTTTTATCCCCAAAGTACTTCCTACATCAACTCTTTAAAAGATACGTTACTTTCACAATGTCACACAATACCCGTAGTATAAAATAGAGTGACTATCCTTTTAAAGTAAGTCAATTACTTCTCTTTGTAAAATCAAGTAGCAACATTCTTTTCCAATGATCAAGTTTGCCTAATTTCCAATGTTCAAGTTTCTCATTTTAGAAAGGTTTCGTAGTTCATAGTCTTATTCAATTAAGAATATAATTCTCTTTTAAACAATCGGAGAAACATAAGCCTTATATGTGAGTAGGACATTCTTGTTTATAACAATCTTATTACAATGACCATGATCTAGGAAATATCATTTTGTCTCATCTTAGCTTACATGCGGATGGAAGTTTCTCTTTGGTTTTAATAATACTTAATTATTCAAAACATTTCCTTTTATTAACATTGCGGTGGTTTGTCGATACACATCCCGATTTCCAAAATCGAGAAGCGTTCTTAAGCCGTTATACCTAACTTCCCATAAAGCTAGTATAACTCTTAAGTTCTCAAAACCAAGTATTACTTCTCTTTCAAAACGATTTGAAATCTTTTGAAATACTTCAAGTTCTTTATGATCACACATCAAGCGATTATAAACAAATCATTTACCTTTTAAAAACCACAAAGTGTTTTCTTATCTACATAAAGTCATTATAACCAACTTCCCATAAAGCCGTTATAACACTTTATGTTTTAAACAATCGAATACATTTAGCACGTATGCGTCTACCGTACTACATAGTGCACACATATCATGCTAGAAGAGATAGGAAGAGGTTTACATACCTCGCGACGATTATCGACTAATAGCAAAATGCTCAGAGTACCTCGAGCCGTCGGCTACTCCTTAAGCCAAGTAGAGCGCCACGTAGTACTTGACCTATAAGGCCACAAGTGACTTATTAACATTTAGGTCTCATCGTAGAACTTCTCTGAAATTTGTGACACCTCCCCCAACAGCGTAAACCTCCTCCTCTAACAGTAGGCTACGAAGCCAACGGGGGTTATACATCTAACCTAACGGGTACAATTCTACTCCACGGTACTACTACACAAGTCTCATGTCTGATCCTATGTAATTCTGATTCGACTATATATAGTATACTTCTACTATATAATCTAACAACATGTAATTTCCAATTACAATAGGGGACAAGATAATTACCTCGATAAGCCCATAATTATCCGAGTTTAATGTCGATCCTTAGCAAAGTTTTAGCTCGACTCAGGCGCTCCAACCAGCTCTAAACCACCCTTAGAAGTTCTAACCAACTTCTACACAATACTCACGGACTATGGAGATTTTCCTAGGGTTTCGGTTTGCTGTGGTGGGAAGTATAATAGTATTTACGGGCTTTTCGTAAAGGTATAACCTTAGAATACAACAAGGTATAAGGCTAAGGTAATTTGGGCATAACAACAATACTTTTGAGCATTTCTACCAAGAGGGGGTATTTATACGAAAACACTAGGCTAGGGGTACCCAGCCACACCACAAAGGGGAGAGGGGAGGCTCTCGGCCACAAAGGCCTATCTAGGGAGAGGGGGGGGGGCTCTTGGACGAGAGGCAAACACGAGGGGAGAGGGAGGGATTTTAACACTTAGGAAATATTTGGAATGGATGAAGAAGTTCATCAACCTTAGAGGGTATTTATAGCCTGAGCCAAGGCGACCAATGGCGAAGATCTAGCCAAGTGCCTAGCAAGTGTAGGGCCAGATTCACCCGTGTGTCTGTGACTTGCACACAAAATATCTACCAAAAATATCTCCCACTTGCCTTCCCAAATCGTCCATGCGCCCACTTTGCCCACCAATGAGAGGGTGCCAAGTCCGCCTCTCGTTGGTCCAAAATGTTAGTCTCTCGGAAAAATCCATAAAAATACTAAATGACATAGCGGAAATTCCCTACGAAAGTCGTGAAAGCGTTTACGAAAACGACTCTAGCAGGGTGTTGTGCACAAACATATTTCGGCCCAAAGGTGCCACGTGGGGTGACACGTGTCGCCCCGATTAAATCAAAAATATTTCGTCTTAGAAAATATCCAGCGGCCAAAATCTCAAAATCAGCGGGCCCCACAAAGCGTAAATTTCACGAGTGGGCCCAGCGTGACCATTTCGAAAATAAAATTCCATAATTCTCTAATATTCCAGAAGTCAGAATACCAAATGCAGGAATCAATTCCCATTAACGAACCTTTTCCTTCACAAAAACCGGAAACTTTTAGTGGAAAAATCGCCTCTTTCTTCTTTTCCAATCTTTACGTGATTCTCGTGCGCACGTCCTCGCATACATACCACGGAACTACGGGGTATTACAGTAGCTCGAGACCACGATACCGAGCCTCTAGTCCCAGGGAGCGAGAGGATATGAGTTCTGAGGATGGCCCGATTACTAGCCGGGTTGTGGCTAGGGATGAGGAGAGCGAGTCGGAGGTTCCGTAGTACGATGAGTTCACCCTAGATCCGATAGTTGAGATTTGGGACTTCGAGTTGTGGTCCACCCGAGTTCCATGGATTGTGGCGAGGAAGATCATCAGGAGTTTATTCGACAGTTGCAGCAGATCATGAAAGTGATCAAGACCTCAGAGGTATTTTCTTACACACTTCTTGCCCTCGCAGATGAGGAGAGCTCGGGAAGATAGGTTTATGATGTTGAGGTAGAACGGGCGGACGGTTCGGGAATACAGTATAAAGTTTGACTCATTGGCTCATTATGTCCCCGCTTTAGTGGCAGACATGGAGGATAGTGTGCTGCAGATATGTCACAGACTTGACGATTATTTTTACAAAGGGTTGTACAAGAGTAGCTCTTGATCGACATGGACATTGCGCGTCTGACAGCTTACGCGCGAGGAACGTAGAGATCGGCGGATTAACCAAGATCGAGAAGAGGGCGAGCAGCAAGGTCGCTGGTAACTTTCGAGGCGGACCTTCTCAAGAAGCGGGTTATGCGCCTCCGCCCGATCTGAGTGGTCCTCCGGACTTCAAGACGCGTTCGGTATTTACGAGTTGGTCGAACTCGGGGTTTAGTTCACAGATTTACATAGGTTTTAGCCAGCCAGATTCAGTTTTCCCTCAGTGTTCACTTTGTGGTAGGCGTCACTCCGGGAAATGTCGTCTTTTTACTAATGCTTGTTTTACCAACGGCCGTCAGGGCCATGTAAGGAGAGAATGTCCTAGTAGGAGGGATACAGGTGGGATGACTTAGCCTACCAAGTCAGTTGCGGATTCAGTAGGTCGGAGAGAAAGGGGTGTTAGCCAGAGGAGGCCGCCCCCATCTCGGTAAGGTCGTTGTGGTAAGTGTTCTTATGGGGAGTGTCGTGCTACTTAGATAGCTTATTAGGCTTGCGGCCAGCAGGGCCATTGTGCGAGAAATTGTCCGAACGGAGGTGGCGCGAAGGTTACGACTCAGCCTTCGGGATCAGTGGCTGGTTCGTCACCGTCTATAGTTATGCGCCCAGCAGAGCAGGATTTGATTAGAGCGGCAAAGGGAAAGTGAGGTAGTAGTTGCAGAGATATCTTCAGCCTTAAGAGACTTGTTTAGGTCGTTATGGTAGATACATGTGGAGTGCTATGTTCGGTTAGCATTGTGTAAGTTATGATTAGAAAACATAGGTAGTTGAAAAGGGTAAGTCTGGGGACGAGAAAATGGGGAGCCGTAGAATTTATAACAGTTGGGACCTTAGATGCAAGGCCGTCTTGGGTGGATGATTTTACGGTTGGTCTTTGTCGAAGTACTTGGTATGCGTGATATATATTGTGGGATAATTCCCTGGGTAGTGTGAGATGGAAGTGGTAGCTTCCATGACGTGAATTGGTAAGATTGTTTCGGATCGGAGAACGAGAGTTTAGTACGAAGTGGGTCGGGTTGAGGACATATCGCGAGTCAACCCGCAGCCCGGAAGGTGGTGGGGTCAGTTCGAGGTGGTCCCGCTAGATGATAGGGTCACGAGGGTGTTAGGCCAAAGTTTAGGTAACCATCGTACGTGTTTGTGGATGCGTTCGCCCGATGTAGGGCCGATGGGGTCAGCCATCTTGTCTTTTAGTCGACCCATTTACTCGCGGAGGTTATGCGAGATGTTATCAGGAAGGTTGTAAGGCTACACGGGGTTCCTACTTTTATTTATGGCAGGCAGTGGAGCCCAGTTTATGGCTATTTCTTGTTCGGGAGGTTTTACCAGCGGGGTTGGGAACTTCGGGTGAGTCTCGATGTGCATTCACCGGGCGGCGGACGAACAAAGCGTTTTATCCGCACATTTGAGGATAGGTTCTGGGGCGGTGTTTTGATTTGAGGGTAGTGTGAGGATTATTTGCCTCTTGTTGAGTGAGTATTATATAGCTACCATTTTAGTATTTGGATGGCCTTATGAAGCCTTGTATGGGCGGAAGTGTAGGATTCTTGGTTGGTTCGATGTTGGCAAGGTTCGGATAGTTGGTCCATACTTGTTTTGGCGGGATGTGGATAAGGTGAAGCCTATCCAGAAGAAGTTATTAGCTGCTCAGAGTCAACAGAAGTCGTGTGGATAATCGGCGTCGACACTTAGAGTTCAGGTTGACGGTAGGTCTTCTTGAAGGTTCCACCCCGGAAGGGTGTGACGAGATGTGGAAGCGAGGAAACTTAGCGAAGTACTGGGCCTTTCGGATCGATGTAGAATAGGCGGGTTGCCTATAAGTTAGCACTGCCGTCCGACTTAGGAGGCAGTACGTCCGGTATCCCATGATGCTATGTTTCGGAAGAGTATCGGAGATCCATCCAGAGTGTTCCCAGTTAATGATGACCAAGTTAGAGATAGTAACCCCGAGTTTTGGAGAAGCTGAAGCAATGGCGAAATGTGGTACGTATAGTAGGAAGAATTCGAGCGTACGAGGAGGGTACGACGAGTAAGGGAAGAAGCGAGCATATGTTATGAGAATAGAAGTGATCATTTCTTGTGTGAAGAAAGTATCCTTGGGACCATAGGTGGAGCTAATGGTATTGTTATACGATTAGAGGTGATTCTTCGTTGGCTTGGATGTGAGTTTTTGTGCGTATGTGGTATTATGGCCAGGTGTGGCATAATTGGTTTTGTAAGTATAGTAGTGAATACTATACCGGTGCTTGTGTGATTAGAGACTTAGAAGGAACATTCGGGACGAATGTTTCTAAGGGGGGAAGAATGTTACACCCCGTAGTTCCATAGTATGTATATGAGGACGTATGTACGATAATACGACATTAAAATTGGAAAGGAAGAAAGATGTGATTTTTCGACGGAAAAGTTTCCGGTTTTTGTGAAGGAAAAAGGTTCGTTAATGGGAATTGGATTTCCAGATTCGGTATTCGGACTTCTGGGATTATTTTAGAAGTATTAGGATTTTATTTCCGGAATTGGTCACGGTTTTGTGGGGCCCACTTTATTTTCGGATTTTTGGCATTACGGATTTTTTCGAGAGATGAAATATTTTGGACCATTAGGAGGGCGACATGTGGCACCCTTAGGTGGCATGTTGGACGAAATAGTAGGCAAGTGGCCAAGTCAAATAGTCAAGTCTTGGAAGATATTTTCTTTGGGTTAGTGGGAGTAGGTTTGGGGCGTTTTTGTGGGCAAGTGGGGGAGGCCTCTTGGACGGTTTTCTTGAGCATATGGATGGCCACATGGCTCATTGTTGTGGTGGACATATGTCCCAATGTTGTGGTGGACATATGTCCCCATGTTGTGGTGGACACTTGGTGGAAGACTTCACTTGAACAAGCTACCTAATCTACACCCTCCACTTGCTTGAATCTTGGCCCTTCATTGTTCTATAAATACCCCCCCTCAAGTGCAAGACTTCTTCATCCATTAAACATTTTCCAAGTCTCAAAACTCCCTCCCCTTTGAGTAGTTCGTCCAAACACCTCCCCCTTCCCAGCTCTCGTCAATGCAAGTCCCCATTAGAAAAGTTGTCTTAGTATTGTTACTATGCCAAAATACCTTAGCCTAAATCCTTGTAATTTTCCTAAGTCACCTCCATACTAAAAGCCCGGAAATACTACTTTATTTCCTTTAGTCACAAAACGAAACCCTAGGAAAATCTTCATTGTTGGTTGAAGTATTAAGTAGAAGTGTTTAGAAACTTCTAAGGGTTTCTTGGAGCGAATTGGAGCGTACAGAATAGGAGCTAAACCTTGCTCAGGATCGACATATAATCTTGGATAATTTTGGGCTTATCGGTAATGATCTTTGTCCCTATTGTAATTGGATATTACATGTTGTAGTAATGTATAGTTGAGTATACTATATGTAGAATGAATATGGATATGAATTGAACTGTATTTACATAGGATTGTATTTACAGTAGACTTATTGTATTATTGTGGAGTAGAATTGTACACGTCCGGTTAGACGTGTAATCCCCACTGGGATTGTTGGTTTGGTAGCAGTCCTCGTTAGAGGAGGAGATTTATGTGGTGGCGGGGGGGGAGGTGCTGCCGAATTTTCCGTAGAATAAGGAACCTGGTACTTAGAATTGTTCTACGAAGAGAGCTAGAAGTTAATAAACGTTTTATGGCCATTATAGGTTGAAGTACTACGAGTAGCATATTCTACTTGAAGGGTGGAAAAGGCTAGCAGGATTATAGTACTGTGGAGCGTTTTGCTAATTGTCGATAATCGTCGCGAGGTATGTGAACCTCTTCCTATCCTTTCTAGCATGATATTTGTGAAATATATTTAGTGTGGTAGACGCACGTGTGTTTAAAGGAAGTTGATTTTCCTTTTGTGTCCTTGACTTGATTCCAAAGTTAAGTGACTTGTTATGAAATATTAAGGACTTGAATTATGTTAAAAAGTCATAAAACCTCACTCATGAGCAATGGGTGTGTGGTCTTTTAAAGAATAAAGCTACCTTGATTTCTAAACATAGTCAACAAACCTCTTATACCAAGCCTGTGGAGACTGCTTAATCTCATATAAGGACTTCTTCAATAAACAAACATAATTAGGATATCTAGTATCCCTAAACCCCAAGGGCTGATGCATATACAATGTCTCTTTGAGATCACCATGTAGGAAAACATTATTCACATCTAGCTGATAAATAGGCCATGATTTCGAAAGAGTCAAGCTGAGCACAGTACGAATGGTATTCGGCTTGACCACCAGGCTAAACGTCTCAGCACAATCCACACCAACCTGCTGAGTCTTACCATCACCTACAAGCCGAGTCTTATGCCTTGCAAATGAACCGTCAGAATTTTCCTCATGAGCAAAAATCCACACAGACCGAATAATATTAACACCAGATGGACGGGGTACCAACTCCCACTTCTTATTATCAATAAGAACATTATATTCATCAGTCATTGCGATTTTCTAATTAGGGTCATTTAAGGAAGACACGTGATTACGGGGTAAGGGTCATTTATGAACATTAGAATTCAAATTAAAATGTCTTTTTGGTTTAAAAATACCCCTTTGATTGCGGGTGACTGGACCATAACTCGGGGCTGGATTGGATGAATTTTGGGAATTTTTTGCAGGCATTTGTGGCTGGACCGCCGGAGGCACCGGGGTCTAGGGTCGAGGCGCCTTCATTCCAGTGACTATTGGAAGTTTGGCGCCGCGACGTTTCCCTAAAGAGCCGCGGCGCTGATGACGATGAAAAAACCGGTTGATCACTGGAAGTTTGGAGCTGCGGCGCCTCCCCGAAGGGTCGCGGCGCTGAAGAAGGAGGTACTGGAATTTGGTTACTGCCTGGTAGGCGCCACGTCGCCTCCCGTAAGGGCCGCGACACTGGAGACGAACTTTGGGACAGATCCGAAAAATGACGGATAATATAGTGGGAGATATCATCATCCGAAAACTCATACGAACTAGACACAAGTTTTTCTATTTTAGAAAAAAGAAATTGGGACTCATCAAAGATAACATGATGACTAATGATTATTCGTTTCGAAGACAAATCAAAACATTTATAACCACGGTGATTTGACGGATAACCCAAAAACACACAAGGGGTAGAACGTGCACATCACGACCGTTCGGGCAGTGTTGGTGCCTTACGCACCCAAGTAGTCATACATCAGAGTAATCAGCGGAATATAAAAAGAGACAAGAAACATTATGAAAAGAGAAACAGTTTATCTGATGAAAAGCTTGCCTTTCGGCATATATATATAACCCAAGTTTTGCAGTTACATCCCAACTGTACAATAGGACTACAGACCTCTAAGGAAGTAAACAACTATGGCGGGACAGGGGCCGCCATACCACTGAATGTACACTATCTACAATACGGGAGATCATACCCAAGTAGAGCCTCGGAGAAGATGGAGCTCACGACACCAAAGCAAAGATCCTAAGGATGTGGATCTAGCACTCTTTGCCACCTGCGGCATGAGCGCCCCGAAGGAGGTCGATAACAGTACCAAGTATGTGAAAGCGTAAAGTACTTAAATGAAATCAAAGTATTTAAAACCATTTGCAAATACAATCGGTTCAATTGCACGTAGTGCCATATCACAAACAAGAACAATAATAGGTAAGCGTAATGAGTCTTTCCTAGGCGCGAATGATCGAAGCAAGGCCGATCGCCCATAGTATCATTATGCGAGCCTAGTCTGGACTTCCCGCGATCCGCATAGGTCACACTGAACGCCGCGTAGGTATTCCTCGCGTCGGGGTAGCTAACCCGGTACCCTCACGACTCTCGATCCGTATAGTCTCAATAGACCGCGTAGTCACACAGACCGCATAGGCGTCCGCGTCGGGCTAAAACACCGGAATGATCAATCCACGGAACTCCGCGACTCGCATAGTCATACAGACCGCGTAGGCCGTATAGACGCGTCAAGGTGTGAGCCCTCGGTATAATAAGTCAAGGGTAGGTGATATAATAACATTACAATGACTTACCGTTTAGCGCGTAAGCACAAGAATGACCCTTTTCACAACATCACAAGACACTAACACACGTAGTATCATAATATGTCTATTTATCAACAATTTTACTACACTTACAAATCAATACAAGGTTTTTATAACAAATAAGTAAAGCAGTTCCTTTTATCTTTCTTAAGTTGTTATACCTAACTTCCCATAAAGCTAGTATAACTCTTAGCTTTTTATTTAAAACCAAATATTTCTCTTACATTAAAAATGATTCGATATCAAGATTCTTATTATTGGGCTTAAGTCAAAAGACATTGCGTAATGATTATTCAGCTTAAGTCAAAAGACATTGCCGTAATTATTATTCGATTAACACGTATGCGTCTACCGTACTATATATATATCTTAAAATATCATGCTTAAGAGTATAGGAAGAATCACATACCTTCTCGAAAACCACCGCCAAGTCGAATATGTCGCGCGAGAGAATCGACTATAATAGTCAAATCGTCATCAGCGTCTGAACTATTACGTAAGCGATTCTAGCGGTGGGTTCTCTATTCTACGGAAATTTGGGCAACTTCCACTGCGTCAAGCTACTCAAGTCTCTTGTGAAAGCAGTCCATGTAAGTATAGTTCAATTATTCCTCTTTTAAACCCTTCTGCGTGATAACAGTTCAATTATTCTTTAATATCCTTCTAAGTATTTTATACTTATTCCTATACTTCTACTCTATGTATACTCTAATTACAAAGGAAGGATAAGTTTATTTACCTCGATAAGCCCAAAATTATCAAAGTTAAAAGTCGATCTGAGCAAGGTTTAGCTCTAATTTATGCGCTCAGGTAGCTCCAAGAACCTTAGAAGTTTCCAACAACTTCTGCTAAAATACTATACGGGATTTGGGCTAGGGTATTTTAGGAATAGTAACTACACTTGGAAGACAACTTTTCTACCAAGGGAGGGGTAGGTTTCGGCTAGGACTACTAGGCTAGAGGGGTGTTTGGCCAAGGCCTTCACAAGGAGGGAGTGTTGGGCGAAAATGCTCACAAAGGAGAGGGAGGATTTTTGACTTGGAAAGTTTGTTTGTGGATGAAGAACTCTTCATCTTAAGGGTATTTATAGGTCGAAAAGGCCAACCAATGGCCAAGATGATGCCAAGTGCAAGGCAAGTGTAGGGTGAGATTCACCCAGTGCCTTATCCATAAAATATCACAAATATCCTACCAACTCCAAGCCCTTCCAATCGGCCTATCGCCCACACATCCATCAATTAGAGGTGAAAAGTGTCGCCTCTCGTTGGTCCAAAGTGTTTCGTCTCTCGGAAAAATCCGCAAAAATTAGAAATGACATAGCGAATTTTCCAAGTGAAGTTTAGTAAAGCGTTTAGTCAAACGATTCTTTTAGTGAGTTGTGCCCAAAAACGTCCATGCCTAAACTTTAAGGCTAAACTTTCGCATGCCTCACGTACATACTCTGGAAATACGGTATAACATTCTCCTCGCCTTAGAAACATTCGTCGAATGTTCCTTCTGGCGATTAACGATAAAGCTTAAGCAGGTTTGCAAGTGCCACATGGCCACAAAATAACACTTAACAATTTGAAAATTAAGACTAGCAAGTAGGAAAGTAAGTTGCACGGAGGTGTAGAATAAGTGAGGATACCTGCGCCATTGTTATACCCGTATTTCCAGGTAATATGCGTGAGGGCGTGCGTCAAAGTTTAGCCTTAAAGTTTAGGCCTAGGGCGTTTTTGGGCACAACTCACACAAAGAATCGTTTTCCGACGAAGCGTTTTACAAGACTCGCGTAGGGTAAATTCGGCTATGTCATTTCTAATTTTTGCGGATTTTTCCGAGAGGCAAACATTTTGGACCAACGAGAGCGACTTGTCACCCTCTCGTTGATGGATGTGGGCGCAATAGGGCGAATGGATGAGCATGGAGTTGGTAGGATATTTGTGTAGTGGCTGGATAAGGACACTTGGGCAAATCCTCACCCTACACTTGCCTTGCACTTGGCTCCATCTTGGCCATTGGTTGGCCATGGCTTGACCTATAAATACCCCCCTTAAGATGAAGAGTTGTTCATCCACAAATTACTCTCCAAGTCTTGAAAATCCTCCCCTGTCCCGTGTGATCCTTTTCGTCCAACACCCCCTTCCTCTTGAAAGGCCTTGGCGAAACACCCCCTCTAGCCTAGTAGCCCCAGAAACCTACCCCTCCCTTGGTAGAAATGTTGTCTTCCAAGTATATTGTTATTCCTAAAATACCCTAGCCCAAATCCCGTATAGTACTTAGTAGAAGTTGTTGAAAACTTCTAAGGGTTCTTGGAGCTATCGGAGCGTTCAGACTAGGAGCTAAACCTCGCTCAGGATCGACGTTTATACTTGGATAATATTGGGCTTATAGAGGCTGTTACTCTGCGCGCGACATATTCGACTTGGCAGGTGGATTTCGCCAAGAAGGTATGTGATTCTTCCTATACTCTTAAGCATGATATATTTTAAATATATAGTACGGTAGACGTACGTGTGTTAACTGAATAATAATTACGGCAATGTCTTTTGACTTAAGCCTGAATAATAATTACGGCAATGTCTTTTGACTTAAGCCTGAATAATAAAGATCTTGAAGCATTTCAAAAGAATACTGAATCATTTTTAACAGAAGAGAAATATTTGGTTTTTAAACAAGAAGCTTAAGAGTTATACTAGCTTTATGGGAAGTTAAGTATAACGACTTAAGAAAGATAAAAGGAACAGTTTACTTATGTGTTTATAAAAGACTTGTATTGATTTCTGGGAAGTATAATAAGATGGTTTAATAAGTAGACATGATATGATGCTATGTGTGTTATTGTCTTGTAACGTTTGTATAAGAGGGTATTCTTGTTATGCTTATGTTGTTTAAACGATAAGTTGTTATGTTAGTATTATATCACTCACCTCTTGACATGTTACCGGGGGTTAAGCTGCCCTCCGATGCGGGGTAGACTCGGTGATGCAGGACGTGATTCGAGAATACCTCATGCGGGTCCAGGGGACCTATGCGGAGCTACGAGAGTTCCAGGTTAGTGTGCGGGGTTATACCTCATGCGGTCTATGCGGCCATGCGGACTACGAGTCCAGGACGATGCCGAGGAGTAGCTACCCTCGATGCGGGGTTATACCTCATGCGGGCCTATGTGAGTGGCCTATGCGGACTACGGGAGTCCAGGATTAGGCTTGTTAGGGAGTACAACGTTGAGTTTGATTCGTTGGCTCAATATGTCCCTGCGTTGGTAGAAGATATGGAGGACAGGGTGCATCGTTACGTCACCGGGCTAGATGATTATATGGTCGAGTCTTGTGCGGGTGTGGCTCTTCAGCCAGACATGGATATTACCCGCATGCAGGCTCATGCACTTGGCTGCGAGGAGCGTAGAGGTCGACTGGTTGGCGGCGTGAAGACCAGGACGGCATGGTCTTTTGGTGGCTATCGTGGTGGGCGGCCTCAGCAGCAGTCTAGATTTGCACCACGGCCCGGCTCGAGCACTCTGCCGTCCTCGGCCTGACGAGTATTCGAGGCGAACCGGGCCCGGGGCTTGAGCGTCGAGCGGCGGAGTGCGGCGATCGGGACCACCACCGATGTGGCGATGGTAGATCCCACCGGAGTTGTGGTGCGCTACGGAGCTTGTTTGATTGTGGCAGCCAGGTCACTGCGAGGAACCGTCCAGGCGAGCGGTGTAGATAGTAAGTCGACCTACGAGTTCTTCGCCGGTCTTCATCCTCGAAGCGATTACTCGCCCGGAGGGCAAGGTACTCATGGACCGGTGGGTCGCGGCAGGTCGTGGCGCGGTCCCTTCTAGCGGTCCTCGGAACGCATTTATGCCTTGTCCGGCGGATCGGGAGGCCTCACCGATGTCGTCCACGGTACCTTATCGGTTCGGATTTGATGTGTATGCCTTGATAGATCCGGGTTCTACTGTCCTATATATCTCCCTTATTGCTAGTAGGATAGGGATACGGCTGAGTCCATAGACCACTTTCGAGGTAGCTACGCCATTGGGTGATTCGGTGGTAGCTCGTCGGGTATTTAGGGCTTGTCCAGTGACCAGTTGCAGTCGTCAGACCCTAGCCGACTTGATAGAGTTGGACATGACTGATTTCGATGTGATCATGGGTATAGATTGGCTAGCTTCTTGCTACGCCAATGTAGACTGCAGGGAGAGAGTGGTGCAGTTCGATTTCTGAGGCCGGTTGTTGAGTGGGAGGGAAACACTGTGTCGCCGAGGGGTAGGTTTATTTCCTACCTCAAGGCTAGGAAGATGGTGCAGAAGGGGTATATTTACCATCTCATTCGGGTATTCGACGATCACGTGCGGTGCAGATTTTCGATCGATTCTGTAGTCGAGAGTTCCCAGACGTATTTCGGATGACCTCGGGTATCCTCACGAGAGGAGATAGAGTTTTATATCGATGTCTTTGCGGACACTCGGCCTATTTCCATTCCGCCATCTGAATGGCACCCGCCGAATCGAGAAGTGAAGGACGGTGAGAGATTTCTTGGAGAAGGGCTTCATCGGGCTAGCGTTTCTCCACAGGAGCACCGTATTGTTCGTGAAGAAGAAGGGCGGGGCCAGCGCGCATGTGTTGATTCTGGCGGTGAACAAGGTGACCATTAAACGAATACCCCTTCCCGGGATTGATGATTTGTTCGACCGGTTGCGAAGTGCGAGATGTTTCTCCAAGATTGATCTGCGATCGGGCTATCATCAGTGCAGTCGAGAGGTGGATGTCCCTAGAGTGCATTCGGACCCGATGCGGGCATTATGAGTTGAGGTCATGTCTTTTGGGTTGACCAATGCTCGTGGTATTCATGGATTTGATGAACCGAGTGTTCAAACCATTTTTGGACACGTTTGTGATAGTGTTCATTGATGATATCTTGGTTTATTCGCTCGAGCGAGGAGCATGCGGAGCATTTGAGGCTTGTCTTGTGATTCTCGGGACCAGCGATTATCGCCAAGTTTTCCAAATGTGAGTTTTGGTTGGCTTGGTGGCTTTTCTTGGGCATATTATGGGTGATGGCATTCAGTGGATCGGCCAGATCGGCGATCGAGACTTGGCCTGAACCTCTTACTCAAGCGAGGTTCGCGACTTTACGGGCCTCGCGAGTTATTATCGGCGGTTCGTAGAAGTTTGCTTCTATCTCGCACCATTGACTAGGGTGACTCGGAAGCGGCTAAGTTTGATGGGCGATGCGTGTGGCGAGGTTTCCGATTACTAAAGGAGGCGCGGCCGCCCCGTTCTTACTCTTCGGAGGACGGACGGTTATGTTGTGTATTGTGATCGTCGGGCATCGGGCTTGGATGTGTGTTGATGCGGCGGGGTAGAGTTATAGCGTCGCATCAGCGGCTTAAGAAACACGAGAGGAACTACCCCGTGATTTGGAGTTGGCGGTGATTCACGCTTTGAAGATCTGGAGGCACTATTTGTATGGGGTTCACGTGGATGTTTATCACAGACCACAAGAGCCTCGATATATCTTGACCGAGGAGGTGAACTTACGGCGAGGCGGTGGTTAGAGTTGCTTAAGGATTATGGCGTCGATATCTGTACCACCGGGAAGGCCAATGTTGTGGCGGATGCTCTTAGTCGTAGGTCGATGGGAGCCTATCGGATGTGCAGCCATCGAGGAGGGCATGGTTCGTGATTTGCATCGATTAGCGAGCCTTGGTGTCCGTTTGATTGATTACGATAGCGATGGGGTTCGAGTTCGTGAGGTTGCGAGTCTTCCATCGTCGAGGAGGTGAAGAGGCAACAATTCGAGATCGATTTGACACGTTATCGTGTCTGACTCTTCGTGGGGAAGGGTCGCTTTTGAGGTAGCACCTGATGGGGTGCTAAGATTTAAGAAGCGAGGTTGTGTGTTCGGATGTTTGAGGACTTGGCGTGAGTTCTAGAGAAGCGCGCAGCGCGTTACTCTATCCGTCGGTCGACCAAGATGTACCACGACGCCCGATCGTGTATTGGTGGGATGGCTTGAAGAGGATGTTTGAGTTTGTAGCTCGATGCGTGTTGTCGGCGGTGAAGATAGAGCACGGAGGCACGGTGGTTTGTTGCGACGATTGAGATCGAGCACGGAAGTGGGAGGTGATCAACGTGGACTTTATCACGGGATTACCTCGCACTCGGAGGAGACATGATTCTACACGGGTTATCGTCGGCGTGTGAAATCAGCCCACTTTCTTCCGTCGGGCGACTTTTCGGTGAGATTATGCGGACTTTACATCAGAGATCGTCGGTGCATGAGTCCTATTTCGATCATATCAGACGAGAGGCCGATTTACGGCTAACCACGGAGTCTTTCGAGAAGGGTCTAGGGGCAGGTGAGCACAGTCGCATTCCATCCGCAGACAGACGGCGGGCGAGCGCACTATCCGGACTCTTGAGGATATCTTTGCGAGCTGTGTTATTGACCGAGTGGTTGGGAGGATCATTTGCCTCTAGTTGAGTTTGCGTATAATAATAGCTACCACTCCGGTATTGAGATGGCGCCTTATGAGGCCTTGTATGGGAGGAAGTGCGGATCGCCGATAGGCTGGTTTGATGTAAGCGAGTGCGATTAGTAGGACGGTTGGTGCGTGAGCGATGGATAAGGTAAAGCTTATCGGGAGGCGATTCTTGGCGGCTCGAGTCGACAAAAGTCATATGCGGATCATCGTCGTCGGCATCGGAGTTCGAGGTTGATGATTGGGTTTTCTGAAGGTGTCACCCATGAAGGGTGTGATGAGATCGGGAAGAAAGGAAAACTTCGGCCAGTACATTGGGCCTATCAGTTGTCGCGAGGTAGGCAAGGTTGCTATGAGTTGAATCTGCCGTCCGTCTGGAGCGGTGCATCCGGTGTTTCATGTTTCTATCTTGAGGAGATGTATCGGGGATCCATCTAGGGTACACCGATTGGCGATGTCGGTGTGGGGTTATCGTATGAGGAGATTCCATGGCGATAATCGATGCGTCGAGTTAGGCGTCTGCGGACTAAGGACGTGGCTTCCGTCAAGGTCTTGTGGCGGAACGAGCTCAGGGAGGAGATGACATGGGAAAAATCTGTGCGTCCTCTGTCTCGGCGGCAAAAATCATCGGCCGTGCCTCGCCAATGCGGAGGCAAGAAGTGCGTGAGAAAAAGCCTGCGAGAACTCGTCCCAGTAGGCGGGACGCGTGCTCTCCGGGATAACTCCGTGAATCAAACCAATCATTGCGGTATCACGCGGATGCGAACCGGCAAATCACGGACTCGGTCTCGCGCCCTGATCACTCGTAATCCTCTGTGGTAGCGGATGAACTCCTGCGGATCATCCTCAGCCTCTACCCGTAAAACTGGCGACTCTGACTCGGGAAGTCAGTAGCCTCAAACTATCTGTTATACCCGTATTCTCGGGGTATGTATGCGAGGGCGTGCGTGCGAGAGCCTGACGAGAAAATTGGAAAGGAAGAAAGAGGTGATTTTCCACGGAAAAAGTTTAGGTTTTGTAAAGAAAAATGTTCGTTGATGGGAATTGGGTTCCCAGTTTGGAATATGGGCTTCTTAAATTATATTAGAATTTTGAGATTTTATTTTGGAAATGGTCACGTGGGGCCACGGGAGAAATTCTGGTTTTGTGGGGCCCTTTGATTTTGAGATTTTGGCCATTTTGGATATTTTGGAAGATGAATTATTTTGGACTAGTAGGAGGCGACACGTGTCACCCCAGTGGCTTGGCAATTTACCTTTGTGCATAACACGGTTAGAGTCGTTTTAAATGAAACATTTCCACGACTTTCGTAGGAAAATTCGGGCTATGTCATTTTGTATTTTTGCGGATTTTTAGAAGCGTGAACATTTTGGACCAGCGGGAGGGTGACATGTCACCCTGCATTGGAAAGCAAGTGGGCGATAACTTGGGCGTTTAGGGTGTCAGTGGGAAGATATTTTGGTAGATATTTGTGAGGTTTTAAGGAGTAGGGACTAGGGGCACTTGGGCATATCTTGGCCTTACACTTGCCTTGCACATGGCTTGATCTTGGCCATTGGTTGGCCTTTGGTTTTCCTATAAATACCCACAAGCTTGAAGACTTCTTCGTCCAAAATCTTCCAAGTCTTGAGTCCTCTCTCCTCCTTTGAGTGTGTTCTCGTCTAAGCCTTCCTCCCCCGAGGTGGCCTTGTGGCGAGAGCCTCCTCCCCTTTGTGGTGCTAGCGTGGGGTACCCCACTGCTAGTTGTTTCGTATAATACACCCACTCTTGGTTGAAATACTCTCCAGTATTGTTATAATGCCCAAAATACCTTAGCCTTTACCTTGTTGTATTCCAAAGTTACCTCTATCGTAGAGCAGGAAATACTACCTTTTGTCCTTTTAGTCTCAAGCCGAAACACTAAGGAAATCTTCATAGTTGGTTGAAGTATTTGAGTAGAAGTTGGTTAGAACTTCTAAGGGTTGTTTGGAGCGGATTGGAGCGCACGGAGTAGGAGCTAAACCTTGCTCAAGATAGACATTATAACTTGGATAATTTTGGGCTTGTCGAGGTAAATATTCTTGTTCCCTTATTGTAATTGGAGATTACATGTTGTAGGAATATATAGTTGAGGTATACTATATATAGAAGCGAACGTTATTGTGCGTGATGTCTTTTGACTTAAGCTGAATTTAAAGAAGAGAAGCGAGCTGTAATTACATAGGGTGTATTCTGATGAGACTTGTGTAGCATTGTTGTGTAGAAGAATGGTACGTCCAGGTTAAACGATGTAAACCCCACTGGTTGGCTTGGTAGCCGGCCTCGATAGAGGAGAGATTTACGCTATTGCGGGAGGAGAGTCTTTAGAATTTTACATGGAATATGGAACCGTGCGGTTAGAAGTTAATAGGCGTTTGTGGCCTTATAGGTGGAGTGCTGCGAGTAGCGTATTCTACTTGAAGAGTGGAAAGCGGCTAGCGATTCTGATCTTGTGGGCGTTTTGCTTATTGTCGATACTCGTCGCGAGGTATGTGAACCTCTTCCTATCTGTTCTAGCATGATATGTGTGTAACTATGTAATGCGGTGGGCGTCACAGTGTTAAGTGTATTTGTTTGGTTTAAACATAAAGTGTTATAACGGCTTTATGGGAAGTTGGTTATATGACTTTATGTAGGTAAGAAAAGGGTTTCTTGATGTTAGATGTTAGAGACTTGATCTTATAAGATAAGACTTAACTTATTTGTTTTAATGTGGATGTTTGTGTGAAACCTCATTCGTGAGTAATGAGTACTTGGTTTTTAAAGGGATAATGTTTCTTGATTTGGAATCGAATGTGTATCGACAGGACCAACTGCGGCGTTAATAAAGGAAAATGTATTGAATAATGATGTGTTGTATTAAAACCGGTAGAAACCTCCATCTGCGTAGAAGCTAAGATGAGACAAAATGATATTACGTTTTCTAGATCATTGCTTTGTAATAAGATCGTTATAAACAAGAATAAACTACTCACATATATGACATATGTTACTCGATTGTTTTAAAAGAGATTAAGACTATGAGTTATGAAACCTTTCTAAAATAAGTGACTTGAGCATTTGAAATTAGGCAAACTTGAGCGTTTGGAAAATAATGTTGTTACTTGATTTTACAAAAGGAAGTGTCTTGTTTAATTAAAAAGATAGTCACGATTTTTATACTACGGGTATTGTGTGACTTATGTGAAAGTACTTTGAGTTGTGTGAAACTTGCCTACGCTTGTGATGATAGCCTTTGTTGTACAAGTGTTGTATTTACGTATTCTGGCGTCTCGATAGAGGGCGGTTGACTTATTGAGAACTTACTTGGGCGTCTTTGGCGGTGTGGAGAATTCCACGGGTATGTTTCCATTTTGATTCTTGTCTTGTTGTCGATGTTACATGGACATGTCTACACCGAGTAGGTCCGGGGCATGTGGCCATGCGGCGGGGTTGATCACGATATTATTGTTGATGTCACGTGGGCGTGTCTACAGAGGTAGAATTCGGGGCGTGTGGCGTGGGGCATTGGTATTATTGTTGCATCATGGACATGTCTGCGATCTGAATTCAGGGGCATGCGGCCATGATGCGAACACGATTGATGTTGTGGGCGTGAGACCCGTAGTTATATTTGAGTGATGACTTGAGGCGTGAGTCCACGACTTGACATATCGCTTTTATGTTGTGAGCTGTAGTTTTGTTATCATCATGTCTCTGTTCTTATATAGTATTATGATTTCATTCTGATATTTTTCTGATTTCACATACTTGGTACTGTTGTCTTGACCTCGCCCGAAGTGCGTTCATCTGCAGTAGAGGTACATCGATCGTGGATCCTCGCTCTTAGGATCCTGATTCAGCATATTGGGAAGCTCCGTTTCTCAGGAGGCTTATCTTTTAGTATGTGTTCCTGAGTTGTAGGTTCTTGTACATTCGAGGTATGGCGGGGCCTGTCGTCATAGTGTTGTAAATCTTAGAAGTGCATGAAATCTTGTTGTGGCGAGGTTGTAAAAGGATTAAAGCTATTCGGGTTTTATGTATATCTTTGAAAAGCTTTTTTGGTTGCTTTGTTTATTTATTATATCTCTTGTTTCATGACTCATGTTTTATTTTATGGTTTTCTCGATGTTGTATCACTAGGGTGCAGGGGTAAGGCACGATCCAGGCAGTCGGGGTGTGACATAGTGGTATCGAGCGATTAATCCTCGGAAAGTGTCTGAACCGTGTCTAGTAAGTCTTGATTATCGATGTGTTGTGCACCACATCTATAATCGAGGAGGCTGAGGACATTTAGGATTTGTTTCCATTCTTCTCATTCGAGATCGTGCCTTAGAGGCGTGTTGTAAGTTGGACCCTGCAGCGTATCTCGTTTTTACGATTATGCCTCCGCGCAAGCAGCGAGCCAGAAGGGCAAAGCCGCCGAGTGCTGCTAGTGAGATCTGAGAGGAGTACGAGCGCGAGCCGGACGACACGAGTTGTGCTTGAGCAGCGGGTTTTGTAGCGCCGCCCGGCCCAGCGAAGGTTAGAGCGCGGCAATGGCTGCTGAGACCATGATACACGAGCCTCGGTCCACGATGCAGGCGAGTAGATGGGTTACAAGGAGATGGCGATTCTTTGAGTGGTCGTGGCGAGATATGAGATAAATTTGGATCTGGCGGTTCGATTCGATTGATAGCACGATGGTTCACCCCGGCGGATAGTTTGAGGCTACGGGACTTTACGAGTTGTAGCCGCTTGAGTTTTATGGGTGAGGCACGAGGATGATCCGAGGAGTTCATCCGGCGATTCTGTTAGTCGTAGAGTGATCGAGCTTGGAGACCGAGTCGGTGGTCTTAGGTTCGCATCGGTTGCGTGATCTGCATGATCGTAGTTTGATTCGTGGGAGTTGTCGGGAGAGCATGCGCTCCCAGCGGTATGGGACGAGTTCGAGAGGCATTCTTCACTCACTTCTTGCCTCCGCGAGATGAGGAGAACGCGGGCAGATTTGTGATCTTTGAGACGAGAGGCGTCTGTTCGGGAGTACAGCGTGAGTTTGACTCGTTGGCTCGGTATGTCCCGCTTTAGTGGCAACCATGGAGGATAGAGTGCACCGCTACATCACCGGATTAGATGATTGCTTGCGAGGCTTGTTCGAGTGTAGCTCTTGGCGGGCATGGACATTGCCAGCGTCTGGCTTCATCTGTTGGGATGTGAGGCACGGAGAGGTCGGCGGAATGACGAGATCAGCGAAGAGGGCGAACAACGAGGTCCTTTGGTGACTTCGAGGCGGACCGCCTGGCCGACATACTAGTTTTGTACCTCCGCCCGGTCAGAGTGGTCCTCCGCAACCTTGAGAGTATTCGGGAGGCGGTCGGGGCTCGAGGTTGAGTTTCGAGGAAGTAAGGGTGTTGTCGGATGTGGTCACCCTACCGGTGTGGTCGATGTGGTAGACGCATTTGGGAGTGTCGTGGTGCCAGGAGCTTGCTATTTTGCGGCCAGCGGGGCCATTTGCGAGGAACTTTCCGACCAAGGGTATACGGATGTTCTGACTCGGCGCCGGGATCGATGGCGGGTTCATCACGCCGCTGCTATCGCCTGCGAGCGGTGTGATTAAGCGGTAGACAGGTATATCCTTAACCCTCTAGAGTTTTGTATGCTTGTTATGTTAATGTGTTTGGTGTTATGGTCGGAGAGCGTTGTGCGAAAATGTGATTTAGGAACATGGTTAGTTGGAAGGATAAGTATGGAGGCATGGTAAGTGTGAACCTTAGAATATTTCACGATTGAGACCTTAGAGGTAAGGTCGTCTTGTGTAAAAGATTTATTTTATGTTTGACCTTTATCGAGTCGTAGTATCGTGGGATTTATTTGTGTGATAAGTCCATGGGTGATGTGAGATGGAAGTGGTAGCTTTCATGACGTTTGTTAGTAAGATTGTTCCTTTTCGAGGAGCAAGTATTGGCGCGATTGTGGGTCGGGTTGATGGCGCTCATGGTCGACCGCAGCCGGTTTAGGTGGGTCAGTTAGGTGGTCCCGCGGAGGTAGGTCACGGGAGTGCTAGGCCCCGTTTTGGTGATCATCGTATGAGTTCGTGGGCGCGTTCGACGAGCGGTTAAGTAAAGGCGGGAATGGCCTTAAGGAGTTTGAGGTTAGTAAGATGACCAAGTTTGGAGGTAGTGACTCAGATTTTTGGGAGCAGTAATGGTGAAGTATGGTACGTCTTTGGGAGAGTTCAAGTGTTCGATAAGGGCACGGCGAGTAAGGAAAGAAGAGGGCGTGTGTTATTTCGTGGCGAGTTGTGGCGTTGGCAACTTGTTAGAGGAACTTCATCAATATCCGTCTTGAGAAGGAACATTGGGACGAATGTTTCTAAGGAGGAGAATGTTATACCCGTATTCTCGGGGTATGTATGCGGGGCGTGCGTGCGAGCACGGCAGAAAAATTGGAAAGGAAGAAAGAGGTGATTTTCCACGGAAAAAGTTTAGGTTTTGTAAAGAAAAATGTTCGTTGATGGGAATTGGGTTCCCAGTTTGGAATATGGGCTTCTTAAATTATATTAGAATTTTGAGATTTTATTTTGGAAATGGTCACGTGGGGCCACGGGAGAAATTCTGATTTTGTGGGGCCGCTTTGATTTTGAGATTTTGGCCATTTTGGATATTTTGGAAGATGAATTATTTTGGACTAGTAGGAGGCGACACGTGTCACCCACTAGGTGGCTTGGCGAATTTACCTTTGTGCGCAACACGGTTAGAGTCGTTTTTAAATGAAGCGTTTCCACGACTTTCGTAGGAAAATTCGGCTATGTCATTTTGTATTTTTGCGGATTTTTAGGCGGCGGAACATTTTGGACCAACGGGAGGGTGGCGTGTCACCTCGCATTGGAAGCAAGTGGGAGCGATAACTTGGGCGTTTAGGGTGTCAGTGGGAAGATATTTTTGGTAGATATTTGTGAGGTTTTAGGAGTAGGGACTAGGGGCACTTGGGCATATCTTGGCCTTACACTTGCCTTGCACATGGCTTGATCTTGGCCGTTGGTTGGCCTTTGGTTTTCCTATAAATACCCCAAGCTTGAAGACTTCTTCGTCCAAAATCTTCCAAGTCTTGAGTCCTCTCCTCGCTTTGAGTGTGTTCTCGTCCTAAGCCTTCCCACTCCCCTTGAGTGGCCTTGTGGCCGAGAGCCTCACTCCCGCTGTGGTGCTAGCGTGGGGTACCCCACTAGCCTAGTTGTTTCGTATAATACACCCATCTTGGTTGAAATACTCTCCAGTATTGTTATAATGCCCAATACCTTAGCCTTTACCTTGTTGTATTCAAAGTTACCTCTATCGTAGAGCAGGAAATACTACCTTTTGTCCTTTTAGTCTCAGCCGAAACCACTAAGGAAATCTTGTAGTTGGTTGAAGTATTTGAGTAGAAGTTAGTTAGAACTTCTAAGGGTTGTTTGGAGGCGGATTGGAGCGCCGCGGAGTAGGAGCTAAACCTTGCTCAAGATCGACATTATAACTTGGATAATTTTGGGCTTGTCGAGGTAAATATTCTTGTTCCTTATTGTAATTGGAGATTACATGTTGTAGGAATATATAGTTGAGGTATACTATATATAGAAATGAACATTATTGTGCGGCAATGTCTTTTGACTTAAGCTGAATTTAAAGAAGAAGCGACTGTAATTACATGGGGTGTATTCTGAGACTTGTGTAGCATTGTTGTGTAGAAGAATGGTACACGTCAGGTTAAACGTGTAAACCCCACACGGTTGGCTTGTGGCGAGCCTCGATAGAGAGGAGATTTCTGTTATTGCGGGGAGTCTTTGCGAATTTTACGTGGAATATGGAACCGTGCGGTTAGAAGTTAATAGGCGTTTGTGGCCTTATAGGTGGAGGTGCTGCGAGTGGCGTATTCTGCTTGAAGAGTGGAAGCGGCTGGCGATTCTGATCTTGTGGAAGCGTTTTGCTTATTATCGATACTCGTCGCGAGGTATGTGAACCTCTTCCTATCTGTTCTAGCATGATATGTGTGTAACTATGTAATGCGGTGGGCGTCTGGTGTTAAGTGTATTTGTTTGGTTTAAACATAAAGTGTTATAACGGCTTTATGGGAAGTTGGTTATAACGACTTTATGTAGGTAAGAAAAGGTTTCTTGATGTTAGATGTTAAGAGACTTGATCTTATAAGATAAGAGACTTAACTTATTTGTTTTAATGTGGATGTTTGTGTGAAACCTCATTCGTGAGTAATGAGTACTTGGTTTTTAAAGGGATAATGTTTCTTGATTTGGGAATCGAATGTGTATCGACAGGACCACTGCGGCGTTAATAAAGGAAAATGTATTGAATAATGATGTATTGTATTAAAACGGTAGAAACCTCCATGCATAGAAGCTAAGATGAGACAAAATGATATTACGTTTTCTAGATCATGGTTCTTTGTAATAAGATCGTTATAAACAAGAATAAACTACTCACATATATGACATATGTTACTCAATTGTTTTAAAAGAGATTAAGACTATGAGTTATGAAACCTTTCTAAAATAAGTGACTTGAGCATTTGAAATTAGGCAAACTTGAGCGTTTGGAAAATAATGTTGTTACTTGATTTTACAAAGGGAAGTGTCTTGTTTACTTAAAAAGATAGTCACGATTTTTATACTACGGGTATTGTGTGACTTATGTGAAAGTACTTTGAGTTGTGTGAAACTTGCCTACGCTTGTGATGATAGCCTTTGTTGTACAAGTGTTGTATTTCTGTGTTCTGCGTCTCGATAGAGGCGGTTGACTTATTGAGAACTTACTTGGGCGTCTTTGGCGGTGTGGAGAATTCCACGGGTATGTTTCCATTTTGATTCTTGTCTTGTTGTCGATGTTACATGGGCGTATCTACCGAGGTAGAATTCGGGGCATGTGGCCATGCGGCGGGGTTGATCACCCAGTATATTATTGTTGATGTCACGTGGGCGTGTCTGTGCAGGTAGAATTCGGGGGCATGTGGCCGTAGGGCATTGGTATTATTGTTGCATCATGGACATGTCTGCACGATCTGCAGTGGGGCATGCGGCGTGATCACGAACGATTGATGTTGTGGGCGTGAGACCCGTAGTTATATTTGAGTGATGACTTGAGGCGTGAGTCACGACTTGACATATTCGCTTTTATGTTGTGAGCGTAGTTTTGTTATCATACATGTCTCCTGTTCTTATATAGTATTATGATTTCATTTCTGATATTTTACGATTTCACATACTTGGTACTGTTATGCGACCTCGCCGAAGTGCGTTCATGCCGCAGTAGAGTACATCGATCGTGGATCCTCGCTCTTAGGATCCTGATTCAGCATATTGGGAAGCTCCGTTTCTCGGAGGCTTATCTTTTGGTATGTGTTCCACTGAGTTGTAGGTTCTTGTACATTCGAGGGTATGGCGGGGCCTGTCCGTCATAGTGTTGTAAATCTTAAGTGCATGTAATCTTGTTGTGGCGGGGTTGTAAAGGATTAAAGCGTTCGGGTTTTATGTATATCGAAGGCATTGTTTTGGGTTGCTTTGTTTATTTATTATATCTCTTGTTTCATGACTCATGTTTTATTTTCCATTGGTTTTCTCGATGTTGTATCACTAGGGTGCAGGGGTAAGGCACGATCACGGAGTCGGGGTGTGACACTATCGCCTCGGGTGAACCACGAACGGCTGAAATTGCAGGCTAGGCTGCGTCCGGCTGTCCTCGTGTGCAGCCTGATCCTAGCCAATAGGTGGGCCATCTCCTTGTACCCTAACTCCTCCGCCCCGGTGTGGGGCGGGAGGTGCGAATGCTGTGGTCTCTCTTTGGGGCCGGCGTCATGGAACTCGCCGTCGAGTGCAGATCGGGCACGAGCCCTCGTAACTCTCGGTGTCCTACTGGCAGCTCCTGGCGCCTTGCTACGGGCGGGTTGCCTGCGTGGAGACATAATTACGAGAAGGAATACGTTAGAGGGTCGACTTATAACACTCTAAGGCACGATCTCGAGTGAGAAGAATGGAAACCATCCTAAATATCCTATAGCCTCACGATTATTGGTGTGGTGCCTGACAGCGATAATCAAGACTCTACTAGATACGGTGTAGACACTTTTCGAGGATTAAGCGCTCGATACCACTTTTGTCACGACCAGTTCGGGGCCGTGGTAGTGCCTTACGGGCACCCAGTAGTCATACATCGAGTGTCGGCGGAATATAAAAGAGACAAGAAACATTATGAAAAAGAAAGCAGTTTATCGATGAAAAGCTTGCCTTTCGGCATATATATATAACAAGTTTTGCGATTACATCCCAACTGTACAATAGGACTACTGGACCTCTAGGAAGTAAACAACTATGGCGGGACGGGCCGCCATACCTGAATGTACAACACTATCTACAATCTGAGGAGATCGTACCCAAAAGTAGAGCCTCGGAGAAGATGGAGCTCACGACACCAAGCAAAGATCCTAAGGATGTGGATCTAGCACTGCTTGCCACTGCGGGATGAGCGGCCCAGGAAGTCGATTGGCAGTACCAAGTATGTGGCGTAAAGTACTTAAATGAAATCAAAGTATTTAAAACCATTTGCAAATACAATCGGTTCAATTGCATAGTGCCATATCAAACAAGAACAATAATAGGTAAGCTATAGCGAGTCTTTTCTAGGCGCGAATGATCGAAGCAAGGCGATCGCCCATAGTATCATTATCGTGCCTAATCACGGACTCCGCATGATCGCATGCGATCCGCCTGAACCGCGTGAGGTATTCCTCGCGCCGAGGTAGCACCCGGTACCTCGCGGACTCCGCGATCGCATAGTCTCAATAGACCGCGTAGTCAGCGGACGCGAGGCATCCAGCGTCGGGATAAAACACCGGAATGATCAATCACGGAACTCCGCGACTCGCGTAGTCATACGGACCGCATGGCCGTATAGACGCGTCGGTGGCAAGCCCGGTATAATAAGTCGAGGGTAGGTGATATAATAACATTACAATGACTTGGATTTAGCAACGTAAGCCTGACAGAATGACCCTTTTCACAACATCACGAAGACACTAACACACGTAGTATCATAATATGTCTATTTATCAACAATTTTACTACACCTTACAGAAATCAATACAAGGTTTTTATAACAAATAAGTAAAACAATTCCTTTTATCTTTCTTAAGTTGTTATACCTAACTTCCCATAAAGCTAGTATAACTCTTAAGCTTTTTATTTAAAACCAAATATTTCTCTTACATTAAAAATGATTCGATATCAAGATTCTTATTATTGGGCTTAAGTCAAAAGACATTGCGTAATGATTATTCGGGCTTAAGTCAAAAGACATTGCGTAATTATTATTCGATTAACACGTATGCGTCTACCGTACTATATATATATCTTAAAATATCATGCTTAAGAGTATAGGAAGAATCACATACCGGCGAAAACCACGCCAAGTCGAATATGTCGCCAGAGAATCGGCCTATAATAGTCAAATCGTCTATCAGCGTCTGACTATTACGCATGATTCTAGCGAGGTTCTCATTCTACGGAAATTTGGGCAACTTCCCTGCAGTCAAGCTACTCAAGTCTCGTGAAAACTTCATGTAAGTATAGTTCAATTATTCCTCTTTTAAACCCTTCTACTGTGATAACAGTTCAATTCTATTCTTTAATATCCTTCTAAGTATTTTATACTTATTCCTATACTTCTACAGTATGTATTCTCTAATTACAAAGGAAGGATAAGTTTATTTACCTCGATAAGCCCAAAATTATCCAAGTTAAAAGTCGATCTGAGCAAGGTTTAGCTCTCAATTTATGCGCTCAGATAGCTCGAAGAACCCTTAGAAGTTTCCAACAACTTCTACTAAAATACTATCACGGATTTGGGCTGGGGTATTTTAGGAATAGTAACTACACTTGGAAGACAACTTTTCTACCAAGGGAGGGGGTAGGTTTGGCTAGGACTACTAGGCTAGAGGGGTGTTTGGCCAAGGCCTTCACGAGGGGAGGAGTGTTGGGCGAAAATGCTCAAGGAGGGAGGGATTTTTGACTTGGACAGTTTGATTGTGGATGAAGAACTCTTCATCTTAAGGGGGGTATTTATAGGTCAAGCAAAGGCCAACCAATGGCGAAGATGATGCCAAGTGCAAGGCAAGTGTAGGGTGAGGATTCACTGAGTGCCTTATCCACAAAATATCACAAATATCCTACCAACTCCAAGCCCTTCCAATCGGCCCTATCCCACGCATCCATCAATTAGAGGGTGACAAGTGTAAGCCTCTCGTTGATCAAAGTGTTTCGTCTCTCGGAAAAATCCATAAAAATTAGAAATGACATAGCCGAATTTTCCGTGTGAAGTTTAGTAAAGCGTTTAGTCGAAAACGATTCTTTTAGTGAGTTGTGCCCAAAAAATGTCCCATACCTAAACTTTAAGGCTAAACTTTCGTACGTACGCCCTCACGTACATACTCTGAAAATACGGGGTATAACAGTGCCTGCAGTTTGTTGATTATAGTGGATGGAAACAGTGGATAACATAAGCATCCGAAGACCCTAAGATGAGAATACGAAGGAGTCTTGTTGTATAATACTTGAAGAGAGGATGAATATGTCAAACCTTTAGAGGGAAGAATGTTAAGAATATCGGTAGCCATTTGTAGAGCATGATGCCAAAAATATGAGGGTACGGAAGCATGAACCAAGAAAGTTCGGATAATATTATTAATGATACAAATTTTGCGTTCGGCTTTTCCATTCTGTGGAGATGTATGGGGACAAAAAAATGAAAATTAATTCCATTATTAGCACAAAATTCCCGAAACTTTTCATAGTCATATTCTTTGCCATTATCACATTGGATATTCTTGATTTCTCGTTCGAATTGGGTTTTAATGAAAGCTCTAAATTTCTGGAAAATGAAAAAAACTTGAGATTTCTTTGTTATTGGAAATGTCCATAAAAATTTAGAATAATCATCTAAAAATAGAACATAATAACGGTGACCCAAAGAACTAAGAACATGATATGTCCATAAATCGCTATGAATAATATCAAATGACATTGAAGTAGAAGTAGATGCGACAAATGGTAACTTAACAATTTTTCCTAAGGAACAAGATTGACAATTCGGAGTATTATGTGTACCCTTACACAAAATAAGTTTATTTTTTATCTAAGACAGACAAATAGACGACCCTGGATGACCTAAACGATCATGCCACAAGGAAGGAGTAAGAGCTGCAAAAGTGAAAGGCATGGCTAGACGCGAGGAACCGAGACTTGGTGTGATTGGATAAGGATTCCCCCTACTGTCACACCTCATGAGAGGACTCCCCGTCTTGAAATCTTTCACAGAAAATACAAATGGATCAAAATCAATAGAAACAAAATTATCAGTGGTGAATTTACGGACATACATCAAATTTTTAATTAGTTTTGAGGAATGGAGTATTTTTTGTTTTATGACCATGACCCTTAATTAGAATTGAATTGTCATTACCCACAATTATACCACGATTACTGCTCAAATTGGAATAAGACGAGAGAGTACCTTGGGCCCCACGTCTACTAATGTTGTTGACTACCGCCACTGCCACTGTTCCGGTGGGTGTTTCCGCCGTGATTTTTCCTATTTTACCACCACCTTTGTTGCGATTTTGGCTCGAGTTGGTGGAACCGGAAGGAGAAAAATTGGACTCAGTCATCATGATGACAGGACTAGCCCCAATAGCTGCCTTCTTAGCCAACCCGACTTCTTCCAATGTAAGCATGGAGCGTGTGCTTGGTAGAATTCCGGCAGGGGGTTACTTTGACGAAGAATCGAAGAAACGCTATTATATGCCTCAGACAGGCCTGCAACCATTTGTAGGACGAGACGACTATTGCTCACAGGAGCACCCACATTGAGAAGTTGATCCACCAAGTCCTTAAGTTGTTTACAATAAGAAGAAACGTTAGGAAAATTCGTCATAGCAACTTGAGAAAATTCATGTTCAAGAGTAACAATTCGAGAGTGACTGTTATCTTGGAAGATATCACGCAATCGATTTCACACCCCCATAGTTATGGAGTTGGATTCCATAATAGTTTGTAAAAGATCCATGGATATTGTGGCATAAATCCATTGAAGAATTTTTGCGTCAAGCGTGACCCATAATTTTGGGTTGTCCTCTTTGGTGGGTACATCATCATCTTCGGTGGTGTCATCCCCCGTTTTAGGAGTCGGAGGGATGATATGGTGAAGAACTTGATGTGCCATAACATGAATCTTGAATAATTCCGTCCATGTCCCATATTGAACGTTTTCGAGGTCAAGAACAATATGAAGAACGCTCTTGATGTTAGAAATTAAGAGGGCAGGATGAAACGTGTTTTTATCAGTATAAAACACGAAGATTCGGAGAAGAAAAATTGTGAAGAAGAAATTTAGGAAGAAGGGTGATCTCGGGTTTGGGAATTCCTAGAGGAGGGGGGGGGGGGATTATCACGGTTTTTGAGAGAAGAAAGAGAGGAGCGGAAGAAAGGTAAAAATAACCTAGACTCTTGATACCATGAAAGAATTAATCCCTTGATTATTCTTATTGATGAAAGACATATATATATAAGTTACAATAGGAGAATTTTATTCCTACTTTACATCTAAATTCCTATTTTATATGGAGACTAACTATACACTTATGATAATATTACAATCTTAATTAATATACAAGACTAATACAATATATACTAAATATATCTACTGTTCACGGAACAGTGCATCACGGACTGGGCTTACTGCTTTGGGCCTTGTCTGTGATGGTCTTTAACATTGACATAATTTTTGTTGAATTACTCCTCGATCCCTTGTACTTAGTGTCTATGAAGTATGAAATTGTAAGTAATTGTTTTACATCATGCTCTTCATAGTTTCTATTCAATTCACTATTTTTAATGTTTGACCAAAAATTTAATATGAAAATTCTCCATATGCTTTCTTCTTTACGTTTTTCGTTGGATAGAAGATTGTTCAGATGTTAGGCAGCTACAAAATTAATGGCAAATAATACTTGCTTTACCAATTAAGGCATTTAATCCGACTGTTACATGTCGGTGGCAATTGAACAAAGACTACCAAGAATAGTACTATTAAACAGAGTTGAATAAACCTTTACGGGTTGTTTGGTAGAGGTATATGGATTATGCAGATATTAGTTATGCATGTATAAGGTATGCCGTATTAGTAATGAAGATATTAGCTATGCAGGTATTGATTATGCAGAATTAATTATGCATAAATTATTTTAAATTATTTTTTGAATGTTGGTTTGTTATATTAATAGTTAATAAATATTACTCCTTTTTAAAATTAAAATATTTATTTATAATTAAATATTATATATTATTTTACACAATATTAAAATATTATAGTAAAATATATAATAAAAATTATATAAAAATATTTGTTTAGAAAAGAAAAATATTTAGTGGGAAGTGATAAAGTTAATATTGTCATTTCAACTTTTTATCCATGTATTAGTTATTCATATATTAGTTATCTCATCTTCTATCCCACATAAAATAATATATCGATTCTCTCATAACTTACACATTTATTAGTTATGTTGGGTTCTAAATTACAAATCAAAACGTCGTATTATTTTTATACATGAATAAATTACTTAGAACTAGCTACCAAGCGATATAAGTATGCGAAATTAATATATGAATAAGATGTCTCTTTACTAGCTACCAAATATGATATACGTTATGCAAAAATTAATACATGAATAAAATATTCTTTACTAGCTAACAATCATGATAAATTGTCATCAACCACCCAATCTTTTTGTTACACCCCGTAGTTTCAGGGTATGTATATGAGGACATACGTAAGAGAATGCGACATTAAGTTTGAAAAGGAAGAAAGATTTCTTTTTCCTACGGAAAATATTCCGAACCTCGTGAAGGAAAAAAGTTTATTATTGGGAGTTGGATTCTCAATTTTGGTATTTAAGACTTATAGGATTTATAAGAATTATGGAATTTTATTTCCAGATTTGGTCATGTAGGGCCCACCCAGGGAAATTTTACGTTTTGTGGGGCCCACAAGATTTCCGATATTTTAACCTATTATTGAGACTTTGGAGGGATAAAATATTTTGGACCAATAGGAGGGAGACACGTGTCACCCCCATGTGACCCATGTTGGGCGAGAAAGTGAGGAACAAGTGGCAAGCCAAGTGGCTCAAGTTATTTGTTGGACAAGTGGCTTGTGGGACCCACACACACTTGTCCCCAATCTCAACCACACACTTACTTTAATCCTAGCCCTTGGTTGTCTTATATATACACACTTTGTGGTTGAAGACTTCAACACTTAGAAATTTCCAAGACAATTATACTCCCTCCCTTGAGTGACTCTCGGCACCCCCCCCTAATTGAAGAACAATTCTTAAATTGTTGTTGATTAATCCCAATACTTAAACCAAGTGTCCCTAGTAGTGTTCTAAGGTTATCCCAACACAAAAATCCCGGAAATACTACGTTAATCCGATAGTCGCAAAGTGAAACCCTAGAGTAATCTTCATATTTTTGGATGAAGTTTTAAGAGAAGTTGGATAGGAACTTCTAAGGGTTGCTTGGAGTGGATTGGAACATAAGGAATATGAGCTAAGATTCCTAAAGGATCGACTTATAATCTTGGAAAATTTTGGGCTTATTGAGGTAATAATCTTTGTCCTTTAAATGAAGTTGGAAATTACATGTGTTAGTAGTATATAAATGAGTATGTGATATGTGGAAGGAAGATTGAAAATAGTTGGACCTTATTAAGATGTTAAAATCGAAAATTGGCATGCTAGCCATTAAAGTTGTTAAAACATTACCTATTACTTGTTGACATGAAGGAATATTGTTAATAACAAGTTAATATAACTTATATAAAGATTGAAATATGAGTTGGAATTATAAAGAAGTAATGAAACAATTTTGGCATGCTAGCCGAAAACTGGACAGTTTTGATTGCATTAGTTGACCAAGAACACCAACTAAATGTCACGACCCGACCGGGCGTGGTGGTGCCCTACACAGGCACCCTTTCGATACATCGAGAATTGCGGCGGAACATACCACAGTGATAAAAATCTTTGAAACATAAAATAACGTGAGTTAGCCGATAAGGCCACCTTAGTAAACTATACAAATAAAACGGTACATTTTTTTTTTACAACCCAAACCACAATGTGACTACAGACCTCTAAGAATAACAACTCTGGCGGGACAGGGCCCCGCCATACCCCTGAATGTACAACTACCGACAATACCAGGGATAAGCCTCCGGAATAAAGGAGCTTCTCAGCGGTGAACAATAATCCTAGGCGAGGATCGCTGAACGTACTACTGCGGCGTGAACGCGGCCGAAGTCGGTCTGACATGTACCAAATATGTGGCCAGAAATGCGTAATGAAATCATAAGTCTATAATAAAGCGAGACGGTATGATAACTCAATTAACGATTACGATTGCCTTACTAACGATGAGTAACCCGATGGTATACTTACAATATAAAATAGGAAGCTCGCGATCAAGCGGGACCACCCGCCGTATCGCTAAGCAATCCTACACAGGACTATTTCACACGCATAGGTCGCGTGGACCCGCATGGTATTCCTCGCATGGGACTATTTCACCCGCGTAAGCCATACGGACTCGCGTGGTATTCCTCGCATAGGCTATATCGCCCGCGTGGGACTATTTCACCGCGTAAGCCTTGCGGACTCGCATGAGGTATTCCTCGCATCGTGGGTAGCAAATCCACGGAATATGCAAATGCCATGTCACGACCGAACCGGGCGTGCCTTACCCGAGCACCCTAGTGATATCTGACGTGGAGAAAACCGGCGGAAATAAAAACTTTAAACATATAAATAGATATGGATCAAGATGAAAGAAAGCAGGCCAACCAAAGCGGTTGCCTTTCAAAGATATATATATACATAGACATTTGACGATTCTGATCCTTACAACCACACTTGCGGTGATTACAGGACCTCTAAGATTTTTACAACAACTATGACGGACGGGGCCGCCCGTACCACAGATATGCGAGAACCTACGGACTCGGGTAGCATGCAAAGATAAGCCTCGAAGGCGGAGCTTCAATCTGGCGAAATGTGATCCTACTGGCGAGGATCGACAAGCGATGTACCTCTACTGCGGCATGAGCGCGGCCCGAAGGAGGTCGATCTGGCGGTACCAGTATGTGAAGCGTAAAATCAGTAAATGAAATCATAGCGATCTATATAAAGCGGGAGACATGTATGATAACCAAACTACGATGCACCACATATAAATGATCATATCAAGTCGGGGACTCGCGCCTCCAAATCATCACTCGTGCGTGGAATTCCTTCCTCGCTGTCGTGATCATGATATAACAACGCCAAGGTATATATGAACACGAGTCCCACGTGTCAATAAAACCGTGCGGGGAAAGTATAACTACGGATCGGCCGTACGATATCTTGTACAACCGTATCATGAAGGCGACCGTGGCAAGTGCGCTAGCCTCGCGAGATCCACTGCGTCACGTAGGCGGCGGAAGTGAATCGGCGGGCACCGATCCTGGCCGTAATTCACGAAGCTCCGTCAAACAACGACTCGCGAAGGCGACGCGTGGCAAGTACACTAGCCTCGCAGATCCACTGCGTCGCGTGGCGGCGGGGCAAGTGAATCGGCGGGCACCGATCCTGGCCGTAAGTCACGATGCCGCCGCGCGAAGGCGACCGTGGCAAGTGCGATAACCTATACGGATCCACTGCGCCGCGTGGCGGCGGGGCAAGTAAGCGGATCTGCGCGATCCTGGCCGTAAGTCACGATGCTTCGCCATAACCATAATGGTCACATGTCCACGTCATCGGTGTAGACATGCCCGTGTAACAATAATAATGGAAGCATGCGTGGAATCTTGATCGCTGCCGATGCGTCAAGTAAGTTCTCAGCAAGTCAGCGGCCCTCCGAGAGGCGGTAGAATAGAAACACAATTAACTTGCACAAAAGACTATCTCGATAAGCATAGGCAAGTTACCTGACAACAGCATAGGAAAGTTACACAACAACAAGCATAGGCAAGTTATCTGACAACAAGCATAGGCATGTTATCTGACAACATAGGCATGAGTTATACCTGACTCAAAGTACTTTCATTTTATGTCAAAGTCAGGATTTTAACCTAAAGTACTACGTCGTTAAATTCCTTTTAAAGAGATCCATTCCTTTTATAAAAAGTCACGATACAGTAGTATAAAATAGAGTGACTCGCATTTTAGGTAAACCAAAACACTTTCCTTTTCAACCACATTCTTTTCCTAAGGTTCGGTTGCCTAATTTCAATTACTCGTCTCTTTATTTTAGAAAAGTTTCATAGTTGAATGTCTTAATCTCTTTTAAAACAATTGAGTAACATATGTCATATGTGTGGCGATTTATTCTTGTTTATAACCATTTTATTAAGCGACCATGATCTAGAAAATGTAATATCATTTTGTCTCATCTTAGCACATGCGGATAGAGGTTTTCTCTGGTTTTAATAATACTTCATTATTGATACATTTTCCTTTATTAGCGCTATGATGGTTTGTTCGATACTTCTTACGATTTAGAAATCGGTAAAACATTATCCTCTTATCTTCCTTAAGGCGTTATACCTAACTCCCATAAAGCTAGTATAACTCTTAAGCTTTCAAAACCAAATATTACTCTTCTTTCAAAATGATTCTTTTGAAATACTTGAGTTCTTTATTGTCATACATCAAGTCGGTTATAAGTCAAATCGATTACCTTTTAAAAACCACAAAGCATTTTCTTACCTACATAAAGGCGTTATAACCAACTTCCCATAAAGCGTTATAACACTTTATGTTTTAAACAATCAAATACATTTAACACGTATGCGTCTACGTCTACATAGTTATACACATATCATGCTAGAAAAGATAGGAAGAGGTTCACATACCTCGCGGCGATTATCGACTAATAGCAAAAGCGCTCAGTACCTCAACGTCGGCTACTCCTTAAGCCAAGTAGATCACGCCACACGTAGTACTTGACCTATAGAGGCCACGGCGCCTATTAACATCTAGATCTCAGCGTAGAATATTCGAGAAAATTCGGCTCCCCCCACATGGCGCGTAAATCTCTCCTCATCGAGGCACGCTATGAGCCGACAACTCCGAGGGGGTTATCGTATAATCGGGCGTGCACAATTCTACTTCACGATAATGCTACCTGCCTGCATGTCTGATCTATGTAATTCTGATTCGATTCTCTTATTTAAATTCAGGCTTAAGTCAAAAGACATTGCCACAAGACTATGTTCAGTTCTATATATAGTATACTTCAACTATATATTTCTACAACATGTAATTTCCAATTACAATAGAAGGTCGAGTGTTTACCTCGATAAGCCCAAAATTATCCAAGTTATATGTCGATCTGAACAATGTTTAGCTCACTGCTCAGGCGTTCAACCGCTCCAACAACCTTAGAAGTTCTAACCAACCTACTCAAATACTTGACTATCGATGAAGATTTCCTTAGGGTTTCGTTTAGTGGCTAAAGGAAGTATAATAGTATTTTAAGACTCTACGTATAGAGGTAACTTTGGAGAGTACTATAAGGTATATGGGCTAAAGTATTTTGGCATTTCAACAATACTAGGAGAGTATTTCTATACCACAGGGGGTATTATCTGAAAACAACTAGGCTAGGGGGTTTCTCGTGAAGGCTTCTCGAGGGAGGGTGTGGCGGATGAAACTTCGAGGAGGGAGTAGTTTGAGACTTAGAGAAATGCTCAAGTTTGGATGAAGAAAGTCTTGACTTAGAGGGTATTTATAGGTCAAGAAATGGCCAACCAATGGCGAAGATTCATCCAAGTGTTAGGCAAGTGTAGGGCTAAGATTAAGCCATGTGCACCTTATCCATCTACCACACCAACTTGCACAAAATATCTACCTAACCCATTGCCCTCTTTTTCGTCCCTTTGCGCCCCACTTCCTTCCAATGTGAGGTGACATGTCACCCTCCCGTTGGTCCAAAATGTTTATCTCTCGGAAAAATCCGCAAAATAATAAATGACATAGCGGAATTTTCCCTTCGCAAGTTTAGTAAAGCGTTTAGTCAACGACTCCTTTTGGCACTTGTGTACAAATTTGAAACTTGCCAAATCTTAAGGCTTAAATTTTCTCGTCGTCCTTTACGTACATACCACGGAAAAATACGGTATAACATTCTCCTCGCTTAGAAACATTCGTCCCGAATGTTCCTTCTCAAGACGGATAACGATAAAGTTCCTCAACAAGTTATCAGCGCCACGCTTTGGCACGTAATAACACTCGTTCTCTTCCTTACTCGTCGTGCCGCTTCGAACACTTGAACTCTTCTAGTAAGCGTACCACGCCGATCATCGGCGTTCCCAAAACTTTGGAGTCACCACCTCAAACTTGGTCATCTTACTAGCGCGATCTCCTTAAGACCATTCCGGCCTTTGACCGCTTACGGTCGAACACGTCCACGAACTCATCGATGGTCATCTAAACTTGGGCTAGCACCTCGTGAGCCTACCACTGGCGGGACCACGGTGACCAGCCCGAAGCAGGCGCGGGTTGGCCCAACGCTGCCCAACCCGACCAGCAACGCGTCAAGCTCTTGTTCCCGATCCGGAACAATCTTACCTATCTGGTCATGAAAGCTACCACTTCCATTTTACACCACCCAGAAATTTTTCCCATAATTTCTCCACGTATACTTATACATTCGACAAAGATCACTGCAAAAATCTTGTACTCGAGACGGCCTTACATCTAAGGTCTCATTGTAATACTCTAAGGTTCATCATTTTCTCACCCAGCTTACCCTTTTTCACTAACGGGCTTAAATCACATTTTAGCACAAAGCTATCCGAACGTAACACTAAACACATCATAACATCAATACATACAAAACTCTAGAGGTTAAGGATATACGAAAATAGGCGGTTCGGAGGACCGCTAGCTGGGAACTTCCACGCGACCTCTCTGGTAGCTGTAGGTGTATGAACATCTGCCTAGCTATGGAAGGTGAAGAACATAAGCCCAGTCTAGTAGTCATGCTATCCCGCGATGCTACCCTCGGACGATCTCCCGTCAAATGGCCTGTTGGCGAGAATAGCAATCTCCCAAACCGATCGACATTCCCCTATGGGCTTTACCAGCGGTCCTGGCTGAGATACGGGTGGCCTCGTCCGTGAGCACTCCTACTCGCGAAAATCTGAACCACAGGAGCCACGACTGCTCACGAATATTCCAAGCGTCCGGCGGCGGTGGGGACCACTTGAGTGCTTGGCGGGCGCATAAGCGGCTTGCTCTGAGGCGGTCTGCCTCGAAAGTCACCAAAGGACCCTACTGTTCTGGCCCTCTTCTGCTGATCTCTGTCATTCCGTCGATTTCTCCGCTCCTCGTATCCAGTGCATAAGCTTTGCGTGCGGGCAATATCCGTGCGGTGAAGAGCTACACCGAACAACTCTGCGCTAGGTAATCATCGAGCCTGTAACATATCGGTGCACCGATCCTCCATACTAGCTACTAACGCGGAGTGCGTCGCGGGCGATGAGTCGAACTCCACATTGTACTCCCGAACCGTACGCCCGTTCTGTCGCAACACCAAAAATCTGTCGGCCCGAGCCCTCCTCATATGTGGAGGCAAGAAATGTGCAAGAAAGGCCTCTGAGAACTCGTTCCATATAGCTGGAAGTGCATGCTCTCCCCGGGACAGCTCGTGAATCAAACGATCGGATCATTGCGGTATCACGCGGCCGATGCGAACCTAGGACCACCGACTCGGTCTCCGATGCCTTGATCACTCTCATGATCGGCATGGCTGGATGAACTCCTGCGGATCATCCTCGGGCCTCGACCCGTAAAACTCTGGCGGGTTACATCTCGAGAAAATCCGTAGCCTCGAACTATCGATCTAGGGTGAACGGCTGGTGCTCTTTGGGCTGGTCGTCCGGCCTATCCTCATATCAGCCTGACCTTGGCGATAAGCGAGCCGGCTCGCGTAACCCATCTCCTCCGCTCGGTGTGGGGTGGAGGCTCAGTCTTGTGGTCTCTATAGAGGCGCATTGCTCTACTCGCGACTCCTCTCTGCCTTGCCGCCACGGGCGGGTTGCCTTGCGCGGAGGCATAAGCGGTAAAACGAGTACGTCGGAGGGTCGACTTACAACACGGCTCTAAGGCACGATCTCGGAATGAGAAGAATGGAAACCAATCCTAAATGTCCTATAGCCTCACGATTATAGATGTGGTGCACGACACATCGATAATCGAACTCTACTGAACACGATGCGTAGACACTTTCGAGGACTAAGCGCTCACGATACCACTTTTGTCACGACCGAACCGGGCGCGTGGTCGTGCCTACCGGGCACCTAGTGATACAACATCGAGAAAACCCGTGAAATAAAACTTTAAACATATAAATAGATATGGATCAAGATGAAAGAAAAGCAGGCCAACCAAAGCGGTTGCCTTTGGTATATATACATAGACATTTGAGCGATTACAATCCTTACAACCACACTTGTGATGCTCTGACCTCTAAGATTTTACAACAACTATGACGGGACGGGGCCGCCATACCCACGAATGTACGAGAACCTACGGACTCGAGGTAGCATGCAAAGATAAGCCTCGAAGGAGCAGAGCTTCCAATCTGTTGAAATGTGATCCTACAAGCGGGGATCGGCGGTAGATGTACCTCACTGCGGCGTGAGCGGCCCGAAGGAGAGTCGATCTGCAGTACAGTATGTGAAGCGTAAAATCACGTAAATGAAATCATAGCGATCTATATAAGCGGGAGACATGTATGATAACCAAACTACTGATGCACCACATATAAGCGATCATATCAAGTCGGGGACTCGCGCCACGCGCAAATCATCACTCGTGCGTGGAATTCCTTCCTCGCTGCGATCTATGATATAACAACGCCAAGAGTATATATGAACACGAGTCCCACGTGTCAATAAAACCGTCGGGGCAAGTATAACTACCAGATCCGACCGTACCAATATCTTTGTACAACCGTATCATGAAGGCGACCGTGGCAAGTGCACTAGCCTCGCGGATCCACTGCGTCACGTGGCGGCGGGGCAAGTGAATCGGCGGCACCGATCACAACCGTAAGTCACGGCTCCGTCAAACAGCGACTCGCGAAGGCGACGCGTGGCAAGTACCAGCCTCCGCGGATCCGCATGCGTCACGTGGCGGCGGGGGCAAGTGAATCGGCGGTGCACCCGATCACAACCGTAAGTCACGATGCGCCGCGAAGGCGACACGTGGCAAGTGCGATAACCTATACCAGATCCTGCGCCACGTGGTGGCGGGGCAAGTAAGCTACGCGCGATCCTGGCAAGTAAGTCACGATACTTCGCCATAACCGTAATGGTCACGTATCCACATCATCGGTGTAGACATGCCCGTGTAACAATAATAATGGAAGCATGCGTGGAATCTTGTCGCTGCCGATGCGTCGAGTAAGTTCTCAACAAGTCAACCGGCCCTCCATCGAGAGACGCGGTAGAATAGAAACACAATTCTTGCACAACAAAGACTATCTCAATAAGCATAGGCAAGTTACACAACAACAAGCATAGGAAAGTTACACAACAACAAGCATAGACAAGTTATACAACAACAAGCATAGGCAAGTTATACAACAACAAGCATAGGCAAGTTATACACAACTCAAAGTACTTTCATTTTATGTCAAAGTCCGGGTTTTAACCCTAAAGTACTACGTACGTTAAATTCCTTTTAAAGAGATCCATTCCTTTTATAAAAAGTCACCCGATACCCGTAGTATAAAATAGAGTGACTCACATTTTTAGGTAAACCAAAACACTTTCCTTTTCAACCATTCTTTTCCCTAAGGTTCGGTTGCCTAATTTCAATTACTCAAGTCTCTTTATTTTAGAAAAGTTTCATAGTTCAATGTCTTAATCTCTTTTAAAACAATTGAGTAACATATGTCATATGTGTGAGCGATTTATTCTTGTTTATAACCATTTTATTAAAGCGACCATGATCTAGCAAATGTAATATCATTTTGTCTCATCTTAGCTTATGCGGATGGAGGTTTCTCTTGGTTTTAATAATACTTCATTATTGAATACATTTTCCTTTATTAAGACTGCGATGGTTTGTTCGATACTTACGATTTAGAAATCGGTAAAACATTATCCTCTTATCTTCCTTAAGGCGTTATACCTAACTCCCATAAAGCTAGTATAACTCTTAGCTTTCAAAACCAAATATTACTCTTCTTTCAAAATGATTCTTTTGAAATACTTCAAGTTCTTTATTGTCATACATCAAGTCGGTTATAAGTCAAATCGATTACCTTTTAAAAACCACAAAGCATTTTCTTACCTACATAAAGTCATTATAACCAACTTCCCATAAAGCCGTTATAACACTTTATGTTTTAAACCAATCAAATACATTTAACACGTATGCGTCTACCGCATCATAGTTATACACATATCATGCTAGAAAAGATAGGAAGAGGTTCACATACCTCGCGACGATTATCGACTAATAGCAAAGCGCTCAAGTACCTCAACCGTCGGCTACTCCTTAAGCCAAGTAGATCACGCCACGCGTAGTACTTGACTATAGAGGCCTGGCGCCTATTAACATCTAGATCTCAGCGTAGAATATTACGAGAAATTCGGCACCTCCCCCGCATGGCCGCGTAAATCTCCTCCCCTATCGAGGCCTGCTAACAGGCCGACAACTCCCGAGGGGGGGGGGTTGTACGTCTAATCCGGACGTGCACAATTCTACTTCACGATGCTACAAGCCTCTTTGCATGTCTGATCTATGTAATTCTGATTCGTTCTCTTCTTTAAATTGAGCTTAAGTCAAAAGACATTGCCACAAGACTATGTTCAGTTCTATATATAGTATACTTCAACTATATATTTCTACAACATGTAATTTCTAATTACAATAGAAGGTCAAGAGTGTTTACCTCGATAAGCCCAAAATTATCCAAGTTATATGTCGATCTGAACAATGTTTAGCTCTACTCAGGCGCTCCAACCCGCTCCAAACAACCCTTAGAAGTTCTAACCAACTTCTACTCAAATACTTCAACTATCAATGAAGATTTCCTTAGGGTTTTGTTTAGTGGCTAAAGGAAGTATAATAGTATTTTACGGGCTCTACGTATAGAGGTAACTTTGGAGAGTACTATAAGGTATATGGGCTAAAGTATTTTGGCATTTCAACAATACTAGGAGAGTATTTCTATACCACAAAGGGGGGTATTATACGAAAACAACTAGGCTAGGGAGGGGGTTTCTCGGCCGAAGGCCTCGAGGAGGGGGTGTGGCGGGCAGAAACTAAGAGGAGGAGTAGTTTGAGACTTAGAGAAATGCTCAAGTTTGGATGAAGAAAGTCTTCAACTTAGAGGGGTATTTATAGGTCAAGAAATGGCCAACCAATGGCCAAGATTCATCCAAGTGTTAGGCAAGTGTAGGGCTAAGATTAAGCCATGTGCACCTTATCCATCTACCACACCAACTTGCACAAAATATCCTACCTAACCATTGCCCTCTTTTTCGTCCCTTTGCCGCCCCACTTCCTTCCAATGTGAGGGTGACACATGTCACCCTCCCGTTGGTCCAAAATGTTTCGTCTCTCGGAACAATCTGCAAAAATAATAAATGACATAGCCGGAATTTTCCCTTCGCAAGTTTAGTAAAACGTTTCGTCGAAAAACGACTCCTTTTGGCACTTGTGTACAAATTTCGAAACTTGCCAAATCTTAAGGCTTAAATTTTCTACGTACGTCCTTACGTACATACCCTGGAAAAATACGGGGTATAACATGCCACAAACCCGGGGAATGACCCCGAAATGAATAATATACCACTAGCACAAAACCGGCTATCATACATAACATAAGAACTACCGGCTTCTCACACAATATATAAGCAAGTTAAGAATCCCCTAACTTCTTATTATTCTTGTTCACATACACTCTCATTTTAGTTTACTTAAGGCACTAACATGTCTTTTATAAAGATCCGGGAATTTAACCCAAGTACTACATACTTCTACTCTTTAAAACAAATGACTTTTTTTTATATAACACTTCTAAGATACTATTAACCATAGTATCAAGTCGCAATTTCGTTTCAAGACAAGTCACAATACCTTTAGAAATAAAGTTAGGTTTCTAAATCAAGTGACTCCTTTTCTTATAAAACCTTAGGCAATTGATGCCTTAAAATCAAATTGCCTTTCATTAAAACAAGTCATTTATCATACTTAAATTACTTAGAGTAAACCACTCTTTTAACTTTCCATAAAGCTATTATAACCAACTTCCCATAAAGCCGTTATACTAGCTTTATACATTAGCAACTTACATACTTCTTTATAACCAAGAGACTTAAACTTTCCAACAAAACAAGTATCAATAATACTTTCATCATACTTAAAGTCTCTTAACTTTTGAAAGCCAAGATATCCTTAATATTTAACAAGTGAGTTAATTCCCTAACTCAATCAACTTGGACATTCTTAAAATAAGCCAAGGATATCAAATGGACCTAGATTGTCAAAATCTTGTACGTCTACCGTACTATACATTTACAACCTATTCATGCTCAAGAGATAAGAAAGTTCCACATACCTCTTCGGTTTAATCCACCTGCTAAGTCCAATTCGCCGTACGTAGTATGTCAACCTATAATGACCATAGTACATCTATTAACATCTTACTTCAGACGTAGAATATTATAAGTGTAAAGTCTCTAAATTACGGAAAATCTGACAACACCTCCTTTGTTTCTACTCACTTTGCCACCTTTTTCAAGGCGAATTCAATAACCAAACACGCCACATTTAAGGCCCAATCAATGCAATTAACAATAGGGATTACACGCCTACTAGGCGTGTAAAATTCCGCCCACAAAAGATACCAAACTAATACAAACTACTAGTCCAAATCGGCCATATTGAGTACAATAACACCAATTCTTAACCAATTGTCATTTCAATCCAAGTGGTTTAATATAACATGATATCTAGCCACAATTGATTATAACTACTACAATCCTCAAGTAGGTAAACATGCGATTCTAATTATCGACAAATTTGTATTTCAATTCAAATGGCTTAACATGTCATTTTGGTTTGAGCTTCCAAATTTCCATAACACTTATAAATCTTCATAACACATATCACATGATCATATCTAACTTATAATAACATGAAATCTTCAATTAAAAAAGTAAGACGAAGATTATACCTCATTTAGCCTAAAAATGCTCCAAGATTACAAGTCGATCCTTAGCAACTTTAGCTCTCTTTTTGAAATTCTTCTTCCGCTAAAATCATCTCTACTAATCCTTACAAGCTTGCCAACATATTTCCTTCTTGTTGCCTTTCCAAAAATCTCATATAGGCCTAGGGTTTTAACCATTTGAGAGAGAAGAGGAGAGAAGAGAAGATTTGGTGAAGTCTTGCAAATGATTTAAATCTAGCGACATGTCTTATATAGCCTTTATCTTGCTCCACAAGTTGGGGACACTTGTCACCCACCGAGGTCCTTTACAACAAATATCTTCTATTTTACCTATTTCTGCAAAAAATCCGCCGCGCCTGCAGCGCGCGACTCTGCAATTCAGACAATTCCGGGCTTTCCGGCGCCGTATGCGCTGCGAGCCGCGGCGCCTGACCCTGTCTGTTCTGTCAGCCGATCTTGTAACGTCCATAACTTTCTACTCCGATGTCCTATTGACAAGCGGTTTGTTGAGTTGGAAACTAGACTCAATGAAATTCATGTTAGGCTTTTGAAACACCTAAAAACCCCAATTATACTAGGAGATATACTGCTTCCAAGTTGACTAAAAACTGTCCAAAAATATTACGCCAACTTTTTCTTTTTCCAACTTGAATCTTATTTCCTTTAAATGCGTTCTCATCTCATCCTCTTGGAATTACGGGGTGTAACATTCTTCCCCCCTTAGAAACATTCGTCCCCAAATGTTCTTTCGGAGTCCAATCTAAACGGATATTGGCATAGTCCCTTGACTACACCCAACATAATCACGCACCACGCTTTGGCCACATAACAATACTTATGCTCTGGCGTCAACCTGAACTCCAAGTGTCGGCGTCGGTTATCTGCATAAAGCCTGCTGACTCTAAGCTTACTAATAATCTTTCGGATAAGCCGCCTTATCCACGGCCGTGAATCAAGTGCGGACCAAATAAGCGAACCTCGCCTATGTCGAACCATCCGCCGGCAATCTACACTTTCTTACATACGAGGCCTCATACGGGGCCATCCGAATCTTGGAAGGGTATACGTTATCGTCGTAACTCAACAAGAGGCAACTAACCCTCCGGGTATTTATGAAATCAAGAACACAGGCCATGACCTATCCTCGAGTGCACGGATAGTGCGCTCTGCACGTCGTCGATGCGAGGTGTAATGAAACACCGAGACTCACTGTGTCCTAAAACCCTTACGAAAAACCTCCAAGTTATGCATGTCGAGCTCGTCATGCGACATCATAAGCGTAGGAACCCGTGCGGTCTCACAATCCCCGCTAAAAAGCTAGCACGAACCTCGGTAGAGTAAGTGGTCTAACAGGAAGAACACGTTTGGTTTCGTCGACTGTTACCATGACCCCGGTCGCGCCGCCTCGATGCGATGCCACCTGTAACAAGATCCATTTTAATTACCTCCCATGTCTAAGTCGGGTCTAAATCACTGTAATAGCCCACTGGGCTTACGGTGTTCAACCATGACTGCTACTAGTCGGACACTAAGCAACAAACCTGCTCGTCCTAGCGGGCCATCTTACCCATACATACATCCGAGGCCATGATACGTCTTGGTCGACCACGAACAAAATAAAGCAAGAAGCGCGTGCCTCCCTAAAACTTGCGACAAGTCTGCGGCATCGGGCACACACAAACTTTTCTCATAACACGGCACCCATCCGGTGCTACACAAGCAGAACTCTTCTCTTCTTGGAGACGTATCTCGATATCATATCATGCTTTGGATCCTCATACTATCGCCTCTTTACCTCTTGGCGAAGGAAAACTTCGGCAACCTCTCGGATCTAAAGCTCTATTAACCTTGGAACAAATAATCGAACCCCAGGCTCGATGGCCCGAAGAATCTCACGGACCACATCCAGTCTATCTGGCTGCCCATCTGGCATACTACCCTTAGATTTGCGACTAAGAGTATCTTTAACTATCTTGGCTTTCCCTGGGTGATATAGGATATCGATATCACAATCCTTGAATAACTCTACCCACCGTCGCTGTCGCAAATTCAACTGCCTCCGGAAAGATATACTGAGGCTCTTGTGGTGCGCACATATTCACATGAAGTCTATATATATGTCATGCCCCAAATCTTGAGGCACGATTTAGCGCGCCGACTCTAAATCGTGAGTGGCGTAATTTCCTTTCCTGCTTCCCTAACTATCGGGAAAACATAAGCTCTATCCTTATCGGGTTGCGTCAGCACACAACCTAGCCCAACACCCAACGTGTTATCATAATAACCTAACCCTCTAGTCTTTCAGGAGGTGTTAGAACTGTAGTCGAGTCAACTTATCTTCCAATAACTGGAAGCCTTTCACATTCCTGCGAAATATTCGGGTATCCTTAATCTCACTTATGGTTCCTATTTCCCTTTCTGTTGCAACCAAACTTGGTCACTAAACTTAGATTTGATTCCTTTGCTTGCCCATGGCTAAGACTTCTGTCAATCACAATTTAGGGGTGGATTTCCTTGATCTCGTAAAGTAGTAACGATTTTCCTTTCGGTTTGTAGAGCCTATAGCTAGGTGTTACCACGTTTCCTCGAAATGTTCTTACTTCCCATTATTTACTAATGGTCTTTACACTAGTCTGGGGTAGTCATATCTCGTGCAACTTACATAACCATAGTCGTATTCTCCTTTATCATTCCGGCCATATCCTTACCTTAGGCTTATTATTAGCAAAAATATTTCTATCTTGATTCATAATCGTACAGTTTCATACATGCGTACAACCTGCATTTATATCTTTACGATACTTCCTCGACCAATTCGTACGTCGTTCTTAATTACCCCAACACAACACTTTCCCCCCGGTTATCTACAATCAGAACCTATGGCATGACGATATCAAGACCTTACAGCCTCATATCCTGCGTCTAACAACATGGGTACACATAACCCCATAATATGTAAAACTGTCCTTTTACGTGGGGAAGAGAACTTATCTCCCTTTCTTAAACTTTCCTTGGAGTCCCAACCATAATCACAGGGTCCTCTTGCAGTCCAGTAATTATCTAATCATCACGCACCACCTTTAAGTTCGTGTATATTTTCCAACCCACCAAAGATGCCCTCAGCTTTCCGCCGGCAGCACTCGTACTTATTTTATTCTTGCATTGTACATTTTCACGAATTATCAGGAAGGTCGTGACCACGACCGCCACACCAAACCAACTCCAAGTACCTCGAAGGGCACTTAACATAAATTCCTTCAAATTCAATTATTACTTACTTTGCGTCAATTTACCTCAGTGAACAAGTCACGCGGACTTAAAAGGAAAAACAATGATGCGAAGAAGGAAGGATAATTCCTTGTTACTACCACTTCTCTTCCTTTACCTTTGGATAATCGACTTACCGAAAAGCGAATCGATCGAATCTCTCTGCGAATAGCGTTGGTATAACAAGAGGCCAACTAGCGTGCTCATAATGACCTCTATGTCTCATAACAGCTGCGCTAGGTGCGCTAGGGTCCAACGATCGTATCGTTAGGAAATTATCTACCCGCTCGGCTACCACCCAACACTCGCGGGTGTAGTCACCTCGAAAGGTCCTCATGGATTCAGACTTTATTTCTTTACACTTGGTTGCTCTCTTTTTCACTGGTCGTACTCTTTCCATACTTCCAAACTTATACTAGCATACGTACATAAATTCCATACTAATTCTAGCCTCCACTCTTTGGAGTTACTATATTAAACAATATAAGGCCCATTAGGCTCACAACTGGTTCGGTGGAACACGTCCACGAACCCAGAAATGATTAACTAGACTCGGGCTTGTACCCTCGTGACCCTGTCACGTAGCGGGACTACTATCAACTGATCCCACCCCATAAACGGGTACACTAACTTCTCATATACTATAATCGGGTTGTCTTGTCCACAACAACCATACTTACTCCATACTGATCTCACCCGTACCATTGTCGAAATCCCAATACGTAGCTCCATCTATTAACATAGTCTTCCATTAAGTCCCTTAATTAACCTCTTGAGGTCCATTTCATTCTCACACAACTCATCATCACCTAATTATCTCAAATTAGCACGTAAAACCTTGATGAGAGTTCTTTAGCTATTCATACCTTCCGGTATTTATTTAGTCCTTACCAAATCCTCGTAATCTAAAATCATCCTAGGCAACACATATGTGACCCACATACATAAATCAGTATAGTTGTATGTCCCAATACCAACTATACTACAAACATTACTAACTGGATACGCAATCCACATAATCTTTCTGGGTCATCGCCGCTTTTCTCGTATTGCAAACAACATAACTTGTTGGGAGAGCGACCTAACCACACGGCTCTATCGCACGATCTTAGAGTGAGAAGAATGGTAACCAATCCTAAATGTCCTGCAGCCTCCGATTATAGATGTGGTGCACAACACACCGATAATCAAGACTCTACTAGACACGATGCGTAGACACTTTCAGAGGACTAATCGCTCGATACCACTTTTGTCACGACCGGCCGGGCGTGGATGGTGCCTACAGGCACTTTTCGATATACATCGAGAATTGCGGTGGAACATACACAATCGATAAAAATCTGAAACATAAAATAACAACAGGCTGGCCGATAAGGCCACCTTAGTAAACTATACAAATAAGCGGTACATTTTTTTTCTTTACAACCCAAACCACAATGTGACTACACCTCTAAGAATAACAACTCGGGGACGGGGCCCGCCATACCCTGAATGTACAACTACCGACAATACCGAGGATAAGCCTCGGAATAAAGGAGCTTCTCAGCGGTGAACAATAATCCTAAGAGCGAGGATCAGTGACACAGACTCTACCACTGCGGTAACGCACGGCCGAGGTCGATACACATGTACCAAATATGTGAAACGAAATGCAGTAATGAAATCATAAGTCTATAATAAAGCGGAGAGTATGATAACTCAATTAACGATGCGTGCCTTACTAACAATGAGAGTAACGGTAGTATACTTACAATATAAAATAGGAAGCTCACGATCAAGCGACCACCGCCCCGTAATCATTAAGCAATCCTACACGGGACTATTTCACCCAGATAGTCGCGTGGACCCGCATGAGGTATTCCTCGCATGGGACTATTTCACCCGCGTAAGCCCTTACGGACTCGCGTGAGGTATTCCTCGCATAGGATGTATCCGCGCGCACGGGACTATTTCACCGCGTAAGCCCTTACGGACTCGCGTGAGGTATTCTCGCATAGGCTATATCCGCGCGTGGGACTATTTCACCCGCATAAGCCCGCGGACTCGCATGAGGTATTCCTCGCGATCGTGGGTAGCAAATCCACGAATATGCAAATGCCACAAACCCGGGGAATGAACCAGAAATGAATAATATACCACTAGCACAAAACCTGCTATCATACATAACATAAGCACTACCGGCTTATCACACAATATATAAGCAAGTTAAGAATCCCCTAACTTCTTATTATTCTTGTTCACATACACTCTCATTTTAGTTTACTTAAGGCACTAACATGTCTTTTATAAAGATCAGAATTTAACCCAAGTACTACATACTTCTACTCTTTAAAACAAATGACTTTTTTGTATAACACTTCCAAGATACTATTAACCATAGTATCAAGTCGCAATTCGTTTCAAGACAAGTCACAATACCTTTAGAAATAAAGTTAGGTTTCTAAATCAAGTGACTCCTTTTCTTATAAAACCTTAGGCAATTGATGCCTTAAAATCAAATTGCCTTTCATTAAAACAAGTCATTTATCATACTTAAATTACTTAGAGTAAACCACTCTTTTAACTTTCCATAAAGCTATTATAACCAACTTCCCATAAAGCCGTTATACTAGCTTTATACATTAACAACTTACATACTTCTTTATAACCAAGAGACTTAAACTTTCCAACAAAACAAGTATCAATAATACTTTCATCATACTTAAAGTCTCTTAACTTTTGAAAGCCAAGATATCCTTAATATTTAACAAGTGAGTTAATTCCCTAACTCAATCAACTTGGACATTCTTAAAATAAGCCAAGGATATCAAATGGACCTAGATTGTCAAAATCTTGTACGTCTACCGTACTATACATTTACAACCTATTCATGCTCAAGAGATAAGAAAGTTCCACATACCTCTTCGGTTTAATCCACCTGCTAAGTCCAATTCGCCGTACGTAGTATGTTAACCTATAATGACCATAGTAAATCTATTAACATCTTACTTCAAACGTAGAATATTATAAGTGTAAAGTCTCTAAATTCTACGGAAAATCGGACAACACCTCCTTTGTTTCTACTCACTTTGCCACCTTTTTCAAGGCCGAATTCAATAACCAAACACGCCACATTTAATGCCCAATCAATGCAATTAACAATAGGGGATTACACGCCTACTAGACGTGTAAAATTCCGCCCCACAAAAGATACCAAACTAATACAAACTACTAGTCCAAATCGGCCATATTGAGTACAATAACACCAATTCTTAACCAATTGTCATTTCAATCCAAGTGGTTTAATATAACATGATATCTAGCCACAATTGATTATAACTACTACAATCCTCAAGTAGGTAAACATGCGGCGATTCTAATTATCGACAAATTTGTATTTCAATTCAAATGGCTTAACATGTCATTTTCGGATTTGAGCTTCCAAATTTCCATAACAACATAAATCTTCATAACACATATCACATGATCATATCTAACTTATAATAACATGAAATCTTCAATTAAAAAAGTAAGACGAAGATTATACCTGATTTAGCCTAAAAATGCTCCAAGATTACAAGTCGATCCTTAGCAACTTTAGCTCCTCTTTTTGAAATTCTTCTTCCCGCTAAAATCATCTCTACTAATCCCTTACAAGCTTGCCAACATATTTCCTTCTTGTTGCCTTTCCAAAAATCTCATATAGGCCTAGGGTTTTAACCATTTGAGAGAGAAGAGGAGAGAAGAGAAGATTTGGGTGAAGTCTTGCAAATGATTTAAATCTAGCAAGACATGTCTTATATAGCCTTTATCTTGCTCCACAAGTTGGGGGGACACTTGTCACCCACCCAGGGGTCCTTTACAACAAATATCTTCTATTTTTACCTATTTCGCAAAATCCGCGCCCGGCCTGCAGCCGGCGCCGCGGCTCTTCAATTTCAGACAATTTCAGGCTTTCCGGCGCCCCGGCGCTGCAGCCGGCGCCGCGGCGCCTGACCCTGTCTGTTCTGTCAGCCGATCTTGTAACGTCCATAACTTTCTACTCTGATGTCCTATTGACAAGCGGTTTGTTGCGTTGGAAACTAGACTCAATGAACTTCATGTTAGGCTTTTGAAACACCTAAAAACTCCAATTATACTAGGAGATATACTGCTTCCAAGTTGACTAAAAAACTGTCCAAAAATATTCTGCCAACTTTTTTTCTTTTTCCAACTTCGAATCTTATTTCCTTCAGACGCTTCTCATCTCATCCTCTTGGAATTACGGGGTGTAACACTAAAGGACTGGACTAATGGATTGTATTAGTGGACTAATGGACTGTTTTTACATTGGACTATGGACTAGTTTTAATGGATAAGTTTTGGTAGATTAAGGGGCTGAATTTTACACGTCCAGTTAGGCGTGTAATCCCCTTTGACTTCCTGAATTGTTGCGCCTTAAATTGTTACACCCCGTAATTCCAGGACATGTATACGAGAATAGACGCGAGAACACAAGACTGAAAAATTTGAACGAAAGAAAGAATTATTTTCCAAAGGAAAAATCTTCCGAACCTCGGGAAGGAAAATTGTTCGTTAATGAGAATTGAGTTCTCAGAATTGTTATTTGAGACTGTTGGAATTTATCAGAACTATGGAATTTTATTTTCAGAGTTGGATATGTGGGGCCCACCCGAGAAATTTTACGTTTTTGTGGGCCCACGAGGTTTCCGATATTTTGATCAATTATGGAAATTTCGGGAAACGAAATATTATGGACCAATGGGAGGGCAACACGTGTCACCCTCCACATGCTTATGTTGGATGAATAAAAGAATTGACTAAGTCAATAAACAAGTGGAAGCTTAACATTATTGACTATAATTGACCCAATTCTAGCCACACATTTGCCTTGATCCAAGCCCTTGATTTTAGTATTTATCTACACTAGTAGCAAGACAAATTCCATACTTAGAAATTTTCAAGAAACCTTGTGCAAGTTTGAGAGGCTCTCGGTTTTGAGCCCTCTTGGAAGACAAAATTCTTCATTTGTTGATGATAATTCCCAATATTCAATCCCAAGATCCCTAGAGGTATTCTAAGGATATCCCAACAAAAAAATCCCGGAAAAATTACGTTTTTACGTTAGTCGCAACATGAAAATCTAAGGTGTTCTTCAACTTTGAAGTTGGAACTTGAAGAGGAGTTCTTCACAAGCTTCTAAGGGTTGCGTGGAGTGGATTGGAACGTCGAGAAGAGAAGCTAAAGTTGCTAAGGATCGACTTTAGGTTTTGGATTGTATTTGGGCTTAAAGAGGTAATAATCTCCGTCTTGCTATTGTTATTCAAGATTTCATGTTGTAGCAGTTGATATATGACCATGTGATATTTAAAAATGAAGATTGATAAATGTTATGGAATTAGGAAGCTTAAAATCCGAGATTGGCATGTTAGCCATTAAAATGGGAAATCAATTTGGTCGAGAGTTATAATCGTCGCATGTTATATAAGAGAGGGATTATAGTTGTTAAAATTGATTGCGACTATATAACATGTTAGAATAACAACTTGGATTGAAAAGGAAATGGGAAATGACTACTTGTTGTTATATTTTGAAATTGCCGAAATGGCCTAGAATTTTGGACAGTTTTGTCGCCTTAAGCTTTCGTTGATTAATGTCGTTGTTACCTTTGTTAATTACATGTTATATGTTGAAGGGAGTCATGTCATTAAATGTTGGTACGAATTATGTATAAGTGTGTAAGTATGACTTGAAGTATAATGGATTTAATGAAGGTTTATGTTATGGTTGTTAGAAGCCGAGAATGGGCTAGAATTTGGAATATTTTGGCGCAGTTTTGTGGAATTTTTACAGGCTGTTTTAAACTTGTATATATGCAGGAATTGGGTGGTTATATATATGATTAATGTGGTAGAATTGGCTAGTGAAAGTCCTAAGGAATAAAGGTGAAAAAGGGTGCAAAAGGCTTCATATCTTATCCTAAATATTGATGTAATTATGGATTGTTTTGTATACATTGTGGGGCAGAATTTTACACGTCCTGTTAAGGCGTGTAATCACCTTTGAATTGATGGTTTGTTGCGCCTTAAATGTGGCATGTTGGTTACTGATTTCGGGCCTTGAAAAAGGTGGAAAATTACGGAGAAACAAAGGAAGTGCTGCCCAAATTTCTGTAGAATAAGAGACCTAGCACTTAGTATTATTCCACGTTAATAAGCTAGGATTTGATAGACGTATTATGATTATTATAGGTTAAAGTACTACGTATAGCGTATTCTACTTGAAGGGTGGAAAAGCTAACAAGGTTGAAGTACTTTGGAGCATTTTGCAACTTGTCGCTAGTCGTCGCGAGGTATGTGAACCTCTTCCTTCTTTTGGCATGTTCTATGTATGAAATATACATGTGGTGTTATTTCATGATTCCTTCTACTCTTAGAAGTTAAGAGGTACGTATGTTGATTTACTCTATGTAGAAGGTATGTCTAAGTTATCCTAAGTTTTTACCAAGTCTTATGGGGGATGTTGGTACGAGTTGTTAGGAAGTATGTGGAGTCGAGGTGACTTTGCTAATTTACTGCACTAATGAGAATAGCTATCGAACAAGCCATTGCAGCGTTAATAAAAATGTATCGACAATCAATTAAACTAAAATGAGTAGAATTCTCCATCTGCATAGAAACTAAGATAAGACAAAATTGTATTACATTTTCTAGATCATGGATGCTTTAATAAGATCGTTATAAACGAGTATAACCCATCCACAACTCATAAAAGTATATGTTACTTAATTTAAAGAGTTTATGTTATGAAGTTTTAAGACTATGAACCTTGATTTCTTAAAAGGTTATGAGATTTTATTTTTTAAGTTATGGGACTTGATTCTTAAAGGAAGGAATGACTTGATTTAAAAAAAAGTATGGTTTTCATGATTTATTTCAAAAGTTAAGAGGCTTGATTTCAAAAGAGAATGTAACTTGAGTTTTCAAAAGGAGAAGTTTATTGATTTAAAAGAGATGGTGTGGCATGATTCTTTTATAAGTATGCATGTACGTAGTACTTGTTACACCCCGGAATTTCAGGATATGTTTATAAGAACTTGGTAAGAACCCAAAATGTTAAGATTTGAGACTTGTAAAAATTTATCGGAATTATGGAATTGTCGGAAAACGTAATATTGTGACGAATGGGAGGGTGACACGTGTCACCCCCCTTAGGTTGTCTTGGATGAAATTTACCATGGGAAAAAGGGTCATTTGACCATTAAATTGATGAGTAAGTCTTGCTAAAGTCTTGAAGCTTGACAATGTTGACATTTTGGTCATTAATTAGAATCGTCGCATATTACCTACTTGAAGATTGTAGTAGTTATACTTAATTGCGGCTTGATAACATGTTATACTAAACAACTTGGATTGAAAAGAAATTGGAAGAAGAATTGGTATTGTTGCCCTAATTGCCGAATTGACGTTGTAGTTTAGACTAGTTTGTTATATCTTGTGTGAATTTTACACTTCGATTAAGCGTGTAATCCCCTATTGTTAACCACTTTGTTGAGCCTTGAACGCGTGTTTGGTTATTGAATTCGGCCTTGAAAAAGGTGGCAAAGTATGTAGAAACAAAGGAAGTGCTGTCCGATTTTCCGTAGAATTTAGTGACTTTGCACTTGGAATATTCTACGTTTGAAGTAAGAAGTTAATAGGCGTATTATGGTCATTATAGGTTGACATACTACGTACGCGAATCGGACTTAGCAAGTGGATTAAACCGAAGAGGTATGTGGAACTTTCTTATCTCTTGAGCATGAATAAGTTGTAAATGTATAGTACGGTAGACGTACAAGATTTTGACAATCTAGGTCCATTTGATATCCTTGGCTTATTTTAAGAATGTCCAAGTTGATTGAGTTAGGGAATTAACTCACTTGTTTAAATATTAAGGATATCTTGGTTTTCAAAAGTTAAGAGACTTTAAGTATGTCAAAGTATTATTGATACTTGTTTTGTTGGAAAGTTTAAGTCTCTTGGTTATAAAGAAGTATGTAAGTTGCTAATGTATAAAGCTAGTATAACGGCTTTATGGGAAGTTGGTTATAATAGCTTTATGGAAAGTTAAAAAGAGTGGTTTACTCTAAGTAATTTAAGTATGTTAAATGACTTGAAATAACGAAAGGCAAATTGATTTAAAGGCATCAATTGCTTAAGGTTTTAAAAGAAAGAAGTCACTTGATTTAGAAGCCCGAAAATGTATTTTCTAAAAAGGTATTGTGACTTGTCTTAAAATGTAGTTATGACTTGATACTACGGTTATTAGTATCTTGGAAGTTTTATATGAAAATGAGTCATTTTAAAAGAATAGAAGTACGTAGTACTTTGGGTTAAAACTCCCGGATTTATAATGACATGTTAGTGCCTTAAGTAAACTAAAATGAGAGTATATGAATAAGACTAATAAGAAGTTAGGGGGATTTCTTAACTTGCTTATTTATTGTATGATAAGCCGGTAGTGCTTATGTTATGTATGATAAGTCGGTAGGGCTTATGTTATGTATGATGACCGGTTGAGATAGGGTAAGAGTATAAATGAGGGGTAAACCCCCAAGACGTTATACCACCTTCTCCAGGGTAAGAGTATAAATGAGGGGTAAACCCCCAAGACGTTATACCACCGCCTGTGGTAAGAGTATAAATGAGGGGTAAACCCCCAAGACGTTATACCGCCTGTTTCCGTGGACTTGCTACCCATGATGCGAGGAATACCTCATGCGAGTCCTTATGGGCTCATGCGGGTGAAATAGTCCCATTCGGGCGGGTACAACCTATGAGAGGAATACCTCATGCGGGTCCACACGACCTATGCGGGTGAAATAGTCCCAGGAGTAGGATTGCTTAATGACATCGCGCGGGCGGTCCCGCTTTGATCGCGAGCTTCCTATTTTTATGTTGTAAGTATACTCTTGATTACTCATTGTTAGTAAGGCACCGTGTAATCGTTAATTGAGTTATCATACATGTCTCCGCTTTATTATAGACTTATGATTTCATTACGATTTCGATTTACATATTTGGTACATGTTGTTCGACCTCCTTCGGCCGCGTCACGCCGCAGGTAGAGTGCGAATGATCCTCGCTTTAGGATCACCGCTCGGTTGTTGAAGCTCTTTATTCCGGAGGCTTATCCCCGGTATTGTCGGTTGTTGTACATTCAGGGTACGGCGGGCCCCGTCCCGCTGAGTTGTTATTCTTAAGTGCAGTAGTCACATTGTGGTTTGGGTTGTAAAGAAAAAATGTATTGTTTTATTTGTATAGTTTACGGAAGGTGGCCTATCATAGCCTTGTTGTTATTTTATGTTTAAGCATTTTGTCAGTTGTGTATGTTCCGCTGTTATTCTCTGATGTATATCGAAGGGTGCGGTGTAGGGCACCCATGCCCGGCCTGGTCGTGACAAAGTGGTATCAAAGCAAGTTAGTCCTCGGAAAGTGTCTACGCATCGTGTCTAGTAGAGTCTTGATTATCGGTGTGTTGTGCACCACATCTATAATCGTGAGGCTGCAGGACATTTAGGATTGGTTTCCATTCTTCTCACTCGAGATCGTGCGATGACAGTATGGTTAGTGGTCGTCTCCCTAACAAGTTATGTTGTTTGCAGCCACGAGAAGCAAAGCGGTGACCGTAAAAATATTATGTGGATTGCGTATCCAGGTTGGTAATGTTTGTAGTATAGTTGGTATTGGGACATACAACTATACAGATTTATGTATGGGGGTCACATATGTGTTGCCTAGGATGATTTTAGATTACCAGGATTTGGTAAGGACTAAATAAATACCGGGAAGGTATGAACAGTTAAAGAACTCTCATCAAGGTTTTACGTGCTAATTTGAGATAATTAGGTGATGATGAGTTGTGTGAGAATGTAATGGACCCTTAAGAGGTTATAATTAAGGGACTAAATGGAAGACTATGTTAATAGGTTAAGCTACGTGGTATGATTAAGAGTTAAGTATGACGCCGAGTCGAGTTGAGGACCTATTAAGGGTCACCCCATAGCCTGAAATGGAATGGGATCAGTTGATAGTAGTCCCGCCACGTGACAGGGTCACGAGGGTGCAAGGCCCAAGTCTAGTTAATCGTTTTACGAGTTCGTGGACGCATTCCACCGAAACCAGGTTGTGAGAGCCGGAACTGGCCTTATGTTGTTTAGAATAGTAACTCCAAAGATTGGAAGCCCAAATCAGTATGAAGGCTATGTACGTACGCTACAATAAGTTTGGAAGTACGGGAAGAGTACGACCAGTAAGAAAGAGAGCAACCAAGTGTAAAAAAATGGAACCGGAATCCATGAGGACCTTTCGAGGTGACTACACCCGTGAGTGCTGGGTGGTAGCTGAGCGGTTAGATAATAATTGCCGGTAACGATACAGTTGTTGGACCCTAGCAGACCTAGCAGAGCTGTTATGACAGACATTGAGGTCATTATGAGTACGGGCTAGTTGGCCTCTTGTTATGACAACGTGGACTACAGAGAGAGATTGATTCGGTACCAGTTTCCCGGTAAGCCGGTTATCGAGTGAGAAGGAAGAGAAGTGGTGGTAACCAGTGAATTATCCTTCCTTATTTGACATTGTTGATTTTAATAAGTCTGTGTGACTTGTTCAGTGGAGGTAAATTAATGCAGAAAGTAAGAAATACTCAAATTTGAAGGAGTTTATGCTAAGTGCCCTTGGATGTACTTGGAGTTGGTTTGGTGTGGCGGCCACGACGCCGGATAAGTTCGTGATAGCGCAAAGCAAGAATAAGATAAGTACGAGTGTGGCTGCGGAAAAATAGAAGACATCGTTGGTAGATTTTGAAAATCTATACGTTTAAGGTGGCGCTTGATGATTTAGATTTTGATAGAGAGATAAGTTCTCTCCCCCACGTAAAAGGACAGTTTTGCGAATTATGGGGTTATGTGTACCTACGTTGTTAGATGAAGGATAGGAGATCGTAAGGTCTTCATTATCGCCACGCCATAGGTTCTGATTGTGGATAACCGGGGAAACGTGTTGTGTTGGGGTAATTAAGAACGACGCATTTAATTGGTTGAGGAAGTATCGTAAAGATATAAACGCAGTTGTACGCTTGTATGAAATGCATTTATTATGAATCAAGATAGAAATACTTTTGCTAATAATGAGCATAAGGTAAGGTTATGACCAGAATGATAAAAGAGAATACAACTATGGTTGTGTAAGTTGCACGAGATATGTTTACCCCAGACTAGTGTAAAGACCATTAGTAAATAATGGGCAGTAAGAACACCTCGAGGGAAGGTGGTAGCATCTATACTGACGAGAAATATAGTAAGGAAATACGGAGGGGTAAGGGACCCCAGGATAACATGAAATGAATTATAAAGGAAAGACGAGTAGACACTCGAACGATAAGAAATTTTGACAAGTCATTGGATTATGTAATACCATGAATTGAGGTTGAACACCTGGCTATAAGCTCTACGAGCTGGGAGGAAATAATCGGGTTACTACTTGACGAGATCAAGGAAATCTTCCCCCCCTAAATTGTGATTAATAGGAAGTCTTAGCCAGGAGGCAAGCAAAAGGATCAAATCTGAGTTAGTGACCAAGTTTGGTTGCAACAGAGAAACGGAAACAGGAACCATAAGTGAGATTAAGGATACCCGAATATTTCGCGGGAATAAGAAAGCCTTTCAGTTATTGGAAGATAAGTTGACCACGACTACAATTCTAACCCCTCATGTGAGACTAGAGGGTTAGGTTATTATGATAACACGTTGGGTGTTGGGCTATGTCACGACCCGATCCCGGGCCCGTGACTGGTGCCTTACCCGGGCACCCAAGTAGATATACATCAGAGTAACCAGCGGAATATAAAAACAAGACATGAAACAATAAAGAGTAAGAACAGTCTAACCAAGAAAATGTCGCTTTCGGCGTATATATAAAACTAAAATTGAAGCAGTTACATCCTTTACGAACCCCGCCCACAACGATTACTGCACTCTAAGAATGTAACCACAACTATGACGGGACAGGGCCCCGCCATACCCCTGAATGTACAAGTACCTACAATGACAGGGGACTATACCAAAGACAAAGCCTCCGGAGAAATGGAGCTTTCCAAGAACTGAACAGTGATCCTAAGAGTGCGGATCAACAAGCTACGTACCTCAACCTGCGGCATGAACGCAGCCCCCCGAAGGAGGTCAGTACAACAGGTACCAAGTATGTGAAACTGAAAATACTGTAAAGGAAATCATAATAGTTTATATAAAACAGGAGACGTATATGATAATCAAAATGCGTTTCACAAAGCCCGGCAAATCAACAAGAGTAATGAACATCAACATTGTCTCTAAAAGATATCATTTCACAATCTATAAACAATCGTCTCAAGTCAAGGACTCACGCCCTCAAGGTCATTGCTCAAATATAACCATAACATTTTAAAACCAATTCACAAATATGTACGAAACAAACCAAGTAAATCGCATATAGTGCCACATCACAAACAAGAGCAATAATAGTTATAATGTAACTGGTCTTTTCTAGGCCGCGAATGATCGGGCAAGGCCAATCGCCCATAGTATCATTATGCGTGCCTAATCTCGACTCCGATCCGCATAGCCACCTTAGGCCCGCATGAGGTATTCCTCGCATCGAGGGTAGCTAATCCTCGCGATCGCCCCGGACTCTCGAGTTCGCATGGCCGCATAGATCGCATGAGGTATTCTCGCACACAACTCGAACTCCGCAGCCCGCATAGGTCCCCGGGACCCGCATGAGGTATTCCTCGCACATCGGGGGGCAGCTTAACCCCCGGTATCATGTCAAGAGGTGAGTGGTATAATACTATCACAACGGATTATCGTTAAACAACGTAAGCACAACAAGAATAACCTCCTTATACAAACATCACAAGAATCGAATACAATGGCTTATCGAAACAACATAAGCACAATCAAGAGTAACCTCCTTACACAAATATCACAAGCATCGAACTGAACGACTTATCGTTAAACAGCATATCCGTAACAAGGAAAAGCTCCTTGCAAAAAGCGTCACTAGATTCTAACACACGTAGTATCACAACTTGTTCACTTTATCAAGGCAACAAGAAATTATTACAAGGCTATCACAAAACATAAGCAAATTACTCACACAAGGTACTTTCATTTCATGTCAACAAGTCCGGGTTTTAACCCTAAGGTATTACATGCTTTAATCTCTTTAAAAAGATCCATTTCTTTCACAAACAACACGCGACAATTCGTAGCATCAAAATAGAGTAACTATCTTGTTAAGTAAACCCAAATAATTTCCATACTTTTTTTTTTAAACCATCTTAAGACAAAAACATGCCTTTCCTTTAAACCAACATACTTCAAATTCTCAAGTCTCTGTTCTTTTAGAAAATAAGTTCCTTACTTTGGAATTTAAGAAAAATCAATACTTGTTATTAATGACTTTAGTAAGGCAACCGTGATCTAGGAAATGTAATACAATTTTGTCTTATCTTAGCTTCTATGCAGATGGAGGGTTTCTACTTGTTTTAATATAATTAATTATTTATCAATATATTTCCCTTTATTAACGCTGCAGTGGGATGTTCGATATTTATTCTCATTTCCGCAATCGATATAACATTATCATTCGAAACCAAGTACTCATTACTCACGAATGAGGTTTCACAACTTTCCACACAATTCAAGTTCTTCACATATTAAATCAAGTCAAATATGAGTCAAGTCTCTTATCTTTTTTAAAAATCAACAAACCATTCCTTTACTTACATAAAGTTGTTATAATTAACTTCCCATAAAGCCATTATAACACTTTATGCTTTAAATAACCCAAATTCATTTTACACACGTACGCTCACCGTACTATATATATATTTCGCAAATATCATGCTAGAAGAGATAGGAAGAGGTTCACATACCTCGCGACGATTATCGACAATTAGCAAAACGCTCCAAAGTACTATAACCTTTCTAGCCTTTTCCACCCTTCAAGTAGAATACACTACTCGTAGTACTTCAACCTATAATGGCCATAGAACGTCTATTAACTTCTAGATCTCTTCGTAGAATATTTCTAAGTACAAGGTTCCATATTCTACGGAAAATTCGGCAGCACTTCCCCCGTTTCTACTCAATTTTCCACCCTTTCCAAGGCCCGATAACCGTAATTAACATACTATAATTAAGGCGCAATAATACCGAAATTTAAAGAAGGGATAACACGCCCAAACTAACGCGATTAACAATCTCTCCTTCATAACAATAATAAGTAAAGAAGCGGATAACACGCCCAAACGAACGCGATTAACAATCTCTCCTTCATAATAATAATAAGTAAAGAAGGGATAACACGCCCAAACGGTAACGCGTTTACTATCTCCCTTCATAATAATAATAAGTAAAGAAGGATAACACGCCCAAACAGTAACGCGTTTACTATCTCCTTCATAATAACAATAAGTAAAAGAAGTCCAAAGTAAAAAGTCCAAAATAGATACGGTCCTTAAGTTGGGGTCCTTGGCCAACTTTTACAATAATACTTATCCAATTACTTCATTAGTCCTTCAACTTATATTCCAATCTTTATATAAGTTATAGTTTCTTTGTTGTTAACTTCTTAGCAAGATCCAAATCTTTCTTTATATCTTATAGTCCATAATATACCTCCAATATATGTATAATATCCATATATACATAATAAATCAACTTCACAAGGAGGTTAAGGTTCATTACCTCAAGATAGCCCAAAAACGTGACTATCCAGATTTTTAGCTACTGCTTCGTCAGCTGAACTTGCAACGTCGATAACTCTCTACTCCAGTATCCTATCGACGAGTGGTTTATTGAGTTGGAAACTAGATTAGACGAACTTCATTTTAGGCTTTTCAAACACCCAAAAACTCCTTATATGCTAGGAGATATTCCCTTTCAAACTGGACTAAAATCTGCCCAAAACAGTTTCGAAAATCTGCCTACTCTCGGCCAAGGGAAGGTTTTTGAGGCTAGGGGTGTGAAATCTTGTCTAACTCTTGGTTAATAATCTTCCTAACACATTAAGGAAGAACACTTATAAGTTTAGGAATTTTTGGACAACATTTGGTTAGCGGAGGGGGTTGGACGAAATCTAGATAGAGAAGGAGGGAGAGGAAATGTTTTTCAAGTCTTGTAATATGTTAAGTGTGGCTGATTTTGTTATACCCCGTATTTCCAGAGTATGTACGTAAGGACGTACGTACAAAAGTTTAGGCTAGGAACGAAAATATTTGTGCACAACTACCAAAAAGAATTGTTTTCCGACGAAACGTTTTCCAAACTTTGCGAAGGGAAAATTACGGCTGTGACGTTTATTATTTTTGCGGATTTTTTCGAGAGATGAAATATTTTGGACCAACGAGAGGGCGACACTTGTCACCCTCAAGTTGGCGGATTTGTGGCGCCAATTGACGATTTCAAGCCTTGAGTTGGTAGGATATTTTGTGTGGTAGATAGATAAGGTGGGACCCACACACACTTGTCCAAATCCTCACCCTACACTTGCCCACCACTTGTCTTAATCTTGGCCATTGATTGGCCTATAAATACCCCCTTTGTTGAAGACTTCTTCATCCACAACACAACTTTCTAAGTCTTGAAAAATCCTTCCTCCTCAGTGAAGCTCTCGCCCAAAGAGCTCCTCCCCTTCGAGAGGCCTCGCCGAGAGTACCCCATTCCTAGTGGTGCTAGCCGAGAGTACCCCCTACCTTGAGAGTTGTTCTCAGAATACACCCCCTTGGTAGAAAGTATTCTCCAAGTGTTGTTACTATTCCAAAATACTCGCCCAAATACCTTGTAGTATTCCAAGGTTACCCTATACTAAAAGCCCGTAAATACTATTATACTTCCTTCACCACAAAACGAAACCCTAAGGAAAATCTTCATACCGGTGGAAGTATTAAGAAGAAGCGTAGAACTTCTAAGGGTTGTTCGAGCGTTGGAGCACCTGCAGTAGTGAGCTAAACGCGTTGCTCAGATCGATATTAGAACTTGGATAATTTTGGGCTTATCGAGGTAAATACTCTTGTCCTTATATTGTAATTGGAAATTACATACTGTAGTAGTATAGAAATGAATATAAGATTGAGGATATTACAGAAAAGACTTGAACTGAAATCACATCAGAAGAATATTAAAGGAGAAGATTAAACTGTACTTACATGGATTGTATTCTGAGACTTGTGTAACTTAACTGTAGGGAAGTGCTGCCCGATTTTCCGTAGAATAGAGAACCTACTGCTTAGAATGTTCTACAGAGAAGTCTAGACATTGATAGACTTGTATAACCGTTATAGGTTGAAGTACTGCGAGTAGCGTGTTCTACTTGAAAGGTGGACAAGGCTAGCCGGGTTATAGCGGTGGAGCGTTTTGCTAATAGTCGATAATCGTCGCGAGGTATGTGATTCTTCCTATCCTCTTGAGCATGATATTTTAAAAGTATATATATATAGTACGGTAGACGTACGTGTGTTAACTGAACGTGGTTTTACTGCGATGTCTTTTGACTTGAGTCTAAATAACAAGAATCTTGAAGTATTTCAAAAGAATTAAGAAACCTTTTTGAAAGAAGAGTAATACTTGGTTTTAAAAGCTTAAGAGTTATACCAGCTTTATGGGAAGTTAGGTATAACGACTTAAGAGAGATAAAAGGAATGGTTTATTGATTGTAGAAGATAAGAGACTTGACTTAATTAATTAATATGAATTTTGTTAAAAAGTGTGAAACCTCATTCGTGAGTAATGAGTACTTGGTTTGTAAAAGGAATAATGTTTTCATTATTTCAGAAATGAGAATAAGTATCGAACAAACCACGTTAGCGCTAATAAAGTGGAAATGTATTGACTAATAAAGTATTATGAAAACCAGTAGAAACCTCTATCTGCATAGAAGCTAAGATGAGACAAAATGATATTACATTTCCTAGATCATGGCTGCTTTAATAAGATTGTTATAAACAAGAATAACCTACTCACATATAAGGCATATGTTTCTCAAATTGTTTTAAAGGAGAATTATATCATTAAGTGATTAAAACTATGAACTACGAAACCTTTCGAAAATGAGAAACGTGAGCATTTGAAATTAGGCAAACTTGAACGTTTGGAAAATAATGTTGTTACTTGATTTTACAAAGGGAAGTGTTTTGGTTTACTTAAAAAGATAGTCACTCTATTTTTATACTACTGTATTGTGTGACTTTTGTGAAAGAAACGGATCTTTTAAAGAGTTAATGTATGAAGTACTTTGGGGATAAAAACCCGAACTTGTTAACATAAAGTAGAAAGTACCTTGTGTGAATAACATGATTGTTTTGGTTTGTGATAGCCTTGTAATACTTTCTTGTTGATTTGATAAGTAAACATGTTAGGATGCTACGTGTGTTAGTATCTTGTGATGTTTGTGTAAAGGGGTTTCCCTTGTTGTGCTTATGTTGTTTAATGATAAGCTGTTATGTTAGTATTATATCACTCACCCCTTGACATGATACCGGGGGTTAAGTCGCCTCCACGCGGGTAGACTCAGCGATGCGGAACCATGATTCGAGAATACCTCACGCGGGTCCAGGGACCTATGCGAGCTACGAGAGTTCCAAGTTAGTGTGCGGGTTATACCTCGCGGTCTATGTGGCCACGCGATCGCGAGTCCAGACGTTGCCGGGAGTAGCTTCCTCGATTCGAAATACCTCGCTGGGCCTATGTGAGTGGCCTATGCGAGTGCGGGAAGTTCCAGGACTAGACGCGCACATTAGATCTCGCGCGAGTGGCGGCCTTCGATCATGTGGCGGTTCAGACAGATCTCATGATACGCTTTATGACCTTGTTGGTACCGTGGGTTTTAGTAGTCGGCTATGCCTTCGCATTTACCCCGACGGTTTTATTATGACATAGGTGGACCGGTGTTCGTGTGTATTCCTTGTGCTTTTATATCATGATCACGGCAGTGAGGAAGGTATTCCACGCATGATTGATGTGGGCGTGAGACCCATAGTTATATTTTAGTGATGACTTTGAGGCGAGTCCTCGACTTGACATGATCGCTTATTTATTGTGAATCGTAGTTTGGTTATCATACATGTCTCCCGCTTTATATAGACTACTATGATTTCATTTACGTGATTTTCGGGCCACATACTTGGTACTGTTAGATCGACCTCCTTCGGGCCGCGTTCATGCCGCAGAAGTACACCGATCGCCGATCCTCGCTCTTAGGATCACAACGTTGGGAAGCTCCGTTTCTCCGAGGCTTATCAGGAATAGTCCCCGTCGTTGTAGGTACTTACATTCAGGGTATGGCGGGCCCCGTCCCGCCATTGTTGTTATATCATTCTAGAGGTGCAGAGTAATCGTTGTGGGCGAGTTTTTGTAAAAGGGATGAATCGCTTGATTTAAGTTATATATATATATATGCCGAAAGGCAACTTTTCTAAAACTGCTTTTTCACTTCATTTATGTCATGTCTTGTTTTATATTCCTGATTACTCGATGTCTACTTGGGTGCCCGGTAAGGCACTACCACGCCCGGTTCGGTCGTGACAAAAGTGGTATCAGAGCAGTTAATCCTCGGAAAGTTTCTACAGACCGTATCTAGTAGAGTCTTGATTATCAGTGTTTTACAGGAGACTATAGGATATTTAGGATTGGTTTCCATTTCACTCTGAGATCGTGCCTTAGAGCTGTGTTATAAGTTGGACCCCTCTAACGTATTTCTTTCCCTTACCGTTATGCCTCCGCGTAAGGCAACCCGGGCCCAGAAGGGCAAGGCAGCTGAGGGAGCTGCGAGTAGAGCACGGAGGGTTACTAGGGCACATGCCCAATCATCACCTGGGGTGGTGCTTCATTCGGGGAGTTCTGCGACGTCGCCAAAAGCAGAGTTTAAAGCACGGCAGTTAGCTCCTACCGCGCCATGATATATGAGCCTTCAGTTCCACGACCGGGAACAAAGAATATGGATTACAAAGGAATGGACTCACATTAGCTAGGATTTTAGCAAACTGAGAATATAGAGTGCACCGATATATCACGGTCTTGATGACTATCTAAAGAAAGGTTGTGCAAGAGTAGCTCTTCAGTCAGGCATGGATATTGCCCGCGTACAGGCTTATGCGCAGCACGCAGAGGAACGTAGAGATCGACGGATTAATCAAGATCAGCAGAAGAGGGCCAGATCGGCAGGGTCCTTTGGTAACTTTCGAGGCGAATCGCCTCACCAGCAGACTAGATATGCGCCTCCGCCAGTGCAGAGTGGTCCTCCACAGGGTTCAGGACGTTCGGAGTATGCCGGAGTTGGTCAGAGCTCCAGGGCTTGTGGTTCACAGCTATACGTAGGAGGACTCAGCCTGCCAGATCAATTGCGGATTCAGTGGTCCGGAGAGGAAGGGGTGCTAGCCAGAGGAGGCCACCCCCACCTCGGTGTGACCGTTGTGGTAGATGTCATTGTGGGGAGTGTCGTGCTTCTTCGACAGCTTGTTATGCTTGCGGCCAGCAGGGCCATTTTGCGAGAAATTGTCCGACCAGAGGTGGCGCGGATGTAGAGACTCAGCCTTCAGGATCAGTGGCTAGTTCGTCACCTTCCCTAGCTATGCGCCCAGCCGGGCAGGATTGATTAGAACGACAAAGGGAAGTGAAGCAGTAGATACAGGTATATCCTTAACCCTCTAGAGATTAGTATGTGTGATACGATAAGTATATCTTAAGTGTTACGTTCAGATAACATTGTGTAAATTGTGATTAGAAATCATGGTTAGTTAAAAGGGTAAGATTGGGGATAGGGAAAGTGTGAGCCTTAGAGTTTTATACGTGGAGACCTTAGAGGTAAGGCCATCTCGAGTTAGAGATTTATATTTTTATGTTTGACCCTTATCGGAGTGCATAGTATAAGTGGGATATATTTGTGTAATAAGTCCCTGAGTAGTGTGAAATGAAAGAGGGTAGTTGAGCTAAGAAGACCACTAGGTTTTCGTAACTTGATTAGTGAGATTGTTCGGATCGGAACAAGAGTTTTGCGCGATAACGGTCGGGTTATGGACCGATCGCGGTCAACCCGCGCCCGTAATTTGGTGGGGTCGGTCGAGGTGGTTCCGCCAGCGCGGGTCACGAGGGTATTAGGCCCAAGTTTAGTTAACCATCGTACGAGTTCGTGGATGCGTTCGACCAGTAGTCGGGCCGATGAGGTCAACCCATCTTGTCTTTCAGTCAGGACCGTTTACTCGGAAGAGGGTTATGCGAGATGTTATATATCGAGAAGGTTGTAAGGCTGCACGAGGTGCCTACTTTCACCTTATGACAGCATGGAGCCCGCCATTTACTGCTTTTCCGGAGGTTTTACCAGCAGGTTAGGAACTCAAAGTGAGTCTCAAGACGCATTCGCCCCTGCCAGTGTTTGGATTTCGTGGGTAGCCGAGGATTGTTGCCTCCGTTGAGGGAGTGTTTTATAGCTACCATTTCGTGATTCGGATATCGCCTTACGACGCCTTTGTAGGGCGGAAGTGTAATGCCGGCCGATTGGTTCGATGTTGGCAAGGTTCAGATAGTTGGTTCATACTTGTTTGGCAGGATGTGGATAAAGGGTGAAGCTTATCCGTAAGAGGTTATTGGCTCGAGTCAAAGTCGTGCGGATAATCGGCGACGACGCTGAGTTCGTGTGACGGTGGGTCTTCTTGAAGGTACCACCCCGGAAAAGGGTGTGACAAATTTTGGAAAACAGAGGAAACTTAGCCCGAGTTACTTTGGGGCCCTTTTAGATCATGTGAAGAATAGGCCAGGTTGCCTATATGTTAACATTTGCCGTCCGACTTAGGAGGCAGTATGTCCGGTCTTTCATGTTGTTATGTCAGAAAAGTATCGGAGATCCATCCAGAGTATTCCCAGTTAATGATAATCAAGTTGGAGGTAGTAACCCAGAGATTTTGGAAACAGAAGCAGTAACAAAAATGTGGTAGGTTATGAGAAAGAGTTCAAATGTACGAAAGCGGCACGAGTAAGGGAAGAAGCGAGCATGTGTTACGAGCATAGATGTGATCATTTCTTTTGTAAAGTGAAGGTGCGAAGGGAGTATATTTTAGACCTTGGGTGGAAGCTTTTGTGATGTTAGAGGTGATTCCTCGTGGACTTGGATGTAAGTATTTGCGCGTGTGTTATTTTGTGGCCAGGTGTGGCATAGGCAACTTGTTATGTTAAGAGGAACTTATCATTATCTGTATCGAGAAGGAACATTCGGGACGAATGTTTCTAAGGAGGGGAGAATGTTATACCCCGTATTTCCAGAGTATGTACGTAAGGACGTACGTACAAAAGTTTAGGCCTTAAGTTAGGCTAGGAACGAAAATATTTGTGCACAACTACCAAAAAGAATTGTTTTCCGACGAAACGTTTTCCAAACTTTGCGAAGGGAAAATTTCGGCTATGTCATTTATTATTTTTGCGGTTTTTTCCGAGAGATAAAATATTTTGGACCAACGGGAGGGTGACACTTGTCACCCTCAATGGACGGCAACAATGGGCTAGGTTGGACGATTTTTGTGCCTTTCTCTTGGTCAAGGGTTAGGTAGGATATTTTGTGGTAGATGGATAAGGTACACTTGCCCTAATTTTGGCCTTACACTTGCCTTGCACTTGGCTTCATCTTGTCCATTGGTTGGCCTATAAATACTCCCCTTGCTTGAAGGTTTTCTTCATCCACAAATATTTCCAAGTCTTGAAATCCCTTTCTCCCCCCCTCTTGTGAGCTAGCCGAGAGCACCCTCCCCCTTCCCTAGCCCTCTACGAGAAACACCCCTCCCCTTGCCTAGTTGTTCTCGAAATACTACCCTCCCTTGGTAGAAAAATTGTATTCTACTATTGATACTATCCCCAAATACTTTAGCCCAAATACCTTGTAGTATTTTCCAAAGTTACCTCTATACGTAGAGCCTAAAATACTATTATACTTCCCTTCACTACTAAACTAAACCCTTTGGAAAAATCTCCATAATTGGTTGAGTACTTAGTAGAAGTGTGTAGAACTTCTAAGGGTTCTTGGGGCGAATCGAGCACACTGAGTAGAGCTAAACCTTGCTCAGATCGACTTTTATCTCGGATAATTTTGGGCTTATCGAGGTAAATAATCATGTCCCCTGTTGTTATTGGAAATTACATGTTGTAGGAATATATAGTTGAAGTATACTATATATAGAATGAACATAGTTTTGCGGCAATGTCTTTTGACTTAAGCCCAATTTAAAGAAAGAGAATCGAATCAGAATTACATAGGACGTATTACATGAGACTTGTGTAGCATTCCGTGAAGTAGAATTGTACACGCCGGTTAGACGATAAACCCCGGTTGGCTTGTAGCGGCCTCGATAGAGAGAGGAGATTTACGCGTGATGCGGGAGGTGCCGAATTTTCAGAGAATATTCTACGTTGAGATCTAGATGTTAATAAGCGCCTTGTGGCCTTTATAGGTTGAAGTACTACGTGTGGCGTGATCTACTTGGCTTAAGGAGTAGCCGACGGTTTGAGGTACTTGGAGCGTTTTGCTATTAGTCGAAAATCGTCGCGAGGTATGTGAACCTCTTCCTAAGCATGCTATGTTTGTAAACTATGTAGTACGGTAGACATACATGTGCTAAATGAATTTGGTCGGTTTAAAACATAGGGTGTTATAATAACTTTATGGGAAGTTAGTTATAACGACTCTATGTAGGTAAAAGAATGGTTTATTGATTGTAGAAGTTAAGAGACTTGATCTTGAAAGATAAGAGACTTAACTTAATTGACTTGATATGTATCTTGTTAAAGAGTTGTGAAACCTCATTCGTGAGTAATGAGTACTTGGTTTTAACAAATAATGTTTTACTGATTTCGGAAATGAGAATAAGGGTCGAACAAACCATCATAGCGCTTAATAAAGGAAAATGTATTGACTAATGAATTATATTAAAACCAAGAGAAACCTCCATCCGCATAGAAGCTAAGATGAGACAAAATGATATTACATTTCCTAGATCATGGTCGCTTATAAGATTGTAATAGACAAGAACAACCTACTCACACATAAGGCATATGTTTCTCAAATTTGTTTTAAAGGAGAATTATATTCTTAAGTGATTAAAACTATGAACTACTAAACCTTTCAAAATGAGAAACTTGAGCATTTGAAATTAGGCAAACTTGAACGCTTGGAAAATAATGTGTTACTTGATTTTACAAGGGAAGTGTTTTGGTTTACTTAAAAGATAGTCACTCTATTTTATACTACGAGCATCAGGTGACTTTTGTGAAAGAAACGATCTTTTAAAAGAGTTAATGTATGTAATACTTTAGGGTCGAACCGGATTTTGGCATAAAATGAAAGTACCTTAAGTTGTGTGTAACTTGCCTATGTTAGCGTGTGATAGCCTTGTTGTGCAAGTATCAGATTTTACGACTACCGGCTCACGGGATGAACCGAATGTATTCCACTCGACTACCGCGTTCACGGGATGAACCGAATGTACTTCACTCGACTACCGCGTCATGGGATGAACCGAATGTATTTCACTCGACTACCGCTCACGGGATGAACCGAATGTATTTCACTCGACCATCAAGGCCCACGGATGGACCGAATGTATTCCATCCCACTACCGAAGTTCATGACGAACCGAATGTATTCCACACGCTTTCTATACCGGGTCCATGAGATGGGCCGAGATATGTTATACGATTACATGGTTTGTACCTAGACCGCCAAGTGATAAGGAGTTCCACGTACGGAGGGATGACTTTGAGGGCGTGAGTCCCCGACTTGATCGCTTATGTTGTGAATCGTAGTTTGGTTATCATACATGTCTCCCGCTTTATATAGACTATTATGATTTCATTTACGATTTTACGCTTTCACATACTGGTACTGCCAGATCGACCTCCTTCGGGGCTGCGCTCACGCCGCAGTAGAGGTACATCTACCGCCGATCCCCGCTTATAGGATCACATTTCAACAGATTGAAGCTCCGCCTTCTGAGGCTTATCTTTTGCATGTTACCCCGAGTCCGTAAGTTCTTATACATTCGTGGTATGGCGGCCCCGTCCCGCCATAGTTGTTGTAAAAATCTTGAGGTCCGTAGTACCGCTGCAAGGTGGTTGTAAGGATCAGAATCGCTCAAGGTCGATATATATATATGCCGAAAAGGCAACCGCTTTGGTTGGCCTATTTTCTTTATCTTGATCCATATCTATTTGTATGTTTAAGTTTTTATTTTCCACGATTCTCTCTCGATGTTGTATCACCAGGTGCCCGAGGTAAGGCACCACCACAGCCCGGTTCGGCCATGACAAAAGTGGTATCGTGAGCGCTTAGTCCTCTGAAAGTGTCTACGCACCGTGTTCAGTAGAGTCTTGATTATCTGTGTTGTGCACCACATCTATAATCGTGAGGCTATAGGACATTTAGGATTGGTTTCATTCTTCTCATTCCGAGATCGTGCCTGTAGCTATGTGATAAGTCGGACCCTCTCGACGATTTCGCTTTTTACCGCTTATGCCTCCGCAGTGCAACCCCGCCTGTGGCAAGGCAGCCGAGGAGCCGCTAGTGGGATACAGAGGAGTACGAGGCGCAGCCCGGCCAAGACTGAGACAGCTTCCGACGGCGAAGTTTTGACGCCGCCAAATTTCAAAGAGAGCTTAGAGTCGCAGCAGCTGGTCACGAGACCACAAGACTGAGCCTCCACCCCACACCGGAGCAGATGAGACGGGTACAAGGAGATGGCCCACATCGCCGAGTCGTGGCCGATGATATGAGGATAGCCGGATGCAGCAGCTCAGCCCAAAGAGCACCCGTAGTTCACCCCGAGCGCATGGGCTGAGACTACGGACTTTCTCGAGCCGCAGCCGCCAGAGTTCTACGGGTCGAGGCCCGAGGATGATCCGCAGAGTTCATCCGATACAGCTGACGATCGAGAGTGATCAAGATTCGAGACCGAGCCATGACCTTCGGTTCGCATCGGCCGCGCTGACATCGCGCAATGATCGGTTTGATCTACGGAATCGCCTCGAGGTGAGCATGCTCTCCCAGCCGTTTTGGACGAGTTCTAGAGGGCATATCTTGCACATTTCTTGACTACACAGATGAGGAGGGCTCGGGCCGGCAGATTTTTGACGCTGAGGCAGATCGCGACTGCTAGAGAGTACAATGTGGAGTTCGACTCATTAGCTCGGTATGTCCCCGCTGTAGTAGCTGATATGGAGGACAGAGTACACCGCTATGTCACCGGGCTAGATGAGTACCTGGCAGAGGCTTGTTCGGGTGTAGCCCTTCAGCCGGGCATGGACATTGCCCGCATGCAGGCTCATGCACTAGGATGTGAGGCACGGAGATGTCGACGGAATGACCGAGATCGCAGACAGAGAGGCCGTGACAGCAGGATCCTTTGGTAGCTTTCGCGATCGCCTCAAGAAGCTAGTTATGTACTCCGCCAAGATGCAGTGGTCCTTCACAATCTTCAGGACGTTCGGGGTATTCGGGAGCTGGTCAGAGCTCCAGGGCTTCTGGTTCACAGGTATACGTGAGTTCTAGCCAGCAGGATTCATGTCCTCCTCAGCAAGACGATGTGGCGCGCCATCCCGGGAATGTCGCTTTTTTATCGTGCTTATTTCACCGCGCGCCGTGGCCATGTGACGAGAGATCGTGCTTATAGGAGGGTACCGCAAAGATGACGCAGCCTACGGATCGCGGTGTTCATCGCTTTCTATACGCACTGCAGGCGTATGTGCCTATGACAGAGTGAAACGGTAGATACAGTATATCCTTAACTTTGTTTGCGCGATATGATGATCTTATTATCAGGTGCTATGTAAGGATAGCGTTGTGTTATTTGTAAGTTAGAAAACATGGTTAGTTGGAAGGATAAGTGGGGGCATGGAAAGTGTGAACCTTAGGATATTTTACATTGAGACCTTAGATGTAAGCGCCGCTCATGACAAGATTTTTTTATGGGTGATCCTTGTCGGAAGGTATAAGTATACGTGGAGTAATTGTGGGAAAAAATTTCCTGGGTTGTGTAAAATGGAAGTGGTAGCTTATGACTTGAATAGGTAAGATTGTTCGGATCGGGAACAAGAGTTTGGCGCGTTATGGGTCGGGTTGAGGACCATTTGCGTCAACCCGCAGTCCGGTTTGTGGCCGGGCCGAGGTGGTCCCGCCAGTGGTAGGATCACGAGGATGCTAGGCCCAAGTTTAGGTAACCATCGATGAATTCGTGGATGCGCTCGACCAGAATCGGTTCGTGAAGGCCGGAATGGCCTTAGAGGAAAGTGAAGCTAGTTAGATGACCAAGTTTGAGGTAGTGACTCCAAAGTTTTGGAAACAAGCGTTGGATCAAGTGTGGTACGTGTACTAGGAAGAGTTCGAGTGTTCGAGAAGGTACGACGAAAGGAAAGAAGAGAACTTGGCCGAAAGACGGAAGTGATCATTTTTGTGAAACGAATGCGCGGCGAGTGTTCCTCGACCAAGAGCGAGAGTTGGTACCGCTTTTGCATCGCCGAGATGATTCCTCGCCTGGATTTAAGTATGCTCGCGATGTTATTTTGTGGCCAGCGTGTGGTACGGTTGTTTTCGTAAGTATGGCAAAGGAAGACTATATCGGCGCCGCTTGTTTTGAGACCTAGAAGGAACATTCGGGACGAATGTTTCTAAGGGGGGGGGGGGAGAATTTTATACCCTGTATTTTCCAGAGTATGTACGTGAGGGCGTACGTATAAAAGTTAAGCCTTAAAGTAGACTAAGGGTCGAAATTTGTGCACAACCCCTGAAAAGAGTCGCTCGACTAAACGCTTTACAAACTTTGCGAAGGGAAAATTCCGGCTATGTCATTTATTATTTTTGCGGTTTTTTCCGAGAGATGAAATATTTTGGACCAACGGGAGGGTGACACTTGTCACCCTCAATGGACGGCAACAATGGGCTAGGTTGGACGATTTTTGTGCCTTTCTTGGTCAAGGCGGTTAGGTAGGATATTTTGGGTAGATGGATAAGGTACACTTGCCCTAATCTTGGCCTTACACTTGCCTTGCACTTGGCTTCATCTTGGCCATTGGTTGGCCTATAAATACTCCCCTTGCTTGAAGGTTTTCTTCATCCACAAATATTTCCAAGTCTTGAACTCCCTTTCTCCCCCTCTCTTGTGAGCTAGCCGAGAGCACCCTCCCCTTCCCTAGCCCGCGGCCGAGAAACACCCTCCCCTTGCCTAGTTGTTCTCAAATACTACCCCTCCCTTGGTAGAAAAATTGTATTCTAGTATTGTTACTATGCCCAAATACTTTAGCCCAAATACCTTGTAGTATTTTCCAAAGTTACCTCTATACGTAGAGCCCGGAAATACTATTATACTTCCCTTCAGTCACTAAATGAAACCCTTTGGAAAAATCTCCATAATTGGTTGGAGTACTTAGTAGAAGTGTGTAGAACTTCTATGGTTCTTGGGGCTAATTGGAGCACACTGAGTAGAGCTAAACCTTGCTCAGGATCGACTTTTATCTCGGATAATTTTGGGCTTATCGAGGTAAATAATCTTGTCCCCCTGTTGTTATTGGAAATTACATGTTGTAGGAATATATAGTTGAAGTATACTATATATAGAACTGAACATAGTTTTGCGGCAATGTCTTTTGACTTAAGCCCAATTTAAAGAAAGAGAATCGAATCAGAATTACATAGAATCAGACATAAAGAGACTTGTGTAGCACATCGTGAAGTAGAATTGTACACGTCCGGTTAGACGTATAAACCCCCGTTGGCTTGGTAGCCGCCTCGATAGAGAGGAGATTTACGCGGCCATGGGGGGAGGTGCCGAATTTTCCAGAGAATATTCTACGCTGAGATCTAGATGTTAATAAGCGCTGGGCCTTTATAGGTCAAGTACTACGTGTGGCGTGATCTACTTGGCTTAAGGAGTAGCCGACGGTTTGAGGTACTTGGAGCGCTTGCTATTAGTCGAAAATCGTCGCGAGGTATGTGAACCTCTTCCTAAGCATGCTATGTTTGTAAACTATGTAGTACGGTAGACATACGTGTGCTAAAATGAATTTGGTCGGTTTAAAATATTGGTGTTATAATAACTTTATGGGAAGTTAGTTATAACGACTCTATGTAGGTAAAAGAATGGTTTATTGATCAGAAGTTAAGAGACTTGATCTTGAAAGATAAGAGACTTAACTTAATCGACTTGATATGTATCTTGTTAAAGAGTTGTGAAACCTCATTCGTGAGTAATGAGTACTTGGTTTTAACAAATAATGTTTTACGATTTCGAAATGAGAATAAGTGGTCGAACAAACCATCGCAAATCGCTTAATAAAGGAAAATGTATTGACTAATGAATTATATTAAAACCAAGAGAAACCTCCATCTGCATAGAAGCTAAGATGAGACAAAATGATATTACATTTCCTAGATCATGGTCGCTTATAAGATTGTAATAGACAAGAACAACCTACTCACACATAAGGCATATGTTTCTCAAATTTGTTTTAAAGGAGAATTATATTCTTAAGTGATTAAAACTATGAACTACTAAACCTTTCAAAATGAGAAACTTGAGCATTTGAAATTAGGTAAACTTGAACGCTTGGAAAATAATGTGTTACTTGATTTTACAAGGGAAGTGTTTTGGTTTACTTAAAAGATAGTCACTCTATTTTATACTACGAGCATCAGGTGACTTTTGTGAAAGAAACATATCTTTTAAAAGAGTTAATGTATGTAATACTTTAGTGGTCGTAACCGGATTTTGGCATAAAACGAAAGTACCTTAAGTTGTGTGTAACTTGCCTATGTTAGCGTGTGATAGCCTTGTCATTGCAAGCATCGATTTTACGATCACGGCTCATGGGATGAACCGAATGTATTCCACCCGACTCACCGCTTCATGGGATGAACCGAATGTACTTCACTGACTACCGCTCACGGGATGAACCGGAATGTATTTCACTCGACTACCGCGTTCACGGGATGAACCGAATGTATTTCACTGACCACCGCTGGCCCATGGACGGACCGAATGTATTCCATCCCACTACCGAAGTTCATGAGATGAACCGAACGATTCCACACGCTTTACATCGGGTCCATGAGATGGGCCGAGATATGTTATACGATCACATGGTTTGTACTTAGATCGCCGGCAGCGAGGAAGGAGTTCCACGTACGGGATGACTTTGGTGGCGCGAGTCCTCGACTTGATCGCTTATGTTGTGAATCGTAGTTTGGTTATCATACATGTCTCCCGCTTTATATAGACTATTATGATTTCATTTACGATTTTACGCTTTCACATACTTGGTACTTGTTGCATCGACCTCCTTCGGGGCCGCTCATGCCGCAGTAGAGGTACATCTACCGCCGATCCCCGCTATAGGATCACATTTCAACAGATTGAAGCTCCGTTCCTTCGGAGGCTTATCTTTTGGTATGATACCCTGAGTCTGTAAGTTCTTATACATTCAGGGGTATAGCGGGGCCCTGTCCCGTCATAGTTGTTGTAAAAATCTTAGAGGTCTCAGAGTAATCGCAAGTGTGGTTGTAAGGATCAGAATCGCTCAAGGTCGATATATATAAATAAGCTAAAAGGCAACCGTTTTCTTTGGCCTATTTTCTTTTATCTTGATTCATATCTATTTGTATGTTTAAGTTTTTATTTTCCGCTGATTCTCTCTGATGTTGTATCACTAGGGTGCCCGGGGTAAGGCACCAGTCACAGGCCCGGGTTCGGGTCGTGACATACACTTGCCCACCACTTGTCTTAATCTTGGCCATTGATTGGCCTATAAATACCCCCTTTGTTGAAGACTTCTTCATCCACAACACAACTTTCTAAGTCTTGAAAAATCCTTCCTCCTCAGAAGCTCTCGCCCAAAGAGCTCCTCCCCTTCGAGAGGCCTCGCCGAGAGTACCCTTCCTAGTGGTGCTAGCCGAGAGTACCCCCCCTACCTTGAGAGTTGTTCTCAGAATACACCCCCTTGGTAGAAAGTATTCTCCAAGTGTTGTTACTATTCCAAAATACTCGCCCAAATACCTTGTAGTATTCCAAGGTTACCCCTATACTAAAAGCCCGTAAATACTATTATACTTCCTTCACTACAAAAATGAAACCCTAAGGAAAATCTTCATAGCCGTGGAAGTATTAAGAAGAAGTTGCGTGAGAACTTTTAAGGGTTGTTTGGAGCGGGTTGGAGCACCTGCAGCAGTGAGCTAAACGTTGCTCAGATCGACATTAGAACTTGATAATTTTGGGCTTATCGAGGTAAATACTCTTGTCCTTATATTGTAATTGGAAATTACATAACGTAGTAGTATAGAAATGAATATAAGATTCATGTAAGAGAATTGAATTGTAATAGGAGGATATTACAGAAAAGACTTGAATCAAATCACATCAAGAATATTAAAGGAGAAGATTAAACAGATTTACATAGGACCGTATTTATGAGACTTGTGTAGCTTAACTGCAGGAAGTGCTGCCCGATTTTCCGTAGAATAGAGAACCTACCGCTTAGAATGTTCTACGCAGAAGTCTAGACATTGATAGACTTGTATAACCGCTATAGGTCAAGATCGCGAGTAGCGTGTTCTACTTGAAAGCGACAAGGCTAGCCAGGGTTATAGCGTGAGCGTTTCGCTAATAGTCGATAATCGTCGCGAGGTATGTGATTCTTCCTATCCTCTTGAGCATGATATTTTAAAAGTATATATATATAGTACGGTAGACGACGTGTGTTAACCGAACGTGGTTTTATCACGATGTCTTTTGACTTGAGTCTAAATAACAAGAATCCAAGTATTTCAAAAGAATTAAGAAACCTTTTGAAAGAAGAGTAATACTTGGTTTTAAAGCTTAAGAGTTATACCACTTTATGGGAAGTTAGGTATAACGACTTAAGAGAGATAAAAGGAATGGTTTATTGATCAGAAGATAAGAGACTTGACTTAATTAATTAATATGAATTTTGTTAAAAGTGTGAAACCTCATTCGTGAGTAATGAGTACTTGGTTTGTAAAAGGAATAATGTTTTCATTATTTCGTAAATGAGAATAAGTATCGAACAAACCACAAACGCTTAATAAAGGGAAATGTATTGACTAATAAAGTATTATGAAAACCAAGAGAAACCTCCATCCGCATGTGCTAAGATGAGACAAAATGATATTACATTTCCTAGATCATGGCTGCTTTAATAATATTGTTATAAACAAGAATAACCTACTCACATATAAGACATATGTTTCTCAAATTGTTTTAAAGGAGAATTATATCATTAAGTGATTAAAACTATGAACTTTAAACCTTTCAAAATGAGAAACGCGAGCATTTGAAATTAGGCAAACTTGAACGCTTGAAAAATAATGTTGTTACTTGATTTTACAAAGGGAAGTGTTTTGGTTTACTTAAAAGATAGTCACTCTATTTTTATACTACTGTATTGTGTGACTTTTGTGAAAGAAACGGATCTTTTAAAGAGTTAATGTATGAAGTACTTTGGGGATAAAAACCCGAACTTGTTAACATAAAGTAGAAAGTACCTTGTGTGAATAGATTGTGTTGGTTTGTGATAGCCTTGTAATACTTTCTTGTTGATTTGATAAGTAAACATGTTAGGATGCTACGTGTGTTAGTATCTTGTGATGTTTGTGTAAAGGGGGTTTTTCTTGTTGTGCTTATGTTGTTTAATGATAAGTCGTTATGTTAGTATTATATCACTCACCCTCGACATGATACCGGGGTTGTCGCCTCCACGCGGGTAGACTTCGCGGTCCGGGACCATGATTCGAGAATACCTACGCGGGTCCAGGGGACCCATGCGCGAGCTACGAGTCCTGTGTTAGTGTGCGGGGTTATACCTCACGCGTCTACGTGGCCATGCGCGGATCGCGAGTCCAGGACGCCACCGGGAGTAGCTACCGACGCGGGGAATACCTCACGCGCCTACGCGAGTGGCCTGCGAGTCGGGAAGTTTCAGGACTAGACGCGCACATTAGATATCGCGGCGAAAGTGGCCGCTTCGATCATGTGGCGTCTAGACAGATCTCAGGATACAGTTTATGAACGGGTTGGTACTGTGGGTTTTAGTAGTCGGCTATGCCTTCGCATTACCTCAGACGGTTTTATTATGACACAGTGGGACTCGTGTTCATGCGTATTCTCGTGCTTTTATATCATAGATCGCAGTGCAAGGCGGCGTATTCCACGCATGATTGATGTTGTGGGCGTGAGACCCATAGTTATATTTGAGTGATGACTTTGAGGGCGCGAGTCCTCGACTTGACATGATCGCTTATTTATTGTGGAATCGTAGTTTGGTTATCATACATGTCTCCCGCTTTATATAGACTACTATGATTTCATTTACGATTTTCGCCACATACTGGTACCCAGATCGACCTCTTCGGGCCGCTCATGCCGCAGTAGAAGTACACCACCGCCGATCCTCGCCTTAGGATCACAAGCTTTTGGGAAGCTCCGCTTCTCGAGGCTTATCGGAATAGTCCTCGTTGTAGGTACTTATATTCATGGGTATGGCGTGGCCCCGTCCCGCCATTGTTGTTATATCATTCTGTGAGGTCCAGAGTAATCGCTGGGCAGAGTTTGTAAAAGGGATGTAATCGTCGGATTTAAGTTATATATATATATATGTCGAAAGGCAACTTTTCTAAAACTGCTTCTCACTTCATTTATGTCATGTCTTGTTTTATATTCCGATTACTGATGATGTCTACTGGGTGCCCGGTAAGGCACTACCACGGCCCGGGTTCGGGTCATGACAGATTTTCATCCACTAAGGGGGTTTATATAGCACAACCAAGGGTTGAGATTAACACATGTGTAAGGTAGAGATCATATGTGAAGGTTCCTTCCCACACTTGTCTTACTAAAGCCATGCAAGACCTTGACCATGCAAGACTTGCCCACTAAACTTAGCCAAATTCATCCAAGCCAAGACTAGCCATGCAAGACTTTTGGCCACTTGTCTTGCCTACTTGTCCACTCAATTTCGTCCCACATGGCCCAATCTAGGGGTGACACTTGTCGCCCTCCTATTGGTCCAAAATATTTTATCTCTCGGAACAATTCCATAATCGTAAAAATATTATTGAAAACGTAAAATTTCCTTCACAAGGTTCGGAATAATTTTCGTCGGAAAACAATTCTTTCATTCTTACCCTAATTAGGGCGTATACATTCGTACGTACGTCCTCATATACATACTCCGGAACTACGGGGCATAACATTCTCCCCCCCTTAGAAACATTCGTCCCGAATGTTCCTTCTAAGTCTCAAAACATACCTGTGCCGGTATAGTCTTCCCTCTATACTAACGAAACCAATTTATGCCACTCATGGCCACAATACAACGTACGCGCAAAAACTCATATCCGAGCCGACGAAGAATCATCTCTAAAGCGTATACAACACTATTAGCTCCACCCATGGTCCAAAGGATACTTTCTTCACATCCTTACTTATAAAAAGAATACTCCCATCTGCTTAACACATCTTCGCCTCTTTTCTTACTCATCGCATTTCTCTCGCACACTCGAACTGCTCCTAATATACGATCACATTTCCATTGCTTCGCTTTTAACATATCGGTTACTATCCTCAACTGGTCGTCATTAATCGGGAACACTGATGAATTTTCGATACTCTTCCGAATCGTAGCAACATGATAGACGGACGCATCGCTTCCTAAGTCGGACGACAAGCTAACTTATAGGCAACCCGCCTATTCTACAAACGATCTAAAAGGCCCAAAGTACTGCTAAGTTTCCTTGCTTTCCAAATCTCACACCCTTCCGGTGGTACCTTCAAGAAGACCCACCGCCAACTCAACTCCAAGTGTCGACGCCGATTATCCGCAAGACTTCGCTGACTCGAGCCGCTAATAACCTTCTCTCGATAAGCTTCGCTTATCCTCATTCTCTGAATCAAGTATGGACCAACTATCCAACCTTGCCAACATCGAACCAAACGACCGGCAACCTATACTTCCGCCCATACAAGGCTTCATAAGGCGCCATCCGAATACTGAAATGGTAGCTATAATAATACCTACTCAACACGAGGCAAATAATCCTCACCACCCCCCTCGAAATCAAAACACCGGCCCAGAACTCATCCTCAAATATCCTGGGTACAACGCTACTGCTTGTCCGCCGCCCGAGGTGAATGCACATCGAGACTCACCAAGTTCCTATCCCCGCTGTAAAACCTCCAAAAAAGAGAAAACCGTAAACTGGCTCCACCGTCATTATAAAATAAAAGTAGGAACCCCGCAGCTTTACAACCTTCCCGATATGAAACATCTTGCATAACCTCCGCCGAGTAAATAAATCCCGATCAAATACAAGATGGGTTGACTCCATCGGCCCGACTACTGGTCGAACGCATCCACGAACTCGTATGATGGTTACCTAAACCTGGGCCTAACACCCTTGTGACCCTATCACCTAGCGACTACCTCAACCGACCCCACCTTAATCCAAAGCCGCGGTTGACCCGCACCGCCTCAACCCGACCCACTTCGTACTAACTCTTGTTCCCGGTCCGGAACAATCTCAATATTCACGTCATGAAAGCTACCACTTCTATCTCAAACTACCCATGGATTTATCACACAAATACTCCACGTATACTATGTACTCCGACAAGGACTAACCGTGAAAATCTTTTACTCAAGACTACTTACATCTACGGTCTCGGTCTCAACTGTTATAAATTCTAAGGCTCATAATTTCCCTGCCCCTAAACTTACCTTTTCAACTAACCATGTTCTCTAAATCACAATTTTACACAGTGCTTATCCCAACATAACACTTAACATTAGGTCATCATATCACACATACTAGTCTCTAGAGGGTTAAGGGTATACCTATAACTATTGCTTTACTTTCCCTTTGTCGCTCTAATCCAAATCCCGCTCTGGCAGCGCATAGCTATATAAGGTGATTTAACCACCACCAATCCCGGCGTCGAGTCCCTACATCCGCGCCACCTTTGGTTGGACAATTTCTCGCAAAATGGCCCTGCTGGCCGCAAGCATAACAAGTTGTCGAAGTAGTACGACACTCCCCACAATGACACCTACCACAACGGCCACACCGAGCGGGTGGCCTCGCTAACACCCCTTCCTCTCCAACCATCAATCAAGAATCGACCGCGGGCCGAGTTATCCCACCGTATCCTCCTACTAGGACATTCTCTCTCACCGCCCTCGACGGCCGCAGTAAAATAGCATTAGTAAACAGACGACAATTTTAACGACGCCTACCACATCGTAAACACCGGGGAAAATCAACTGGGCTAGAACCTATGTAAATTGGTGAATCGAAACCCCGAGCTCGACCAACTCTCGTGATACCCGAACGCCCCAAGCTCGCGAGGACTACTCAATCGGGCGAGGGGCATAACTAGTTCTGGCCGAGGCCGCCGCCGAAAGTCACCAAAGGACCTCGCTGTCCGCCTCTTCGCCGGTCTTCGCTTAATTGCCGATCTTACGTTTCTCGCCATCACGCGCATAAGCTCAGATGCGCGGGCAATGTCCATGCTCGATCAAGAGCTACTTGTACGCCTTTACTAGATAATCGCCTAGACCCGTGATATATCGCCGCACTATATACTCGCTTGCTAAAATCCTAGCTAGTAATCGAGCCATCCTTTGTAATCCATATTCCCGCTCCTGGCCGTGAATCAAGGCTCATATATCATAGCCGCAGAGGAATCGCTGCCAGTACTAAACTCGCTGGCCGGCGACGCCGTGGAACTCGCCGTCGGTATCACTGCAAAGGTTGGGCTCAGCACTGCATTCTCTCGTGTTCTACTCGCAACTCCTTCGCCGCTTGCCCTTCTCGGGCCCTGCCCTTACGCGAGGCATATCCGTAATGAAAGAGACTCGTCAGAGGGGTTCAACTTATAACATAGCTCTAAGGCACGATCTCAGAGTGAGAAGAACGGAAACCAATCCTAAATGTCCTGCAGCCTCCTGATTATAGATGTGGTGCACAACACACCGATAATCAAGACTCTACTAGACATCAGATGTAGACACTTTCCGAGGATTAACTGCTCTGATACCACTTTTGTCACGACCCAATCCCGGGCCAATGACTGGTGCCTTACCCGGGCACCCAAGTAGATATACATCAGAGTAACCAGCGGAATATAAAAACAAGACATGAAACAATAAAGAGTAAGAACAGTCTAACCAAGAAAATGTCGCTTTCTGCATGTATATATAAACTAAAATTGAACAGCTACATCCTTTACGAACCCCGCCACAACAAGATTTCATGCACTTCTAAGAATGTAACCACAACTATGACGAGACAGGCTCCCGCCATACCTCGAATGTACAAGTACCTACAATGACAGGACTATACCAAAGACAAAGCCTCCGAGAAATGGAGCTTTCCAAGAATCGAACAAATGATCCTAAGAGTGCGGATCAGCCAGTTACGACTCTCAACTCGCAGCATGAACGCAGCCCGGCGAGGTCCGCATAACAGTACCAAGTATGTGAAATCAAAATATCAGAAAGGAAATCATAATAGTTTATATAAAACAGGAGACGTATATGATAATCAAAATGCGTTTCACAAAGCCCGGTAAATCAACAAGAGTAATGAACATCAACATTGTCTCTAAAAGATATCATTTCACAATCTATAAACAATCGTCTCAAGTCAGGTGTTACGACCCGATCCCGGGCCCGTGACTGGTGCCTTACCCGGGCACCCAAGTAGGCATTCATCAGAGTAATCAGCGGAATATAAAAACAAGACATGAAACAAGTGTAAAATGAGACACAGTTTATTTGAGAAAAGTCGCTTTCGCATATATATATAAACCAAGTCCGCGCTACATCCCAATCGCATAATAGACTACTGCACTTCTAAGGAAGTAAACAACTATGGCGGACAGGCCCCGCCATACCTGAATGTACAAAACTATCTACAAAGAATGGGAGATCATACCCAAAAGTCGAGCCTCCGAGAAGATGGAGCTCGACACCAAAGAAAAGATCCTAAAATCGAGGATCCGCTTACCGCTTCTTTACTCGGCATGAACGCAGCCTCAAGGAGGTCAAGATAACAGTACCAAGTATGTGAAATCAGAAAGTACTTTAAATGAAATCATACCATTTTAAAAGCAATTTTACAAATATGTACGAAACAACTAATGTAATCGCATATAGTGCCACAACATAACCAAAAGCAAAATAGATATAACATAACGGTCTTTTCTAGGCCGCTAATGATCGGGCAAGCGCCAATCGCCTATAGTATCATTATGCGAGCCTAACTCGAACTCCCGCAGAGACGCATAGGTCACACACGCACCGCATGAGGTATTCTCGTGATCGGTAGCTAGCCCGCAGTATCCTCCTCGACTCCCGCACCGTATAGTCACATAGACCGCATAGTCACACGCATCGCATAAGGCACTCGTGACGGATAATACACCGAATGATCAACTTAGAACCCCGCAGCCCGCATGGTCACACAGACCGCACAGCCGATAGACCGCATCAAGGGTGGCAAGCCCTGTATAACAAGTCGAGGGTATGTGATATAAGAACAAGATAACGGCTTAACGCTTAAAAACGTAAGCACAACAAGAATAACCCCTTACCGTTATACCGTATTTCCGCAGTATGTACGTAAGGGAATACGCATAAAAGTCTAGCCTTAAAGTTTAGACAAAACGCTTTTATTTGTGCACAACTCGCTAAAAGAATCGCTTTCCGACGAAAACGCTTTCACGCCTTTGTTGGTAAATTCCGCTATGCCATTTCTAATTTTGCGGATTTTTCCGAGAGACTAAACATTTTGGACCAACGGAGGGCGACACTTGGCACCCTCCCATCGATGGACTTGAATCGCCCATTGGACGAAATTGAGAGCAATGGCACGCTTTTTGTGCCTTGTGCACAAGTCGGGGAGTTGGTAGGATATTTGTGTATAGTTAATCCTCACCCTACACTTGCCTTGCACTTGTCTTAATCTTGGCCATTGGTTGGCCACTTGACCTATAAATACCCCTTAGAGATGATGAGTTCTTGATACACACATCTTTACAAGTCTTGAAAATCATCTCCTCTCCCTTTGTAGCCTTTTCGCCCAACCTCCCCTCCCTTGTGAAGGCCCTTGGCCGAATACCCCCTCTAGCCTAGTAGTTTGGCCGAGGCCCCCTAGCCTAGCCAAAAATCTACCTCCCTTGGTAGAAAAGTTGCCTTCTAGTATTGTTATAATGCCCAAAATACTCTAGCCCAAATCCCTTAGTCCTTAGTAGAAGTTGCAAGAACTTCTAAGGTTTCGAGCTACCTGAGCGCATACAACTTAGAGCAAAACCTTGCTCAGCGACTTTATCTAGGATATTATTGGGCTTACCGAGGTAAATAATCCTAACCTCTTTATATTAGAGAATGCATCTTGTAGAAGTATAAGAAATAGTATTAAATACTTAGAAGAATATCACGTATAGAATTGAATCTACTACAAAGAGAATGGTTTAAAAGAAGAATAATCAAATCAGATTTACATAGACTGCTTTTCACTGAGACTTGAGTAGCTCACCGGCAGGGAAGATCGCCAATTTTCCGTAGGATATAGAACCCTCTGCTTAGAATCACATAAAGTAGTTCAACGCTGTTAGACGGTTCGACTATTATAGTCGATTCTCTCGCACGCGACATATTCAACTTCGCGGTTTTACGAGAAGGTATGTGATTCTTCCTAAAGCATGATATTTTACAATATATATATAGTACGGAGACGCATATGTTAACCGAATAATACTTACTAAGAATGCCTCACGCTTAAGCTCGAATAACACTTACGGCAATGCCTCACGCCTAAGCCCGAATAATAAAGATCCGAAAGCATTTCATAAGAATATCAATCATTTTTAATGTAAGAGAACTAATTGGTTTTTAAACGTAAGCTTAAGAGTTATACTAGCTTTATGGGAAGTTAAGTATAACCACTTAAGTTTGATAAAAGAAACAGCTTTGCCTATGTGTTTATAAATGACTTTATATTGAATCGTGAAAAGAATAATAAAATGGTTTGATAAGTAGACATGATATGATACTACGTGTGTTAGTCTTGTAACGCTTGTGTAAAAGAGTATTCTTGTTGTGCTTATGTTGTTACCGATAAGTCGTTAGGTTAGTGTAACATCACTCACCTCTTGACATATTACACGGGGTTGCGCCTCCGACGCGGGTAGACTCAAAGTGTCCGGGGACCATGATTCGAGAATACCTCATGCGGGTCCGCGGACCTATGCGAGCTACGGAGTTCCGTGTTAGTGTGCGGGTTATACCTCACGCGTCCATGTGGCCATGCGGACGACGAGTCCAGGATGTCGAGGAGTAGCACCGACGCGGGTTATATACCCTACGCGGCCTACGTGGATTGGCCTACGCGACTACGGAGTCCGTGATTAGGCTTGCATGGTGATACTACGCAATTGGCCCTCGCTGATCATTCGCAGCCTAGAAAAGACTCGCTACAGCTTACCTATCACGCTCTTGTTTGTGATGCGGCACTATGTGCGCTTTCTTGGTTGTTTTATACATACTTGCAAACTGCTTTTTAAAAATGATATGTTTCATTTAAGTATTTTACGCTTTCATATACTTAGTACTTGTATCGACCTCCTTCGGGGCCGCGCTCATGCCGCAGGTAAGGGCAAAGCAGTGCTAGATCCACATTCTGTGATCTCTACGTTGGTGCCTGAGCTCCATCTTTCCGAGGCTCTACTTTTGGGTATGATCTCCCTGTAGATAGTTTTGTACAGGTATGGGTATGGCCCTGTCCCGCCATAGTTGTATATTTCCTTAGAGGTCTGTAGTCGTGTTGTACAGTGTCGGATGTAACTGCAAAAACCATGATGGTATATATATATACGCCGAAAGGCGATGTTTTCTCACATAAACTGTGTCATGTCTTGCTTTATATTTCCGCCGACACTGATGTATGACTACTTGGGTGCCCCTAAAGCACCCGCCACGCCCCTAACGGGTCGTGACAGTGGTATCGTGAGCGCTTAATCCTCTGAAAGTGTCTACGCATCGTATCTAGTAGAGTCTTGATTATCGTGTCAGGCACCACACCAATAATCGTGAGGCTATAGGATATTTAGGATTGGTTTCATTCTTCTCATTCCGAGATCGTGCTTTAGAGCCGTGTTATAGGTCGACCTCTAACGTATTCCTTTCTCGTAATAGCTTATGCCTCCACGTAAGGCAACCCGCCCGTGGGCAAGGCAAATGAGGGAGTCGCTAGCAGACACCCAGAGTCACGAGGGCTCGTGCCCGCCTATACCGCAGACGGCGAGTTCTATGACGCCGCCACCCCAAAGAGACCACAGCACCCACACCTCCGCCCCACACCGGGCTGGCGAGTTAGTGGTACAAGGAGATAGCCCACTATTGGCTAAAGTCAGGCCCGACACGGCGAGAGGCCGACGCGGCAGCCTGGCCCAGCCCAGCCCCACAGACTGTGGTGCACCCGAGGGCAGATAGTCTGAGACTACGAGATTTCTTGAGTTGCAGCCCGCCAGAGTTTTACGGGTCGAGGCCGGAGGATGATCCGCAGGAGTTCATCCGCCGCCTTCAGAGATCACGCGGTGATCAAGGCCTCGAGACAGAGTCCGTGACTCGGTTCGCGATCGGCCGCGTGATACCGCAATGATTGGTTTGATTCACGGGAGTTATCCCGGAGAGCACGCGCCCAGCCTACTGGGATGAGTTCTCAGAGGCTTTCCTCACTCACTTCTTGCCTCCACAGATGAGGAGGGCGCGGGCTGATAGATTTTTACTGCTGAGGCAGAGAGGACGCACCGTCAGGGAGTACAATGTTGAGTTTGATTCTTTGGCTCGATATGTCCCAGCATTGGTGGCAGATATGGAGGATAGGGTGCACCGCTATGTCACGCTAGACGACTATATGGCCGAGTCTCAGGCGGTGTGGCTCTTCACCGTATGGATATTACCCGCACGCAGCTCACGCCTGGATGCGGCGAGCGCAGAGGTCGACGAGTGACGTAAGCAGCAGTTAAGGCCAGTGACGGGAGGGTCTTCCGTGGCTATCGTGGTGGGCGGCCTCATCGCCAGCCTAGATTTGCACCACGCCACCAGAGCACTCTCGCACCGCCCTCAAAGACCCAGAGTATTCGAGGGCGCACAGGGCCCCGTGACTTCAGATGTCCGCAGTAGCAGGCATCGCCGACGGGACCACCTCAGCCAGGCCGATGCGGTAGATCCCACTTCGGGAGTTGTGGTACGGGAGTTTGTTTCAGGCCAGGCCGCAGGTCACTATGCGAGGAATCGTCCGACCAAGGGCAAGCACGATGGTAGGGTCACCACATGTTCTTTCACGGGTCTTCTTCGCTCCTACGCTTATCGCCTGAGGCGTGGTACTACGGGTCGCAGGTCGCGGCAGGTCGTGGCTCGGTCCCGCTTCTAGCGGTCCTCGAACCGCATTTATGCTTTGTCCACCGACAGATCGTGAGGCCTCACCGATGTCGCCACGTGTACCTTATCGCCGGGTTTGATGTGTATGCTTTGATAGATCCGGTTCTACTGTCCCTATATATCTCCCTCATTGCTAGTAGGATAGTGGATAGAGCCCGTGTCCATAGACTTTTCGAGGTAGCTACGCCAGCTGGTGATTCGTGGTAGCTCTACGGGTATATAGAGCTTGTCCTGTGACTATTTACAACATCTGACCTAGCCGACTTGATAGAGTTAGAGATGATTGACTTCGACGTGATCATTGGGACGGATTGGCTAGCTTGCTACGCCAATGTAGATCGCAGAGAGAGAGTACGGTTCCAGCTTTCGAGGAGCGGTTGTTGAGTGGGAGGAGCACGGTATCGCCGAGAGGTAGGTTTATTTCCTACCTCAAGGCTAGGAAGATGGTGCGCAAGGCGGTATATCTACCATCTCGCTCGGGTGTTTGATATCGAGGCGCAGCGCCAGATTTTCAGCCCCAGAGTCGAGTTCCCGACGTGTTTCCTGATGACCTCTGCATCCTCCCGAGAGGGAGATTGAGTTTTGTATAGACGTTTGCAGCCGATACTCGCCTATTTCCATTCCGCCATACGAACGGCACCCGCCGAGTTGAGAGAGTCAAGGACCACCGAGGGATTTGCGGAGAAGCGGCTTCATCAGCCTAGTATTTCTCCCGGGAGCGCCAGATTGTTCGTGAAGAAGAAGGACGGACGCCGCGCACGTGTGTTGACTACAGCACCGAACAAGGTGACCATTAAGAATGATACCCCCTTCCTGTGATTGATGATTTGTTCGACCACTGCAGGGCGCGAGGTGTTTCTCCAAGATTGATCTACGGGCTATCATCAGTGCGTAGTCGAGAGGTGGATGTCCTTAGGATCGCATTCAGACCTTGCACGCATTATGAGTTCAGGTCATGTCTTTGGTTGACCAATGCTCCGCAGTATTCATGGATTTGATGAACCGAGTGTTCAAACCATTTTCGGACACGTTTGTGATAGTGTTCATTGATGATATCTTGGTTTATTCTCGCCAGAGCGAGCATGCGGAGCATTTGAGGATCAGGCCGACAATTCTCCAGACCAGCTTGTACGCCAAGTTTTCCAAATGTGAGTTTTGCTGACTTCATGGCGCTTGGGCATATTGTCGGGCTGATGGCATTCGAGTGGATACGCCAAGATCGAGGTAGTCGACTTGGCCTAGACCTACTACTCCGGCTGCAGGTTCGCAGCTCGGGCCTTGCAGGATATTATCGGCGTTCGTGGAGAAGTTTGCTTTATCTTCGCACCATTGACTAGGTCGACTCGTAAGGCAGCCAAGTTTCATGGATCGATGCTTGCCAGGAGCGGTGGTTTCCGCCGAAAAGAGAGATCGACGACCGCCCCGCTTCTTACTCTTCCGCAGGTCCAGATGGTTATGTCGTGTATTGTGACGCTGCATCGGGTTGGGATGTGTATTGATGCAAAGCATGGCAGAGTTATAGCATATGATCCCGACACCAAGAAACACGAGAGAACTACCCCACCCATGATTTGGAGTCGCGTACCGTGATTCACGCTTTGAAGATCCGAGGCACTATTTGTATGGGTTCACGTGGATATTTTTACGCACTACAAGAGCCTCCAAGATATCTTCGCATGCAGGAGCCGAACTTACGGCGAGACGGTGGTTAGAGTTGCTTAAGGATTACGATGTTGATATCCTGTACCACCCGGGGAAGGCCAATGTTGTGGCAGATGCTCTTAGTCGTAGGTCGATGGGGAGCCTATCAGATGTGCAGCTAGAGAGGAGGGGCATGGTTCGTGATTTGCATCAGTTAGCGAGCCTTGGTGTCCGCTTGATAGATTCTGATAGCAGTGGGGTTAGAGTTCGTGAGGTTGCCGAGTCTTCCATCGTCGAGGAGGTGAAGAGGCAACAGTTCGAGGATCCAGTTTTGACACGTTATCGTGATACAGCTCTTCGTGAGGGCAAGGGTCCTTTTGAGGTAGCACCTGATGGGGTGCTAAGGTTTGAGGCGGGTTGTGTGTTCCAGATGTTTCAGTGACTTCGCAGCAGGTTCTGGGGAAGCACACACACAAGCATTACTCTATCCATCCGGGTCGATCAAGATGTACCACGACCTTAGATCCGTGTATTGCGGGATGGCTTGAAGAGGACGCTGCAGAGTTCGTAGCTCGCGCCCGTGTTGTCGAGCGAGTGAAGAGCACCGAGGCCCGTGGTTTGTTACGCACGATAGAGATCCCGACCGGAAGTGAGGTGATCAACATGGACTTCATCACGGATTACCTCGCACTCGGAGGAGACATGATTCTATATGGGTTATCGCCGACAGTCGACGAAATCAGCCCACTTTCTTCCCGTCAGGACGACTTTTTCGGCTGAGGATTATGCCAGACTTTACATCCGAGAGATCGTCAGACTGCATGGAGTCCCTACTTCGATCATATCAGACAGGGGAGCCCAGTTTACGGCTAACTTCTGGAGGTCCTTCCAGAGGGGTTTAGGGACGCAGGTGAGCCTGAGTACTGCATTTCATCCACAGACAGACGGACAGGCAGAGCGCACTATCCAGACTCTTGAGGATATGCTGCGAGCCTGTGTTATTGACTTCAGTGGTAGTTGGGAGGATCATTTGCCTCTAGTTGAGTTCACATATAATAGCTACCACTCCAAAGATTCGACGGCGCCTTATGAGGCCTTGTATGGGAGGAAGTGCAGATCGCCTATAGGTTGGTTCGATGTGGGTGAGGTGCAGCTAGTGGGACCAGATTTGGTACAGCAGGCAGTGGATAAGGTGAAGCTTATCCGAGAGCGGCTATTGACACTTCGAGTCGATGTAAGTCGATGCAGATCATCGCCGCTTCGTGATCTTGAGTTCGAGGTTCATGATTGGGTTTTCCTAAAGGTGTCACCCATGAAGGGTGTGATGAGATTCGAAGAAGGGGGAAACTCACAGGTACATTGGGCCGCTTCGATTGTCCGCAGGTAGGCAAGGTTGCTTACGAGTTGGATCCGCCGTCCGATCCGGAGGCAATGCATCCGGTTTTTCACGATCTATGCCGGCGAGATGTATCGGATCCATCTAGTGGTACACCGATTGACGATGTCCAGTGACCGAGGGGTTATCGTGAGGAGATTCCCATAGCGATAGTCGATCGTCGTGTTAGGCGTCGCGACCAAGGACGTGGCTTCCACAAAGTCTTGTGGCGAACGAGCTCAGGAGAGATGACGGGGAAACCGAGGAGGACATGAGGCGAAGTATCTCACCTATTCCCACACCTCCGTAATTCACTTTCCTACTTGTAAATTTTCGCTTTCATCGCCAAGTGTTGTTCAGGCCGTGGGTGGCATTTGCAAATCGTTAAGTTATGAAGAATCTTATCGTTAATCGTTTGGAAGGAACATTCGGACGAATGTTTCTAAGTGGGGAGAATGTTATACCGTATTTCAGTATGTACGTAAGTGAATACGCATAAAAGTCTAGCCTTAAAGTTTAGACAAAACGTTTTATTTGTGCACAACTCGCTAAAAGAATCGCTTTCCGACGTAAACGCTTTCACGCCTTTTGTTGGGTAAATTCCGGCTATGCCATTTCTAATTTTTGCGGATTTTTCCGAGAGACGAAACATTTTGGACCAACGGGAGGGCGACACTTGGCACCCTCCCATTGATGGACTTGAATCGTCCATTGGACGAAATTGGAGAGCAATGGCACGTTTTTTGTGCCTTGTGCACAAGTCAAGGAGTTGGTAGGATATTTGTGTATAGTTAATCCTCACCCTACACTTGCCTTGCACTTGTCTTAATCTTGGCCATTGGTTGGCCACTTCTTGACCTATAAATACCCCCTTAGAGATGAAGAGTTCTTCATCCACAAATCTTTCCAAGTCTTGAAAATCCTCTCCTCTCCCTTTGTAGCCTTTTCGTCCAACCCCTCCCCCTCCCCTTGTGAAGGCCCTTGGCCGAATACCCCCCCCTCTAGCCTAGTAGTTTGGCCGAGGCCCCCCCCTAGCCTAGCCAAAAATCTACCCCCCCTCCCTTGGTAGAAAAGTTGCCTTCTAGTATTGTTATAATGCCCAAAATACTCTAGCCCAAATCCCTTAGTCCTTAGTAGAAGTTGTGAAGAACTACTAAGGTTTCTTGGAGCTAACTTATCGTACAACTTAGGAGCAAAACCTTGCTCAGGCGCGACTTTATCTAGGATATTATTGGGCTTACCGAGGTAAATAATCCTAACCCTCTTTTGTAATAGAGAATGCATACTGTAGAAGTATAAGAAATAGTATTAAATACTTAGAAGAATATCACGTAATAGAATTGAATCTACACAGTAGAAGGGTTTAAAAGAAGAATAATCAAATGCATTTACATAGGACTGTTTTCAAAAGAGACTTGAGTAGCTCACCGCAGTGAAGATCGCCCAATTTTCCGTAGGATATAGAACCCTCTGCTTAGAACTGTTTACAAAGTAGTCCAACGCTTGTTAGACGTGTCGACTATTATAGGTGATTCTCTCGCGCGACATATTCAACTTGGCAGCGGTTTTTTGAGAAGGTATGTGATTCTTCCTAAAGCATGATATTTTACAATATATATATAGTACCAGAGACGTACATATGTTAACTGAATAATACTTACGCAATGCCTCACGCTTAAGCTCGAATAACACTTACAAGAATGCCTCACGCTTAAGCCCAATAATAAAGATCCAAAGCATTTCATAAGAATATCAATCATTTTTAATAAGAGAACTAATTGGTTTTTAAATGTAAGTTTAAGAGTTATACTAGCTTTATGGGAAGTTAAGTATAACCACTTAAGTTTGATAAAAGAAACATTTGCCATGTGTTTATAAATGATTTATATTGAATTGTGAAAAGAATAATAAAATGGTTTGATAAGTAGACATGATATGATACTATGTGTGTTAGTGTCTTGTAACGTTTGTGTAAAAGAGTATTCTTGTTGTGCTTATGTTGTTACCGATAAGCTGTTAGGTTAGTGTAACATCACTCACCTCTTGACATATTACGGGGTTGTCGCCTCCGACGCGGGTAGACTCGCGGTCCGGGACCATGATTCGAGAATACCTCACGCGGGTCCAAGGGACCTATGCGAGCTACGGAGTTCCGTGTTAGTGTGCGGGTTATACCTCACGCGTCCATGTGGCCATGCGACGACGAGTCCAGATTTACGCCGAGGAGTAGCTACCCTCGATGCGGGTTATATACCCTATGCGGGCCTATGTGATTGGCCTATGCGGACTACGGGAGTCCAGGATTAGGCTTGCATGGTGATACTACGGCAATTGGCCCTGATTCGATCATTCGCAGCCTAGAAAAGACCTACGCTTTACCTATCACGCTCTTGTTTGTGATGTGGCACTATGCGGTTTCCTCGTTGTTTTATACATACTTGCAAAACTGCTTTTTAAAAATGATATGTTTCATTTAAGTATTTTACGCTTCATATACTTAGTACCGTTGTATCGACTCTCCTTCGGCCGCTGCTCATGCCGCAGTAAGGGCAAGTGCTAGATCCACATTCTTAGGATCTCTACGCTGGTGTCGAGCTCCATCTTTTCCGAGGCTCTACTTTTGGGTATGATCTCCTGTCAGATAGTTTTGTAGGCCAGGTATGGCGGGGCCCTGTCCCGCCATAGTTGTATATTTCCTTAGAGGTCTGTAGTCATGTTGTACAGTGTCGGATGTAACTGCTAAACCATGATTATATATATATATGCCGAAAGGCGATGTTTTCTCACATAAACTGTTTCATGTCTTGCTTTATATTTCCGCTGATTACTCTGATGTATGACTACTTGGGTGCCCCGGTAAGGCACCCGTCACGGGCCCCGGAACGGGTCGTGACACTTACGCAACATCACAAGACACTAACATGCGTAGCATCATAACATGTTTACTTATCAAACCATCTTACTACACTTTTCAGAAATCAATACAAGATTTTCATAAACAAATAAATAAAACCGTTCCTTTTATCTTTCTTAAGTCGTTATACCTAACTTCCCATAAAGCTAGTATAACTCTTAAGCTTTCTGTTTAAAAATCAAGTGTTACTCTTCTTTCAAAAATGATTCATAATTCTTTTGAAATACTTCAAGGTTCTTATTATTTAGACTCAAGTCAATGTACGCCCAAAGAAAAACCATGTTCGCTTAACACACGACGCTCACCGTACTATATATATATTTTAAAATATCATGCTCAAGAGGATAGGAAGAATCACATACCTCCTCGCGAAATCCACCGCCAAGTCGAATATGTCGCACGCAGAGTATCAACCTATAATAGTCAAATACGCCTATCAACGCCTAGACTACTCAGAGAATAATCTAAGCATGGTTCTCATTCTACGGAAAAATCAGCAAAGACTTCCCACCGTTAAACTACACAAGTCATCAGAATTACACCCATGTAAGTGCTCAATCTTCGATGTGAATTCAGTTCAATTCTCTTTTAATATCCTTCATAACTTATACTAAAATTTAAACTACTCTTATATGTAATCTCCAATTACAATAGAAGGACAAAAGTATTTACCTTGATAAGCCCAAAATTATCCAAGTTTAAATGTCGATCCTGAGCAAGGTTTAGCTCCTAATTTGCACGCTCCGATAGCTCCAAGAAATCCTTAGAAGTTCTACACAACTTCTACCTAAATACTTCAACCAACAATGAAGATTTTCCCCGGGTTTCGTTTAGTGACTAATGGATATAAGATAGTATTTCGGGCTTTTCGTATAGAGGTGACTTTGGAATACTACAAGGTATATGGCTAGGGTATTTTGGGATAGTAACACTACTAGGAGAATATTTTCTACCAAGGGGGGGGAGGCTTTTGACGAGACAACTAGGAAGGGGGAAAGGGGTGTTTCAGCTAGCTCTTCTCAAGAGGGGGACTTGGACGAGACTTCTACTCAAAGGGGGAAGGATTTTGAGACTTAGAAAATGTGGAGTGGATGAAGAAGTCTTCAACTCAAGGGGGGTATTTGTAGAACACCCTAGGGTCAAGATTAAAACAAATGGAGGGTGGGGATTAGGATCCATGTGAAAGATGAGATCTTCCAACCAAGTGTCCACCACAATGTTGGGACATATGTCCACCACAACATTGTAACATATGTCCCCCACAACAATGAGCCATGTGGCCTCCACTAACTCAAGAAAACCGTCCAACCTTACCTACCCCCACTACCCAAAAATATCTTGCAAGACTTGACCAATTTACCTTGCCCACTTGGCCACATTTTCGTCCAACTCATGCCAACAAAGGGTGACACATGTCGCCCTCCTATTGGTCCAAATATTTCGTCTCTGGGAAAAATCCGTAATCGATTAAAATATTAAAAACGTAGAATTTCTTTCACAAGGTTCGGAATCTTTTCCGTCGAAAGTTCACAAGTTCAATCATAACCTAATTAGGGCTTGAATAATCGTACGTACGTCCTCGCATACCTACTCTGGAAGTACGGGGTATAACATCAGGGACTCACGCCCTCAAGGTCATTGCTCAAATATAACCATAACATTTTAAAACCAATTCACAAATATGTACGAAACAAACCAAGTAAATCGCATATAGTGCCACATCACAAACAAGAGCAATAATAGTTATAATGTAACTGGTCTTTTCTAGGCCGCGAATGAATGATCAAGGCGCCAATCGCCCATAGTATCATTATGCGTGCCTAATCTCGACTCCGCACCGCATAGGCCACCTTAGGCCCGCATGAGGTATTCCTCGCATCGAGGGTAGCTAATCCTCGGCATCGTCCTGGACTCTCGTAGTCCGCATGGCCACATAGACCGCATGAGGTATTCCTCGCACACAATCCTGGAACTCCCGCAGCTCCGCATAGGTCCCCGGGACCCGCATGAGGTATTCTCGTGACGGGGCAACTTAACCCAGTATCGCCAAGAGGTGAGTGGTATAATACTATCACAACGACTTATCGTTAAACAACGTAAGAACAACAAGAATAACCTCCTTATACAAATATCACAAGAATCGAACACAACGGCTTATCGTAAAACAACATAAGCACAATCAAGAGTAACCTCCTTACACAAATATCACAAGAATCGAACACAACTACTTATCGTTAAACAGCATAACCGTAACAAGGATAACCTCCTTGCACAAAGCATCACAAGATACTAACACACGTAGTATCACAACATGTTCACTTTATCAAGCCAACAAGAAAGTATTACAAGGCTATCACAAAACATAAGCAAATTACTCACACAAGGTACTTTCATTTCATGTCAACAAGTCCGGGTTTTAACCCCAAGGTATTACATGCTTTAATTTCTTTAAAAAGATCCATTTCTTTTACAAACAGTCACGCGATACCCGTAGCATCAAAATAGAGTAACTATCTTGTTAAGTAAACCCAAATAATTTCCATACTTTTTTTTTAAACCATCTTAAGACAAAAACATGCCTTTCCTTTAAGAAAAATCAATACTTGTTATTAATGACTTTAGTAAGGCAACCGTGATCTAGGAAATGTAATACAATTTTGTCTTATCTTAGCTTCTATGCAGATGGAGGGTTTCTACTTGTTTTAATATAATTAATTATTTGTCAATATATTTCCCTTTATTAACGCTGCAGTGGGATGCTCGATATTTATTCTCATTTCCGCAATCGATATAACATTATCATTCGAAACCAAGTACTCATTACTCACGAATGAGGTTTCACAACTTTCCACACAATTCAAGTTCTTCACATATTAAATCAAGTCAAATATGAGTCAAGTCTCTTATCTTTTTTAAAAATCAACAAACCATTCCTTTACTTACATAAAGTTGTTATAATTAACTTCCCATAAAGCCATTATAACACTTTATGCTTTAAATAACCCAAATTCATTTTACACACGTACGTCTACCGTACTATATATATATTTCGCAAATATCATGCTAGAAGAGATAGGAAGAGGTTCACATACCTCGCAACGATTATCGACAATTAGCAAAACGCTCCAAAGTACTATAACCTTTCTAGCCTTTTCCACCCTTCAAGTAGAATACACTACTCGTAGTACTTCAACCTATAATGGCCATAGAACGTCTATTAACTTCTAGATCTCTTCAGAGAATATTTCTAAGTACAAGGTTCCATATTCTACGGAAAATTCGCAAAAGACTTCCCGCTTCTACTCAATTTTCCACCCTTTCCAAGGCCCGATAACCGTAATTAACATACTATAATTAAGGCGCAATAATACCGAAATTTAAAGAAGGGGATAACACGCCCAAACGGAACGCGATTAACAATCTCTCCTTCTTAACAATAATAAGTAAAGAAGGGGATAACACGCCCAAACGGAACGCGATTAACAATCTCTCCTTCATAATAATAATAAGTAAAGAAGGGGATAACACGCCCAAACGGTAACGCGGTTTACTATCTCCCTTCATAATAACAATAAGTAAAAGAAGTCCAAAGTAAAAAGTCCAAAGTAGATACGGTCCTTAAGTTGGGGTCCTTGGCCAACTTTTACAATAATACTTATCCAATTACTTCATTAGTCCTTCAACTTATATTCCAATCTTTATATAAGTTATAGTTTCTTTGTTGTTAACTTCTTAGCAAGATCCAAATCTTTCTTTATATCTTATAGTCCATAATATACCTCCAATATATGTATAATATCCATATATACATAATAAATCAACTTCACAAGGAGGTTAAGGTTCATTACCTCAAGATAGCCCAAAAACGTGACTGTCCAGATTTTTAGCTACTGCTTCGTCAACGGAACTTGAAACGTCGATAACTCTCTACTCCAGTATCCTATTGACGAGTGGTTTGTTGCGTTGGAAACTAGACTAGACGAACTTCATTTTAGGCTTTTGAAACACCCAAAAACTCTTTATATTCTAGGAGATATTCTCTTCCAAACTTTACTAAAAATCTGCCCAAAACAGTTTCGAAAATCTGCCTACTCTCGGCCAAGGGAGGGTTTTTGAGGCTAGGGGTGTGAAATCTTGTCTAACTCTTGGTTAATAATCTTCCTAACACATTAAGGAAGAACACTTATAAGTTTAGGAATTTTTGGACAATTGGTTAGGGGAGGGGGGGGGGGGGTTGGACGAAATAAAGATAGAGAAGGAGGGAGAGGAAATGTTTTTCAAGTCTTGTAATATGTTAAGTGTGGCTGATTTTCATCCACTAAGGGGGTTTATATAGCACAACCAAGGGTTGAGATTAACACATGTGTAAGGTAGAGATCATATGTGAAGGTTCCTTCCCACACTTGTCTTACTAAAGCCATGCAAGACCTTGACCATGCAAGACTTGCCCACTAAACTTAGCCAAATTCATCCAAGCCAAGACTAGCCATGCAAGACTTTTGGCCACTTGTCTTGCCTACTTGTCCACTCAATTTCGTCCCACATGGCCCAATCTAGGGGTGACACTTGTCGCCCTCCTATTGGTCCAAAATATTTTATCTCTCGGAACAATTCCATAATCGTAAAAATATTATTGAAAACGTAAAATTTCCTTCACAAGGTTCGGAATAATTTTCGTCGGAAAACAATTCTTTCATTCTTACCCTAATTAGGGCGTATACATTCGTACGTACGTCCTCATATATATACTCCGGAACTACGGGGCATAACAGGCTAGGTTGTGTGCTGACGCAACCCGATAAAGATAGAGCCTATGTTTTTCCCGGTAGTTAGGGAAGCAGGAAAGGAAATTACGCCACTCACGATTTAGAGCTGGCGGCAGTTAAATCATGCCTTGAAGATTTGGGGGCATGACGTATATACAGAATTCATGTGGATATTTATGCAGACCACAAAAGCCTCCGGTATATATGCAGACTGAGGCAGTAGAATTTGCGACAGCAATGGTGGTTAGAGTTACTCAAGGATTGTGATATTGATATCCTATACCATCCGGGGAAAGCCAAGACAGTTACAGATACTCTTTGTCGTGGATCTAAGGGTAGTCTGCCAGATGGGCAGCCAGATAGACAGGACGTGGTCCGTGAGATTCATCAGCTACCGAGCCGAGGGGTTCGATTATTTGTTTCCAAGGTTAATGAAGTTTAGATCCGAGAGGTTGCCGAGTCTTCCGTCGTTGAGGAGGTAAAGAGGCGACAGTATGAGGATCTAGTGATGATACAATATCGAGATACGGCTTTCCGAGAAGAGAAGAGCCTGTTTGAGTAGCACCGGATGGGGTGCTGTGAGATGAGGATAGATTGCGTGTACTGCATCGCAGACTAGTCGCAGGTCTTAGCGAGGCACACGTGCTTATTGTTCTAATTGTTCGGGTCGACTAAGTTGTGGTCGTGACCTCGCATGTATGTATGGGTAAGATGACCAAAAAAGTGACATAGCGGAGTTTATCGCTTAGTGTCCGAGTTAGTAGCAGTCATGGTTGAGCACCGAAGCCCAATGGCTATCAGCGATTGAAATCCCAACCTAGATATGAGAGGTAATTAATATGGATCTTGTTACAGGTGGCATCGCACTCCGGAGGAAGCACGACTGGGGTCATGGTAAATGGGTCGCGAAACGGTCATGTTCTTCCGATTAGGACCACTTACTCTACCGAGGATTATGCTAGCTTGTATAGCGTAGAGATTGTGAGACCGCACGGGTTCCTACGTTTATGATGACGCATGCATGAGCTCTACATGATAACTTCGGAGGTTTTTCGAAGGGATTAGGGACACAGTGAGTCTCAGATTGCATTACACCTCGGACCGACGGTCAGCAGAGATACTATCCGGTACTCGAGGATAGGTGGGCCCGTGTTCTTGAGTTCAGAGATACCGGCAGGTTAATTGCCTCTTGTTGTGTTACGTACGATAACAGATACCCTTCCAGTATTCAGATGGCCCTGTATGAGGCCTTGTATGTAAGAAAGTGTAGATCGCCGGTTGGATGGTTCGACATAGGCGAGGTTCAGTTATTTGGTCCAGACTTGATTCAGCGGGCTGTGGATAAGGCGAAGCTTATCCGGGAAAGATTATTAGTAAGCTTAGAGTCAGCAGAAGCTTTATGCAGATAACCGACGTTGACACATGGGGTTCAGGTTGGCATTTTAGTATGAGCATTGTTATGTGGCCACGTGTGGCATTATTGGTATGTAGGGGTTGTAAGGAGACTATGTCGCTATCTTTAAGTTAGACTCCCGAAAGAACATTCGGGGACGAATGTTTCTAAGGGGGGAAGAATGTTACACCCCGGAATTTCAGGATATGTTTATAAGAACTTGGTAAGAACCCAAAATGTTAAGATTTGAGACTTGTAAAAATTTATCGGAATTATGGAATTGTCGGAAAACGTAATATTGTGACGAATGGGAGGGCGACACGTGTCACCCCCCTTAGGTTGTCTTGGACGAAATTTACCATGGGCAAAAGGGTCATTTGACCATTAAATTGATGAGTAAGTCTTGCTAAAGTCTTGAAGCTTGACAATGTTGACTAAGTCAAAGGCCACTTGGACTTGATCCATGTGAAGCTCATCCAAGCCACACAATTGTACTAATCTTGACCCTCCATCATGTTATATATGTATACTAGTGCAAGACAAGCTCCACACTTAGCTAAAATTTCAAAAAAATCTTGAAGAGCTCTAGGTATGCTCTCGGCTTTGAGGGGTTTCAAGAGAGAATTTTTTTCAATTGTTGTCCAATAATTCCCATACTTTAAACCAAGGTTCCTAAGAGTATTGTAAGGGTATCTCAATAGAAAGATCCCGGAAAAGTGGCGTTTTCGTATTAGTCGCAAGGCGGAAAGTTAAGGAGTTCTTCAACTTTGAAGTTGGAAATTGAAGATGAGTTCTTCATAAGCTTCTAAGGGTTGCTTGGAGTGGATTGGAATGTCGAAAGGAGGAGCTAAAGTTGCTAAGGATCGACTTGTAGTCTTGGATCATATTTGGGCTAAATGAGGTATAATCTTCGTCTTACTTTTGTAATCAAGATTCCATGTTATTATAAGTTAGAAATGATCATGTGATATGTGTTATGAAGATTGATAAGTTGTTATGGAAATTTAGTAGCTCAAACCGAAAATGACATGTTGAGTCATTTGAAATTGAATTACATTTTGGTCATTAATTAGAATCGCCGATATTACCTACTTGAAGATTGTAGTAGTTATACTCAATCGCTTGATAACATGTTATACTAAACAACTTGGATTGAAAGAAATTGGAAGAAGAATTGGTATTGTTGTTCTAATCGCCGAATTGACGTTGTAGTTTAGACTAGTTTGTTATATCATGGGGCGGAATTTTACACGCCTTGATTGCGTGTAATCCCCATTGTTAACTACTTTGTTGAGCCTTAAATGTGGCGTGTTTGGTTATTGAATTCGGCCTTGAAAAAGGTGGCAAAGTATGTAGAAACAAAGGAAGTGCTGTCCGATTTTCCGTAGAATTTAGTGACTTTGCACTTGGAATATTCTACGTTTGAAGTAAGAAGTTAATAGACGTATTATGGTCATTATAGGCTGACATACTACGTACGGAGAATTGGACTTAGCAAGTGGATTAAACCGAAGAGGTATGTGGAACTTTCTTATCTCTTGAGCATGAATAAGTTGTAAATGTATAGTACGGTAGACGTACAAGATTTTGACAATCTAGGTCCATTTTATATCCTTGGCTTATTTTAAGAATGTCCAAGTTGATTGAGTTAGGGAATTAACTCACTTGTTTAAATATTAAGGATATCTTGGTTTTCAAAAGTTAAGAGACTTTAAGTATGTTGAAAGTATTATTGATACTTGTTTTGTTGGAAAGTTTAAGTCTCTTGGTTATAAAAAAGTATGTAAGTTGCTAATGTATAAAGCTAGTATAACGGCTTTATGGGAAGTTGGCTATAATAGCTTTATGGAAAGTTAAAAAGAGTGGTTTACTCTAAGTAATTTAAGTATGTTAAATGACTTGAAATAACGAAAGGCAAATTGATTTAAAGGCATCAATTGCTTAAGGTTTTAAAAGAAAGAAGTCACTTGATTTAGAAGCCCAAAATGTATTTTCTAAAAGGTATTGTGACTTGTCTTAAAATGTAGTTATGACTTGATACTACGGTTATTAGTATCTTGGAAGTTTTATATGAAAATGAGTCATTTTAAAAGAATAGAAACGTAGTACTTTGGGTTAAAACTCCTGATTTATAATGACATGTTAGTGCCTTAAGTAAACTAAAATGAGAGTGTATATGAATAAGACTAATAAGAAGTTAGGGGATTTCTTAACTTTCTTATTTATTCTATGATAAGTTTGAGTGCTTATGCATTTATGATAAGCCGGTAGGTCTTATGTATGATGGTCGGTTGAGATAGGGTAAGAGTATAAACGAGGGTAAACCCCAAGACGTCATACCACCTTCTCCAGGGTAAGAGTATAAATGAGGGGTAAACCCCAAGACGTTATACCACCGCCTGTGGTAAGAGTATAAATGGCGGGTAGACCCCAAGACGTTATACCACCTGCTCGTGGATTTGCTACCCATGACGCGAGGAATACCTCACGCGAGTCCCATGGGCTTATGCGGGTGAAATAGTCCCACGCGGCGGTACAAAACTATGCGAGGAATACCTCACGCGTCCACACGACCTATGCGGATGAAATAGTCCTGCGAGTAGGATTGCTTAATGATCTGCTGGCGGGTGGTCCCGCTTGATCGCGAGCTTCCTATTTTTATGTCAGTATACTTGATTACTCTCATTGTTAGTGAACCGCATCGTTAATTGAGTTATCATACCGCTCCGCTTTATTATAGACTTATGATTTCATTACGATTTTCGGGCCACATATTTGGTACATGTTAGATCGACCTCTTCGGCCGCTCACGTCGCAGTAGTACGGTAGCTGATCCTCGCCTTAGGATCACTGTCACCGTTGAGAAGCTCCTTTATTCCGGAGGCTTATCCCTGGTATTGTCGGTTGTTGTACATTCAGGGGTATGGCGGGGCCCTGTCCCGCCAGAGTTGTTATTCTTAGAGGTCTGTAGTCACATTGTTGTTTGGGTTGTAAAGAAAAAAAATGTACTGTTTTATTTGTATAGTTTACGGAAGGTGGCCTTATCGGCTAGCCTGTTGTTATTTTATGTTTAAGCATTTTGTCAGTTGTGTATATTCCGCTGTTATTCTCTGATATATACCGAAAGGGGTGCCCAGGTAGGGCACCAGTCGCGGGCCCGGGGTCAGGTCGTGACAGTACTTTTGGGTTTAGTTTTCCCTAATGTAATAAGGAATAAAAGTTCCTTAAGTTCTCTAAAATGAAAGGTTATTATAATAGCTTTATGGGAAGTTGTTATAACGACTTAAGAAGAAGTGAAAAGATGGTTTAAAATGTTATGTAAGGAAAATTACACCGCGTCCTAGAATGGACCGGCAAGATACCTTTACGGGCGCACTATATGATTTTACCACGCCCCGAACGGGCCTGACAAGAAACCTTACGGGCAGACTTATGTGATTTTACCGCCCCCGAGAATGGGCCGGGCAAGATACCTTTATTGCGACTATATGACTTTACCACGCCCCGTAACGGGCCGGCAAAGATACCTTACGGGCAGACTATAGATTTACCGCTGGCCCCGAATGGGCCGGGCAAGATACCTTACGGGCAGACTATATGACTTTACCGCGCCCCGAATGGGTCGGGCAAGATACCTTACGGGCAGACTTATGTGATCTTACCGCGCCCCGAACGGGCCGGCAAGATACCTTTATAGGCAGACTTATGTGACTCATCAAGGCCCCGTAACGGGCCGGCAAGATTCCTTTACGGGCGCATTTATGTGATCTTACCGCCCCCTAACGGGCCGGGCAGTATACCTTCGTGGGAAGACTTTGTATGAATTCACTGTGTCCCGCAAATGGGCCGGGTTACGTTATCACCTATGGATAATCAAAATGAACTCCAAAATGAGACGTCCCTTCATAAAGGGCCGGATTATGTTATGCAAGATACGTAAGTTATATGTTTATGAACTTGATGATTTTTCCCAAGTATGTATGTAAGAATTTGAATATAAATCTTATTGAAAATGGGAAAAGATAATAATGTGTGATTAAGTTCATGAGTTGTAATGGCATGGTAGGATCTGATATTTACTTTTTATACTTACCCCTGTCATTCTTTTGTACAATTATGATTTGTTTACTGTACCTTATTTCCGTTCCATACTCGTGCACTAGGCTGATTCTTCGGGCCGCATTCATGCCCGCAGGTATTAGGTACACAGGTTGGTGATCCTGGCTCTTAGGATCTCTGTTCAGTTTTTGGGAAAAGGCTCCATTTACTCCGGAGGCTTATCTTTTGGTATGGATCCCTGTTGATGTAGATTTATGTATATTCAGGGGTATGGCGGGGCCCTGTCCCGTCACAGTGATTATGTCAAAATTCTTATAGGTCTGTAGTCATATCTTGTGGGTCGGTTTGTAAAGAAAAAAAGATGTAACTGCTTTTGGCTATATATATATATATATGTCCAGGGAGGTAGCCTTATCGGCTAGCCTGTTGTTTATTTCCTGTAAATGTACGTTATGAGTTTCATGTATGTTCCGCTGATTTTCTCTGATGTATACCTGTAAGGATGCCCAGGTAGGGCACCAGTCGCGGGCCCGGGGTCGGGTCGTGACAAAAGTGGTATCATAGCAGTTAGTCCTCGGAAAGTGTCTACAGACCGTGTCTAGTAGAGTCTTGGTTATTGGTGTGTTGTGCACCACATCTATAACCAGGAGGCTACAGGACATTTAGGATTGGTTTCCATTCTTCTCACTCTGAGATTGTGCGATAGAGTTGTGTCGTTAGGGTAGTCTCTCCCTAACGTATTATGTTGATTGTAGCTATGAGGAAGGCAACAGTGGCCCAGAAAGGATTTCATGGATTGCGTATCCAGGTTGGTAAAATGATGTACATCTATATGGACATGCTTATTCGGGCCATATGTGTGTTGCCAAGAATGATTATGGTTTATCAGGAGTTGGTTAAGGTATGTAGTATGCTTACGTGTTATGTACGGAAAATATTGGATTGTTGTGATTAAGACAACATGTGTCACGCCCCGAACCCCGGGCCCGTGACTGGTGCCCTACCTGGGCACCCTTCTACCTGACTGACACAAGTAAATAGCGGAACTTAAATAACGCCTCATTTTTTTTTAAAACCAACGTACGTACAAGGGCAAAGCCGACAAGGCTCCCATATAATATACATAATCAAAAGACACTACACTGTACACGAGTCCAATCCCACATATGAATACCGACCTCTAAGAGTTTTACTGAAATATGACGGGACAAGGCCCCATTGCACTCCATAACCGCATAAAAGCACATCTTGAAAGAACTATACCAAAATGATAAACTCGTGAGCAGATGGAGCTATCCAAAACTCTGAGCGGTCCTACACTGAAGATCACCAAATCGTGACCTAAACTCATGCAGACAACGCACCTCAAGGAGGTCAGTACAAAGAATGTACCAAGTATGTAAAACAGTAAATACTGTAATGAAAGTATGACAGTCTAAACAAAACAGGAGACATGTATGATAGCCAACCTACAGTACACAATACATAAGCAGTCATATCAAGTCGTGGACGACGCCTCAAAGTCATTACTAAAATATAACCATGAGTCTCACGCCCATAATATCAATCATGCCCGTGGAATCCTTTCTCACTGCCGGCAGTCTGTTATATCCCGTAAGTCCAGGACATGTATAAGATAATGTACGTAAGGAATCAAGACTTGGAAATTGGTACGAAAGAAAGAATTGTTTTTCCGACGGAAAAATCTTTCGAACGTCGGAAAGGAAAAATGTTCGTTGTTGAGAATTGGATTCTCAAAATGCATTATTTGAAGAGTATGGAACTTATTAACATTATGGAAATTTATTTTTACGGATTTGGTCATGTGGGGCCCACCCGAGGAATTTTACATTTTTGTGGGGCCCACGAGGGTTACAGAATTTTATGGACGAATGAGAGGGCGACACATGGCACCCCCACATATGGTCTTGGATGATTTTTTGCAAGGATAAAATAGTCATTGACCATGGTAGAAGATAAGTCTTCAAAGCTTGATATTATTGACCAAAGTCAACTTGCCACTTGGGCTTGATCCTAGTGAAACTCATCTTAGCCACCCATTTGTTTAAGTCTTGGCCCTCCAATGTGTTATATAAGCATACTACTAGTGCAAGACAAGGTCTTCAACAATTAGAAAAATCACACATTCTTGTTCTTGCTAGAGACCTCTCGGGTTCACTCTCATCTCCACACAAAAAATTTGTAGTTTTGATCCTTTATTCACAAGACTTTAAACCAAGGTTCCTAAGAGTGTTGTAAGGTTATCTCAATAGAAATATTGCGGAAAAATAACGTTTTCACGTTAGTCGCAAGGAGAAAACCTAAGTAGTTTTCCTAGTTTTGATTGGAAATGGAAGAGAAGTTGGTTGTGAACTTCAAAGGCTTCAAATAATGGATTGGAGTGTAAAGGAGCGAGCTAAGAATTTTCTAAGGAGCGACTTTGAATCTTGGAATTTTAAGGGCTTATAAAGGTATAAATTTTATCGTTTTAGTAGTTAAGACTTACTTATTGTTGTAGCTATGGATATTAGCAAGCATGAGTTATATAGTATGAAGTTTGATAAGTATATTGCTATTGGAACCCTAATCCAAAACTAGCATGTTTAGCCTTAAGATTACAATTCGAGTTGATTATTAGTTTAAGTCCGCATGTTGTATAAAGAAGGAAATTGTAGTTGTTTATGACTATATAACATGTTAGACCTTAGAACTTGGAATTGGAAAAGGATTGGAAAAGACTTTGAATTGTTGGTTATGTTGTTGTCGAGAATGGCTTGAATATGGAACTACTTTATTAATTGTGGGCGGAATTTTACACGTATTGTAAGGCGTGTAATCCCCTTTGTTTGGTTGTTGTTTTGAGCCTTAAATGTGGCGTGTTGGTTATTGTATTCGGCCTTGAAAAGGTGGCAAAGTGAGTAGAAACAAAGGAAGTGCCGCCCGATTTTCCGTAGAATTAGAGACCGTATACTTAGTATTATTCTACGTTAGAGACTAGAAGTTGATAGTCTTGTTGTGACCATTATAGGTTGACACTTCTACGTACGGCGTATTCGGCTTAGCTTGTGGATTTAGCCGAAAAGGTATGTGAACTATCTCCTCTTCTAGCATGATTCCTTAAGATAAAGAAAGTATGTCCTACTCCTTAAATGATCCATTCCTTGGTTGTATTTACATTGCCTAAAATAGAATTTGTTCTATGTACTTCCTTGATTGTACTTTGATGTTTAAATTGTAAGTTGTATAATCCATTGCCTTAGTGAAGTTGGATTCTTAAAAGTGAAAGTATTTTACTTAAAGTACATAGAGTCTTGAAAAGGAAGTGGTTTCCAAATCTTTTGGCTAGTGCCTTAGTTCAAAACCTAAGGGTTGTTGTAATGACTTTAGGGGAGTTAAAGGAGTGATTTACTTAATTGTTTTAAGAGAGGAGAAATGACATGATTCAAGAGAAGTAACTTGTTTTAAAGGTGTGAGTTACTTGAGGTTTAAAAGTAGAAGAAACTTGTTTTCTAAATATTAAGAGACTTGAAGTATTTTGAAAGTTAAGAACTTGGTTTTAAGTATAAGTCTCTTGGTTATAGAAAGGAATAAATATGTCTAAAACCATAAAGGGTTATAACGGCTTTATGGGAAGTTGGTTATAACGGCTTTATGGAAGGTTAAGAAAGTTGTCTATTTTGATTATTAGGCATAAGTTGCCTAGATTGTGAAAATTTGAAGTTACTTGATTTCAAGCTTTGAAAAGAGTTTTCTAAAAGTGTAGTAACTTACTTTGAAAAATAGACACACCTTGATACTACTGTGTTAGTATCTCTGGTTTTACATAAAAAGAGTCTTTTGAAAAGAATGTACGACGTAGTACTTTGGCTTGTTTAATTGGGAATTATTCTATGTGCCTTGATAAGTACTTTGGCTTGTTTAATTGGGAATTATTCTATGTGTGCCTTGATAAGTACTTGGCTTGTTTAATCGAGAATTATTCTACGTGTACCTTGATAAGTACTTTGGCTTGTTTAATTGAGAATTGCCAATGTGCTGGTGATAGCATTTAAGTACAAGTATTATGTTTTATTACGTTCGCGACTTCTTGGAGGTCGTCTGTCTTGTTGTAAGTTTACTCGACGCATCGACGTGATGTGGATTCCACGTATGCTTCCATTATTTGTGTTACCCTACGGTCATGCTTATACGATGTGGGATTTCGGCACGCGACCACGAGGATACCTCGACATACGCTTATACGATGTGATTCCGGCACGTGGACCGCGAGGCGTTAGATTCGGATTTGTTTGTGTTACCCTATGGTCATGCTTATACGATGTGGATTCCGGCGTGCGACCACGTGGGATATTTTTATGGATCGCCCTCCATGAGATTTAGTGACGAGGTCGATCTCGTAGTTAGCTCGACTTGCCCCGCCATGATGACGCAGTTGATCCGTAGATAGCTTTCGCATTTGCCCCCGGTGCTATTGCACGATTTAGTACGATAGGCTCGTAGATAGCTTGCGCACTTGCCGGCCATATCTCGCTCGCTGGTCGATCCGTAGTTATCTTTCGCACTTGCCCCCGCTTGTTGACGTAGTTGATCCGTAGTTGGCTTTCGACTTGCCCCGTCCCGCTTTATGATACAGTTGGATCTGGTGGTTCATTTTCCTACTCGCCTGCATAATTTTTAGGACACAGTGGGACTTGGTGTTTATGTATGCTTATTGTTATATTATATCATGGACTACCTAAGCGAAGGATTCCACGCATGATTGATATTACGGGCGTGAGACCCATGGTTATATTTTAGTAATGACTTTGACGGCACGCGTCCCCGACTTGATATGATCGCTTATGTGTTGTAATCGTAGGTTCGCTATCATACATGTCTCTGCTTTGTTTAGACTATTATGATTTCATTACGCATTTCATCGTTCACATACTTGGTACATTTTTCAGATCGACCTCCTTCGGCCGCTCACGGCGCAGGTTTAGGTACGCTGTTTGGTGATCGGCAGGTGTAGGACCCTGCTCAGAGTTTTTGGATAGCTCCTTCTGTTCGGGAGTTTATATTTTTGGTATAAGTTCTTTCAGTACAGGCTTTTGTACAGTTATGGGTACGGCGGGGCCTTGTCCCGTCATAGTTCAAGAAACTCTTAAGTCTGTATTCATATGCGGATTGGACTCACGCACGGTGTAGTGTCTTTTGTTATGTATATTATATGGCAACTTTGTCGCTTTGCCTCGCACGCACGCTGGTTAAAAAAAAATGAGGTGTTATTTAAATTCGCGGCTTTACTTGTGTCATAGTGTAGGCGGTGCCTGTGTAGGGCACCGCCACGCCCGGGTTTGGGGCGTGACAGAGTGGTATCAAAGCGATCCCTCGGAATGTCTGACGTGTCTAGTAGAGTCTTGATTATCGTGTGTTGCGCGCCATACCCATAAACAGTGAGGCTACGTGACATTTAGGAGTTGGTTTCATTCTTCTCACTCGAGATCGTGCCCAGAGCCGTGTTAGTAAGATAATTCCTCTCGACGTAATTTTGTGTTACGCTTATGCCTCCACGAGGGTAACGGCCTGTGAAGGAAAAGGAGTAGCAGGAGCTACTAGTCGACTCAGAGAGTTGATAGGGCTCGTGCCTGTGGTATCTGGATGTGGTGCCGCACGAAGTTCTTCTCGCCAGTTTTGAGACCCCAACACGAGCCTCCGCTGGCAGCTAGGAGAAGACTATAGGTCGCGAGGAAGCGATTATGTTATTGACCAAGATAAGCGGTACGCTTTCATCAGCAGGAGGTTATTCGGCCAGTACAGACAGGTGTACAGAGGGTAGAGGGCCAACGCGGAGATCAGCGTAAGAGGGCTAGACCAGTTGGTTATCCCGGTGAGTTCTTGGACGAGCAGCCTCAACATCGAGTGAGATATTCGTCCCAGCCTACCCAGTACATACCCCCGCAGCTCACAGGTGGGAGATTGGACTCCACAAGGTATTTAGGAGCCGGTCCAAGCTCCAGGGGTCGAGGTTCTCAAAAGCGAGTGGATTTTCTCACGAGGCCACTTATTCCTCGTTGTTCTATCAGAGTAAGCGCCATTCGTGGAAATGCCATAGTACATGTGTGTTTGTTTTGTTGTGGCCGTCCGCCATATACGAGGGTATGTCCTTTTAGAAAGAGCACCGAAGTGGCTCACCTATGAGGCCGATGGTTGGTTACCTTTCCTCCACGGCAAGGCCCCCTGCAAGTGTTGAGATGTCACCATCGTGGTAGAGCTCAGGGTGGAGTTTATAGTTCTGGCGGTCCTTCGAGCTGCATAGATGACGTGACTCATCGACAGATCGTGAGGCGACATCGCACGGGTTACAGTATATTTCGATTCTTTGAATCATACGTGAATTGATAGATTCAGATTTCGCCCAGCATATATGTTTTCCTTTCTAGCAATGTGAAGTGATAGTACCCCCTGAGGTAGGAATACTTTGATTAGTAAAGTGAAAAGTTAAGAATGTTGGCGAGAATGATAAGTGAACTGAGACTATAGTTGTGTAGAGTTCACAAGTTGTAATTACCCCGTAACAGTGTAAGACCGACAGGGAAGGATATACAGTAGAAATACTTTGGCTTATGTGACGAACCTCTAGTGAAAGGGAGGATAGGGTAAGAAGTACCTTGAGATAAGAGAGAGATTTATTTCAGACTAAGAATGAGAAGTTAAGTATGACGATGAGTCGGGTTATGGACTCATTTCGGGTTAACCGGTAGTATGGAATGGGGTGATGTCAGTTAGAAATGGTCCCGTTACGTGATAGGGTCCCGAGGATGCAAGGCCCAAGTCTAGTTAATCGTTGTACGAGTTTGTGGATGTGCTCCACCGGAACCAGGTCGTAAGGGCCGAGAAGAGCCTTAGCGGAAACTCAAGTAGTATATGGCAAAGTTTGGTTAGTAACTTCAAGGATTGGGGAACAGTAACAATATTTGAAATTTTGTACGTATGCTAAATAAGTTTAGAAGTACGAGGAAGTATGACAAGTAAGAAAATAAAGGAACCTCTAAGGATCCCGTGTTTGAGAAGACTGTAACCTTCGAGTTTTGTGAGGAGGGGTCGCGGACGGAAGGTCCATTGTTATGTTTACGTATGTTGTGGTGGCCATGTGTGGCATCGTTGGTCTTGTGCAGTTTTGATTGATAGGCATAGTATAGAGATTGTGCCGGAGTGTGTATAGCTTGAAAACCGACTAAGAACATTCGGGGACGAATGTTTCTAAGGGGGGAAGAATGTTACATCCCGTAAGTCCAGGACATGTTTAAGAGAATGTACGTAAGGAATCAAGAGTTGGAAATTGGTACGAAAGAAAGAATTGTTTTTCCGACGGAAAAATCTTTCGAACGTCGGAAAGGAAAAATGTTCGTTGTTGAGAATTGGATTCTCAAAATGCATTATTTGAAGAGTATGGAACTTATTAACATTATGGAAATTTATTTTTACGGATTTGGTCATGTGGGGCCCACCCGAGGAGTTTACATTTTTGTGGGGCCACGAGGGTTATGGAATTTTATGGACGAATGGGAGGGCGACACGTGGCACCCCCACATATGGTCTTGGATGATTTTTTGCAAGGCTAAAATGGTCATTGACCATGGTAGAAGATAAGTCTTCAAAGCTTGATATTATTGACCAAATTCAACTTGCCACTTGGGCTTGATCCCAGTGATACTCATCTTAGCCACCCATTTGTTTAAGTCTTGGCCCTCCAATGTGTTATATAAGCATACTACTAGTGCAAGACAAGGTCTTCAACACTTAGAAAAATCACACATTCTTGTTCTTGCTAGAGACCTCTCGGGTTCACTCTCCTCTCCACACAAAAAATTTGTAGTTTTGATCCTTTATTCACAAGACTTTAAACCAAGGTTCCTAAGAGTGTTGTAAGGTTATCTCAATAGAAAGATCATGGAAAACGACGATTTCACGTTAGTCGCAAGGCGAAAACCTAAGTAGTTTTCCTAGTTTTGGATTGGAAATGGAAGAGAAGTTGGTTGTGAACTTCTAAAGGCTTCAAATAGCGGATTGGAGCGTAAAGGAAAGGAGCTAAGAATTTGCTAAGGAGCGACTTTGAATCTTGGAATTTTTAAGGGCTTATAAAGGTATAAATTTTGTCGTTTTAGTAGTTAAGACTTACTTATTGTTGTAGCTATGGATATTAGAAAGCATGAGTTATATAGTATGAAGTTTGATAAGTATATTGGCTATTGGAACCCTAATCCGAAAACTAGCATGTTTAGCCTTAAGATTACAATTGAGTTGATTATTAGTTTAAGTCACGCATGTTGTATAAAGAAGGAAATTGTAGTTGTTTATGACTATATAACATGTTAGACCTTAGAACTTGGAATTGGAAAAGGATTGGAAAAGACTTTGAATTGTTGGTTATGTTGTTGTCGAATGGCTTGAATATGGAACTACTTCGTATTAATTATGGGGCGGAATTTTACACGTATTGTAAGGCGTGTAATCCCCTTTTGTTTGGTCGTTGTTTTGAGCCTTAAATGTGGTGTGTTGATTATTGTATTCGGCCTTGAAAAAGGTGGCAAAGTGAGTAGAAACAAAGGAAGTCGCCCGATTTTCCGTAGAATTGTAGATCGATACTTAGTATTATTCTACGTTAGAGACTAGAAGTTGATAGTCTTGTTGTGACCATTATAGGTTGACACTTCTACGCATGTATTCGCTTAGCTTGTGGATTTAAATAAAAGGTATGTGAACTATCTCCTCTTCTAGCATGATTCCTTAAGATAAAGAAAGTATGTCCTACTCCTTAAATGATCCATTCCTCGTTGTATTTTGATTGCCTAAAATAGAATTTGTTTTATGTACTTCCTTGATTGTACTTTGATGTTTAAATTGTAAGTTGTATAATCCATTGCCTTAGTGAAGTTGGATTCTTAAAAGTGAAAGTATTTTACTTAAAGTACATCGAGTCTTGAAAAGGAAGTGGTTTCCAAATCTTTCTAGTGCCTTAGTTCCAAAACCTAAGGGTTGTTGTAATGACTTTAGTGAGTTAAAGGAGTGATTTACTTAATTGTTTTAAGAGAGGAGAAATGACATGATTCAAGAGAAGTAACTTGTTTTAAAGGTGTGAGTTACTTGAGGTTTAAAAGTAGAAGAAACTTGTTTTCTAAATATTAAGAGACTTGAAGTATTTTGAAAGTTAAGAAATTGGTTTTAAGTATAAGTCTCTTGGTTATAGAAAGGAATGAATATGTCTAAAACCATAAAGGATTATAACGGCTTTATGGGAAGTTGGTTATAATGGCTTTATGGAAGGTTAAGAAAGTTGTCTATTTTGATTATTAGGCATAAGTTGCCTAGATTGTGAAAATTTGAAGTTACTTGATTTCAAGCTTTGAAAAGAGTTTTCTAAAAGTGTAGTAACTTACTTTGAAAAATAGACACACCTGATACTACGGTGTTAGTATCTTGGGGTTTTACATAAAAAAGGAGTCTTTTGAAAAGAATGTACGTGACGTAGTTGTTACACCTCGTAGTTCCGTGGTATGTATGTGAGGACGACGATGAGAATACCACGCAATTTTGGAAAGAAAGAAAAATGTGATTTTGTTTTTTCGACTTTAAAAGTTTCGGATTTTGTGAAGGAAAAAGGTTCGTTAATGGAATTGATTCCCGATTTGGTATTCTGACTTTTGGAATATTTGAGAATTATGGAATTTTATTTTCGGAATTGGTCACGCTGGGCCCAAGGAGGAATTTACGGTTGTAGGGCCCACTTTATTTTTCGAGATTTTTGGCATTACGGATATTTTCGGAAGATAAAATATTTTGGACCAATAGGAGGGCGACATGTGTCACCCTTAGGTGGCATGTTTGGACGATTTGGTGGGCAAGCTAGCCTTGGACGTTTTTTCCATTTTAAAGACCATAAACATTTGGTCAATGTCTTGCTAGATATTTGTGTAGTAGATAGATAAGTGGGGCCCACACAACACTTGTCCAAATCTTCACCCTCCACTTGTTTGAATCTTGACCATTGACTTCACTATAAATACCCCCTTAGTGCAAGGCTTATTTTCATCCACACTTAGAGATTTCAAGTCTTGAAAACTCCCTCCCTTTCCTCTTGTGTGCTCTCGGCCATGGGCTGATTTTGTCACGACCCGAACCCGGGCCCGTGACTGGTGCCTTACCCCGTGCACCCTAGTGATACAACATCAGAGAAAACCAGCGGAAATAAAAACTTTAAACATATAAATAGATATGGATCAAGATGAAAGAAAACAGGCCAACCAAAACGGCCGCTTTCAAAGATATATATATACATAGACATTTGAACAGCATAATCCTTACAACCCCGCCCACAACAAAGCATGCACTTAAGATTTTTACAACAACTATGACGGACAGGGCTCCGCCATACCCGAATGTACGAGAACCTACTGCACTGTGGTAACATACCAAAGATAAGCCTCCAAGGAACTGAGCTTCCTAATACGTCAAATGTGATCCTGGCGGATCGACAACCGATGTACTCTACCGCGATGAACGCAGCCCAAGGAGGTCGATAACAGTACCAAGTGTAAATCAGAAATATCAGAAATGAAATCATAGCAGCTATATAAAGCAGAGACATGTATGATAACCAAACTACAAGACACCACATATAAACAAATATATCAAGTCGTGACTCACGCCTTCAAATCATCACTGCGTGCGTGGAATTCCTTCCTCACCGCCATTCATGATATAACAACGCCAAGGAGTATATATGAACACCGTGTCCCACCTGTGTCAATAAAACCGTGACGGCAAGTATAACTACCAGATCCGACCGCACTCAATAATATTGTACAACCATATCACGGGCCGACACGCGGGCAAGTGCACTAGCCTCCACCAGATCCACTGCGCCACGTAATGACGGCAAGTGAATCGCCGTGCACCCGATCACAACCGTAAGTCACGGCTCCATCCAAACACCGACTCGCGGTCGACACGCGGCAAGTACACTAGCCTCCACCAGATCCACTCGCCACGAGCCGACGGGGCGTGAATCGCCGTGCACCGATCACAACCGTAAGTCACGATACTTCGCCGCGCGACACGCGGCAAGTGCAATAACCTATACCAGATCCACCGCGCCACGAGTCGACGGGGCAGAACAGGATACGCACCCGATCACAACCGTAAGTCACGATATTTCGCCATAACCATAATGGTCACATGTCCACATCATCGGTGCAGACATGCCCATGTAACAATAATAATGGAAGCATACCGTGGAATCTTCCACATCGCAGACGCCCAAGTAAGTTCTCAACAAGTCAACCTACCTCCATCGAGACGCCAGAGAATAGAAACACAATTCTTGCACAACAAAGACTATCTCAATAAGCATAGGCAAGTTACACAACAACAAGCATAGGCAAGTTACACAACAACAAGCATAGGCACGTTATACAACAACAACAAGCATAAGTTATACACAACTCAAAGTACTATCATTTTATGTCAAAGTCCGGTTTTAACTCCTAAAGTACTACGACGTTAAATTCCTTTTAAAGAGATCCATTCCTTTTATAAAAAGTCACCCGATACCCGTAGTATAAAATAGAGTGACTCACATTTTTAGGTAAACCAAAACACTTTCCTTTTCAACCACATTCTTTTCCCTAAGGTTCCAGTTTGCCTAATTTCAATTACTCAAGTCTCTTTATTTTAGAAAAGTTTCATAGTTCAATGTCTTAATCTTTTTTAAAACAATTGAGTAACATATGTCATATGTGAGCGCTTTATTCTTGTTTATAACCATTTTATTAAAGCACCATGATCTAGAAAATGTAATATCATTTTGTCTAATCTTAGCTTCTATGCAGACGAGGTTTCTACTTGTAACGACTGCCCGGGGCATCGTGCCTTACCGGGCACCCTAGTGATACATACATCGAGAAAATCAATGAACACAAAACAAGAGTCATTTAACAAGAGATAAATGAATAAACAAAGCAACCAAAACAGCTTGCCTTCAAGACATACATAAAACTCCAGCTTTAATCCTTTTACAACCCCGCCACAACAAGATTACTGCACTTAAGATATACAATGACTATGACGACAGTGGCCCCGCCATACCTCGAATGTACAAGAACCTACAACTCGTGGAACACCTACTAAAAGATAAGCCTCGGAGAAACGGAGCTTCAAATGCTACCGAATCAGGATCCTATGAGCGAGGAACCACGACCGATGTACCTCTACCGCATGCATTTAACGCAAGGGCGAGGTCAAGATAACAGTACCAAGTATGTGAAACAGCATAAAATCAGTAAATGAAATCATACTAGTCTATATAAAGCAGAGACATGTATGATAACCAAACTACGCTTCACAACATAAAATACCATCACTCCAATATAACTATGGGTCTCACGCCCACAACATCAATCGTTCGCATTACGGCCGCATGCCTCTAATCGTGACGGCAGACATGTCCATGATGCAACAATAATACCAATGTCCCATGGCCACATGCCCCGGAATTCGCATCGGTGTAGACATGTCCATGTGACCTCAACAACAAGACAACAATCCAAATGGAAGCATACCCGCGCGCTACGCATCGTGTCGAGATGTCCAAAGGGAAAATAAGACAACATTCCAAATGGACGATACCCGCAGCGCCACGCATCGTCGCAAGATGTCCAAAGGGAAATCACAAGGCGATAATCAAATGGAAACATACCCGCGCGCTACGATCGCGTCGAAGATATCCAAAGCGACAACCACAAGACCTTAACCAAAATGGAAGCATACCCGCGCGCCACGATCGTGTCGGATGTCCAAAGCGATTAACAACAATAATACTATCACCGCGAACGCATCTGCGGAATTTCTCCACACGCCGACGCCCAAGTAAGTTCTCAACTACCAACCGACTCTCTATCGAGACGCGTAAATACGTAAAACACAACGATTGTACAATAAAGGCTATCATCACAAGATAGGCAAGTTTCACAACAACAAGCATAGTAAGTTTCACACAACTCAAAGTACTTTCATTTTATGCCAAAGTCCGGGTTTTTAACCCCAAAGTACTACATACGTTAAGTTCTTTTAAAAGAGATCCATTACCTTTATAAAAGTCACCCGATACCCGTAGTATTAGAATGACCAACCCACCTTCCTTTTCAAAATCAAGTAACAACATTCTTTTCCTAAGTTCCATTGCCTAGTTTCAATTACTCAAGCTTCTCATTTTCAAATGGTTTCATAGTTCCCAAACTTAATCACTGATTCCTTTTAGAACAATTGAGTAACATATGTCATATACGTGAGTAGTTTATTCTTGTTTATAACGATCTTATTACAAAGAAATCATGATCTAGAAAATGTAATATCATTTTGTCTCATCTTAGCTTCATGCGGATGGAGGTTTCTACCGGTTTTAATACAACACATCATTATTCAATACATTTTCCTTTATTAACGCCGCAGTTGGTCCTGTCGATACACATTCGATTCGAAATCAAGAAACATTATCCCTTTAAAACCAAGTACTCATTACTCACGAATGAGGTTTCACACAAACATCCACATTAAAACAAATAAGTTAAGTCTCTTATCTTATAAGATCAAGTCTCTTAACTTCTAACATCAAGAAACCATTTTCACTTACATAAGGTCGTTATAACTAACTTCCCATAAAGCTATTATAACACCCTATGTTTTAAACCAACCAAATCACTTAGCACATGCACGTCTCACTGTACTACATAGTTCACAACAATCATGCTAGAAAAGATAGGAAGAGGTTCACATACCTCGCGACGATTTATCGACAATAAGCAAAATGCTCCAAGTACTACAACCTTATAGCCCTTTCCACTCCTCGAGAATACGCTACTCTTAGTACTTTCACCTATAAAGGTCACAAACGCCTATTAACCCCAAAACACAAGTTTCTATCTTTCTATAGAAAATTGCAAAGACCTCCCCGCAACAACAGAAATTTCCTCCTCTATCGAGGCCGGCCACCAAGCCAACCGGGGGTTTACACGCCTAACCTGACGTGTACAATTCTACACAAGTTCATCGCAATACACCATGTAAATACATCAGCCAGCTTTATTCTTCAGCTTAAGTCAAAAGACATCATTAATACTAAGTATAGTTCCATATATAGTATACTTTATATATTCTACAAACATGTAATTTCCAATTACAATAGAGGACAAGATAAATACCTCGACAAGCCCAAAATTATCCAAGTTATAATGTCGATCCCGAGCAAGGTTTAGCTCCACTCCAAATGCGCCCAAACCACTCCGAACAACCCTTAGAAGTTCTAACCAACTTCTACTCAAATACTTCAACCAACTATGAAGATTTCCTTAGTGGTTTAGCTTGAGACTAAAGGACAAAAGGTAGTATTTCCGGAATCTACGCAAAGAGGTATCTGTGCAATACTAAAAGTTACAAGGCGAAGGTATTTTTGGCATTATAACAATACTATGGGAGTATTTCTATACCACAACAAGGGGTATTCTACTAAAACAACTAGTCTGGGGTACCCTACGGCTAGCACCACAAAGGGAGGGAACCCGCCAAAGGCCACAAAAAGGGGGAGGAGAGGGTTTCAAGACTTGGAAGTTTTGGAATGGATGAAGTCTTCACACTTGGGGGTATTTATAGCAAACCAAAGGCCAACCAAGGCCAAGATCCTTCCAAGTGTATAGCAAGTGTAAGGCAAGATTAAGCCAAGTGCACCCTAACCCCTACTCCACCAAACATGCCACAAAACATTGCACAAAACAATGCCACAACAAGGCACCAATCGCCAAGGCCAAACCGACTAAGCGTCACTGGGGTGACAAGTGTCACCCTCTGTTGGCCCAAATGTTCCGCGCTGAAAAATCCGCAAAAATACAAAACAACATAGCCGGAATTTTCCTTCGCAGTTACGCAAAACGCTTCGCGAAAAACGACTTAACCGTGTTGTGCACAAAGGTAACTTCGCCAAGCCACTTAGCGGGTGACACGTGTCACCTCCTATTGGCCCTCATAAAACGCCTTCAAAAATATCCACAATACCAAAATCTCAAAACAAAGCGCTCTACAAAATCAGAATTTCTCCTGGGCCCCACGTGACCATTTCCAAAATAAAATCTCAAAATTCTAATATAATCTATGAAGTCCAATACCAAACTGGGAATCCAATTCCATTAACGAACCTTTTCTTCACAAATAACGGAAACTTTTCCGTCGAAAACTCACATCTTTCTTTCTTTTCAAAATTTTCTCACAGCACTGCACGCACGTCCTCACATACATACCCCGCAACTACGGGTATAACATTCTCCCTTCCTTAGAAACATTCGTCCCGAATGTTCCTTCTCAAGACGGATATCGATGAAGTTCCTCTAACAAGTTGTCAACGCCATACCGCCACGAAATAACACACGCCCTCTTCTTTCCTTACTCGTCGTGCCCTTCTCGAACACTTGAACTCTCCCAAGACGCATCATACTTCACCATTACTCGCTCAAAATCTGAGTCACTACCTCCAAACTTGGTCATCTTACCAACCTCAAACTTCCTTAAGGCCATTCGGCCTTTACGAACCGCTGCGGTCGAACGCGCCCACGAACTCATACGATGGTCACACAAACTTGGGCCTAGCATCCTCGTGACCCTACCACCGGCGGGACCACCTAACGACCCCACCCCAAACCGAGATACGGGTTGACCCGCAAATGGTCCTCAACCCGACCCCAACCGCGCCAAACTCTTGTTCCCGATCCGAACAATCTTACTAATTCACATCACGAAGCTACCACTTCCATCTCACACTACCCACGGACTTATCACACAAATAAATCCCACGTATACTACTACTCGAGCAAGTGGTCAAACATAAAACGAATCTTTAATCTCAAGACGACCTTACCCCTAAGGTCTCGCCGTGACATAGTCTAAGGTTCACACTTACCATGCCCCCACACGTATCCTCCCAACTAAGCATGTTTTCTAACTCATAATTAACACAACGCTATTCGTGACATAGCACATAATAATGAGACCATCATAACAAGCATACCAAAACTCTAGAGGTTAAGGATATACCGGCTACCGCCCACTCTAATCATAGGCCCGCTCAGGCGATAACTATAGAAGGCGATGAACCACCACCGATCCAGAGGTCGAGTCAGAACATCCGCGCTTCCTGGTCGGACAGCCTCGCAAATGGCCTGCTGGCCGCATGCAAAACAAACTCCCAACCTAGCACGACACTCTCCAAAATGGAGTCTACCACAATGGTCACAACGAGGTAGGGTGGCTTCACTGTTAACACCCCGCTCGCCGAAAATCTGAACCTCGAGCCCGACCGCTCTCAAGACGGTGGAGGACCACTGCATCGGTGGGGTATATAACTAGCTCGCAGGCGGTCCGCCTCAAAGCCACCAAAGCGACCGCCGCCCCGGCCCTCTTCATCGATCTGTGTCATTCCGCCGACCTCCGTGCCTCACATCCCAAACATGAGCTCGCACGCGGCAATGTCCATGCCGGCCAAGAGCTACTCCCGAACATGCCTCGACATGTAATCATCGAGCTCAGAACATATCGGTGCACTCGATCCTCCATACTAGCTACAACGCTGACGCATCGCCAATGAGTCGAACTCCACATTGTACTCCCGAACCGTGACGCTCGCTTCGTAAGCATCAAAAATGTTTACCCGTGCCCTCCTCATCCGCGGAGGCAAGAAGGCGTGAGAAAGCCCCAAAACTCATCCCATATCACTGGAGGTGATGCTTCCCGAAAGCTCCCATGAATCAAACCAATCGATCATGGTATCACGCACCGATGCGAACTAAAGGTCACAGACTCGGTCTCAAGCCTCGATCACCGTGACGATACATCAGAATCGCCGGATGAACTCGCGATCATCCTCGTGCCTCGACCCATAAAACTCAAGTGCTCTAACTCGTAAAGTCCCGTAGCCTCAAACTATTCGCTGGGGTGAATCCATGGTGCATCGAACTGAATCGCTGCGATTCAAATTTATCCTCATATCTGCCACGACCGCCAAGAATCGCCATCTCTTGTAACCCATCTCTCCGCCTCTGCATCGTGGACCGAGGCTCGTGCATCAGTAGTCTCATCGCCACGGCCGCGCTCTAAACTCGCTGGGCCGGGCGGCGCTACAAACCCGCCGTCAAGCACAACTCGTATCGTCCCGGCTCGCGCTGCACTCTCTCAGATCTCACTAGCGCACTCTCGCTTTGCCCTCCTCGGGCTCGCGTTGCCTCGCGAGGCATAATCGTAAAAACGAGATACGCCGAGGGTCCAACTTACAACACAGCCTCTAAGGCACGACCTCGTAATGAGAAGAATGGAAACCAATCCTAAATGTCCAGATCCTCCTCGATTATAGATGGTGCACAACACATCGATAATCAAGACTTACTAGACACGGTGCGTAGACACTTTCCGAGGATTAATCGCTCGATACCACTTTTGTAACGACTCGCCTGGTTCGCATCGTGCCTACACAGGCACCCTAGTGATACATACATCGAGAAAATCAGCGAACACAAAACAAGAGTCATTTAACAAGAGATAAATGAATAAGCAAAGCAACCAAAACAGCTTGCCTTCAAGATATACATAAAACACGAGCTTTAATCTTTTACAACCCCGCCACAACAAGATTACATGCACTTAAGATATATTAACGACTATGACGGACAGGGCCCCGCCATACCCGAATGTACAAGAACCTACAACTCTGTGGAACACCTACCAAAAGATAAGCCTCCGAGAAACGGAGCTTCAAACGCTACCTGTGATCCTATGAGCGAGGAACCACGACCGATGTACTTACCTGGCGCAGATTTAACGCACCGGGCGAGGTCACATAACAGTACCAAGTATGTGAAATCATAAAATCAGAATGAAATCATACTAGTCTATATAAAGCGGAGACATGTATGATAACCAAACTACGCTCACAACATAAAACACATCACTCCAATATAACTATGGGTCTCACGCCCACAACATAAATCGTTCGCATGCCGATCTTGCATCGGTGTAGACATGTCCATGATGCAACAATAATACCAATGTCCCATGGCCACATGCCCCGAATTCTCCGGTGTAGACATGTCCATGTGACCTCAACAACAAGACAACAATCCAAATGGAAGCATACCCGTGCGCTACGCATCGTGTCAGTATGTCCAAAGGGAATAAGAAGACAACATTACAAAAGGACGCATAACCGTGCGCAACTCATCGTCTCAGGATGTCCAAAAGTAAATCACAAGGCGATAATAAAAATGCAAACATACTCGCGCGCTACGATCGTGTCAAGATATCCAAAGCGACAACCACAAGACCTTAACCAAATGGAAGCATACCCGTGCGTTACGATCGTGTCGATGTCCAAAGCGATTAACAACAATAATACTATCAACGAACGCATCTGCGGAATTTCTCCGTCATCACGCGACGCCCAAGTAAGTTCTCAACTACCAACCGACCTCTATCGAGACGCCAGAATACGTAAACACAACGATTGTACAATAAAGGCTATCATCACAAGCATAGGCAAGTTTCACAACAACAAGCATAGGCAAGTTTCACACAACTCAAAGTACTTTCATTTTATGCCAAAGTCCGGGTTTTTAACCCCAAAGTACTACATACGTTAAGTTCTTTTAAAAGAGATCCATTACCTTTATAACAGTCACCCGATAATTCGTAGTATTAGAATGACCAACCCACCTTCCTTTTCAAAATCAAGTAACAACATTCTTTCCTAAGTTCCAGCTTTGCCTAGTTTCAATTACTCAAGCTTCTCATTTTCAAATGGTTTCATAGTTCCCCAAACTTAATCACTGATTCCTTTTTAGAACAATTGAGTAACATATGTCATATACGAGTAGTTTATTCTTGTTTATAACGATCTTATTACAAAGACCATGATCTAGAAAATGTAATATCATTTTGTCTCATCTTAGCTTCATGCAGATTGAGGTTTCTACCGGTTTTAATACAACACATCATTATTCAATACATTTTCCTTTATTAACGCCGCAGGTCCTGTCGATACACATTCGATTCCCGAAATCAGAAACATTATCCCTTTAAAACCAAGTACTCATTACTCACGAATGAGGTTTCACACAAACATCCACATTAAAACAAATAAGTTAAGTCTCTTATCTTATAAGATCAAGTCTCTTAACTTCTAACATCAGTAAACCATTTTCACTTACATAAGGTCGTTATAACTAACTTCCCATAAAGCTATTATAACACCCTATGTTTTAAACCAACCAAATCACTTAGCACACGTACGTCTACCGTACTACATAGTTCACAACAATCATGCTAGAAAAGATAGGAAGAGGTTCACATACCTCGCGACGATTTATCGACAATAAGCAAAATGCTCCAAGTACTACAACCTTGCTAGCCCTTTCCACTTTCGAGTAGAATACGCTACTCTTAGTACTTTCACCTATAAAGGTCACAAACGTCTATTAACCCCAAAACACAAGTTTCTATCTTTCTATAGAAAATTCGCAAAGACCTCCCGCAAACAACAGAAATTTCCTCTCTATCGAGGCTGCTACCAAGCCAACCAGTGGGGTTTACACGCCTAACCTGGACGTGTACAATTCTACACAAGTTCATCGCAATACACCCATGTAAATACAGCCTGGGCTTCTTTATTCTTCATGCTTAAGTCAAAAGACATTGCCGAATACTAAGTATAGTTCCATATATAGTATACTTCTTATATATTCTACAAACATGTAATTTCCAATTACAATAGAGGGACAAGATAAATACCTCGACAAGCCCAAAATTATCCAAGTTATAATGTCGATCCTGAGCAAGGTTTAGCTCCAATTCCGCGCCCAAACCACTCCGAACAACCCTTAGAAGTTCTAACCAACTTCTACTCAAATACTTCAACCAACTATGAAGATTTCCTTAGGTTTCGGTTTGAGACTAAAAGGACAAAAGGTAGTATTTCGGACTCTACGAAAGAGGTATCTTTGAATACTACAAGGTACAAGGCTAAGGTATTTTGGGCATTATAACAATACTAGTGGAGTATTTCTATACCACAACAAGGGGTATTATACGAAACAACTAGCAGTGGTACCCACGGCTAGCACCACAGGGGGGAGGGAACCTCGGCCAAAGGCCACACGGTGCGGGAGGAGAGAGGGTTTCAAGACTTGGAAGTTTTTGAACGGATGAAGTCTTCACACTTGTGTATTTATAGCAAAACCAAAGGCCAACCATGGCCAAGATCCTTCCAAGTGTATAGCAAGTGTAAGGGCAAGATTAAGCCAATGCACCCTAACCCTACTCCACCAAACATGCCACAAAACATTGCACAAAACAATGCCACAACAAGGCACCAATCGGCCAAGGCCAAACCGAATTTGCCCACTGAGGTGACAAGTGTCACCTCTTGTTGGCCCAAAATGTTCCGCCGCCGAAAAATCCGCAAAAATACAAAACAACATAGCCTAATTTTTCCTTCGCAAGTTACGCAAAACGCTTCGAAAAACGACTCTAACCGTGTTGCACAAAGGTAACTTCGCCAAGCCACCTAGCGGGGTGACACGTGTCACCCTCCTATTGGCCCTCATAAAACGCCTTCAAAAATATCCACACACCGAAATCTCAAAACAAAGCGCCCACAAAATCAGAATTTCTCCCGTGGCCCCACGTGACCATTTCCAAAATAAAATCTCAAAATTCTAATATAATCTATGAAGTCCAAATACCAAATCTGGGAATCCAATTCCCATTAACGAACCTTTTTCTTCACAAATAACCGAAAACTTTTCCGTCGAAAACTCACATCTTTCTTTCTTTTCAAAATTTTCTGCCGTACTCTCGTACGTACGTCCTCACATACATACCCTGCAACTACGGGGTATAACACTACTGGTTTTAATAATACTTCATTATTCAATACATTTTCCTTTATTAGCGCTGCAGTGGTTTGTTCGATACTTCTTCTGATTTCCGAAATCAGTAAAACATTATCCCTCTTATCTTCCTTAAGACGTTATACCTAACTCCCCATAAAGCTAGTATAACTCTTAAGCTTTCAAAAACCAAATATTACTTTTCTTTCAAAATGATTCTTTTGAAATACTTCAAGTTCTTTATCACATACATCAAGTCGCTTATAAGTCAAATCAATTACCTTTTAAAACCACAAAGCATTTTCTTACCTACATAAAGCTGTTATAACCAACTTCCCATAAAGCCGTTATAACACTTTATGTTTTAAACCAATCAAATACATTTAACACATACGTCTCTGTTACTACATAGTTATACACATATCATGCTAGAAAAGATAGGAAGAGGTTCACATACCTCGCGACGATTATCGACTAATAGCAAAACGCTCCAAGTACCTCAACCCGCGGCTACTCCTGCCAAGTAGATCACGCCACACGTAGTACTTCAACCTATAGAGGCCACAAGGCGCCTATTAACATATAGATCTCAACGAGAATATTCTACGTAAAATTCGAAGACTCTCCCCGCAAATCACAGAATCTCCTCCTCTATCGGGTCATCAGACAACAACCAGGGGTTGTACGCCTAATCGGATGTGCACAATTCTACTTCACAAGAATGCTACAAGCATACCAGAATACACCCTATGTAATTACAGCTTCTTCTTTAAATTCAGGCTTAAGTCAAAAGACATTGCCACAAGACTATGTTCAGTTCTATATATAGTATACTTCAACTATATATTTCTACAACATATAATTTCCAATTACAATAGAAGGTCAAGAGTGTTTACCTCGATAAGCCCAAAATTATCCAAGTTATATGTCGATCCTGAACAATGTTTAGCTCCTACTCCGAAGGCCCAACTCCGCCCAAACAACCCTTAGAAGTTCTAACTAACTTCTACTCAAATACTTCAACTATCAATGAAGATTTCTAGGGTTTCGTTTAGTGGCTAAAGGAAGTATAATAGTATTTTCCTGCTCTACGATAGAGGTAACTTTGGAGAGTACTATAAGGTATATGGGCTAAAGTATTTGGAATTTCAACAATACTAGGAGAGTATTTCTATACCACAAAGGGGTATTATACGAAACAACTAGGCTATGGGGTTTTCTACCAAGGCCTCTCATGGAGGAGGTATGGAAACTCAAGTGAGGAGTAGTTTGAGACTTAGAGAAATGCTCAAGTTTGACGAAGAAAGTCTTCAACTTAGAGGGTATTTATAGGTCAAGAAATGGTCAACCAATGGCCAAGATTCATCCAAGTGTTAGCGTAGGCTAAGATTAAGCCATGTGCACCTTATCCATCTACCACACCAACTTGCACAAAATATCCTACCTAACCCATTGCCCTCTTTTTCGTCCCCTTTGTCGCCCACTTCTTTCAATGCAAGGTGACACATGCCACCCTCCCGTTGGTCCAAAATGTTTCGCCTCTCTAAAAATCCGCAAAAATAATAAATGACATAGCCGAATTTTCCTTCGCAGTTTAGTAAAACGTTTTTAAAAACGACTTTTGGCACTTTTGTACAAATTTCAAACTTGCCAAATCTTAAGGCTTAAATTTTCTACGCACGCCCCACGCATATACCGAAAATACGGTATAACATTCTCCCCTCCTTAGAAACATTCGTCCCGAATGTTCCTTCTCAAGACGGATAACGATAAAGTTCCTCTAACAAGTTGTCAACGCCACACCTGGCCACGTAATAACACTCGTTCTCTTCCTTCCTTACTCGCCGTGCCTTCTCGAACACTTGAACTCTTCTAGTAAATGTACCACACTTCACCATCGTCAGCTTCCCAAAACTTTGGAGTCACCACCTCAAACTTGGTCATCTTACTAGCCGCAATCTCCTTAAGACCATTCCGCCTTTACGACCCGCTCGTCGAACACATCCACGAACTCACACGATGGTCATCTAAACTTGGACCTAGCACCCTCGTGACCTACCACTGGCGGACCACCCAGAGCTGACCCCACCGAACAGGCCGCGGGTTGGCCCGCAACATGGCCCAACCCGACACACTTAACGATCAAGCTCTTGTTCCCCGATCCGAACAATCTTATTTATACAGTCATGAAAGCTACCACTTCCATTTTACACCACCCAAGGAAATTTTTCCCACAATTTCTCCACGATACTTATACATTCGACAAAGATCACTGCAAAAATCTTGTTCTCGAGACGGCCTTACATCTAAGGTCTCAATCAGAATACTCTAAGGTTCATCATTTTCACCCTGTGCTTACCCTTTTCACTAACCGTGCTTCTAAATCACATTTTAGCACAAAGCTATCCGAACATAACACTAAACACAACATCATAACATCAATACATACAAAACTCTAGAGGGTTAAGGATATACCTGAAAATAGGCGGTTCAGAGGATCGCTAAAACTGGGAACTTCCACCGCGACCTCTACCGTGGCTCACGGCAATGAACATCCCGCCTAGCTATGAAAGGTGAAGAACCCGCAATCGGTCTAGTAGTTCAGGCTATCCCACCAAACATACCGGCCTGGACGTCTCCCAAATGGCCCGCTGGCCGCAAGAATAGCAATCTCCCAAACCAAGACGACATTCCTCTATGGGCTTTACCACAACGGCCACACTAAGATACGGTGGCTCATCCGCGAGCACTTACTCCTCGAAAATCAACTCGAGCCCCGACTTGCTTCGAATATTCCAAACGCCCCGACGACGCGGGGACTACTTGCATCGGGCGAGGCGCATAATCGCTCGCTTCGAGGCGGTCCGCCTCGAAAGTCACCAAAGGACCCGCTGCTCGCCTCTTCGCGATCTGCTATTCCGGCCGATTTCTCCGCCTCACATCCAAGTGCATAAGCTCGCATGCGGCAATATCCATGCCCGGCCAAGAGCTACACGAACAACTCTCGCTAGGTAATCATCGAGCTCAGAACATATCGGTGCACCCGATCCTCCATACTAGCTACTAACGCGGCACGCATCGCCAATGAGTCGAGCTCCACATTGTACTCCCAACCGCACGCCTGCTCGCCGCAACACCAAAAATCTGTTTACCGAGCCCTCTCATCCGCGAGGCAAGAAATGTGCAAGAAAGGCCTCTCGAGAACTCGCTCCATACACCGGAAGTGCATGCTCTCCCGACAGCTCCCATGAATCAAACCACGATCGCGGTATCACGCAGCCGATGCGAACCTAGACCACCGACTCGGTCTCCGATGCCTTGATCACTCTCATGATCCGTCAGAATCGCTTGATGAACTCCTCGCGATCATCCTCGTGCCTCGACCCATAAAACTCGCGTTACATCTCGTAAAAATCCCGTAGCCTCAAACTATCTCGATCTGGGTGAACCATGGTGCTATCGAACTGCCGCGGCCCAACCTATCCTCATATTCGCCACAACTTGGCCAATAATCGCCCACTTTGTAACCCATCTCATCCGCCTGCATCGCGGATGGAGGCTCGTGCATCGTGGTCTCAGAGATCGCTGCCGCTTACTCGCAGACTCCTCTCGCCGCTTTGCCCTTCGCCCGGTTGCTCGCGCGAGGCATAATCGTAAAACGGCACGCCACGGGGTCCAACTTACAACACGCCTCTAAGGCACGATCTCGTAATGAGAAGAATGGAAACCAATCCTAAATGTCCTATAGCCTTCGATTATAGATGTGGTGCACAACACATCGATAATCAAGACTTACTAGACACGGTCAGACACTTTCCGAGGACTAATCGCTCGATACCACTTTTGTCACGACCAACCGGCCCGTGATCGTGCCTTACCGGGCACCCTAGTGATACAACATCGGAGAAAACCAATGAAATAAAAACTTTAAACATATAAATAGATATGGATCAAGATGAAAGAAAACAAAGCAACCAAAACGGCCTTTTCAAAGATATATATATACATAGACATTTGAACAAGCATAATCGTACAACCCCGCCCACAACAAAGGCATGCACTCTAAGATTTTTACAAAACTATGACGACAGTGGCTCCCGCCATACCCCGAATGTACGAGAACCCTGGACTGTGGTAACATACCAAAGATAAGCCTCCAAGGAACTGAGCTTCCCAATACGTGAAATGTGATCCTATGCTGGATCGACACCGATGTACTTCTACTGCGCAGATGAACGCAGCCCCAAAGCGAGGTCAAGACAACAGTACCAAGTATGTGAAATCAGAAATATCAGAATGAAATCATAGCAATTCATATAAAGCGGAGACATGTATGATAACCAAACTACAAGACACCACATATAAACAAATATATCAAGTCGTGGACTCACGCTCCAAATCATCACTGTGCCCGTGGAATTCTTCCTCACCGCCAGCCTCATGATATAACAACGCCAAGGAGTATATATGAACACCGTGTCCCACCTATGTCAATAAAACCGCACGGCAAGTATAACTACCAGATCCGACCGTACTCAATAATACCGCATAACCATATCACGGTCGACACGCGGCAAGTGCACTAGCCTCCACCAGATCCACCGCGCCACGTGAATGACGGGGCAAGTGAATCGCCGTGCACTGATCACAACCGTAAGTCACGGCTCCATCCAAACACCGACTCGCTGGCCGACACGCGGCAAGTACACTAGCCTCCACCAGATCCACTGCGCCACGTAGCCGACGGCGTGAATCGCCAGCACCGATCACAACCGTAAGTCACGATACTTCGCCGCCGACACGTGGCAAGTGCAATAACCTATACCAGATCCACCGCGCACGTGAGCCGACGGGGCAAGTAAACAGGCTACGCACCCGATCACAACCGTAAGTCACGATACTTCGCCATAACCATAATGGTCACATGTCCACATCATCGGTGTAGACATGCCCATGTAACAATAATAATGGAAGCATACCCGTGGAATCTTCCACACCGCCAGACGCCCAAGTAAGTTCTCAATAAGTCAACCGCCCTCCATCGAGACGCAGAGAATAGAAACACAATTCTTGCACAACAAAGACTATCTCAATAAGCATAGGCAAGTTACACAACAACAAGCATAGACAAGTTACACAACAACAAGCATAGGCAAGTTATACAACAACAAGCATAGGAAAGTTATACAACAACAAGCATAGCAAGTTATACACAACTCAAAGTACTTTCATTTTATGTCAAAGTCCTGTTTTAACCCTAAAGTACTACGCACGTTAAATTCCTTTTAAAGAGATCCATTCCTTTTATAAAAGTCACCCGATACCCGTAGTATAAAATAGAGTGACTCACATTTTTAGGTAAACCAAAACACTTTCCTTTTCAACCACATTCTTTTCCTAAGGTTCCAGGTTTGCCTAATTTCAATTACTCAAGTCTCTTTATTTTAGAAAAGTTTCATAGTTCAATGTCTTAATCTCTTTTAAAACAATTGAGTAACATATGTCATATGTGAGCAGCTTTATTCTTGTTTATAACCATTTTATTAAGCAACCATGATCTAGAAAATGTAATATCATTTTGTCTCATCTTAGCTTCATGCAGATGAGGTTTCTACCGTTTTAATAATACTTCATTATTCAATACATTTTCCTTTATTAGCGCTGCATGGTTTGTTCGATACTTTCCGATTTCCAAATCAAGAAACATTATCCCTCTTATCTTCCTTAAGACGTTATACCTAACTCCCATAAAGCTAGTATAACTCTTAAGCTTTCAAAACCAAATATTACTCTTCTTTCAAATTGATTCTTTTGAAATACTTCAAGTTCTTTATCATACATCAAGTCGCTTATAAGTCAAATCCGTTACCTTTTAAAACCACAAAGCATTTTCTTACCTACATAAAGTCGTTATAACCAACTTCCCATAAAGCCGTTATAACACTTTATGTTTTAAACCAATCAAATACATTTAACATACGACGCTCACCGCACTACATAGTTATACACATATCATGCTAGAAAATATAGGAAGAGGTTCACATACCGCGACGATTATCGACTAATAGCAAAACGCCCAAGTACCTCAACCCGTCGCCACTCCTGCCAAGTAGATCACGCCACACGAGTACTTCAACCTATAGGCCACGGCGCCTATTAACATATAGATCTCAACGTAGAATATTCTACGTAAAATTGGCAGAAGACTCTCCCCGCAAATCGCAGAAATCTCCTCTCTATCGAGGCCGCTAACAGCCGACAACTCCCGGCGGGGGTTGTACGCCTAATCCGACGCACAATTCTACTTCACAAGAATGCTACACGCCTACCAGAATACACCCATGTAATTACAGCTCGCTTCTCTTTAAATTCAGCTTAAGTCAAAAGACATTGCCACAAGACTATGTTCAGTTCTATATATAGTATACTTCAACTATATATTTCTACAACATATAATTTCCAATTACAATAAGGTCAAGAGTGTTTACCTCGATAAGCCCAAAATTATCCAAGTTATATGTCGATCACGAACAATGTTTAGCTCCTACTCCGAAGGCCCAACCCGCCTCCAAACAACCCTTAGAAGTTCTAACCAACTTCTACTCAAATACTTCAACTATCAATGAAGATTTCCTTAGGGTTTCGCTTTAGTGGCAAAGGAAGTATAATAGTATTTTCCTGCTCTACGATAGAGGTAACTTTGGAGAGTACTATAAGGTATATGGGCTAAAGTATTTTGGCATTTCAACACTACTAGAGAGTATTTCTATACCACAAAGGGGGTATTATACGAAACAACTAGGCTAGGGAGGGTTTCTACCAAGGCCTCGAGGAGGGGGGTGCAAGACGAAACTCAAGAGGAGGAGTAGTTTGAGACTTAGAGAAATGCTCAAGTTTGGATGAAGAAAGTCTTCAACTTAGAGGGGTATTTATAGGTCAAGAAATGGCCAACCAATGGCCAAGATTCATCCAAGTGTTAGGCAAGTGTAGGGCTAAGATTAAGCCATGTGCACCTTATCCATCTACCACACCAACTTGCACAAAATATCCTACCTTCCCGAATCTCATCACACCCTTCATGGGTGACACCTTCAGGAAAACCCAATCATCAACCTCGAACTCCAGATGCCGACGACGATGATCTGCATATGACTTCTGTCGACTCTGAGCTGTCAGCAACCGCTGCTGGATAAGCTTCACCTTATCCACTGCCTGCTGCACCAAATCTTGTCCCACTAACTGTACCTCGCCCACATCGAACCATCCTATCGGCGATCTGCACTTCCTCCCATACAAGGCCTCATGGGTGCCATCCACGCCGGAGTGGTAGCTCTTATTATACGCAAACTCAACTAGAGGCAAATGATCCTCCCAGCTACCCCTGAAATCAATAACACAGGCTCGCAGCATATCTTCAAGAGTCTCGATAGTGCGCCCGCTCCGTCTGCTCGAGGATGGAATGCGCAGACTGTGCTCACCAAGGCCCCTAGACCCTTCTCGAAAGACCTCCGCTTAGCCGTAAACCGGGCTCCTGTCTGATATGATAGAAATAGGGACTCCATGCACCGACGATCTCTGATGTAAAGTCCGCATAATCCTCACCAAAAAGTCGCCCCGACGGAAGAAAGTGGGCTGATTTCACAAGATGTCGACGATAACCCAAATAGAATCATGTTTCCTCCGAGTGCGAGGTAATCCCGTGATAAAGTTCATGTTGATCACCTCCCACTTCCGTGTCGGATCTCTATCGTCGCAACAAACCACCGTGCCTCCGTGCTCTATCTTCACCGCGACAACACGCACCGAGCTACAAACTCGCAACGCCCCTCTTCAAGCCATCCCACCAATACACAGATCTAAGGTCGTGGTACATCTTGGTCGACCCGATGGATAGAGTAACGCTACCGCGTGTGCTTCCCTAGAACTCCACAAGTCCTCAAACATCCGGAACACACAACTCGCCTCAAACCTTAGCACCCCATCAGTGCTACCTCAAAAGGACTCCTTCCTCACGAAGAGCCGCATCACGATACCGAATCAAAACCGATCCTCAAATCGCCTCTTCACCTCCTCGACGATGGAAGACTTGGCAACCTCTCGAACTCGAACCCTACTGCTATCAGAACTAATCAAACGGACACCAAGTCTCGCTAACTGATGCAAATCGCGAACCATGCCCTCTCCTTCTCGGCCGCACGCCCGATAGACTCCCATCGACCTACGACTAAGAGCATACGCCATAACATCGCCTTCCCGTGGTACAGGATATCAACATCGTAATCCTTAAGTAACTCTAACCACCGCCTCGCCGTAAGTTCACTCCTCCGGTTGAAGATATACCGAGGCTCTTGTGGTCTGTATAAATATCCACATGAACCCCATACAAATAGTGCCTCCAGATCTTCAAGGCGTGAATCACCGCGCCAACTCCAAATCATGGCGGGTAGTTCCTTCATGCTTCTTAAGATGTCGGGATGCACGCTATAACCCTACCTGCCGCATCAACACACATCCCAGCCCGATGCCCGACGATCACAATACACAACATAACCGCTCGACCTCCGGAAGAGTAAGAACGGGGCGTCGCCGCCTCCTTCAAGAATCGAAACCCCGCCACAAGCATCACCATCAAACTTGGCTGCTTCCGAGTCACCTAGTCAACGGTGCGTAGATAGAAGCAATCTTCTACGAACCGATAATAACTCGCAAGGCCCGTAAAATCGCGAACCTCTGCCGAGTAAGAGGTTCAGGCCAACTCGATCGCTTCGATCTTGGCCGATTCCACCAATACCATCACCCGACAATATGCCCAAGAAAAGCCATCGGCTAACCAAAACTCACATTTGGAAAACTTGGCGATAATCGCTGGTCCCGAGAATCACAAGATCGCCTCAAATGCTCCGCATGCTCCCGCTCCGAGCGAATAAACCAAGATATCATCAATGAACACTATCACAAACGTGTCCAAAATGGTTTGAACACTCGGTTCATCAAATCCATGAATACCTCCGATATCGTCAACCCAAAAGACATGACCGAACTCATAATGCCCGTATCGTCCGAATGCACCTGTGGACATCCGCCTCTCGACTCGCACTGATGATAGCCCGATCGCAGATCAATCTTGAGAAACATCTCGCACTCGCAACCGGGTCGAACAAATCATCAATCACGGAAGGGGTATTCGTTTAATGGTCACCTTGTTCACCGCCAGAATCAACACACGCGCAGCTGGCCCCGCCCTTCTTCTTCACGAACAATACCGCGCTCCCGGGAGAAACACTAGCCCGATGAAGCCCTTCTCCAAAGAAATCTCTAAGCCGATCCTTCAACTCTCTCAACTGGCGGTGCCATTCAGATGGCGTAATGGAAATAGCCGAGTGTCCGCAGCACATCGACATAAAACTCTATCTCCTCTCGTGAGGATACCCGGAGGTCGCTGAAACACGCCCGGGAACTCTTCGACCATCGAATCGATGAAAATCTGCATCGCAGCCTCGATCAAACACCCGAACGAGATGGTAGATGTACCTTCGCACCATCTTCCTAGCCTTGAGGTAGGAAATAAACCTACCCCTGGCGATACAAAGGTTCTCCCACTCAACAACCGGCCTCAGAAAGCGAACCGCACTACTCTCTCCTCGCAGTCTACATTGGCGTAGCAAGAAGCCAGCCAATCCATACCCATGATCATGTCGAATCGGTCATATCCAACTCTATCAAGTCGGCCAGGGTCCGACGATTGTATACGGTCACCGGACAAGCCCTATATATCCGCCGAGCTACCACCGAATCACCCATCGTGTAGCTACTCGAAGTGGTCCGACTCGTGCTCTATCCCTATCCCATCGCAATAAGGGAGATATATAGACAGAGTAGAACCCGATCTATCAAGGCATACACATCATAACCGTAAATTGATAAGGTACTGTGACGACATCGGTGAGGCCTCACGATCCGCCGGCCGACAAGGCATAAATGCGGCTCGAGGACCGCTAGAACCGACCCGCGCCACGACCTCTCGCTGCGACCTGGCCGCCCATGAGTACCTATCTCCGGGCGAGTAATCAGAGGAGATGAAGACCGTGAAAGAACTCGTAGCCGACTTACTGCGCGCCGCCTGGCCTGACAGCTCGCAGTGACCGCCGCCACAATCAGAAAACTCCCGTAGCAGCACCACACCCCGTGGGATCTACCGACGGCCACACCGAGGGGGTGGTCCCGATCGCCAAGCACTCTCGCCGCTCGACGTCAAGTCTTGGGGCCCCGGTTCGCCTCGAATATCTCGGGCCGTGGCCGAGGACGGCAGAGTGCTCAGCCGATCGTGGTGCAAATCTAGATCGCTGAGGCCGCCACCACGATAGCTACCAAAAGACCACGCCGCCCCGGCCTTCTTCTCGCTGCCGCTCACAACCCGTCGCTTACGCCTCGCATCAGTGCGTGAGCTGCACGCGGTAATATCCATGCTCGTCAAGAGCTACACCCGCACAAGACTCGCCATATAATCATCTAGCCCGTGACGTAGCGATGCACTCGCCCTCCATATTCGCTACCAATGCAGGGACATATCGAGCCAACGAATCAAACTCAACGTTGTACTCCTAATCAAGGCCCTTCTCTGCCTCAAAGAACAAAAATGTTTACCGCGCCCTCCTCATCTGTGGAGGCAAGAAATTGAGTGAGGAAAGCCTCCGAGAACTCGTCCCAAGTAGTTGGGGACGCGTGCTCTCCCCGGGATAACTCCCATGAATCAAACCAATCGACTGCGGTATCACGCAGCCGATGCGAACCGAAGATCACGACTCGGTCTCCGACGCTCGATCACCCTCATAATCCTTCAGAATCGGCGGATGAACTCCTGCGGATCATCCTCCGCCGACCAGAAACTCGGCGGCTACAACTCAGAAATCTCATAGCCTCAAACTATACGCCTCGGGTGAACCACGGTACTATCGGGGAATCGAACCGCCAGATCCAAATTTATCTCATGTTCGCCACGATCCCGCCAATAGCCGGGCCATCTCCTTGTACCCTAACTCTCCGCCTGTGCCGCGGGAGTGAGGCGAGGGTACCGTGGTCTCGCTGGGCCGGGCGGCGTCATGGAACTCGCCGTCTGTATAGATCGGGCACGAGCCCTCGTGACTTTGTCCTACTAGCGCCTCCGGCCGCTTGCCCTTCTGGGCCCGGGTTGCCTTACGTGGAGGCATAACTGTTACAGAAAAGGAATACGTTAGAGGGGTCCAACTTATAACACACCTCTAAGGCACGATCTTAGAGTGAGAAGAATGGAAACCAATCCTAAATATCCTATAGCCTCCCGATTATTGGTGGTGCACAACACACCGATAATCGTGACTCTACTAGATACGGTCAGATACTTTCCGAGGATTAATCGCTCGATACCACTTTTGTCACGAATTCGCTCGGTTCGTGGATCGTGCCTTACCCGCACCCAAGTAGTCATACATCGAGTAATCGAATATAAAAACAAGACATGAAACAGATTGTAAATGAGACACGCTTTATGTGAGAAAATGTCGCTTTCTAAGCATATATATATAAACATAGTTTTTGCAGCTACATCCCAACTGCATAATAGACTACTGCACTTAAGAAGATAAACAACTATGGCGGGACAGGGCCCTGCCATACCCTGAATGTACAAAACTATATACAACAATAGGGAGATCATACCCAAAAGTCGAGCCTCCGGAGAAGGTGGAGCTCCTGACACCAAAGAAAAAAGATCCTAAGGATGTAGATCTAGCACCTGTTTGCCCTTACCTGCGGCATGAACGCAGCCCCCCGAAGGAGGTCAGTACAACAGGTACCAATTATGTGAAACTATAAAGTACTTAAATGAAATCATATCATTTTAAAACCAATTTTACAAATATGCACGAAACAACCAATGTAACTGCACATAGTGCCACATCATAAACAAGAGCAACAATAGTAAATCAGAATCGGTCTTTTCTAGGCCGTGAATGATCGCAGGCCAATCGCCCATATCATTATGCAAGCCTAATCTCGACTCCGTAGTCCGCATAGGCCACTCACATAGGCCCGCATGGTATAACCCGCATCGAGGGTAGTTACTTCGCATCGCCCCGACTCGTAGTCCGCATGGCCACATAGACCGCATGAGGTATAACCCCGCACACTAACAACGGAACACTCGTAGCTCCGCATAGTCCCCGACCCGCATGAGGTATTCTCGAATCACGGTCCTGCACTCCCGAGTCTACCCCGCGACGGAGGCGCCAACCCCAGATCATGTCAAGAGGTGAGTGATATAGTACTAACATAACATCTTATTGTTAAACAACATAAGCACAAATAAGAACGACCTCTTTACACAAACGTTACAAGATACTAACACATATAGCATCACAATATGTCTACTCATCAAATCATCTTATTATACTTTTCAGAAATCAATATAAGTCTTTTATAAACACATAAGTAAACTGTTCCTTTTTATAATTCTTAAGTCGTTATACTTAACTTCCCATAAAGCTAGTATAACCCTTAAGCTTCTTGTTTTAAAAACAATTATTCTTCTTCTTTCCAAACTGATTTATGATTCTTTTAAAATACTTCAAGATCTTTATTATTCAGGCTTAAGTCAAAAGACATTGCCGTAAAACTATGTTCAGTTAACACACGTACGTCTACCGTACTATATATATATACTTTAAAATATCATGCTCAAGAGTATAGGAAGAATCACATACCTTCTCGGCGAAATCCACCTGCCAAGTCGAATATGTCGCGCGCAGAGTAACGACTATAATAGTCAAAGACGCCTATCAAAGTCTAGATCATCACGACCGAACTCGGCGTGGATCGTGCCTTACCCCGGGCACCCAAGTAGACATACATCAGAGTAATCAGCGGAACATAAAACAAGACATGAAATATCAAGAAGTGTAAAACAGTTATCTGAGAAAATTTGCCTTTCGGCATAATATATAAAACTTAAATCCGAACAGTTACATCCCTTTACGGCTCGCCACAGTACTACAGACTCTTAAGAGTGACATGACAACAATGGCGGGACAGGGCCCCGCCATACCACGAATGTAAGCACCTACTACGACATGTGGACTATACCATCGATAAGCCTCGAGAAACGGAGCTTCCCAAATGACTGTGACCACGAGCTAGGATCAACGGCGGTGTACCTCAACTGCGGCGTGACGCGGCCCGAAGGAGGTCAAGACAACGGTACCAAGTATGTGAAACTAAAAATATCAAATGAAATCATAGTAGTCTATATAAAGCAGAGACATGTATGATAACCAAACTACGATTCACAATAAATAAGCGCCATGTCAAGTCGTGGACTCACGCCTCAAAGTCATCACTCAAATATAACAATGGGTCTCACGCCACAACATCAATCATGCCGTGGAATACCTTCCTGCGGCGATCATGATAGAAAAGCACCAAGGAATACATATGAACACCGTGTCCCACACGTGTCATCATAAAACCGCACGAGGTAAGTACGAAGGCATAGCCGACTACTAAAACCCAGATAAACAAAGTCATAAATCAGATCATGAGATCCGCCTGCGTCACATGATCAAAGCCGCCACTTGCCCGCGATATCTAATGCTGCGTCTAGCCCCGAACTTCCGCGACTCGCGATAGGCCACTCCAACGGCCCGCATAGGTATTCCCGCGTCGAGGTAGCTACTCCGGCATCCGCTCGACTCGCGATCCGCATGGCCACATAGACCGCATGACCATAAAGGCCGCTAACACGGAGCTCTCGTAGCTCGCATAGGCCGACCGGGACCACATGAGGTATTCTCGAATCGTAGGTCACACAGACCCGCCTGAGTCTACCCCGCATCGGAGGGCAACTTAACCTCCGGTATGATGTCAAGATGAGTGGTACAATACCAACATAACGACTGAAAGTTAAACAACTTAAGCGCAATCGAGGGAAAACCCCTTTACACAAACATCACAAGATAATAACACACGTAGCATCCTAGCATGTTTACTTATCAAATCAACAAGAAAGTATTACAAGGCTATCACAAACCAACACAATCAAGTTATTCACACAAGGTACTTTCTACTATATGATTAACAAGATCGGGTTTTTATCCCCAAAGTACTTCATACATTAACTCTTTAAGAGATCTGTTCTTTCACAAATAGTCACACAATACTCGTAGTATATGAAAATAGAGTGATTATCCTTTGAAGTAAATCAAAACACTTCTCTTTGTAAAATCAAGTAACAACATTCTTTTCCAAACGTTCAAGTTTGCCTAATTTCAATTACTCATGTTTCTCATTTTCGAAAGGTTTCGTAGTTCATAGTTTTAATCCTTTAAAACAATTTGAGAAACATATACCTTATGTGTGAGTAGTTTATTCTTGTTCATAACAATCTTATTACATGACCATGATCTAGGAAATGTAATATCATTTTGTCTCATCTTAGCTTCTATGCAGATGGAAGTTTCTCTTGGTTTTAATAATACTTTATTAGTCAAAACATTTCCCTTTATTAGCGCCATTGTGGTTTGTTCGATACTTACGATTTCCAAATCAAAAACATTATTCCTTTTTAAAAACCAAGTACTCATTACTCACGAATGAGGTTTCACACTTTTTAACAAAACTCATATTAATTAACCAAGTCAAGTCTCTTATCTTTTTAAGATTAAGTCTCTTAATCTTCTTAAAGTCAATAAACCCTTCTTTTTATTTTTCTTAAGCCGTTATACCTAACTTCCCATAAAGCTAGTATAACTCTTAAGCTTTTAAAACCAAGTATTACTCTTCTGTTAAAAATGGTTCAGTATTCTTTTGAAATACTTCAAGATTATTCAGGCTTAAGTCAAAAGACATTGTCGTAATTATTATTCAGGCTTAAGTCAAAAGACATTGCCGTAACTATTATTCAGTTAACACTCGTACGTCTACCGTACTATATATACTTTAAAATATCATGCTCAAGAGTATAGGAAGAATCACATACCTCGCGACGATTATCGACTATTAGCAAAACGCTCCACGGCTATAACCCGGCTAGCCTTGTCCACCTTCCAAGTAGAACATGCTACTCGCAGATCATTCAACCTATAAAGGTTATACAAGTCTATCAATGACTAGACTACTCTGTAGATTATTCTTCTGATGCGATTCCAGTTCAAGTCTTTTCTGTAATATCCTTCTATTACAGTTCAATTCTCTTATGAATCTTATATTCATTTCTATATAACTACGATGTAATTTCCAATTACAATACAAGGACAAGTATTTACCTCGATAAGCCCAAAATTATCCAAGTTTAATGTCGATCCCGAGCAACGTTTAGCTCTACTGTGGGTGCTCCAACCCGCTCCAAATAACCCTTAGAAGTTCTACGAACTTCTTCTTAATACTCCAACCAACTATGGAGATTTTCCTTAGGGTTTCGTTTTTGTGATCAAGGGAAGTATAATAGTATTTCGGGCTTTCAGATAAGTGTAACCTTGGAATACTACAAGGTATTTGGGCAAAGGTATTTTGGTATAAAGCAATACTAGGGGAGTATTTCTACCAAGAGGGGGGGTGTATTTATATGAGACAACACCACAAGGGGGGGGTGTACCCCTCGGCCAACCCCACTAGGAGGGGGGGTACTCTCGGCCAAGGGGGAGGGGACTCTCGGCCAAGGGGCCTCACAAAGGGGGGCGGGGGAGGCTAGGACGAGAACATACCAGAAGAGGGGAGGATTTTAGACTTAGGACAGTTTTGTGGATAACGAAATGTCTTCAACTAAGGGGGGTATTTATAGGTCAAGCCATGGCCAACCAATGGCCAAGATCATGCCAAGTGCAAGGCAAGTGTAGGGTCAAGATTCATCCATGTGTACCTTATCCATCTACCACACAAATATCACAAAATATCCTACCAACCCTTGACCTCAAATCGTCCCATTCGCGTGACAAGTGTCGCCTCGTTGGTCCAAAACATTTCGTCTCTCGGAAAAATCCGCAAAAATACTAAATGACATAGCGGAATTTTCCTTCATGAAGTTGTGTAAAACGTTTACGTCGAAAAACGATTCTAATCGGGTGTTGTGCACAAAATATTTCGCCCAAGCCTACTTAAAGTTCAAACTTTTCACGCACGCCCCACGTACATACTGAAATACGGGTATAACATTCTCCTCCTTAGAAACATTCGTCCGAATGTTCCTTCTAAATCTCAAAACATACGTGTGCGATATAGTCTTCACTACTATACGTGCGAAACAAACATGCCCCACTGGCCCACAATACAACAGCGCAAAGACTGACATTCAAGTCCACGAGGAATCACTTCCATCACTACAAAATCTCCCACCCAAGGTCTAAAATATACTCCCTTAGCACCCTCTCTTTACAAAAGAAATGATCACATCTATGCTCGTAACACATGCTCGCTTCTTCCCTTACTCGTACCATACTTCTCGCTTTCAACATCTTTCTCATAACTTACCACATTTAATTCTTTCATTTCCAAAATCTGGGTTACTACTTCCAACTTGATCATCATTAATCGGGAATACGGATGGATCTCCGATACTCTTCCGAACATAGCAACATGAAAGATCGGACGTACTGCTTCCTACGCCGGACGGCAAAGCTAACTTATAGGCAACATGGCCTATTCTTCACATGACCTGAAAAGGCCCAAAGTAACTCGGGCTAAGTTTCCTCTATTTTCCGAATCTCATCACACCCTTCCGGGGTGGTACCTTCAAAAAGACCCACCGTCAACCTGAACTCCAAGCGTTGTCGCCGATTATCCGCACGACTTCTGTTGACTCTGAGCTGCCAATAGCCTCTCCTGGATAAGCTTCACCCTATCCACATCCTGCCGAAACAAGTATGAACCAACTATCTGAACCTTGCCAACATCGAATCCAATCGGCCGTGCTTACACTTCGCCCGCACAAGGCTTCATAAGGCAATATCAGAACAACGAAATGGTAGCTATAATACACTCCTCAACGGAGACAACAATCCTCCACTACCTCTGAAATCCCAACACCGGCCGAGGCGAATGCGTCATCGAGACTTACGAGTTCCTAACCTGCTCGTAAAACTTCCGCAAAGCGACCATAACGGGCTCCACTGCGTCTAAGGTGAAGGTAGGCACCTCGTGCAGCCTTACAACCTTCCTGATATAAACATCTCGCATAACTTACTACCGAGTAAACGGTCTCGACTAAAAGACAAGAGGATCGACCTCGTCGGCGACTCATCGGTCGACCGCATCTACGAACTCGTACGATGGTTAACTAAACTTGGGCCTAACACCCTCGTGACCCTACCACCTGGCGGGACCACCACAAACTGACCCCACCATAAAATAGGTCGCGGGTTGACCCGCGTGGCCTCAACCCGACTCTCGCGTAAAACACTTGCTCCCCGATCCGGAACAATCTCACCAATCACGTTACGAAAACCTAGCGGTCTTCTTAGCTCAACTACCCTCTTTCATTCCACACTACTCAGGGACTTATCCCACAAATATAGCTCACGTGCACCATGCACTCCGACAAGGGTTAAACGTAAAAATATAAATCCTTTCTTTGGAGATGGCCTTGCTTACAAGGTCTCTACGTATAAAGCTCTAAGGCTCACTTTTCTTATCCCCCAATCTTTCTCGGTTAACTAACCATGATTTCTAATCACAATACACTTATGTTATCTGAACATAACACTTAAGATATACTCATCTCATCATACGTACTAAACTCTAGAGGGTTAAGGATATACCTGTATCTCATCTTCACTCCCAGTTGTTCTAATCAAACCTACCGTAGGCGATAGCTAGGGAAGATGACGAACTACCCGCGATCTGAAGGTGAGTCCTCCTACTAGACATCCTTTCGACACATGGCCTGACGGCCGTAAAACAAGTACCAACTAAAAGACGACATTCCCGGGATGGCGCTGTCATCATGCGAACAACGGGAAAAACTGAATCCGGCTGGCTGGAACCTACGTGTAGCTGTGAACCGGAAGCTCTGGAGCTCTGACCAACTCCGGCTTATCCCCAACGTCCTGAACCCTGTGGAGGACCATTCTGCACTGGTGGATGTGCATAATCAATCTGCTGGTGAGGCGATTCGCCTTGAAAGTTACCAAAGGACCTTGCTGTTCCGGCCCTCTTCTGTTGTCCTTGATTAATCTGTCGATCTCTACGTTTCTCGGCCTGCTGCGCATAAGCCCGTACGCAGGCCATGCTCAAGCCTAACTGAAGAATTACTCCTGCACGACCCTCTCTTAGATATTCATCAAGACTCGCGGTACATCAGTAGATAATATACTCTCAGTTGCTAAATCCATAGCTAGTAACAGGGTCGTCTCTTTGAAATCTATATTCTCTGTTCCTGGTCGTGGAACTGAAGGTTCAACTATCATGGCCGCAGTAGGAACTGCTGCCGCTGCGTTAAACTCTGCTGGGGCTGGCGATGTCGCAGAACTCCCCGAATGAAGCACCATATCAGGTGATGATTGGGCCTGTGCCCTAGTAACCCTCTGTGCTCTACTTGCAGCTCCCTCGGCTGCCTTGCCCTCCTGGGCCCGGGTTTGCCCTACGCGGAGGCATAACGGTAAGGGAAAGAAATACGTGAGAGGGGCCCAACTTATAACACAGCTCTAAGGCACGATCTCAGAGTGAGAAGAATGGAAACCAATCCTAAATATCCTATAGCCTCCTGATTAATGGTGTGGTGCACAACACACCGATAATCAAGACTCTACATCTGATACTGTAGACACTTTCAGAGATTAAGCGCTCGATACCACTTTTGTCACGACCGAACCGGGCGTGGATCGTGCCTTACTCGCACCCAGTAGACATACATCAGTAATCGGAACATAAAACAAGACATGAAATATCGAAGTGTAAAATAGTTATTCGAGAAAATTTGCCTTTCGGCATAATATATAAAACTTAAATCTGACGATTACATCCCTTTTACACTCCGCCACATGATTACTACTGACCTCTTGAGTGACATGACAACAATGGCGGACAGTGGCCCGCCATACCACGAATGTAAGCACCTACTACGACGGGGACTATACCACTGATAAGCCTCCGAGAAACGGAGCTTCCCAAACGTGAACTGTGACCACGAGAGCTAGGATCAACGGCGGTGTACCTCAACTGCGGCGTGAACGCGGCCCGAAGAGGTCGATACAACAGTACCAAGTATGTGAAACTAAAAATCGTAAATGAAATCATAGTAGTCTATATAAAGCGGGAGACATGTATGATAACCCAACTACGATTCACAATAAATAGCAAATATGTCAAGTCGTGGACTCACGCCTCAAAATCATCACTAAATATAACAATGGGTCTCACGCCCAACATCAATCATGCGTGGAATACCTTCCTCACCGCCGTGATCTATGATAGAAAAGCACCAAGGAATACATGAACACGGGTCCCACTGTGTCATCATAAAACCGCACGGGGTAAGTGCGAAGGCATGGCCGACTACTAAAACCTACGGTACAAACAAGGTCATAAATCGTATCATGAGATCTGTCTGCAGTCACATGATCAAAGCCGCCACTCGCGCGATTATCTAATGCGCGTCTAGCCACGAACTTCCGCGACTCCGCATAGGCCACTCCGATGGCCCGCATGAGGTATTCCGCATCGAGGTAGCTACTCCGGCATCCGCTGGACTCGCGATCCGCATGGCCACATAGACGCGTGACCATAAAGGCCGCACTAACACCGGAGCTCGTAGCTCCGCATAGGCCCCGGGACCCGCATGAGGTATTCTCGAATCATAGGTCACACAGACCGCTGAGTCTACCGCGTCGGAGGCGACTTAACCTCCGGTATGATGTCAAGGTGAGTGGTACAATACCAACATAACGACTGATAGTTAAACAACTTAAGCGCAATCGAGGGAAAACCCCTTTTGTCACGACCCGAACCCGGGCCCGTTACTGGTGCCTTACCCCGGGCACCCTAGTGATACAACATCAGAGAAAACCAGCGGAAATAAAAACTTAAACATGCAATTAGACATGGATCAAGATGAAAGAAAATAGGCCAACCAAAACGGTTGCCTTTCAACATATATATATATATAAAAAACATTTGAACAGTTACAATCCTTACAACCCTGCCCAACAATTACTCTGACCTCTAAGATGTATCTGACAACCATGACGGACGGGGCCGCCATACCACAGATGTACAAGAACCTACGGACTCGGGGTAACATGCCAAAGATAAGCCTCGAAGGAACTGAGCTTCCCAAGATCTTTGAAAGGTGATCCTAAAAGCGGGGATCGATAGATGTACCTCACTGCGGCATGACGCAGCCCAGAAGGAGGTCGATCTAACAATGTACCAAGTATGTGAAACTGTAAATGCTGTAAATGAAATCATAATAGTCTATATAAAGCAGGAGACATGTATGATAACCAACTATAGTACACACATATAACAGTTATATCAAGTCAGGGTCTCACGCCCTCAACATCAATCATGCCCGTGGAATACCTTCCGCCATTCTGGCGATCATGATATGATAACACGAAGTATACGAACACCAAGTCCTACACGATGCCAAAGCGCACTAACAATCCAAAATGGAAGCATACGTGCGCTACGCGTCGTGTCGGTATGTCCAAAAGGGAACAACAGACAACAATCAAAATGGAAGCATACCCGTGCGCTACGCATCGTGTCAGTATGTCCAAAAGGAAACAATAAGACAGCAATCCAAAATGGAAACATACCCGTGCGCTACACATCGTGTCAGTATGTCTAAAAGGAACAACCGTGACAAGAATCAAAATGGAAGCATGCGATGCGCTACGCGTCGTGTCGGTATGTCCAAAGCGATTTAGCAAAAATAACACTATCAAGAGGCGTGCAGTGGAATTTCTCGTCACCGCAAGCGCCCCAATAAGTTCTCAACAAGTCAACCGGCCCTCCATCGAGAGACGCGGTAGTATAGAAACACAATTCTTGCACAACAAAGGCTATCACAACAAGCATAGGCAAGTTATACATAACTCAAGGTACTTTCATTTTATGTTAAAGTCCGGGTTTTAACCATAGGCGAGTAGGTTATTCTTGTTCATAAATCTTATTAAGCAGCCATGATCTAGGAAATGTAATATCATTTTGTCTCATCTTAGCTTCTATGCAGATGGAGGTTTCTACTGGTTTTAATAATACTTCATTATTCAATACATTTTCCTTTATTAACGCTGCAGTGGTTTGTCGATACACATTCTGATTTTCGAAATCAGTAAAACATTATTCCTTTTAAAAACCACGTACTCATTACTCATGAATGAGGTTTCACACAAAACTCATATTAATTCAATTAAGTTAAGTCTCTTATCTTATAAGATCAAGTCTCTTAACTTCTAAAATCAGTAAACCATTTTCTTTACCCCTCTTAAGACGTTATACCTAACTCCCCATAAAGCTAGTATAACTTTTTTTAAAACCTTTAAAACCAAGTGTTACTCTTCTTTCAAAAATGGTTTCTTAGCTCTTGTGACATACTTCAAGTTTCTTATTATTCAGGCTTAAGTCAAAAGACATTGTCGTACAACTACGTTCAATTAGCACACGCGTCGTCACCGTACTATATATTATTCAAAGCTTAAGTCAAAAGACATTGCGTACAACCACGTTCAATTAGCACACGACGTCACCGTACTATATATTATTCAGCCTTAAGTCAAAAGACATTGCATAACTACGCTCAATTAGCACACGACGTCTACCGTACTATATATTATTCGAGCTTAAGTCAAAAGACATTGCCGTACTATATATATCTTCCTTTAAAATATCATGCTCAAGAGTATAGGAAGAATCACATACCTCGCGACGATTATCGACTATAAGAAAACGCCCACGGCTATAACGGCTAGCCTTGTCCACCTTCTAAGTAGCCCATACTACTTGCGTAACATTCAACCAATAAAGGTTATCATCATCGTAAATACAGTCTAAGTAAGTCTGCTTTAACTTCTACTTATATTCTTCAAGTGATTGATTCAAGTCTTTCTTGATATAACCTTCTAGTACGATTCAATTCTCTTCATGAATCTTATATTCATTTCTATACTACTACGATAAGTAATTCCCAATTACAATAGAAGGACAGTAGTATTTACCTCGATAAGCCCAAAATTATCCAAGTATATAAGTCGCTCATGCGGCGTCAAGCTCCTACTCCGAGAGTGCTCCATCCGCTCCAAACAACCCTTAGAAGTTTTACGCCTTACTTAACACTTCAACCGACTATGAAGGTTTTCCTTAGGGTTTCGTTTTTGTGGTGAGGAAAGTATAATAGTATTTCCGGACTCTACGTATAGAGGTACCTTTGGAAAGTACTATAAGGTATATGGGCTAAAGTATTTGGGCATTATAACAATACTTGGAGAGTATTTCTATACCACAAAAGGGGGTATTATACGAAAACAACTAGGCTAGGGGGGGGAGACCCTCTCGGCCAAGCTTCTAAAAAGGGGGGGCTTGGACGAACTCAACAACAAAGGGGAAGGGATTTCAAGACTTTGGAAAATGATTTTAGGATGAAGAAGTTCATCACTTAGGGGGGGTATTTATAGGTCAAGAAATGGCCAACCAATGGCCAAGATTCATCCAAGTGTTAGGCAAGTGTAGGGCTAGGATTAAGCCATGTGCACCTTATCCATCTACCACACCAACTTGCACAAATATCCTACCAACTCCGACCCCGTTCGTCCCTTTGCCTTCACTCAAGCCCAATGTGAGGTGACACTTGTCACCCTCCGTTGGTCCAAAATGTTTCGTCTCTCGGAAAAATCATAAAAATTAAAAATGACATAGCCGGAATTTTCCTTCGCAAGTTTAGTAAAGCGTTTAAAAACGACTCCTTTCGGCACTTGTGCCCAAATTTCGAACCTAGCCAAACTTTAAGGCTCAAATTATATACGTACGCCCTCACGTACATACTCCGGAAATACGGGGTATAACATTCTCCCCTCCTTAGAAACATTCGTCCCGAATGTTCCTTCTCAAGACGGATAACGATGAAGTTCTTCTAACAAGTTTCCAACGCCACAACTGGCCACGAAACAACACACGTTCTCTTCCTTCCTTACTCGTCGCGTCCTTCTCGAACACTTGAACTCTTCTAGTATACGTACCACACTTCAGTCATCGCTTCAGTTCCCAACACTTTGGAGTTACCACCTCCAACTTGGTCATCTACAAGCCTCAACCTCCCTTAAGACCATTCCCGGCCTTCACGATCCGCTTCTGGTCGAACATATCCACGAACTCATACGATGGTCGTCTAAACTTGGGCCTAGCACCCTCGTGACCCTACCACCTGGCGGGACCACCCAGAGCTGACCAGCGCCGAAGCAGCGCGGGTTGGTCCTCAACATGGCCCAACCCGACCACTTAACGCATCACGCCTTGTTCCCCGATCCGAACAATCACCTCTACAGTCATGAAAGCTACCACTTCCATTTCACACTACCCAGGGACTTATCACACAATACATTCTAGGCATAAAATGCACTCCGACAAGGATCACTTGCAAAAACTTGTACTCACGACGGCCTTACATCTAAGGTTTCAACTGTAATATTCTAAGGTTCATCATTTTCTCACCCCCAGGCTTACCCTTTTTCACTAACCAGGTTTCTAAATCACATTTTAGCACAAGGCTATCCGAACATAACACTAAACATATCATCAATACATGCAAAACTCTAGAGGGTTAAGGATATACCTGAAAATAGGCGGTTCAAAGGACCACTAAAACTGGGAACTTCCACCGCGACCTCTACCGTGGCCCGCCGGTGTATGAACATCCTGCCTAGCTGTGGAAGGTGAAGAACCCGCAACTGATCTCGTAGTCTGTGCTATCCTAGGTGCTACCCTGGCCTGACAGTTTCTCCCAAAATGGCCTGCGTCATGTAAAACAAACTCCGTGTACTAGCACGACACTCCCATTGTGGAGTCTACCACGCAGCCACAACGAGGTCGGGGTGGCTTGGTGCTAACACCGCGCCTCCCGTAAATCGAACCACAGGAGCCACGACTGCCGAATACTGGATGCTCAAGATTGTGGAGGACCACTATGCACTGGCGGAGTCGCATAACTAGCCTGCTGCTGAGGCGGTCCGCCTCGAAAGTCACCAAAGGACCTGCTCGGCCCCTCTTCGCGACCTTGGTCATTCCGCCGATTTCTCCGCTCCTCACCCCAGTGCATAAGCTGCATGCGGCAATGTCCATGCCGGTGAAGAGCTACACGAACAACTCTGCTAGGTAATCATCGAGCCTGTAACATATCGGTGCACTCGATCCTCCATACTAGCTACTAACGCGGGACGTCTCGCCAATGAGTCGAACTCACATTGTACTCCCAAACGGCACGGATTACGCGCAACACCAAAAATCTGTCGGCGAGCCCTCATGCGTGGAGGCAAGAAATGCAAGAAATGCCGCCGAGAACTCGTCCCAAATAGTGGAAGTGCATTCTCTCCCGGGGCAGCTCACGAATCAAACGATCGGCTGCGGTATCACGCGGCCGACGCGAACCTAGGACCACCGACTCGGTCTCCGATGCCTTGATCACTCTCATGATCCTGTAGCTGAATCGGATGAACTCCTGCGGATCATCCTCGTGCCTCGACCATAAAATTACGGCGGGTTACACCTCGAGAAAATCCGTAGCCTCCAACTATCGATCTGGGTGAACCACTGGTGCTCGGGCTGCTGCGTCCGGCCTATCCTCAAGTCCGCCATAACCACGGCCATTAATCGGGCCCACTCCTTGTAACCCATCTCTCCGCTCGGTGCGGGGTGGAGGCTCAGTCTTGTGGTCTGTAGAGGCCGCGCATTGCTCTACTCGCGTCTCCGCCTGCTGCGCGCCGCCCGGGCGGGTTGCCTTACGCGGAGGCATAGCGGTAAAAGCGAACGCGTCGGAGGGTCCAACTTACAACACACTCTAAGGCACGATCTCGAGAATGAGAAGGAAACCAATCCTAAATGTCCTATAGCCTCACGATTATAGATGTGGTGCCGCACATCGATAATCAAGACTCTACTGAACGCGATGCGTAGACACTTTCCGAGGACTAATCGCTTTCGATACCACTTTTGTCACGACCGAACCGGGCGTGGATCGTGCCTACCCGGCACCCTAGTGATACAACATCGAGAAAACCAGTGAAATAAAAACTTAAACATGCAATTAGACATGGATCAAGATGAAAGAAAATAGGCCAACCAAAGCGGTTGCCTTTGACATATATATATATATATATAAAAACATTTGAGCGATAATCCTTACAACCCCGCCAAAGCGATTACTCTGGACCTCTAAGATTTATCTGACAACCATGACGGGACGGGGCCGCCATACCACCGAATGTACAAGAACCTACGGACTGTGGTAACATACCAAAGATAAGCCTCGGAAGAACGGAGCTTCGAGGCGCTGAAAGGTGATCCTAAGCGGGGATCGACGGTAGATGTACCTCTACTGCGGCATGAACGCAGCCAGAAGGAGAGTCGATCAACAGTACCAAGTATGTGAAATTGTAAATGCTGTAAATGAAATCATAATAGTCTATATAAAGCAGGAGACATGTATGATAACCAACTACGATACCACATATATGATTATATCAAGTCGGTCTCACGCCTCCACATCAATCATGCGTGGAATACCTTCGCCTCATGCCGTGATCATGATATGATAACACCAAGAAGTATACCTGAACACCAAGTCCTACCTGATGGCAAAGTCGTACTAACAATCCAAAATGGAAGCATACCCGTGCGCTACGTATCGTGTCAGTATGTCCAAAAGGGAACAACAAGACAACAATCAAAATGGAAGCATACCCGTGCGCTACGCATCGTGTCAGTATGTCCAAAAGGAAACAATAAGACAGCAATCCAAAATGGAAACATACCCGTGCGCTACGCATCGTGTCAGTATGTCTAAAAAAGGAACAACCAGACAGCAATCAAAATGGAAGCATACCCGTGCGCTACGCATCGTGTCAGTATGTCCAAAGCGATTTAGCAAAAATAACACTATCAAGAGGAGCGTACCCGTGGAATTTCTCCGTCACTGCCGGCACGTCCCAATAAGTTCTCAACAAGTCAACCGGCCCTCCATCGAGAGACGCGGTAGTATAGAAACACAATTCTTGCACAACAAAGGCTATCACAACAAGCATAGGCAAGTTATACATAACTCAAGGTACTTTCATTTTATGTTAAAGTCCGGGTTTTAACCCTAAAGTACTACGTACGTTAAATTCCTTTTAAAGAGCTCCATTCCTTTTATAAAAGTCACCCGATACCCGTAGTATAAAAATAGAGTGACTTACATCTTTTAAGTAAAGCAAAACAACTTCCATACTTTCCTTTTTAAAACCAAATCAAGGCAATACCATGCCTCCTTTGTGGATCAAAACACTTCTCTTTTAAAGGTCAAGTTACCCCATTAAAACCAATGATAAAACCCTTTTTCATAAAGTCGTTATAACTCACTTCCCATAAAGCTGTTATAACACTTTATGTTTTAAACCAATTTTAAGACAACACAATGCCTTTCTTTTCCCTAAAGTTCCAGTTTGCCTAATTTCAATTACTCAAGTCTCTTTTTAGAAAAGTTTCATAGTTCAATGTCTTAATCTCTTTTTAAAACAATTGAGTAACATATGCCATAGGCGAGTAGGTTATTCTTGTTCATAAATCTTATTAAGCAGCCATGATCTAGGAAATGTAATATCATTTTGTCTCATCTTAGCTTTTATGCAGATGTAGGTTTCTCTTGGTTTTAATAATACTTCATTATTCAATACATTTTCCTTTATTAACTGCGGTGGTTTGTCGATACACATTCTGATTTCTGAAATCAGTAAAACATTATTCCTTTTAAAAACCACGTACTCATTACTCACGAATGAGGTTTCACACAAAACTCATATTAATTCAATTAAGTTAAGTCTCTTATCTTATAAGATCAAGTCTCTTAACTTCTAAAATCAGTACACCATTTTCTTTACCCTCTTAAGACGTTATACCTAACTCGTAAAGCTAGTATAACTCTTTTTAAAACCTTTAAAACCAAGTGTTACTCTTCTTTTAAAAATGGTTTCTTAGCTCTTGTGACATACTTCAAGTTTCTTATTATTGGGCTTAAGTCAAAAGACATTGCATACAACTACGTTCAATTAGCACACGTCGTCTCTGGTACTATATATTATTCAGGCTTAAGTCAAAAGACATTTCCGTACAACTACGTTCAATTAGCACACGTACGTCTACCGGACTATCTATTATTCAGGCTTAAGTCAAAGACATTTGCGTACTATATATATCTTCCTTTAAAATATCATGCTCAAGAGTATAGGAAGAATCACATACCTCGCGACGATTATCGACTATAAGCAAAACGCTCCACGGCTATAACCCGGCTAGCCTTGTCCACCTTCTAAGTAGCCCAGGCTACTTGCAGAACATTCAACCAATAAAGGTTATCAGTCTACTGTAAATACAGTCCTAAGTAAGTACAGTTTAACTTCTACTTATATTCTTCTGAAGTGATTCAGTTCAAGTCTTTACTGATATAACCTTCTAGTACAGTTCAATTCTCTTCTATGAATCTTATATTCATTTCTATACTACTACAGTATGTAATTCCCAATTACAATAGAAGGACAATAGTATTTACCTCGATAAGCCCAAAATTATCCAAGTATATAAGTCGCTCCTGTGCAACGTCAAGCTCCTACTCCGAGTGCTCCAATCCGCTCCAAACAACCCTTAGAAGTTTTACGCAACTTCTACTTAACACTTCAACCGACTATGAAGGTTTTCCTTAGGGTTTCGTTTTTGTGACTGAGGGAAAGTATAATAGTATTTCCGGACTCTACGTATAGAGGTACCTTTGGAAAGTACTATAAGGTATATGGGCTAAAGTATTTGGGCATTATAACAATACTTGGAGAGTATTTCTATACCACAAAAGGGGGTATTATACGAAAACAACTAGGCTAGGGGGGGGGACCCTCTCGGCCAAGCTTCTAAAAAGTGGGGGCTTGGACGAACTCAACAACAAAGGGGAAGGGATTTCAAGACTTTGGAAAATGATTTTAGGATGAAGAAGAGGGAGGGTATTTAAGGGTCAAGAAATGGCCAACCAATGGCCAAGATTCATCCAAGTGTTAGGCAAGTGTAGGGCTAGGATTAAGCCATGTGCACCTTATCCATCTACCACACCAACTTGCACAAATATCCTACCAACTCCCTTGACCCCTTGTTCGTCCCTTTTGCCGCCCACTCAAGCCCAATGTGAGGGTGACACTTGTCACCCTCCCGTTGGTCCAAATGTTTCGTCTCTCGGAAAAATCCGCAAAAATTAAAAATGACATAGCCGGAATTTTCCCTTCGCAAGTTTAGTAAAACGTATCGTCGAAAAACGACTCCTTTCGGCACTTGTGCCCGAATTTCGAACCTAGCCAAACTTTAAGGCTCAAATTATATACGTACGCCCTCACGTACATACTCCGGAAATACGGGGTATAACACCTTTACACAAACATCACAAGATAATAACACACGTAGCATCCTAGCATGTTTACTTATCAAATCAACAAGAAAGTATTACAAGGCTATCACAAACCAACACAATCAAGTTATTCACACAAGGTACTTTCTACTATATGATTAACAAGATCGGGTTTTTATCCCCAAAGTACTTCATACATTAACTCTTTAAGAGATCTGTTCTTTCAAAAATAGTCACACAATACTCGTAGTATATGAAAATAGAGTGATTATCCTTTGAAGTAAATCAAAACACTTCTCTTTGTAAAATCAAGTAACAACATTCTTTTCCAAACGTTCAAGTTTGCCTAATTTCAATTACTCATGTTTCTCATTTTCGAAAGATTTCATAGTTCATAGTTTTAATCCTTTAAAACAATTTGAGAAACATATACCTTATGTGTGAGTAGTTTATTCTTGTTCATAACAATCTTATTACAGCAGCCATGATCTAGGAAATGTAATATCATTTTGTCTCATCTTAGCTTCTATGCAGATGGAAGTTTCTACTGGTTTTAATAATACTTTATTAGTCAAAACATTTCCCTTTATTAGCGCTGCTGTGGTTTGTTCGATACTTATTCTGATTTCCGAAATCAGTAAAACATTATTCCTTTTTAAAAACCAAGTACTCATTACTCACGAATGAGGTTTCACACTTTTTAACAAAACTCATATTAATTAACCAAGTCAAGTCTCTTATCTTTTTAAGATTAAGTCTCTTAATCTTCTTAAAGTCAATAAACCCTTCTTTTTATCTTTCTTAAGCCGTTATACCTAACTTCCCATAAAGCTAGTATAACTCTTAAGCTTTTAAAACCAAGTATTACTCTTCTGTTAAAAATGGTTCAGTATTCTTTTGAAATACTTCAAGATTATTCAGGCTTAAGTCAAAAGACATTGCCGTAATTATTATTCAGGCTTAAGTCAAAAGACATTGCCGTAACTATTATTGATTAACACTCAATGCGTCTACCGCTATATATACTTTAAAATATCATGCTCAACAGTAGAGGAAGAAACACAGACCACGCGACGTGTATCGACTAATAGCAAAACGCTCCACGGCTAAAACCCGCTAACCTTGTCCACCTTCCAGTAGAACATGCTACTCGCAGATCATTCAACCTATAAAGGTTATACAAGTCTATCAATGACTAGACTACTCGTAGATTATTCTTCCGATGCGATTCGATTCAAGTCTTTTCTGTAATATCCTTCTATTACAGTTCAATTCTCTTCTATGAATCTTATATTCATTTCTATATAACTACAGTATGTAATTTCCAATTACAATACAAGGACAAGAGTATTTACCTAGATAAGCCCAAAATTATCCAAGTTTAATGTCGATCCTGAGCAACGTTTAGCTCCTACTCTGGGTGCTCCAACCCGCCCAAATAACCCTTAGAAGTTCTACGCAACTTCTTCTTAATACTCCAACCAACTATGGAGATTTTCCTTAGGGTTTCGTTTTTGTGGATCAAGGGAAGTATAATAGTATTTCTGGGCTTTTCGTATAAGTGTAACCTTGGCATACTACAAGGTATTTGGGCCAAGGTATTTTGGTATAGCAACAATAATAGGAGAGTATTTCTACCAAGAGGGGGGTGTATTTATACGAGACAACACCACATGTGGGGTGTACCCGCCCAACCCCACTAGGAGGGGAGGGGTACTCGGCCAAGGGGAGGACTCTCGCCAAGGGGCCTCACAGGGGAGGAGGCTGGACGAGAACACAAGAAGGGGAGGATTTTTAGACTTAGGAAAGTTTTGTGGATGAAGAAATGTCTTCAACTAAGGGGGTATTTATAGGTCAAGCCATGGCCAACCAATGGCCAAGATCATGCCAAGTGCAAGGCAAGTGTAGGGTCAAGATTCATCCATGTGTACCTTATCCATCTACCACACAAATATCACAAAATATCCTACCAACCTCGACCTCAAATCGTCCCATCATTGTCCCACACTCCACCAACTTGAGGGTGACAAGTGTTGCCCTCTCGTTGGTCCAAAACATTTCGTCTCTCGGAAAAATCCGCAAAAATACTAAATGACATAGCCGGAATTTTCCCTTCGCAAGTTGTGTAAAACGTTTCGTCGAAAAACGATTCTAATCGGGTGTTGTGCACAAAATATTTCGTCCAAGCCTACTTAAAGTTCAAACTTTTCTACGTACGTCCTTACGTACATACTCTGGAAATACGGGGTATAACAACTACTCTGTAGGACATTCTAAACAGAGGGTTCTTAATTCTATGGAAAATCGGGCAGCACTTCCCTACCCGGTAAGCTATACAAGTCTACTGTAAATACAGTCCTATGTAAGTACAGTTCAATTCTCTTCTGTAATATCCTTCTATGTGATTACAGTTCAATACTCTTCTTTTAATATCCTTCTATGTATTTATACTTATTCCTATACTTCTACAGTATGTATTCTCCAATTACAATAGAAGGATAAGATTATTTACCTCGATAAGCCCAAAATTATCCAAGTAAAAATGTTGATCCTGAGCAAGGTTTAGCTCCTACTTTGTACGCTCCGATAGCTCCAAGAAGCCCCTTAGAAGTTCTACACAACTTCTACTAAAATACTATAAGGGATTTGGGCTAGGGTATTTTGGAATAGTAACTTAAACTTGGAAGACAACTTTCTACCAAGGGGGTGTACTTGGCCGAAGCCACTAGGCTAGAGGGGGGGGCAAGTGTAGGGTGAGGATTTAGGCAAGTGTCCTTATCCATCTACTACACAAAAATATCCTACCAACTCCTTGACAAAACAAGCCCCCAATTCGTCCCCTTTACCGCCCAATACGTCCACCAATTAGAGGGTGACAAGTGTCGCCCTCTCGTTGGTACAAAATGTTTCGTCTCTCGGAAAAATCCGCAAAAATTAGAAATGACATAGCCGTAATTTTCCCTTCGCAAGTTTTGTAAAATGTTTCGTTGGAAAACGATTCTTTTCGAGTGCTGTGCACAATATTTTCGTCCAAAGTGTCAACTAAGGCTAAACTTTTGTACGTACGTCCTCACGTACATACTCAGGAAATACGGGGTATAACAACAGTACTTTGGAGCTTTTGCTTTTTGTCGATAATCGTCGCGAGGTATGTGAACCTCTTCCTATCTTTTCTAGCATGATTGTTGTGAACTATGTAGTACGGTAGACGTACATGTGCTAAGTGAATTTGGTTGGTTTAAAACATAAAGTGTTATAACGGCTTTATGGGAAGTTTGTTATAACGACTTTATGTAGGTAAAAGAAGGGTTTATTGATTTTAAAAGATAAAGGACTTGACTTATATTTGACTTGACATGATATGTGAAGAACTTGAATTGTGTAGAAAGTTGTGAAACCTCATTCGTGAGTAATGAGTACTTGGTATTAAAATAATAACGTTATATTGATTTCGGGAATGAGAATAAGTATCGAACAAACCATCATAGCGTTAATAAAGGAAAATGTATTGACTAATTAATTATTATTAAAACCAGAGAAACCTCCATCCGCATGAAGCTAAGATAAGACAAAATTTTATTACATTTTCTAGATCATGGTCGCTTTAATAAGAATCATTATAAACGGTATAAATTTTCTTAAATTTTCCAAAGTAAGGAACTTGATTTCAAAAGAAAAGAGACTTGAGGAATCAAGAGTTTTGGTTTAAAAGAAAGACATGGTTTTGTCCTAATTTGGTTTAAAACATAAAGGTATAACGACTTTATGGGAAGTTAGTTATACGACTTTATGAAAACAAAAGAATGGTTTTATCATTGGTTTTAAAATGGTAACTTTGACTATAAAGGAGAAGTGATTTGGTTTAAAAAGAAGGCATGGTATTGTCTTGATTTGGTTTAAAAGAAAGTATGGAAATCATTTTGGTTTACTTAAAATGATAGTCACTCTATTTTAATACTACGAGTATCGGTGACCTTTATAAAAGAAATGGATCTTTTAAAAAGAATTTAACGTACGTAGTACTTTGGGGTTAAAACCTGGACTTTGGCATAAAATGAAAGTACCTTGAGTTGTGTGTAACTTGCCTATGTTTGCGTGTGATAGCCTTGTCGCTAGTATTGTATTTCTATACCACCGCGTCTCTCGAGGGTAGGCTGATTTGTTATGATCTTACTTGACGCATCGCAGCGATCGAGCATTCCACCCGCACGCTCGTGATTATTATTCCATGGACTAGCTCTCCACGAGGTTTTACCGATTCGCTTGGTATCCGTAGTTGCTCGTACTTGCCCCGAGGTCGTGGCCGATTCGGCGGTATCCGTAGTTAGCCTTCGACTTGCCCTGCTCAGCTTTGTGGACGAAGTCTCGTGATTCCGCTTGGTATCCGGTAGTTAGTCTTCGATTTGCCCCGCCCAGCCACGTGGCGCAGCGGTGGTATCCGTAGTTGGCTTCGATTTGCCTCGGGTCACCGTGGTATGGTTATATAGATTTGTTGGTACGACTTTGCATTCGGTAGTTGGCTTTACGTGCTTGCCGCCGATTGATGCGGCTTTGGTATCCGTAGTTAGCTCGACTTGCCTCAGACGGTTTTATGACACAGTGGGACTCGTGTTCATATGTACTCCTTGGTGTGGTTATCGTAGATCGCCGGCGGTGAGGAAGGTATTCCACGCATGAACGATGTTGCGGCGCGAGACCCATAGTTATAATCGAGTGATGACTTTGAGGCGCGAGTCCTCGACTGACGGATCACACAAATTATGTATCGTAGTTTGGTTATCATATATGTCTCCGCTTTATATAGACTACTATGATTTCATTTACGATTTTCGGGCCACATACTTGGTACTGTTAGATCGACCTCCGGGCCGCGTTCACGCCGCAGTGAGGTACATCGCTTGTTGATCCTCGCCATAGGATCACGCTCAACGATTGGAAGCTCCGCTTTCTGGAGGATTATCTTTTGCATGTTTCCTGAGTTGTAGGTTCTGTACATTTGTGGTATGGCGGGGCCCCGTCCGCCATAGTTGTTGTTACACTCTTGAGGTCCAGTAATCTTGTTGTGGGCGTGGTTGTAAAGGATGAATCGCTCAAATTTCTATATATAAATGAAAAAGGCAACCGTTTTGGTTAGCCTGTTTTCTTTTATCTTGTTTCATATCTGTATGTTTTATTTCCGCTGGTTTTTCTCTGATGTTGTATCACTAGGGTGCCCGGTAAGGCATCATGCGTCCGTGGTCGGGTCGTGATGAGTACTTTGGCTTGTTTAATTGGGAATTATTCTATGTGTGCCTTGATAAGTACTTTGGCTTGTTTAATTGGGAATTATTCTATGTGTGCCTTGATAAGTACTTTGGCTTGTTTAATTGAGAATTATTCTATGTGTGCCTTGATAAGTATTTTGGCTTGTTTAATTGAGAATTGCCAATGTGCCGTGATAGCATTTGAGTACAAGTATTATGTTTTATTACGTTGTCGCGACTCTCCGGTTGGAGGTCTACCGTCTTGTAAGTTTACTGGGCGACGCATCGACGTGATGCGGGATTCCACGGGTATGCTTCCATTATTTGTGTTACCCTACGGTCATGCTTATACGATGTGGGATTCCGGGGCATGCGACCACGAGGGATACTCCTTGGATATGCTTATACGATGTGGGATTAGGCACGTGACCGTGAGGCGTTAGATTCGGATTGTTTGTGTTACCCTATGGTCACGCTTATACGATGTGGATTCCGGCACGCGACCACGTGGGATATTTTATGGATCGCCCTCCATGAGATTTAGCGACGCAGTTGATCCGTAGTTAGCTCGTACTTGCCCCGCCGATTGACGCCTTGCAGTTTGATCCGGTAGATAGCTTTCAGATTTGCCCCCGCTGCTATTGCACGATTGTACGATAGGCTCCGTAGATAGCTTGCACTTGCCGGCCATATCTCGCTCGCCGTCGATCTCGTAGTTAGATTTCAGATTTGCCCCGCCGCTTGTCGACGCAGTTGATCTCGTAGTTGGCTGCATTGCCCCCGTCCGCTTTATGATACAGTCGATCCGTGGTTCGCTTTTCCTACTTCGCCCGTACATTTTTGTGACACAGTGGGACTTGGTGTTCATGTATGCTTATTGGTGTTATATTATATCATGGATCGCGGTGAGGAAGGATTCCACGCATGATTGATATTACGGGCGTGAGACCCATGGTTATATTTTAGTAATGACTTTGTGGTACGCGCCCTCGACTTGATATGATCGCTTATGTGTCGCAGATCTGTAGGTGGCTATCATACATGTCTCCCGCTTTTGTTTAGATCGTTATGATTTCATTACGATGCATCGCTTTCACATACTTGGTACATTCTTCGATCGACCTCCTTCGGCCGCGCGTTCACGCCGCAGTTTAGGTACTGCTTTGGTGATCGGCAGTGTAGGACCGCCGTAGTTTTGGATAGCTCCTTCGTTCGGAGTTTATCTTTTGGTATAAGTTCTTTCAAGACATGCTTTTGTACAAGCATGGTACTACGGGGCCTTGTCCGTCATAGTTCAAGAAACACTTAGAGTGCAGATTCATATGGATTGGACTCGTATGCAGTAGTGTCTTTTGTTATGTATATTATATGACAGCCTTGTTGGCTTTGCTCGCACGACGTTGGTTAAAAAAATGAGGTGTTATTTAAATTTCGCAGCTTTACTTGTGTTCATAGGTAAGGGTGCCTGTAGTGGCACTACCACGCCCTGGTTCGGGCGCCACACGGCATGATATAATATAACACCAATAGGCATACATGAACACCAAGTCCCACCTGTGTCCTAAAATCAGACGCCAAGTAGGAAAACGAACCACCAGATCCACTGCATCATAAATCGACCGGGCAAGTACGAAAGCTCACTACTGAGATCCACTGCGTCAACAACTTATCGGCAAGTACGAAAGCTAACTACAGATCCACTGTCGTCACGAGATATGACCGGCAAGTGCGAAGCTATCTACCGAGCTTCACCGTACTAAATCGTAATAGAATCGACGGGGCAAGTACGAAAGCCAACTACTAAATCCGGCCAACAATCGATCGGCAAGTACGAAGCTAACTACGATCCAAATTACGCCACTAAATCTCATGGAGGGCTAATCCATGGAATAACAATATCCCACGTGGTCGCATGCCGGAATCCCACATCGTATAAGCATGACCACGGGTAATACAAACAACCGAATCTAACCCGCCTCGGTCACATGCCTTAATCCCACATCGTATAAGCATGTCCAGAGTAATACAAATAATGGAAGCATACCCGTGGAATCCCACATCACCGCTTCAGACGTCCAAGTAAACTTACAACAAGACAACCGGCCCTCCAATCGAGAGTCACGGCAGCGTAAAAATATAATACTTGCACTCAAAGGCTATCACCATCACACATAGGCAAGTTCATAAATCTTTAGACTTTCATTTTATAAACTCAAGGCACTTACGTTTTATATAAAAAAAAAATCCGGGATTTTAACACTAAGTACTACATACTTCCATTCTTTTCAAAAGACTCATTTTTATATAAAACCCCAAGATACTAACACCCGTAGTATCAAGGCATGTCTATTTTTCAAACTAAGTTACTACATCTTTAGAAATTCATTTCAAGACTTGAAATGAAGTAACTTCTAATTTCACAACCTAGGCAACTCGTACCTATCAATCAAAATAGACAACTTTCTTATCCTTCCATAAAGCCGTTATAACCAACTTCCCACAAAGCCGTTATAACCATTTATGGTTTTTAGACAAATTCATTCTTTTTATAACCAAGAGACTTATACTTTTAAAACCAAGTATCACATACTTTCAACTCAAGTTTCTTAACTTTCAAAATACTTCAAGTCTCTTAATATTTAGAAAAAAAGTTTCTTCTACTTTTAAACCTCAAGTAACTCACACCTTTAAAACAAGTTACTTCTCTTAAATCATGTCATTTCTCCTCTTTTAAAAAAATTAAGTAAATCACTCATTTAACTCCCCTAAAGTCATTATAACAACCTTTAGGTTTTGGAACTAAGGCACTAGCCAAAAGGTTTGGAAACCACTTCCTTTTCAAGACTCTATGTACTTTAAGTAAAATACTTTCACTCTTAAGAATCCAAACTTCACTAAGGCAATGGATTATACAACTTACAATTTAAACATCAAAGTACAATCAAGGAAGTACAAAGAACAAATTCTATTTTAGGCAATCCAAATACAACCAAGGAATGGATCATTTAAGGAGTAGGACATACTTTCTTTATCTTAAGGAATCATGCTAGAAGAGGAGATAGTTCACATACCTTTTCGCTTAATCCACAAGCTAAGCCGAATACGCTGCACGAGAAGTGTCAACCTATAATGGTCACAACAAGACTATCAACTTCTAGTCTCTAACGAGAATAATACTAAGTATACGGCCTCTTATTCTACGGAAAATCGGGCAAAGACTTCCTTTGTTTCTACATACTTTGCCACCTTTTCAAGGCCGAATTCAATAACCAAACATTCCACATTTAATGCTCAACATACCAACTAATCAAAGGGGATTACACGCCTTACAATACGTAAAATTCCGCCCCACAATTCATACGAAGTAGTTCCATATTTAAAGCCATTCTCGGCTATATAAACAACAACTCAAAGTTTTTTCCAATCCTTTTCCAATTCCAAGTTCTAAGTTCAAACATGTTATATAGTCATAAACAACTTCAACAACTACAATTTCCTTCTTTATACAACATGCGACTTAATTTAAACTAATAATCAACTTGAATTGTAATCTTAAGGCTAAACATGCTAGTTTTCGGATTAGGGTTCCAATAGCCAATACACTTATCAAACTTCATACTAAACATCTCATGCTTGTTAATATCCATAGCTACAACAATAAGTAAATCTTAATTACTAAAACGACAAGAATTATACCTTTACAAGCCCTTAAAAATTCCAAGATTCAAAGTCGCTTCTTAGCAATTCTTAGCTCCTTTCCTTTACGCTCCAATCCGCTATTTGAAGCCTCTAGAAGTTCACAACCAACTTCTCTTCAATTTCCAATCAAAACCTATGAAAATGCCTTAGGTTTTCGCCTTGCGACTAACGTGAAAACGCCGTTTTTCCGAGATCTTTCTATTGAGATATCCTTATAATACCCTTAGGGACCTTGGGTTTAAGTCTTGTGAATAATGGATCAAAACTACAAAATTTTTGTGTGGAAGGGAGGGTGAACCCGAGAGCTACTACAATGAACAAGAATGTGTGAAATTTTTCTTGTGTTTCAAGAGCTTGTCTTACACTAGTGTGGTATATAAAACACAATGGAGGGTCAATATATCAACACTTGAGTGGCTAGGATGAAGGACAATTAATGTTAAGCCAAGTGGACAAGTTGACAAGTCAACAATCTCAAGCTAGCAAGACTTCTTTATCTTCAATGGTCAATGACCATTTTACCCTTGCAATTTTCGACCAAGACCATGTGGGGGAGGTGCCACATGTCGCCCTCTCAATCGTCCATAAAATTCTCAGAACCTCGTGGCCCCAGAAACGTAAAATTCCTCGGATGGGCCCCACGTGACCAAATTCGTAAAAATATATTTCCATAATGTTAATAAGTTCCATACTCTTCAAATAATGCATTTTGAGAATTCAATTCTCAACAACGAACATTTTTCCTTTCCGACGTTCGGAAGATTTTCCGTCGGAACAACAATTCTTCCTTTCGTGCCAATTTCCAAGTCTTGATTCCTTACATACATTCTCTTATACATGTCCTGGACTTACGGGGTGTAACATTCTTCCCCCCTTAGAAACATTCGTCCCCGAATGTTCTTAGTCGGTTGCCAAGCTATACAAACTCCGGCATAGTCTCTATACTATGCCTAACAATCAATACTCCACAAGACCAACGATGCCACACATGGCCACCACATAACATACACCGCATGCAGGCTTATGCACTAGGGTGTGAGGAGCGGAGAGGTCGACGGAATGACCGGGATCAGCGAAGGCCGTAACAACAGGTCTTTGAGACTTTCGAGGCGGACCGCCAAGAGACTAGTTATGCGCCTCCGCCAGTACAGAGCGGTCCTCCACAGTCTTCAGGGCATCCAGAGTATTCAGGAGCAGGTCAGGGCTCCAAGGGTTCAGGTTTTTCGGGGGAGTAGTGGTGTTGACCAGATGAGGCCACCCTTACCTCAGTGTGGCCGTTGCGGTAGAATCCATAGCGAGTGTCGTCGTTCGTGAGGTTGTTTTACGCTGTCAGACTGCTCGGCCCGTGGATCGTGCCTTACCGGGCACCCAAGTAGTCATACATCGAGTAATCGGAAACATAAAGCAAGACATGAAACGCTTTATAAAACAAGACACGATTATGTGAGAAAACATCGCTTTCTAAGATATATATAATCATGTTTTAGCGCTACATCCGATTAATCGCATAAATATGACTACGCACTTCTAAGGAAATATACAACTATGGCGACAGGGCCCGCCATACCCCGATCGCATAAAACTATCTACAACAGGAGATCATACCAAAAGTAGAGCCTCCAAGAGATGGAGCTCCCGACACCAACGTAGATCCTAAGGATGCGGATCTAGCACTGCTGCTCTTACCGCAGCATGAACGCAGCCCTCGGGCGAGGTCGACAACAGTACTAAGTATGCGAAATCAGAAAGTACTTAAATGAAAACATAACATTTTTAAAACGGTTTACAAATATGTGTGAAACAACCAAGGCAACCGCACATAGTGCCACATCACAAACAAGAGCAACAATAGTAATCAGAATACGCCTTGTCTAGGCCGCGAATGATCAAACAGGCCACTCGCCCACATCCTCATTCTCGCAAGCCTAACTCGAGTCCGCATAGGCCACTCGCACGGGCCCGCATGATGTATAACCCCGCATCGAGGGTAGCTACCTCGCATCGCCCCGACTCGCTGTCCGCACGGCCACATAGACCGCATGAGGCATAACCCCGCATACTAACCTGAACTCTCGTAGCTCCGCATAGGCCCTCGACCCGCATGAGGTATTCTCGAATCATGGTCCTGCATCACCGAGTCTACCCCGCACGGAGGGCGCTTAACCTCCAGATCATCTCAAGAGGTGAGTGATAGTACACTAACATAACGACTTATCTTTAAACAACATAAGTACAACAAGGATACTCACTTATACAAACGTTACAAGGTACTAACACACATAGCAACATGTCATGTCTACTTATCAAACCATCTTATTATTCTTTCACAATTTCATATAAGTGCATTAGAAATACATAGGCAACTTGTTTCTTTTATCAATCTTAAGTGGTTATACTTAACTTCCCATAAAGCTAGTATAACTCTTAAGCTTCGCTTAAGAAACCAATTAGTTCTCTTCAGAAAATGATTCAGAGTCCTTTGAAATGTTTTCGCTTCTTATTATTCAAAGCTTGAGGCATTGCCGACGTATTATTCAGCTTGCCGAGGCATTGCCGTAAGAATTATTCGCTTAACACATGTACGCCTACCGCACTATATACATATTGTAAAATATCATGCTTTAGGAAGAATCACATACCTTCTGGCGAAATCCACCGCCAAGTCGAGTATGTCGCGCGCAGAGAATCAAATTATAATAGTCACAGATATCTATCAAAGTCTAGACTATTCGTAGGTCATTCTAAACAGAGGGTCCTCAATTCTACGGAAAGTCGGGCAGCACAACCCTACCCATGAGCTATATAAGTTCATCGTGAAAACAAATTCCCATGTAAGTACAGTCAGATATCCTTCTTTAAACCCTTCATCGTGATATTCTTCTAAGTATTTATACTTATTCTTATTCTACAACAAAGAAGTATTCTCTAATTCAAAAGAGGGTTAGGATTAGTTACCTTGGTAAGCCCAATAATATCCTAGAAAAAGTCGCTACCGAGCAAGGTTTTGCTCCTAAGTTGTATGCTCCATGAAACCTTAGAAGTTCTTCACAACTTCTACTAAGTACTAAGGTATTTGGGCTAGGTATTTTGGGCATTATAACAATACAAGAAGGCAACTTTTCTACCACGGAGGGGGTAGGTTTCGCTAGGCTAGGGGTGGGGTAGCCTCGCCAAGCTTCTCGGGAGAGGGTGTGTTGGACGAATTGCTTACAAAGGAGAGGGAAGGATTTTTAGACTTGAAAGCTTTTGTGGATGAAGAACTCTTCATCTCAAGAGGTATTTATAGGTCAAGACATGGCCAACCAATGGCCAAGATTTAGCCAAGTGCTAGGCAAGTGTAAGGTCAAGATTAGGCAAGTGTACCTAGCCAACTTGCACACAAAATATCTAACCAACTTTATGACAAGGATGGTCATCCATTCGGCCCTATTGCCGTGACAAGTCCACCAATGAGAGGTGCAAATGTCGCCCTCTCGTTGGTCCAAAGTGTTACGTCTCTCGGAAAAATCCGCAAAAATTAGAAATGACATAGCCGGAATTTATCCTACGAAAGCTGTGGAAACGTTTCGGCGGAAATCGCTTCGCTGTGAGTCAGGCCTAAAAATCGCCCAAGGCCTAACTTTAAGACCAAACTTTTCAGACGTATTCCTTTACGCATACTCCGAAATACGGGTATAACATTCTCCTTCCTTAGAAACATTCGTCCCGAATGTTCCTCCCCAAGACAGATAACGATAAGGTTCTTCAAAACTTAAACAGTTTGCAAAAGCCACACACGGCCATAAACAACACTTAGGCATAAACGATAATGAAGATTTACAAGTAGGAAAGTGAATTACCTGGAGGGGTGGGGAACAGGTGAGGATACTTCTGCCTCATGTCCTCCTCGGCTTCCCACGTCATCTCCTCCCTGAGCTCGTTCCGCCACAAGACTTTGACGGAAGCCACGCCCTTCGTCCGCAGACGCCTAACTCCGACGATCGATTATCGCATGGAATCTCTCATACGATAACCCCCGGTCACCGACATCGCCAATCGGATGTACCTAGATGGATCCCCGATACATCTCTCAAAGATAGAAACGTGAAACACGGATGCACCGCTTCCGATCGGACGGCAGATTCAACTCATAGGCAACCTTGCCTACCTCGCGACAATCAAACGCCCAATGTACTGGGCCGAAGTTTCTTCTTCCCGAATCTCATCACACCTTCATGGGTGACACCTTCAGAAAACCCAATCATCAATCGCGAAACCCGGATGTCGACGACGATGATCCGCATACGACTTCGCCGACTCGAGTCGCCAATAGCCGCCTGGATAAGCTTCACCTTATCCACTACCGCTGCACCAAATCGTCCCACTAGCCGCACTCGCCCACCTCGAACCAACCTATAGGCGACCGCACTTCCTCCCATACAAGGCCTCATAAGGCGCCATCTGAATACCGGAGTGGTAGCTATTATTATACGCGAACTCAACTAGAGGCAAATGATCCTCCCAACTACCATCGAGTCAATAACACAAAGCTCGCAGATATCCTCGCAGTCCGGATAGTGCGCTCGCTGTCCGTCTGCTCATGGATGAAATGCAGACTGTGCTCACTGCGTCCCTAAACCCTCTCGAAGGACTCTCTGAAGTTGGCCGTAAATCGGGCTCCTCATCTGATATGATCGGGTAGGGACTCCATGCACCCGACGATCTCCTGATGTAAAGTCCGCATAATCCTCACTAAAAGTCGCCCCGACGGAAGAAAGTGGGCTGATTTCACACCGTCGACGATAACCCATATAGAATCATGTCTCCTCCGAGTGCGAGGTAATCCCGTGATGAAGTCCATGTTGATTACCTCCCACTTCCGTGTCGATCTCTATCGTCAGAATAAAACCACCGTGTCTCCGGTGCTCTACCTTCACCGGCCGACAACACGCACCGAGCTACGAACTCGCAACGCCCCTCTTCAAGCCATCCCACCAATACACGATCTAAGGTCGTGGTACATCTTGGTCGACTTCGATGGATAGAGTAACGCGCTACTGTGTGCTTCCCCAAGAACTCCGCCAAGTTCAAACATCCGAACACACAACTCGCCTCAAACCTTAGCACCCCATCGTGCTACTCAAAAGGACCCTTGCCTCACGAAGAGTCGTATCACGATATCGAATCAAAGCCGGATCTCGAATCGCCTCTTCACCTCCTCAACGATGGAAGACGGCAACCTCACGAACTCTAACCCCATTGCTATCGAATCAATCAAACGGACACCAAGGCTCGCTAATCGTGCAAATTACGAACCATGTCCCTTCTCTCTAGCCGCACATCCGATAGGCTCCCATCGACCTATTTACTGGCGGCATCCGCCACAACATCGCCTTGCCCGTGGTACAGGATGTCCACATCGTAATCCTTAAGCAACTCTAACCACCGCCTCGCCGTAAGTTCGGCTCCTCCGCTGAAGATATACCGAGGCTCTTGTGGTCCTGTAAAAATATCCACGTGAACCCCATACAAATAGTGCCTCCAGATCTTCAAAGCGTGAATCACACCGCCAACTCCAAATCATGCGGGTAGTTCCTCGTGTTTCTTCACCGTCGGGATGCATATGCTATAACTCGCCATGCCGCATCAACACACATCCCAACCCGATGCCCGACGATCACAATACACGACATAACCATCCGACCCTCCGAAGAGTAAGAACGGGGCGGTCGTCGCCTCTCCTTCAAGAATCGAAACCCCGCCACAAGCATCACCATCAAACTTGGCCGCTTTCCGAGTCACCTAGTCAATGGTGCGTAGATAGAAGCAAACTTCTCCACGAACCGATAATACCTCGCAAGGCCTAAAATCGCGAACCTCTGCCGAGTAGTAGGTCTAGGCCAAGTCCCGATCGCTTCTCTTCGCCAGACAACTCGAATGCCATCACCACAATATGCCCAAGAAACGCCATCAAGTCAACCAAAACTCACATTTGGAAAACTTGGCGCATAACCGCTGGTCTCGAGAATCACAAGACAGCCTCAAATGCTCCGCGATGCTCCCGCCTCGAGCGAGAATAAACCAAGATATCATCAATGAACACTATCACAAACGTGTCCAAAATGGTTTGAACACTCGGTTCATCAAATCCATGAATACCACGAGCATCGTCAACCCAAAAGACATGACTCAACTCATAATGCCCGCATCGGTCCGAATGCACCTAGGACATCCACCTCTCTCGACTCGCACTGATGATAGCCCGATCGCAGATCAATCTTGAGAAACATCTCGCACTCGCAATCGGTCGAACAAATCATCAATCCTAGGAAGGGTATTCGTTCTTAATGGTCACCTTGTTCACCGCTCAGATCAACACATGCGCAAAGGCCCCGCCCTTCTTCTTCACGAACAATACGGCGCCTCGTGGAGAAACACTAGCCTAATGAAGCCCTTCTCTAGCAAATCCCTAAGCCGATCCTTCAACTCTCTCAACTCGGCCATGCATTCGTATGGCGGAATGGAAATAGCCGAGTATCCGCAACACATCTATACAAAACTCGATCTCCTCTCGGGAGGATACCCGGAGGTCATCCGAAACATATCCGGGAACTCACGACCATCGAATCGACGGAAAATTTGGTACCGCAGCCTTCAGATCAAACACCCGAACGAGATGGTAGATATACCCTTCGCACCATCTTCCTAGCCTTGAGGTAGGAAATAAACCTACCCTCGGCGATACCGTGCTCCTCCCACTCAACAACCGCTCCTCAGAAACCGAACTGCATTATTCTCTCTGCAGCCTACATTGGCGAAAGCTAGCCAATCCATCCCCATGATCACATCGGGTCAATCATCTCCAACTCTATCAAGTCGCTGTGGTCCGACGATCAGAATGATCACAGACAAGCTCTATATACCCGCCGAGCTACCACCGAATCACCCATCGCGCGTAGCTACTCGAAGGGTCTATGGACTCGTGCTCTATCCCTATCCTACTAGCAACAAGGGGAGATATATAGGATGAGTAGAACCGGATCTATCAAAGCATACATATCAAACCCAGAATCGATAAGGTACCGTGACGACATCGTGAGGCCTCCCGATCCCGCTTACCGACAAAGCATAAATGCGCTCGAGGACCGCGAATCGATCGAGCCACGGCCCGCCACACCTGCCGACTCCACGAGCACCCCGCGCTCCGGCGAGTAATCAGAGGAGATGATGAAGCCGCAATAACTCGGCCGAGCTCCTACCACCGCCACGCTTCGGCCGACAGCCTCGCAGTGACCTCGCCGCCACAATCGTAACAAGATCCAAAAGTAGTACCACACTTCCCGTAATGGGATCTACCGACGCCACACCGGGTGGTCCCGATCGCCGCACTCTCGCTACTCGACGCTCAAGCCCCAGGGCCCCGGTCCGCCAAAATCGCGGCCGTGGCTGAGGACGGTGCAGAGTGCTCTGCCGGCCGTGGTGCGACCCAGATCGGCCGCCGAGGCCGCCACCACGATAACCACCGTAAGACCCTCCCGCCCCGGCCTTCTTCGCCGTCGCCCACTCGCCGACCGCGCCTCGCATCCAAGGGCGTGAGCTCGCATGCGGTAATGTCCATACCCTACCGAGAGAAACCCCGCACATGACTCGCCATATAGTCGCTTCAGCCCGTGACATAGCGGTGCACCCTATCCTCCATATCGCTACCAATGCCGGGACATATCGAGCCAATGAATCAAACTCGACATTGTACTCTCGACGCAAGGCCCTTCTCGCCTCGAGTAAAAATCTATCACCGCGCCTCTCATCCGTGGAGGCAAGAAGTGAGTGAGAAAGCCTCGAGAACTCATCCTGCACTGGGACGCGTGCTCTCCCGGATAACTCCCATGAATCAAACCAATCGATCGCGTATCACGCAGCCTATGTGAACCAAAGATCACGGACTCGGTCTCCGACGCCCGATCACTCAAAATCTCTGCCGATTTGATGAACTCCTCGCGATCATCCTCCGCCTCGATCCATAAAACTCCGCGGCTACACCAAGAAGTCTCGTAGCCTCAAACTCTCTCGCCGGGTGAACAACGGCGCGACTGCATCGAGCTGAACTGAATCGCCAGATTCAGCCTCTCTCAGATCGCTACAACTTTAGCCAAAGCCGGGCCATCTCTCAGCTTCCTAACTCCTCCGCCCCGCATCGGGGACGCGAGGTGTGGGTACTGTGGTCTCGCTGGGCCGGCGGCGCCATAGAACTCGCTGCCTCCGGTATAGATCGGGCTCGAGCCTCGTGACTGGGTGTCCTTCTAGCAGCCTCGGCCGCTTTGCCCTTCTCGGGCCCGGTTGCCTTACGTGAGGCATAATCAGCAGAAAGGAATACGTTAGAGAGGTCCAACCTATAACATTTCTAAAGCACGATCTCTGAATGAGAAGAACGAAACCAATCCTAAATATCCTATAGCCTCTCGATTATTGGTGGTGCACAACACACCGATAATCAAGACTCTACTAGATACGGTCAGACACTTTCCGAGGATTAATCGCTTCCGATACCACTTTTGTCACGACTGCCCGGCCCGTGGATCGTGCCTTACCGGCACCCAAGTAGTCATACATCGAGTAATCGGAAACATAAAGCAAGACATGAAATATTTATAAAACAAGACACGACATGTGAGAAAACATCGCTTTCTAAGATATATATATATAATCATGTTTTAGCAAAGCATCCGACTAATCGCATAACATGACTACTGCACTCTAAGGAAATATATAACTATGGCGGACAGTGGTTCCGCCATACCTCGATCAGACAAAAACTATCTACAACAGGAGATCATACTAAAAGTAGAGCCTCCAAGAGATGGAGCTCCCGACACCAACGTAGATCCTAAGACGCGGATCTAGCACTGCTGCCTTACCGCGGCATGAACGCAGCCTCAAGGAGGTCCGCACAACAGTACTAAGTATGCGAAATCAGAAAGTACTTAAATGAAAACATAGCAGTTTAAAACCAGTTTACAAATATGTGTGAAACACCCAAGGAAACCGCACATAGTGCCACATCACAAACAAGAGCAACAATAGGTAACTGTAATACGTCTTGTCTAAGTTGCGAATGATCGAAACAGGGCCACTCGCCCACATCCTCATTCCCGCAAGCCTAATCCTCGAGTCCGCATAGGCCACTCGTGATAGGCCCGCATGAGGTATAACCCCGCATCGAGGGTAGCTACTCCGGCATCGCCCCGACTCGCTGTCCGCACGGCCACATAGACGCATGAGGCATAACCCCGCATACTAACTCGAACTCAGAGCTCGCGATAGGCCCTCGACCCGCATGAGGTATTCTCGAATCATGGTCCTGCATCGCTGAGTCTACCCCGTGACGGAGGCGCCTTAACCTCCCAGATCATCTCAAGAGGTGAGTGATAGTACACTAACATAACGACTTATCTTTAAACAACATAAGTACAACAAGGATACTCACTTATACAAACGTTATGCGTACTAACACACATAGCAACATGTCATGTCTACTTATCAAACCATCTTATTATTCTTTCACAATTTCATATAAGTCTGTTAGAAATACATAGGCAACTTGTTTCTTTTATCAATCTTAAGTGGTTATACTTAACTTCTCATAAAGCTAGTATAACTCTTAAGCTTCGCTTAAGAAACCAATTAGTTCTCTCTCAGAAATGATTCAAAGTCCTTTGAAATGTTTTCGCTTCTTATTATTCAAAGCTTAAGCCGTGAGGCATTGCCGCACGTATTATTCAAAGCTTAAGCCGTGAGGCATTGCCGTAAGTATTATTCGCTTAACACATGTACGCCTACCGCACTATATACATATTGTAAAATATCATGCTTTAGGAAGAATCACATACCTTCTCGGCGAAATCCACCTGCCAAGTCGAGTATGTCGCGCGCAGAGAATCAGCCTATAATAGTCACAGATATCTATCAAAGTCTAGACTATTCTGTAGGTCATTCTAAACAGAGGGTCATCAATTCTACGGAAAGTCGGGCAAAGACAACCCTACCCGGTGACCTATATAAGTTCATCAGAAAACAAATTCTATGTAAGTACAGTCAGATATCCTTCTTTAAACCCTTCTACTGTGATATTCTTCTAAGTATTTATACTTATTCTTATTCTACAACAGTAAGTATTCTCTAATTCAAAAGAGGGTTAGGATTAGTTACCCTGTAAGCCCAATAATATCCTAGAAAAGTCACTGAGCAAGGTTTTGCTCCTAAGTTGTATGCTCCATGAAACCTTAGAAGTTCTTCACAACTTCTACTAAGTACTAAGGTATTTGGGCTAGGTATTTTGGGCATTATAACAATACAAGAAGGCAACTTTTCTACCACGGAGGGGGTAGGTTCTGCCAGGCTAGGGGTGGGTAGCCTCGCCAAGCTTCTCGAGGGAGGGTGTGGACGAATTGCTTACAAAGGGAGAGGGAAGGATTTTAGACTTGAAAGCTTTTGTGGATGAAGAACTCTTCATCTCAAGAGGGTATTTATAGGTCAAGACATGGCCAACCAATGGCCAAGATTTAGCCAAGTGCTAGGCAAGTGTAAGGTCAAGATTAGGGCAAGTGTACCTAGCCAACTTGCACACAAAATATCTAACCAACTTTATGACAAGGATGGTCATCCATTCGGCCTTATTGCCGTGACAAGTCCACCAATGAGAGGGTGGCAAATGTCGCCCTCTCGTTGGTCCAAAGTGTTACGTCTCTCGGAAAAATCCGCAAAATTTAGAAATGACATAGCCGGAATTTATCCTACGAAAGCTGTGGAAACGCTTTCGTCGAAAACTCGTCGCTTTGTGAGTTGTGCCTAAAAATCGTCCAAGGCCTAACTTTAAGACCAAACTTTTTGTACGTATTCCTTTACGTACATACTCTGGAAATACGGGGTATAACACATGCGGCCAGCAGGGCCATTTTGCAAGAAATTGTCCGACCAGAGGTAGCGCGGATGTAGAGACTCGGCCTTCAGGATCTATGGCTGGTTCATCACCTTCATACCATGCGCTACCGCAAGTGCAGCCTATGATTAGAGTGAAGCGGTAGATACAGGTATATCCTTAACCCTCTAGAGCTTAGTATGCTTGATATGATGATCTTATTATTGTGTGCTATGTACGGATAGCGTTGTGTTATTTGTGAGTTAGAAAACATGGGTAGTTGAAAGGTAAGTATGGGGGTATGGAAGGTGTGAACCTTAGAATATTACACGTTGAGACCTTAGATGTAAGGCCGTCCTGAGAAAAAGATTTTACGGTTAGTCTTTGTCGAAACACTTGGATGCGTGAAATGTATTGAGGGATTTTTCCTTGGGTTGTGTAAGATGAAAGTGGTAGCTTATGACTTGATAGGTAAGATTGTTCCGGATCGGGAACAAGAGTCCGTGCGATTATGGTCGGGTTGAGGACCATTCGCGTCAACCCGCACCGGTTTGGGGGTCAGTTCGAGGTGGTCCCGCCAGGTGGTAGGGTCACGAGGGTGCTAAGCCCAGGTTTAGGTAACCATCGTATGAGTTCGTGGATGTGTTCGACTAGAATCGAATCGTGAAGGCCGGGAATGGCCTTGAGGGAATTTGAGGCTTGTAAGATGACCAAGTTTGGAGGTGGTAACTCCAGGGTTGTGGAAATTGAAGCGGATCAAGTGTGGTATGTGTACTAGAAAAGTTCGTGTACGAGAAGAGGCGGCAGTAAGAGAAGCGAACAATGTGTTATGAGAACGGAAGTGATCATTTCTTTTGTGAAGAGAAGATGCGAAGGGAGTATCCTTTAGACCATGGGTGTGAGATTTTTGTGATGTTAGATGTGATTCCTCGTTGGCTTGGATTTGTATGTTATACTATGGCCATTGATGGCATGATTGGTTTCGTAAGTATAGTAGTGAAGACTATACCGGCGCATGTGTGTTTGGAGACTTAGAAGGAACATTCGGGACGAATGTTTCTAAGGGGGAAAGAATGTTATAGCCCGTAGTTCCAGGGTATATATGTGAGGATGTACGTACGAGAATACGACAGAAGTTTTGGAAAGAAAGATGTGATTTTTCGACGGAAAAGTTTCCGGTTTTTGTGAAGAAAAATGTTCGTTAATGGGAATTGGATTCCCAGATTTGGTATTTGGACTTCTTGGATTATATTAGAATTATTGGATTTTATTTTCGGAAATGGTCACGTGGGGCCCACGGGAGAAATTTACGGTTTTGTGGGGCCCACTTTGTTTTTGAGGTTTTCGGTATTTTGGATATTTTCGGAAGACGAAATATTTTGGATTTAATCGGGCGACACGTGTCACCCCATGTGGCACCCTTGGCGAAATTGGAGGGACAGTGGCTAGCCACTGGTCCCTCGCCGAACGGCTCGACACTGTAGCCCAAATCGTTGGCCATGTGGTGTGGTGGGACCCTCACACTCATGGCCCTATATTGTCCACACACCTTGCTTGATATTGACCCTGGAACCCTCTATATATACCCCTTAGCTCAAGAGTAAATTCATCCCACACTTAAGCTTTACAAAGCAAAAATATTTTCCTTCCCTTTGTTGCATTTTCGTCCCCTCCCCACTCGAGTAGAAATACTTTGTGTATTGTAGTATAATCCCAAATACCTTGGCCTAGTATCCCTAGTAGTATTCCAAAGTTGTTTTAATACTAGAGTCTGGAATACTACTTTATTCCAATAGTCGCAAAACGAAACCCTAGAAAAACCTTCATAGCTTGGTCAAGTGTTTAGAAGTTGTTTAGAAACTTCTATGGGTCGCTTGGAGCGGGTTGGAGCGTAAGGAATCGAGCTAAACGTTGCCTGTGATCGACTTATATCTTGGATAATTTTGGGCTTATCGAGGTAATGATCTACGCCCCTATCAGTAATTGGATATTACATATTGTAGTGATTTAGAATCGAGTATAAGATATATTGGAAGGATGATTATAAAGGATTGAACCGTATTTTACATTGGATTGTATTTACTGAGACTTGTGTAGTATTTTTGTGAAGTAGAATTGTACACGTCCTGTTAGACGATAATCCTGGGAGTTGTTGGCAGCAATGGGCCGAGTAGAGGAGAGATTTGTGTGGTTACGGGAGAGGTCGCAATTTTTCGTAGAATAAGGAATCTTGCGCTTAGAATATTCTACGAAGAGATCTAGGTGTTGATAGGCGTTTGTGGCCTTTATAGGTTGTAGTACCACGAGCGTATTCTACTCAAGAGTGGAAAAGGCTAGCAGGTTACAAGATCGTGGAGCATTTTGCTAATTGTCGATAATCGTCGCGAGGTATGTGAACCTCTTCCTATCTTTTCTAGCATGATTGTTGTGAACTATGTAGCACTAGACGCACGTGCTAAGTGATTTGGTTGGTTTAAAACATAAAGTGTTATAATAGCTTTATGGGAAGTTAGTTATAACGACTTTATGTAGGTAAAAGAATGGTTTATTGATTTTAGAAGATAAGAGACTTGACTTATAAACGACTTGATTTTGAAAGTTAAGAGACTTGATCTTGAAAGATAAGAGACTTGACTTATAACGACTTGTTTTCGGAAAAAGAGAAGTAACTTGATTTTAAGTATAGGTTACTTGCTTTGAAAAGAGTAAGTTATTTGGGTTTTAAAAGAATACTTGTTGTTGTTTTAAAAGAAAAGAGACTTGTGGAATTAAAGAGTTTTTGGTTTAGAACATAAAGTGTTATAACAGCTTTATGGGAAGTTAGTTATAACGACTTTATAAAAACAAAGGAATGGTTTTTATCATTAGTTTTAAAATGGTAACTTGACTTTAAAAGGAGAAGTGTTTTGGTCTAAAAAGAAGGCATGGTATTGTCTTAATTTGGTTTAAAAAGGAAAGTTTGGAAGTTGTTTTGGTTTAATTAAAATGTTAGTCACTTTATTTTGATACTACGGGTATCGGGTGACTTTTGTAAAAGAAATGGATCTTCTAAAAAGAATTTAACGTACGTAGTACTTTGGGGATTAAAACCTGGACTTTGTCATAAAATGAAAGTACCTTGAGTTGTGTGTAACTTGCCTATGTTTGCATGTGATAGCCTTGTTGTGCAAGTGTTGTATCCTTATGTTACCGCGTCTCTCGATGGAGGGCCGGTCATGTTGTTCTTGATTGATGGACCTACTGCCCCGTTGGATGGCCCACGGGTATGGTTCCATTAGGATTATTATTCCATGGACTAGCTCTCCATGAGGTTTTACTGATTCAGCTTGGTATCTGGTAGTTGGCTCTCGTACTTGCCCCGAAGTCGTGGCTGTTTCGGCTTGGTATCTGGTAGTTAGCCTTCGTACTTGCCCCGTTCAGTTTTGTGAAGTCTCGTGATTCCGCTTGGTATCCGTAGTTAGTCTTCGCACTTGCCGGACAAGCGTGGCAATGTGCTTGTATCCGTAGTTGACTTTCGATTTGACCGGGTCACCGTGGTTTGGTTATATAGTTTTGTTGGTACGGCTTTGGTATCTGGTAGTTGGCTTTCGTACTTGCCCCGATCAGTTGATGATGCGTCTTGGTATCTGGTAGTTAGCCTTCGTACTTGCCCCGTACGGTTTTTATGACTCAGGTGGGACCCGTGTTCATGTGTACTTCGTGTGATTATATCATAGATCGCCGTGAGGAAGGTATTCCACGCATGATTGATGTTGTGGCGTGAGACCCATTGATTTTGAGTAATGACTTTGAGGGAGTCCGACTCGACATGATCGTTATATATATTGCGGATCGTTGGTTATCATACATGTCTCTCGCTTTATATAGACTATTATGATTTCATTTATAGTATTTCTGATTTCACATACTGTTGCGATCGGTTTTCGGGTGCGTTCATGCGCAGTAGAGGTACATCGCGTTGTGGATCCGCCATAGGATCACGCTCAACGTTGGGAAGCTCCGTTTCTCCGGAGGCTTATCTCGTATACCTCTGTAGATACTTGTACATTCGGGTATGGCGGGCCCCGCCATAGTTATGGTTACATTCTTAGGTGCGTAGTAATGTTGTGGCGTGGTTTGTAAAAGGATTTAACTGCTCGCTTTGATATATATATATATATACTGAAGGTGACCGTTTTGGTTAGCCTGCTTCATACTTTATCTCTTGTTTCATGTTTGTTTATTTCGCTGATTTTCCGATGTTGTATCACTAGGTGCCCGGGGTAAGGCACTTTTGTCACGACCCGATCCCGGGCCCGTGACTGGTGCCTTACCCCGGGCACCCTAGTGATACAACATCAGAGTAACCAGCGGAATATAAAACAAGACATGAAATAATATGAAGTGAGAAACAGTTTATCTGAGAAAAGTTGCCTTTCGGCATATATATATATATGAATAAACTTGAACAGTTACATCCTTTACAACCCCGCCACAACAAGATTGCTGCACTTAAGAATGTAACAACAACTATGACGGACAGGCCCCGCCATACCCCGAATGTACAAGAACCTACAACTCAGAGAAACATATCAAAAGATAAGCCTCCGAGAAACGGAAGCTTCCTAATATCTTGAATCGTGATCCTATGAGCGAGATCAACAACCGATGTACTCTACTGCGGCATGAACGCAGCCCGGGCGAGGTCGATAACAGTACCAAGTATGTGAAATCGAAATATCAGAACGAAATCATAACAAATAAAATAAAATAGAGACATGATGATAGCAAAACTACTGCTCACAACATAAAAGCAAATATGTCAAGTCGTGACTCACGCCTCAAAGTCATCCTCACGCCGTGGAACTCCTTCCTCACCGCCAGCCTAGGTATAAATCGTGGGATACGTATAACATGTCTCAAACCATCTCATGGACTCGGTGTCGGATTGTATGGAATACATTCCCGGTCCATCTCATGGACTCGGTATAGAATCATGTGAAATACATTCCCGGTCCATCCCATGGACGCGGTGTCGTGTGAAATACATTCCCGGTCCATCCCATGGACGCGTGTCGAAATACATTCCTGGCCCATCCCATGGACACGGTGTAGTGTGAAATACATTCCCGGTCCCATCCTACGGACACGTGTCGTGAAATACATTCCCTGGCCCATCCTACGGACACGGTGTCGCAGGAAATACATTCCTGGTCCCATCCTACGGACGCAGATAGAATCGACCATAACATTTAAACGCTTCTTAAGACAGATTAAGATAATACCGCCTTTTAAATCAACTAAGGCAATATTATGCCTTCCTTTTTAAACCAAAACACTTTCCCTTTTTAAAGTCAAGTAACAACATTCTTTTCCAAACGTTCAAGTTGCATAATTTCAAATATTCAAGTCTCTTATTTTCGAAAGATTTCATAGTTCATAGTCTTAATCAAATAACGTAATCTCTTTTTAAACCAATTTAGTAACATATGTCTTATGTGAGCAGTTTATTCTTTTTTATAATGATCTTATTAAAGCAGCCATGATCTAGAAAATGTAATACAATTTTGTCTTATCTTAGCTTCTATGCAGATGGAGGTTTCTACTGGTTTTAATATAATTAATTACTTGTCAATACATTTTCCTTTATTAACGCTGCAGTGGTTCGTTCGATACTTATTCTCATTTCCGAAATCAGTAATACATTGTTCTTTAGAAACCAAGTACTCATTACTCACGAATGAGGTTTCACACTTTTTAACAAATTCATATCAAGTCAATTAAGTCAAGTCTCTTATCTTTTAAGATCAAGTCTCTTAACTTCTAAAATCAATAAACCATTCTTTTACCTACATAAAGTCGTTATAACTAACTTCTCATAAAGCTATTATAACACTTTAGGTTTTAAACCAACCGAAACTCATTTAGCACATGTACGTCTACCGTACTACATAGTTTACAAAACATCATGCTAGAAAGGATAGGAAGAGGTTCACATACCGCGACGATTATTATCGACAATTAGCAAAACGCCCAAGTATTATAACCTGCTAGCCTTTTCCATCCTTCAAGTAGAATACGCCACTCGTAGTACTTCAACCTATAATGGCCACAAAACGCCTATCAACTCATAGATCTCTTCGTAGAATATTCTACGTAAAATTCGCAGCACCTCCCCGTAACCATATAAATCTCCTCCTACTCAGTTCGCTATCGTGCCAACAACTCCCGAGGATTACACGCCTAACCTGACGTACAAGTTGTCTCACAATGTTACAAGTCTCATCAGAATACAATCCATGTAATTACAGTTCAATTCTCTTTTTAATATCCTTCTAGTATCTTCTACTCAAATCTAAACTACTATTATATGTAATTTCCAATTACAATAGTGGCAAGATTATTTACCTCGATAAGCCCAAAATTATCCAAGTTAAAATGTCGATCTGAACAACGCTTAGCTCCTATTCGAACGCTCCACCCGCTCCAAGAAACCCTTAGAAGTTCTACACAACTTCTACTAATTACTTCAACCAACTATGAATATTTTCCTTAGGGTTTCGTTTAGTGACTAAAGGAAGTATAGTAGTATTTTCCGGGCTTTTAGTATAGAGGTAACCTTGGAATACTACAAGGGATTTGGGCCAAGGTATTTTGGAATAACAACAATACTTGGAGAATATTTTTCAACCAAGGGGGTGTTTGGCTAGAACAACTAGGAAGGGGAGATGGTGTTGGACGAGCTACACCTGGGGAGAGGATTTTGCCTTGGAATTTATCAAGGGATGATGCACCATAAGTCTTGCACTTGAGGGGTATTTATAGGGAAACCAATGGCCAAGATCAAAGCAAGTGGATGGATGAGATTTGGACAAGTGTTGTGTGGGTCCCACCTCAACCATCTACCACACAAATATCACAAAATATCCTACCTAACCTTGACCAAATGTTTAAGGCCTTTAAAAGGCAAAAAACGTGCCATCCAAATCGTCCACTTTACCGCCCACTTGAGGGTGACACTTGTCGCCCTCTCGTTGGTCCAAAATATTTCATCTTTCGGAAAAATCCGCAAAAATTAAATTATTGAACACGCAAAATTTCCTTACAAGGTTCGGAAAATTTTTCGTCGGAAAAACAATCTTCTTCGCTAGTTGTGCACAATTTCGGCCCTAATGCCTACTTAAGGCTTAAACTTTACGACGCCCTCACGTACATACTCTGGAAATACGGGGTATAACAGTTTTGCTAATTGTCGATAATCGTCGCGAGGTATGTGAACCTCTTCCTATCCTTTCTAGCATGATATTTGTGAAATATATTTAGTGCGATAGACGCACGTGTGTTTAAAGGAAATTGATTTTCCTTTTGTGTCCTTGACTTGATTCCAAAGTTAAGTGACTTGTTATGAAATATTAAGGACTTGAATTAGGTTAAAAAGTTGTAAAACCTCACTCATGAGTAATGGGTGTGTGGTCTTTTAAAGAATAAAGTTACCTTGATTTGAAAATAAGAAGGATTTTATCATTGATTTAAAATGATAACTTGACTTATAAACAACTTGATTTTGGGAAAGGAGTAACTTGATTTAAAGGTATAGGTTACTTGTTTTTAAAAGAGTAAGACACTTGGTTTAAAAAGTATATTGCTACTTGACTTTTAAAGGAAAAAGTGCCTTTGTTTTAAAGGAAGGTATGGTTTTGTCTTAAGATTGGTTCAAAAAAAGAAGGTATGGAAATTGTTTTGGTTTTACTTTGATGTCTTTTGACTTGAATGTTAATAATAAGAATCTTGAAGTATTTCAAAAGAGTTATTAATCATTTTTGAAAGAAAAGAAATACTTGGTTTTAAAAGCTTAAGTGTTATACTAGCTTTATGGAAAGTTAGGTATAACGACTTAAGGAAGATAGAAGGAACGGTTTACTTATTTGTTTATGAAAGTCTTGTATTGATTTCTGGAAAGTGTAGTAAGATGGTTTGATAAGTAAACATGTTACGATGCTACGGTGTTAGTGTCTTGTGATGTTTGTGTGAGGGGTTATTCTTGTGCTTACGTTGATAAACGATAAGCCCGTTAGATCGCTATTATATCACATACCCCGACTTGTTATGATGCCGAGGACTTGCCACCTCGATGCGAGGAATACCTCACGCGGTCTCGCGTGACCCATGCAGAGTCGCGGAGTTCCAGTGACGGGATGATCACTCCGGTGTGTTACGCCGAGGTATTATACCTTATGCGTCCATAGGACTATGCGGACTTCGGGGTCCAGGAGGATGCCGCGGGTTAGCTACCCCGACGCGAGAATACTTCATGCAGCCTATGTGTGGCCTATGCGAGTGCAAGGTAAGTTCCAGATTAGACGCGCACATTGATACCGAGGGCGAGCGCCGATCACGTGGCGCGGTCAGAAAGACCTTGTGATACGCTTATAGCATTGTCACGACCCACTGCCCCGTGATCGTGCCTACCCGGCACCCTAGTGATACAAACATCGAGAAAAACAATGGAAATAAAACTTAAGCATGAATCAAGACATAAAATAAGCAATAGGCTAACCAAAACGGTTACTTCCCCGAATGTATATATCAAAAATTGAGCTTAAATCCCTTACAAACCCCGCCACAACAAGATTACTGCACTTACGAATTTTTATAACAACTATGATGGGGCTCCCGCCATACCGAATGTACAAGATCCTACAAACTCGGGAATCATACTAAAAGATAAGCCTCCGGAAACGGGCTTCCTAAAACGCCGAATCGTGATCCATGAGCGAGGATCAACAACCGGTACTTCTACCGCGGCAGATGAACGCACTCAAGGAGGTCGCATAACAGTACCAAGTATGTGAAACTGAAAGTAGGGTAATAGAATCATAGCAGTCTATATAAAATAAGAGACATGTATGATAACCAAACCACAGTACATAATATGTAAGCAGTCATATCAAATCAGGGACTCACGCCCTCAAAGTCATCACTAAAATATAACGCGGTCTCACGCCCACAAAATCAATCATGCCCGCATCACGGCCGCATGCCCCTAATTTCCATCGGTGTAGACATGTCCGTGATGCAATAACCATATCCCGTAATCAACTCCAGACGCCACATGCCCTAATTCTTCATCGGTGCGTATATGTCCATGTAACAATAACAACAATATACCGTAATCAACTCGCCAGACGGCCACATGCCCTAATTCTTCATCGGTGCAGTACATGTCCATGTAACAATAACAACAATATACCGGTAATCAACTCGCCAGACGCCACATGCCGTGAATTCTTCATCTCGCAGACATGTCCATGTAACAATAACAACAATATACCGTAATCAACTCGCCGCACGCCATGACCGAATTCTTCATCTGCGTATATGTCCATGTAACAACAATAACAATATACCGTGATTAACCCGCCAGATGGGCCGCATGCCTCTAATTCTTCATCTGCGTATATGTCCATGTAACAACAATAACAATATACTGGTGATTAACCCGCGATAGCCTCATGCCCCGAATTTTTCATCTGCGTATGTCCATGTAACAACAATAACAATATACCGGGTGATTAACCCGCCGCATGGCCGCATGCCCCCGGAATTCTTCATCGGTGCAAACATGTCCATGTATCAATAATAACAATATACCGGCCCTCCATCGAGAGAAGCGGTATCATAAGAATACAACTTTTACACAACAAGGCTATCACAAGCAAGCACAAGCAAATTACCATACTCCAATTCTCTTACAAATATCCATTTCCTTCACAAGAAGTCACCTGATACTAACACTCGTAGTATCCAAAACAGAGTAACTATTATTTTAAGTAAACCAACACAATTCTCGTACCTTATTTTTAAACCACATCATTTCTCCTTTTAAAGTCAAGTTACTGTTACACCCCGTAAATTCAAAAAGATAAGATAAGAACATACCAAGGAATATAAGATTTGAAAGTGGAAAGATAAGTGGGCAAACATGTGTTGGACGGATTTTGAGTCTACCTTGGAGTGTTGTACCCCAGTTGTTAAGAATTTCGAGGTGTTTAAAAAGCCTAGTGTGTAGTCCGTTAAATCTAGTTCCCAACGCAACAAACCGCTCGTCGATAGGACACCGGGGTCGAAAGTTATGGAAGTTACAAGTTAGGTGCGCAATGTGCAAAGCAGCAGCTTTCAGGGTACAGCGCTGAATGCCGGACGTGGTCGCGCGCGCTTGTACCGAGTCCATGGGCTGCAGTGGCCGCGCGAATGCTGGAACTTTCGGAAGTGCGCCGCGCGCCGAGGCGGGATTTTTCTAGAAAGGGCGAAAATCAGGGGATATTTTGTTAAAAGCCTATGGGAGGGTGACAAGTGTCCCTCCCATCTTTTTGACCAAGTAAAGGGTCCTATTTTAGGGCCAAGTCTTGGAAGACTTGGCCATTTCACCTAACCCTCCTAAGAAATCCTCTCCCTTTCTCTCTAGATCTTTGAAGAAACCATGCCTTAGGGGAAATTGTTGGAGCGGCGGCAAGAAGGAAAAGTGTGGGTAAACTTGTGGGAAGCGCTGATGGACGAGTTTGACGGAAAAGAAGTGGAAGAAAGGGGCTTGTGTGGGCTTCTCCAAAGGCAAAAGTTTTCCCTTCTCTTGGATTTGAGTCAATACTTGTTATAGTAGTTAGAAATGAGCCTGAGGCTGTTATATTTAAGTTGTCTAGATTTGAATCTTGTTGTCTTGTTGAAAACTAAAATGGGCATGTTAACCTTAAGATGATAACTTCAATTTGGTTACTAATTTGGTCGTCACATGTTGTAAAGGGAGGATTGTAGTTGTTGAAGATGTCTAGGGCTAGATATCATGTTAGACCTAAGAACTTGGATTGGAAAAGAGTTGAAAGGGGTTAGGATTGGTTATATTGTTGGCCAAGAATGGTATGGAAATTATTGGGTTATTTTGTGTTATTGTGGGGCGGAAATTTTACACGTATTGTTAGGCGTGTAATCCCCTTGTATTTGCTGGATCAATTGAGCCTTAAATGTGGCGTTTGGTTATTGAATTCGGCCTTGAAAAAGGTGGCATAGTAAGTAGAAACAAATGAAGTGCTGTCCAAATTTCCGTAGAATGTAGGGACCTTGCACTTAGTTATTCTAATGCTCAAACTAGAGTTTGATAGACGCTTTTATGACCACTTATAGGATTGAAGTGCTACGAGTAGCGTATCCTACTGGGCGGTATAAGATCGTGGAGCATTTTGCTAATTGTCGACAATCGTCGCGAGGTATGTGATTCTTCCTATCCTCTTCAGCATGATTATTTGTGAAATATATAGTGCAGTAGATGCACGTGTGTTAAAGGAATTTGATTTCCCTTTTGTGCCTTGACTTGTTATGAAGTGTAAAGGTCTTGATTGTTGAAAAAAAGTAGGAGAATCTTATTCGTTAGTAATGGGTACTCGGTGGTTAAAGAATAAGCCCTCTTGGTCTCATAAGGGCTTATCGTTGTTATTGGTTGGTTTAAAACATAAAGTGTTATAACGGCTTTATGGGAAGTTGTTATAACCACTTTATGTAGGTAAAATAATGGTTTGTTGATTTCAAAATATAAGAGACATGACTTATAATTGACCCAAATGGTGTTGAAAAGTGTGAAACCTCATTCGTGAGAAATGAGTACTTGGTTTTTAAAAGAATAATGTTACATAAATTTTGGAAATGGGAATAAGAATCGAACAAGCCAATGCAGCGTTAATAAAGGAAAAAGTAATGACAATTAATTATATTAAAACCAGTAGAAACCTCCATCTGCATAGAAGCTAAGATAAGACAAAATTGTATTACATTTCCTAGATCATGGTCATTCTAATAAGAATTATTGTAATCAAGTTTTGATCTTCTTATAAATTCCAAAGTAAGGAACTCGATTTCTAAAAGAAAAGAGATTTAAGAATTTGAAGTGTTTTGGTTTAAAAGAAAGGCATGGTTTTGTCTTGACTTGTTTTAAAACATAAAGTGTTATAATAGCTTTATGGGAAGTTAGTTATAACGACTTTATGGAAAATAAAGAAATGGATTCATTACTGGATTTAAAATAGTAACTTGATTTTGGGAAAAGAGAAGTAACTGTTGTCAAATATCGAACTCTTTGTGATGGAAAAACATAAGTGGCTTGGTTATCAAAGGTAGGAGTACCTTGATCTTAAAGGGGTTAGATACTTGGGTTTTAATGGTATACTTGACGTTGTGTTAAGGTGTGTAAAGTACCTTGAGTGGTGTGTAACTTGCCTATGCTTGGTTGATATAGCCTTGTTGTGCAAGGGTGTGATTGTGCTACCGAGTCTCTCGATGGAGGGCCGGCTATCTGTTTGTTTGGACATACTGACACGTTGGGTAGCCCACGGGTATGCTTCCACAGTGAGTATTCTCTTGTTATTTGTTTGGACATACTGACACATTGGGTAGCCCACGGGTATGCTTCCACAGTGAGTATTCTCTTGTTATTTGTTTGGACATACTGACACGTTAGGTAGCCCACGGGTATGCTTCCAGTGAGTATTATCTTGTTAGTTGTTTGGACATACCGACACGTTGGGTGGCCCACGGTATGCTTCCACAGGATTGTTATTTTGTTATCTCCTTTGGGCATACCGACACGTTGGATGGTCCACGGTATGGGCCCACTAGACGGTTCCGGGCCACGATACCGAGGTGAGATGCCGGGGCATGCGGCCATTGTGCGGGTTAAATTCCCGGGTTGTATTGAGTGATGATTTCACGGGCATGAGTCCCTGACTTGACTTGACTGCTTATATGTTGTGTACTGTAGCTTGGTTATCATACATGTCTCCTGCTTTATATAGACTATTATGATTTCATTTACTGATATTTTCGCCACATACTTGGTACTTGTTATCGACCTCCTGGGCTGCGTTCATGCCGCAGTTGAGGTATATAGCTTGCCGATCCGCACTCTTAGGATCGTTGTTCGCTTCTGAAAGCTCCATATCTCCTAAGCTTGTCCGTGGTACAGCCTCAAGTAGTAGACTTTGTATATTCAGGGCATGGCGGCCCCGTCCCGTCATTATGGTTTTAAAATTCTAGAGGTCCAGAGTACGGTGGGCAGGGTTTGTAAGGGATGCAACTGTTCAAGTTTTCATTTATGTATAAAAAGGTAACCGTTTGGGTTAGCCTGTTTTCTTATTTCACTGTTTTCTTTCATGAGTTTTTATTTCCGCTGGTTTTTCTCTGATGTTGTATCACTAGGGTGCCCGGGGTAAGACACTAGTCACGGGCCCGAGGTCGGGTCGTGACAGTTACCATTTTAAATCCAATAATAAAACCATTCTTTTGTTTCCATAAAGTCGTTATAACTAACTTCCCATAAAGCTATTATAACACTTAATGTTTTAAACCAATTTAAGACAAAACCATGCCTTTCTTTTAAACCAAAACTCTTCAAATTCTTAAGTCTCTTTTCTTTTAGAAAAATCAAGTTCCTTACTTTGCAATTTTAAGAAAACCAAAACTTGATTATAATAATTCTTATTAGAGCAGCCATGATCTAGGAAATGTAATACAATTTTGTCTTATCTTAGCTTCTATGCAGATGGAGGTTTCTACTGGTTTTAATATAATTAATTGTCATTACTTTTTCCTTTATTAACGCTGCATTGGCTTGTTCGATTCTTATTCCCATTTTCAAATTAATGTAACATTATTCTTTAAAAACCAAGTACTCATTACTCACGAATGAGGTTTCACAACTTCTAATACAATTCAAGTTCTTCACATTTCATATCAAGTCAAATATAAGTCCAGTCTCTTACCTTTTAAAATCAGTAAATCATTCTTTTACCTACATAAAGTTGTTATAATTAACTTCCCAAAAGCCATTATAACACTTTATGCTTTAAACTAACCAAAATTGCTTAGCACCGTGACGTCACCGTACTACATAGTTCACAACATCATGCTAGAAAATATAGGAAGAGGTTCACATACCTCGCGACGATTATCGATAATTAGCAAAACGCCCAAAGCATCAGAATCTCGCTAGCCTTTTCCACCCTCCAAGTAGAATATGCTACTCGTAGTACTTCAACCTATAAAGGACACAAAACGTCTATCAACTTCTAGATCCCTTCGTAGAACATTTCTAAATACAAGGTTCCATATTCTACGGAAAATTCGGCAGCACCTCCCCCCCGCAACCACATAAATCTCCTCCTCTAACAAGGCCCGCTACTAAGCCAACAACTCCAAAAGGGGGGGTTACACGTCTAACCGGACGTGTACAACACTGCCCCACAATAATACTACAAGTCTACTGTAAATACAGTTCAATTCTTTATAAACATCCTTCCAATATATCTTATACTCAATTCTAAATTACTACAATATGTAATATCCAATTACAATAGAGGGACATAGATCATTACCTCGATAAGCCCAAAATTATCCAAGATTATAAGTCGATCCTGAGCAACGCTTAGCTCCAATTCCTTATGCTCCAACCCTCTCCGAGCAACCCTTAGAAGTTTCTAAACAACTTCTCTTCAAGATCCAACTCCAAAAAGTGAAGAACACTTAGGCTCAAACTATGGCAAGTTTCGGCCAAGGTAAGGTTTCTAGGCTAGGGGTGTGAAATATTTTCCAAATCTTGGTACACAATCTTCCTAACACTCTAAGGAAGAACACTTAAAACTTTAAGAATTTTTGGACAACTTTAGCTCACAATTTCAGCCCATGGCCGAGAGCTCACAAGGAAAGGGGAGGGAATTTTTCAAGACTTGGAAACTCTCTAAGTGTGGATGAAGAAGTCTTGCATTAAGGGGGGTATTTATAGAGAAATCAATGGCAAAGATCTAGGCAAGTGTATGGTGAAGATTGGGTCCAAGTGTGTGGGTAATTTGCCAACCAAATGTCTACCACAAAAATGGGACAACAAAAAAAAAACGTCCAAGTGTCCATGTGGTCCCCCTAATTTTTCGGCCAATGAGCCACATGGGGGTGCCATGTGTCGCCCCCCTACTCGTCTAAAATATTTCATCTTCCGAAAATATCCGTAATGCCAAAAATCCGAAAATAAAGTGGGCCCCACAAACCGTAAATTCCTCCCGTGGGACCCACGTGACCAATTCCGGAAATAAAATTTCATAATTCTCAAAAATTCCAAAAAGTCCGAATACCAAATCTGGGAATCCAATTCCCTTTAACGAACATTTTTCCTTCACAAAATCCGGAATCTTTTCCGTCGAAAAATCACATCTTTCTTCCTTTCCAATTTTTGTGTCGTATTCTCGCACGCACGTCCTCACATACATACCACGAACTACGGGTGTAACATTCTTCCTTAGAAACATTCGTCGAATGTTCCTTCTAAGTCTCAAACATACATGCGCGCAGATAGCCTTCACTACTATACTTACGAAACCAATTATGCCACCAACGGCCATAATATAACATACGTAAAAACTCAATCCAAGCCAACGAGGAATCACCTCTAACGTGTATAACATCACCATAAGCTCCTACCCGAGGTCTAAAGGATACTCTTCGCATCTTCACTTCACAACAAAATGATCTCTTTTATTCTCGTTAACCCACGCTCACTTCTTTCCTTACTCGTCACTTTCTCGTACACCCGAACTCTCTAGTACACGTACCATACTCCATTCATCGCCGGTGTTATACCCCATATTTTGAGTATGTACGTGAGGCGCACGTCTAAAGTTAGCCTAAGTTAAGACCTTAGGCGAAAAACATTTGTGCACAACTCACTAAAAAGAATCGTTTTTCGACAAACGTTTTACTAAACTTGCGTAGGGTAAATTACGGCTATGTCATTTATATTTTTTATGGATTTTTCCGAGAGGCGAAACATTTTGGACCAACGAGAGGCGACACTTGTCACCCTCTGGTTGGCGGACTTGGCGTCCATTGAGCCGAATTGGTGGCCTTGTTTTGTCGAGCGAGTAGGATATTTGTGTGTGGTAGATGGATAAGGGCACTTGGGTGAATCCTCACCCTACACTTGCCTTGCACTTGGCTTCATCTTGGCCATTGGTTGGACATTGCTTGACCTATAAATACCCCCCTTAAGATGAAGAGTTCTTCATCCAGAAAACAAACGTTCAGTCTAAAATCCTCCTCTCCTCATGAGCTTTTCGTCCAACACTTCCTCCCTTGTGAAGGCCTTGGCGAAACACCCTCAGCCTAGTAGTCCTAGCCAAAACCTACCCACTCCCTTGGTAGAAATGTTGTCTTCCAAGTATAGTTACTATTCCTAAATACCCTAGCCCAAATCCCTTAGTACTTAGTAGAAGTTGTGAAGAACTTCTAAGGGTTCTTGGAGCTATCGGAGCGTACAAATTAGGAGCTAAACCTTGCTCAGGATCGATATTTTTACTTGGATAATTTTGGGCTTATCGAGGTAAATAATCTTATCCTTCTTTTGTAATTAGAGAATACATACTGTAGAAGTATAGGAATAAGTATAAAATACTTAGAAGGATATTACAGAATAGAATTGAACTGTTATCACAGTAGAAGGGTATAAATGAAGAATAATTGAACTGTACTTACATAGGACTGTTTTTACAGTAGACTTGAGTAGCTTGACGGGTAGGGAAGTGCTGCCCGATTTTCCGTAGAATAGAGAACCCCCTGTTTAGAATGACCTACAGAGTAGTCTAGACATTGATAGATGTCTTTGACTATTATAGGCTGATACTCTGCGCGCGACATATTCGACTTGGCAGGTGGATTTCGCCGAGAAGGTATGTGATTCTTCCTATATTCTTAAGCATGATATTTTAAAATATATATATAGTGCGGACGCGTACGTGTTAATCGAATAATAATTACGGCAATGTCTTTTGACTTAAGCCTGAATAATCATTACGGCAATGTCTTTGACTTAAGCCTGAATAATAAGAATCTTGATGCATTTCAAAAGAATACTGAATCCTTTTTAACAGAAGAGAAATATTTGGTTTTTAAAAAGCTTAAGAGTTATACTAGCTTTATGGTAAGTTAGGTATAACAACTTAAGAAAGATAAAAGGAACTGTTTACTTATTTGTCATAAAAACCTTGTATTGATTTCTGTAAGGTGTAGTAAGATTGTTTGATAAATAGACATATTATGATGCTACGAGTGTCTTGTGATGTTATGAAAGGGAGTCATTCTTGTTGTGCTTACGTTGCTAAACGGTAAGTCAGTTGTAATGTTGTTATATCACCTACCCCCTTGACTTGTTATACCGAGGGCTTGCCACCCTTGATGCGGGTCTATATGGCCTATGCGGTCTGTGTGACTATGCGGAGCTGCGGGAGTTCCAGGATTGATCATTCCGGGTGTTTTATCCGTCACGGGGATGCCCTATGCGGTCCGTGTGACTATGCGGTCTATTGATACTATGCGGTGAGGAGTCGGGAGGTGCAGGGTTAGCTACCCCCGATGCGAGGAATACCTCATGCGGGTCTGTGTGTGACCTATGCGGACTGCGGGAAGTCCAGGACTAGGCGCGCATAATGATACTATGGGCGATTGGCCTTGCTTCTGTTACACCCCGTATTTGCAGGACATGCTTTAAGAACGTACGTAAGAACTCGCAAGTGTTAAGATTTGATACTTGTAAAAATTTATCGGAATTGTGAAATTTTCGGGAAACGTATTATTGTGACGAATGGGAGGGAGACACGTGTCACCCCCCTTAGATGATGCCTTGGACGAAATCTTGCAAGGGCAAGAGGGTCATTGGACCTTAGTTAGCAAGACAAGTCTTGCAAGTAGTAGCATGACAATATTGACTAAGTCAATGGGTCCACATTAGCTTGATATTTAATTAAGAGCTCATCCGAACCACCCATTTGTTTATATCATGACCCTTCATTACACTTTATAATACTAGTAGTGCAAGACAAGCTTAACACTTAGCCTTTTTTCACAAAAATTTGAAGTAAGAGCAAGAGAGCTCTCGGGTTCAAGGCATTGTGAAGAGCAAAAATTTTCGTTTCTTGTCCTTTAAGCTCCACATTTTAAACCAAGGTTCATGAGTGTTATGTAAGTGTATCTCAATAGAAAAATCCCGGAAAAAGAGAGTTTTCGTATTAGTCGCAAAGTGAAAACCTAGTGGCTTTCTAGGTTTTGGATTGGAAGTTTGAAGGAAAGTTGTTGGTATGGTTCTAAGGGTCTCAACAAGCGGATTGAAGTGTCTTGGAGAGTTTCTAAGTTGCTAGGAGCGACTTCGGATATGGAGATTGGATTAAGTTTCGTTAAGGTATAATCTTGTCCCTTTAGCGTGTTACAAGATTAATTAAATTGTTGTTATCTTTACATGTTGCTAGCATGAAGTATATGTGTTGAAGTTTATAAGGAGTATGGATTGATTGTAGCCTTGGAAATCCGAAATGTAATGTAAGCCATGTTAAGTTGGATTGCAATTTAGTCGTTATTAGAATCGTCGCATGTTGTTGACTTGAAGATTATAGTAGTTATAATCGTTTGCGACATGATATCATGTTATGCTACCAATTTGGATTGAAATGGAAATTTGATAAGAATTGGTATTGTTGTATTCATTATGGCCGAAAATTGGACTAGTAGTTGTGTTAGCTTGTTATCGTTTGTGGGGCGGAATTTTACACGTCTAGTAGGCGTGTAATCCCCTATTGATTAATTGCTTTGGTTGTGCCTTAAATGTGGCGTGTTGGTTATTGTATTCGGCCTTGAAAAGGTCGCAAAGTTAGTAAAAACAAAGGAGGTGCTGTCCGATTTTCCGTAGAATTTAGCGACTTAGCACCTAGAATATTCTACGTTTGAAGTAAGAGGTTAATGGACGTATTGTGACCATTATAGGTTGAAGTACTAAGTATAGCGTATCCTACTTGAAGGATGGATTAGCTATCAAGATTGAAGTACTTTGGAGCATTTTGCTACTTGTCGATAATCGTCGCGAGGTATGTGAACCTCTTCCTTCCTTTGGCATGATTCTATGTATGGAATATACCTGTGGTATCATTTCATGTTTCATGTTACTCTTAGAAGTTAAGAGGTAGTGGTGTGATCTACTCTATGTAGAACTTTTCCTATCTTTGAGCATGGCTAGTTGCACGTATGTAGTACGGTAGACGTACAACACCTTGATATCCTTTTACTTGTTTTGTGAGTAGCCAAGTCGGTGAGTTAGGAGATTAACTCGCTTCTTTGAAAGTATAAAGGATGTCTTAAGTTTTATTTAAAGTTAAGGGACTTGAAGAGTTTTAAAATATGTGATACTTGTTCCGTTTTAAACGTATAAGTCCCTTGGATAGGAAATTGTATTTGGCTAAGGTATAAAGTGAATATAACGACTTTATGGGGAGTTGGTTATATTTGCTTTATGGAAAGATAAATGACTTGATTTTAGTGAAAAGGCAACTTGATTTTTAAGGCATCAATTGCCTAAGGCTTTGTAATAAAATGAGTCACTTGATTTTCAAAAGGTTAAGAGACTAATTGTATTTTTGAAAGTTAAGAGAATCGATTTGAAAGTATATAATACTTGGTTTCAAAAAGTAGAAGTCTCTTGATTATAAAAGGAACGTATTGGTCTAAACCATAAGGGGTTATAACGGCTTTATGGGGAGTTGGTTATAACGACTTTATGGAAGGTTAAGAGAATGGTTTTCTCTAGTAAAGTAATAAAAGGAATAACTTGTGTTAAGGAAGGGCAAATTGTTTTAAAGGTACCAACTGCTTAAGGTTTTTAATAAAGAAGTCACTTGATTTAGGTAATTGTATGTATTTCTAAAAGGTATTGTGACTTGTCTTGAAAGGTGGATAGGACTTGATACTACGGTTGTTAGTATCGGGGAAGTTTTATTTGGAAAGGAGTCTTTTGAAAAGAATGTACGTACGTAGTACTTTGGCCTGTTTAATTGAGAATAATTCTATGTGATGCCTTGATTAGTACTTTGGCTTGTTAAATGAGAATTATTCTATTTGTGCCTGGATTAGTACTTTGGCTTGATTAATTGAGAATTAGTCTAAGTATGCCTTGATAAGTACTTTGGCTTGTTAAATGAGAACTATTCTATTTGTGCCTTGATAAGTACTTTGGCTTGTTAAATGAGAATTATTCTATTTGTGCCTGGATTAGTACTTTGGCTTGATTAATTGAGAATTAGTCTAAGTATGCCTTGATAAGTACTTTGGCTTGTTAAATGAGAATTATTCTATTTGTGCCTGGATTAGTACTTTGGCTTGATTAATTGAGAATTAGTCTAAGTATGCCTTGATAAGTACTTTGGCTTGTTAAATGAGAACTATTCTATTTATGCCTTGATAAGTACTTTGGCTTGTTAAATGTGAATTATTCTATTTGTGCCTGGATTAGTACTTTGGCTTGATTAATTGAGAATTAGTCTAAGTATGCCTTGATAAGTACTTTGGCTTGTTAAATGAGAACTATTCTATTTGTGCCTTGATAAGTACTTTGGCTTGTTAAATGAGAATTATTCTATTTGTGCCTTAATTAGTACTTTGGCTTGATTAATTGAGAATTAGCCTATGTGTGCTGGTGGTAGCCTTTGAGTGCAAGTATTATGTTTTTACGTTGGCGACTCTCGGTTGGAGGTTGTAAATGATGTGGGATTCCACGGGTATGCTTCCGTTAATTTTAGTACTTGGGTTAAATTCCCGGATTCTTATAGAAGACATGGTAGTGCTTCTGTTTGGTATAATGGTCGGTCGAGATAGGGTAAGAGTATAAATGAGGGGCAAGCCCTAAGACGTTATACCACCTTCTCCAGGGTAAGAGTATAAGTGAGGGGTAAACCCCCAAGACATTATACCCCCTGCGTGTTTTGGATAATGGTCGGTTGAGATAGGGTAAGAGTATAAATGAGGCAAGCCCAAGACGTTATACCACCTTCTCCGTGGTAAGAGTATAAGTGAGGTAGACCACCCAGATGCTATACCACCTGCTTTACCAACTTCTCCAGGGTAAGAGTATAAGTGAGGGGTAGACCCCCAAGACGCTATACCACCGGTGGGACTTGGTGTTCATGTATGCCTATTGGTGTATTATTATATCCTGGACTATCGACAGTGATGTGGGCTTCACGGCGGGAGATATATATATGTGTTGTGTATGTATGCCAAGCGGTGAGGTGGGATGCCAGGCGCGACACGTGATTATATTTTACAACTTGTAGTCGGCGGTGATGGGGATTCCACGGACACGCGATATTAGTGTGACTTGATCGCGTCCCAGATTGGGTCGGGTAGTAAATGTGCCCTCCTTTAAGGGCCGAATTATACTTATGAAAGATAAGTAGGTTATATAGAAACGAACTTAATGATTTTTCCTAATCATGTGCGTAAGAATGTGACTATAACCTTTATTGAAAATGGGAAAAGATATTGATGTGAAATTAAGTTCATAAGTAGTAATGACACGCGAGGATCGTATGTACTTTTTATACTTGACCTTGTCATTCCTTTGTCTGATTATGATCACATTTCAGACGTTATTTTTGTTCCATATTAAATTTGTTGTATGACCCGGCCCAAGTGCGTTAAATGCCGCGAGTTTTAGGTACCAGGTTGGTGATCCTTGCTCTTGGGATCTCGGTTGATTTTGAGAAAGCTCCATTTGCTCGGAGGCTTAGCTCTTGTGCGGTTTCCACGAGGTAGTAGATTCATGTATATTCAGGTATGGCGGGGCCTGTCCCGCCTGATTGTTCTATTAAAAATTCTTAGAGGTCTGTAGTCACATATTGGGTCGGTTTGTAAAGAAATGAGACAAGCTGCTTGGTTGTATTTATATATGTTCGGAAGGTAGCCCAATCGGCTAACTGTTGTTTACTTAGATGTTTTATTTATGAGTTTCATGGGTGTTCCGCTGATTTTCTCACGATGTTTACTGTAAGGGTGCGGTAGGGCACCGATCGATCGGGTCGTGACGGCCGATCATTCGCGGCCTAGAAAGACCGGTTACATTATATCTATTTTGCTCTTGTTTATGTTGTGGCACTATGTGCGATTAAAGCTAGTTGTATTTGTAAATGGTTTTAAATACTTTGATTTTACTTGATTTTACGATTTCACATACTTGGTACTGTTATCTTGACCTCTGGGCAGTGCGTTCATGTCGCAGGTAAGGGCAGCAGTGCTAGATCCACATCCTAGGATCTTTGCGTTGGTGTCGAGAGCTCCATCTTCTCGGAGGCTCGACTTTTGGGTATGATCTCCTGTTGTAGATAGTTTTATCTGATCAGGTATGGCGGGGCCCTGTCCCGCCATAGTTGTTTATCTTCTTAGAGGTCTGTAGTCCTATTGTACAGTTGGGATGTAACTGCAAAACTATGTTTATATATATATGCCGAAAGGCACCCTTTTCTCAGAAACTGTGTCTCATTTACAATTGTTTCATGTCTTGTGTTTTTATATTCCGCTGATTACTCTGATGTATGACTACTTGGGTGCCCGGGTAAGGCATAAGTCACAGGCCCCGGAACGGGTCGTGACAAAAGTGGTATCAGAGCAGTTAATCCTCGAAAAGTGTCTACAGACCGTATCTAGTAGAGTCTTGATTATCGGTGTGTTGTGCACCACATCAATAATCAGGAGGCTATAGGATATTTAGGATTGGTTTCCATTCTTCTCACTCTGAGATCGTGCCTTAGAGCTGTGTTATAAGTTGGACCCCTCTAACGTATTCCTTTGCAATATGATTATGCCTCCACGTAAGGCAACCCCGCCTGAAGGCGGCAAGGCGTACAGGAGGCTGCTAGTAGACACCGAAGTCACGAGGCTCGAGCCCGATCTATACAAGGCGAGTTTCATAGCCGCCGCCCCAACAGAGACCACGATGCGCCTCTGTCCCACACAGGGCGAGGAGTTAGGGTACAAGAGAGATAACCCCGGTATTGGCGGGATCGTGGCGAACACGAGATCAGTATCTGCCGGTTCGATTCCGGCCTGATCGTACCGTGGTTCACCCGAGGCGAGATAGTTTGAGGCTACGGACTTCCGAGTCAGCCCGCGAGTTTCTGGTCGAGGCGGAGGATGATCGCGAGTTCATCCATCGGATCTGAGGATTATGAGAGTGATCGAGCGTCGGAGACCGAGTCCGTGATCTTCGGTTCGCGTCGGTGATACCACGATCGATTGGTTTGATTCATGGAGTTATCCCGGGAGAGCACGCGTCCCGCCTACTTGGGATGAGTTCTGGAGGCTTTTCTCACGCACTTCTTGCCTCCGCAGATGAGGAGGAACGGGCGACGATTTTTTCCGAGGCAGAGAGGATGCACGATTAGGAGTACAACGTCGAGTTCGATTCTTTGGCTCGATATGTCCTGCATTGGTAGCGGATATGGAGGGCGGGTGCATCGCTACGCCACTGGGCTAGATGATTATATGGCCGAGTCTTGTGCGGGTGTGGCTCTTGACCGAGCATGGACATTACGTATGCAGCTCGTGCACTTGGATGCGAGGCGTAGAGACCGACGGTCGGCGGATATCGCCAGAAGAAGGCCAAGACGGCCGGTTCTTTTGGTAGTTCTCGAGGTGGACGGCCTCAGCAGACGTCTAGATTCGCACCACAGCCAGCTCAGAGCACTCCTACATCGTTTCGATGCAACGAGCATTCGGGGGTCGGGGCCCGGACTTGGACTTCCGGTAGCAAGGTGCTAACCGATCGAGGTCTGCTCGGTGTCCGTTGTGGTAGATTCCATTCAGGAGCTGTAGTACTACCGGAGCTTGCTATACTTATGGCCAGCAGGGTCATTATGCGAGAGTCTGTCCGACCGGGCAGCGCAGGGTAGGGTCACGCCAGTGCATGCCGGTCTTCATCATCCCGATTACTCGCCGAGGGTGGTACTCATGGACCAGCAGGTCGCGGCAGGGTCGTGGCGCGGTCGATTCGCGGTCCTCGAACGCATTTATGCCTTGTCCATGGGCAGATCGGGAGGCCTCACCGATGTCGTCACGGTACCTTATCGGTTCGGATTCGATGTGTATGCCTTGATAGATCCGGTTCTACTGTCCCTATATATCTCCCTTATTGCTAGTAGGATAGGGATAGAGCCTGAGTCCATAGACCCTTTCGAGGTAGCTACGCCAGTGGGTGATTCGGTGGTAGCTCGGCGGGTATATAGGGCTTGTCCAGTGACCATTTACAGTCGTCAGACCCTAGCCGACTTGATAGAGTTGGACATGACTGATTTCGATATGATTATGGGTATGGATTGGCTAGCTTCTTGCTACGCCCATGTAGACTGCAGGGAGAGAGTAGTACGATTTCAGTTTCCTGAGGAGCCGGTTGTCGTGTGGAGGAACATCAGACGCCGTAGGGTAGGTTTATTTCCTACCTCGAGGCTAGGAAGATGGTGCGAAGGCGGTACATCTACCATCTCGTTCGGGTGTTTGATCACGAGGCTGCAGTGCGATTTTGATCGCCCGATGAGTCGAGATAGTTCCCGACGTGTTTCGGGCGACCTCGGGTATCCTCCCGAGAGGAGATAGAGTTTTGTATCGATGTCTTTGCACACTCGGCCTATTTCCATTCCGCCATACGAATGGCACTGCCGAGTTGAGAGAGTTGAAGGATCGGCTTAGAGATTTCTTTGGAGAAGCGGCTTCATCGTGCCTAGTGTTTCTCCACGGGAGCGCGGTATTGTTCGTGAAGAAGAAGGGCGGGGCCAGCTGCGCATGTGTGTTGATCTGACGGTGAACAAGGTGACCATTAAGAACAGATACCCTTCCCGAGATTGATGATTTGTTCGACCGGTTGCGGAGGCGAGATGTTTCTCAAGATTGATCTGCGATCGCTATCATCAGTGCGAGTCGAGAGGCGGATGTCCCTAGGGTGCATTCGGACGATGCGGGCATTATGAGTTCGGTCATGTCTTTCGGGTTGACCAATGCTCGTGGTATTCATGGATTTGATGAACCGAGTGTTCAAACCATTTTTGGACACGTTGTGATAGTGTTCATTGATGATATCTTGGTTTATTCTCGCCAGAGCGAGCATGCGAGCATTTGAGGATCTTGTGATTTCTCCGACCAGCTGATTATACGCCAAGTTTTCCAAATGTGAGTTTTGGTTAGCCGGTGGCTTTTCTTGGGCATATTGTCGGGTGATGGTATTCGGTGGATACGGCAAGATCGAAGCGATCGAGTTGGCCTGAACCTACTACTCGGCAGAGGTTCGCGATTTACAGGCCTTGCAGGTTATTATCGGCGGTTCAGAGAAGTTTGCTTCTATCTCGCACCATTGACTAGGCCGACTCGGAAGGCACCAAGTTTGATGGTGATGCTTGTGAGCGGGGTTTCGATTCTTGAAGGAGATCGACGATCGCCCCATTCTTACTCTTCCGCAGGTCCGACGGTTATGTTGTGTATTGTGATCGTCGGCGTCGGGCTCGGATGTGTTGATGCGGTGGTAAGGTTATAGCGCACGCGTCCCGACTTAAGAAGCATGAGAGGAACTACCCCACCCATGATTTGGAGTTAGCGGTGATTCACGCCAAGATCTGAGGCACTATTTGTATGGGTTCATGTGGATATTTATACGCACCACAAGAGCCTCCGATATTTTCACCAGAGAGGCGAACTTACGGCAGACGGTGGTTAGAGTTGCTTAAGGATTATGGCGTCGATATCTGTACCACCGGAAGGCCAATGTTGGCGTATGCCCTTAGTCGTAGGTCGATGGGTAGCCTATCGGATGTGCCCGGAGAGCGGGCATGGTTCGCGATTTGCATCGATTAGCGAGCCTTGTGTCCGTTTGATTGATTACGATAGCGATGGGTTCGAGTTCGAGAGGTTGCCGAGTCTTCCATCGTCGGCGAGGTGAAGAGGCAACAGTTGAGGATCCGGTTTTGATTCGCATCGTGATACGGCTCTTCGTGAGGAAGGGTCCTTGAGGTAGCACGATGGGGTGCTAAGGTTCGAGGGCGTTGTGTGTTCGGATATTGCGGGACTTCGCGAGGTTCTGGGAAGCACACAGCGTTACTCTATCCATCCGTGGTCGACCAAGATATACCACGACCGGATCCGTGTATTGGTGGGATGGCGAAGAGGGCGTTGCGAGTTTGTAGCTCGGTGCGTGTTGTCGCAGCGAAGGTAGAGCACGAGGCACGTGGTTTGTTGCGACGATAGAGATCCCGACACGGAAGTGGGAGGTGATCAGCATGGACTTTATCACGGGATTACCTCGCACTCGGAGGAGACATGATTCTATATGGGTTATCATCGACGGTCGACGAAATCAGCCCACTTTCTTCCCGTCGGACGACTTTTTCTGAGATTATTCCGACTTTACATCCGAGAGATCGTCGGTGCATGGGTCCCTATTTCGATCATATCGCAGCAGAGCCCGAGCCGCTAACTTCGAGGTCCTTCCGAAAGGGTTTAGGATGCAGTGAGCGAGCTCGCATTCCATCCACGCATGACGGCAGGCCGAGCGCACTATCCAGACTCTTGAGGATATCTTTGCGAGCCCGTGTTATTGACTTGTGGGTAGCCGGAGGATCATTTGCCTCTAGTTGAGTTTGCATATAATAATAGCTACCACTCCAATATTCGGATGGCGCCTTATGAGGCCTTGTATGAGAGGAAGTGCAGATCGCCGATAAGTGGTTCGATGTGGGCGAGTGCGATTAGTGGGACCAGATTTGGTGCGATGGCGATGGATAAGGTGAAGCTTATCTAGAGCGGTTGCTCACGGCTGAGTCGATGTAAGTCATACGCAGATCATCGTCGTCGTGATCCGGAGTTCGAGGTTGATGATTGGGTTTTCTGAAGGTGTCACCCACGGCGGTGTGATGAGATTCGGAAGAAAGGGAAACTCACCCAAGGTACATTGGCGTATCGATTGTCCATGAGTAGGCAAGGTTGCCTATGAGTTGGATCTGCCGTCCGATCCGGAGGCGCATCCGGTGTTTCATGTTTCTATCTTTGAGAGATGTATCGGGGATCCATCTAGTGGTACACCCGATTGACGATGTCCCGTGATCGAGGGTTATCGTATGAGGAGATTCCCATAGCGATAATCGATCGTCGTTAGGCGTCTGCGGACCAAGGACGTGGCTTCCACAAAGTCTTGTGGCGGAATGAGCTCGTGAGGAGAGATGACGTGGAAGTCGGCGAGACATGAGGCAGAAGTATCCTCACCTATTCCCCACACCTCCAGGTAACTCACTTTCCTACTTGTAAATTTTCATTATCATATATGCCTAAGTATTGTTTTGTGGCCGTATGTGGCATTTGCGAACTGTTTAAGTTATAAGGAACCTGATCGTTATCGTCTTGGGAAGGAACATTCGACGAATGTTTCTAAGGAGGAGAATGTTATACCCGTATTTCAGCAGTATATACGTGAGGGCGTGCGTACAAAAAGTTAGCCTAAGTTAAGACTCGACGAAAAACATTTGTGCACAACTCACTAAAAGAATCGTGTTTCGATGAAACGTTTTACTAAACTTGCGTAGGGTAAATTACGGCTATGTCATTTATATTTTTTGCGGATTTTTCCGAGAGACGAAACATTTTGGACCAACGAGGCGACACTTGTCACCCTCAGTTGGCGGACTCGAGGCGCCCATTGAGCCGAATTGGTGGCCTTGTTTTGTCGGGCGAGTTGGTAGGAAATTTGTGTGTGGTAGATGGATAAGGCACTTGAATCCTCACCCTACACTTGCCTTGCACTTGGCTTCATCTTGGCCATTGGTTGGCCTTTGCTTGACCTATAAATACCCCCCGTAAGATGAAGAGGTCTTCATCCACGAAACAAACTTTCCAAGTCTAAAATCCTCCTCTCCTTGTGAGCTTTCCAACACTTCCCTCCCTTGTGAAGGCCTTGACGAAACACCCCCTCTAGCCTAGTAGTCTGGCAAACCTACCCCTCCCTTGGTAGAAATGTTGTCTTCCAAGTATAGTTACTATTCCTAAATACCCTAGCCCAAATCCCTTAGTACTTAGTAGAAGTTGTGAAGAACTTCTAAGGGTTCTTGGAGCTATCGGAGCGTACAAATTAGGAGCTAAACCTTGCTCAGGATCGACATTTTTACTTGGATAATTTTGGGCTTATCGAGGTAAATAATCTTATCCTTCTTTTGTAATTAGAGAATACATACTGTAGAAGTATAGGAATAAGTATAAAATACTTAGAAGGATATTACAAAATAGAATTGAACTGCTATCACGTAGGCGGTATAAATGAAGAATAATTGAATCACTTACATAGACTGCTTACAAAGAGACTTGAGTAGTTTGACGGGTAGGGAAGTGCTGCCCGATTTTCCGTAGAATAGAGAACCCCCTGTTTAGAATGACCTACAGAGTAGTCTAGACATTGATAGATGTCTTTGACTATTATAGGCTGATACTCTGCGCGCGACATATTCGACTTGGCAGGTGGATTTCGCCGAGAAGGTATGTGATTCTTCCTATATTCTTAAGCATGATATTTTAAAATATATATATAGTACGGTAGACGCATACGTGTTAATCGACTAATAATTACTAATGTCTTTTGACTTAAGCTCGAATAATCATTACGTGATGTCTTTGACTTAAGCTCGAATAATAAGAATCTTGATGCATTTCAAAAGAATACTGAATCCTTTTTAACAGAAGAGAAATATTTGGTTTTTAAAAAGCTTAAGAGTTATACTAGCTTTATGGGAAGTTAGGTATAACAACTTAAGAAAGATAAAAGGAACTGTTTACTTATTTGTTATAAAAACCTTGTATTGATTTTTGTAAGGTGTAGTAAGATTGTTTGATAAATAGACATATTATGATGCTACGAGTGTCTTGTGATGTTGTGAAAGGGAGTCATTCTTGTTGTGCTTACGTTGCTAAACGGTAAGTCAGTTGTAATGTTGTTATATCACCTACCCCCTTGACTTGTTATACCGAGGGCTTGCCACCCTTGATGCGGGTCTATATGGCCTATGCGGTCTGTGTGACTATGCGAGGCGCGGAGTTCCGTGATTGATCATTCCGGTGTTTTATCCGACGCGGGAATGCCCTATGCGATGTGGTGTCTACGCGGTCTATTGAGACTATGTGGATCGCGGAGTCCGGAGAATACCGGGGTTAGCTACCCCGTCGCGAGGAATACCTGCGGTGCGGTTCCGACCTATGCGGATCGCGAAGTCGGGACTAAGCGCGCATAATGATACTATGGGCGATTGGCCTTGCTTCGATCATTCGCGGCTTAGGAAAGACCAGTTACATTATATCTATTTTGCTCTTGTTTATGTTGTGGCACTATGTGCAGTTAAACTGGTTGTATTTGTAAATGGTCTTAAATACTTTGATTTTACTTCAAGATTTTTACGCCACATACTTGGTACTCAGATCGACCTCCTTCGGGGCCGTTCATGCCGCAGGGGCAAACAGTGCTAGATCCACATCCTTAGGATCTTGCGTTGGTGTGAGCTCCATCTTCTCCGAGGCTCGACTTTTGGGTATGATCTCCCGTTGTAGATAGTTTTGTCTGCCAGGTATGGCGGCCCCGTCCCGCCATAGTTGTTTATCTTCAGAGGTGCAGAGTCCTATTATACTTGGGATGTAACTGCAAAACTATGTTTATATATATATGCCGAAAGGCACCATTTTCTCAAAAACTGTGTCTCATTTACAATTGTTTCATGTCTTGTGTTTTTATATTCCGCTGATTACTATGATGTATGACTACTTGAGTGCCCGGGTAAGGCACCAGTCACAGGCCCCGGAACGGGTCGTGACATTCAGTTTCCAAAACCTTGGAGTCACTACCTCCAAACTTGGTCATCTTACTAACCTCAAATTCCTATAAGGCCATTATCGGCCTTCACGATCTGATTCTGGTCGAACATATCCACGAACTCATATGATGGTTACCTAAACCTGGGACTAGCACCCTCATGATCCTACCACCTGGCGGGACCACCTCGAACTGACCCCACCTCACTCCGGGCTGCGGGTTGACCCGCGATCTGGCCTCAACCCGACCCGCTATCGCCCAAACTCTCTCGTTCCCCGATCCGGAACAATCTTACTAATTCACGTCATGAAAGCTACCACTTCCATCTCACACTACCCATGGAATTATCCCACAATATATTTCACGCATACCAAGTACTTCGACAAAGACCAACCGTAAAATCATCCACTCAAGGCGGCCTTGCATCCGAGGTCCTAACTGTTATAAATTCTAAGGCTCACAATTGTCTCGTCTCCAGACTTACCCCTTTTCCAACTACCCACGTTTTCTAATTCGCACTTAACACAATGCTATCCGCACATAGCACTCCACATGTATCTACCATAACAACATAAACAAGTCTCTTAAGGGCTAAAGATATCTCCGCAACTACTGCCTCACTTTCCCTTTGTCGCACTAATCATAATATTTCCCTGCAGGTCGCCTAGCTATACAAGGCGATGAACCAGCCACCGATCCCGGGCGTCGAGTCTCTACATCCGTGCTACTGGCCTGACAAACTCTCACCAAATGGCCTGCTGGCCGCAAGCATACAAGTTCGCCGGCGCATGACACTCCCATAATGGAGTCTATTACAATGGCCACAACGAGGCAGGGTGACCTCATCCGACTAACACCCTTCTCCCGAACAATCAACCCGCCATCGACCCTAGAGGGTCGAGTCGCCCTCTTGTATCCTCCTACTTGGACATCCTCCTTCACATGGCCCTGACGGCCGCAAGTATAACAATCTCCTAAACTAGCACGACACCCTGAGGATCATCCTCAGCTCTCTATCCATAGAACTCTGGCGAATAGCAACTCAAGAAATCCCAAAGTCTCAGACTACTGGATCTAGGGTGAATCACTGGTACTGCTGGAACCACCGGCCCGTCCGTCCTCATTCCCAGCCACCAGCCTAGCTAGTAACTTGGGCCATCTCCTTCTAACTCATATCCCGGCTCCTCGGTCGTGAACCGAGACCTGTGTATGGTGGCCTCGAGAAATCGCCGCTTCTAAACTCATTGGGGCTAGCGGCGTCATAAAACTCATCGTTTGAAGTACTATCTCAGGTAATGACCAGGCCTGTGCCCTCGTGTTATACCCCGTAGTTCTGACCCTACGTATGAGAGCGTACGAAAGCATGTAAGACTTAAAATTTTCAAGGATAGGTTGACGGATTATTCCGGACAGGTTTTAGTCAACTTTGAGGCGGGTTATGACCCGATACATTGAGGGTTCCTAAGTGTTTCAAAGGCCTAGGGCGTAGTTCGTGGAGTCTAGATTCCAACGCAACCAACCGTTCGTCGATAGGACGTCGGAGTAGAAATTTATGGGAGTTACAAGTTCAGTGCGCAGTCGGACAGAAATGTGTTTCGGACAAAGCGCGGGGCCGCGGCCGATGCAGGTCGCGCGCCGAAATTATCGAGGGTCGCTGAAGTTGCAGCGCCGCGGCCCGGATGCGAGGTCGCGCCAAAAGTTCAGAGAGGTCATGAGGTTTCAGCGCCGAGGCGGGATTTTTGGGCGGAAATACGTCGGAAAAGTCAGATTTTGATTTTAAAACACCTTGGGAGGGGGCCAAGTGTCCCCCCCCCCCCCCATCTGATTTCTTGCATGCAATATATTGACCAAGTCTTGAAGACTTGGTCATCTTCCAATTTCTCTCTCTCTAAAGCTTAAGCTCCACTTCTCTCTAAAAATCCAAGAGATATTTTAGCCTGGAGAAATCTGAAAAGTAAAAGGCAAGAAGGAAACTTGTGGCTAGCTTGTGAAGGTGGTTGTGGTGGTATTCTTGGAAAGGAGGCTAGCAAAATTGTTGGAATAAACTTGGCTAAAGCTCTAAGGTAATGGTTCCTCCTTTATAATTAGTTTTAGTGTTGCATGCTAAGAAGAAAGAACTTGTGGTAGTAAATAATGCTCTTAGACTCATTGCATGTAAGAACTATGGTTGGAATGTGAAGGAATTGGTTAAGAAGATATTATGAGCATGTTGTAGCCTAAAAACTACCTTAGAATTGTTAAGTGAATTGTTGTACCTTATGGGGCAGAATTTTACACACCCAAGTTTGGAGGTGTAATCCCCTTTAAAATGTTGGATTGTTGAGCCTTAAATGTGGCGTTTGGATGATAAATTCGGCCTTGAGAAAGGTGGCAAAGTATGTAGAAACAAAGGAAATGCTGCCCAATTTTCCATAGAATTTAGTGGCTTTGAGTTTAGATTATTCTACATTGAAATTAGAGGTTAATAAACGTATCATGATTATTATAGGTCGAAATATTACTTCATGGTAGTTGAGCTTAGCAAGTGGATTGACCAAAGAGGTATGTGAAGCTTTCCTATCTCTTGAGCATGAATAGATGAAACTATGTAGTACTGAGACGACAAGATTTGATATTCTTACTTGTTTTAAGTATATAATGACTTGTTTCGTTTTAAGAATGTATAAGTCCCTTGGTTAGGGGAAAAGTATGATTTTACTAAAAGTGTAGAGTTAATATAACAACTTTATGGGAAGTTGGTTTATTAGCTTCATAAAAGGTTAATGAGAAGAGATTTACTCTAAAGTAAGATAAGTATATGAAGAGGCAAATTGGTTTTAAGGCATCAAGTGCCCAAGGGTTTTTATGTATAAAGAAGAGTCACTTTTAAAAGAATTGAAGTATGTAGTACTTGGGTTAAATTCCCGGTTTTCCTTTATTAAAGATATGATTAAGTGCCTTAAGTAAACTAAAATGAGAGGGTATATGAACAAGACTAATAAGAAGTTATAAGTTTTCTTAACTTATTTATGATTATGATATGATGACAGTTTGAGCTAGGGTAAGAGTATATCTGAGGGGCAAGCCCCAAGATCGTTATACCACCTTCTCCAGGGTAAGAGTATGTCTGAGGGGCAAGCCCCAAGATCGTCATACCACCTTCTTCAGTGTAAGAGTATATCTGAGGGGCAAGCCCCAAGATCGTTATACCAGCTGCTTCAGTGTAAGAGTATATCTGAGGGGAAAGTCCCCAAGATCGTTATACCATCTGCTTCGGGGTAAGAGTATATCTGAGGGGTAAGTCCCCAAGATCGTTATACCACCTGTTCCGTGGATTTGCTACCCATGATGCGAGGAATACCTCATGCGAGTCCTTATGGGCTTATGCGGGTGAAATAGTCCCATGCGGGCGGGTACAACCTATGCGAGGAATACCTCACGCGGGTCCCGGGACCTGCGGTGAAATAGTCCCGTGAGTAGGGGTGCTTATTGATACTACGGCGAGGTACCTGCTTTGATCCTAAGGCCCTATTTTATGCAGATTATATATATATACTTGTCACTCTCATTGTTAGTAAGGCACGAAAAAGGTATTTGATTTCCTTCCATGACTCGGCTACCTTTAGACTTATGATATCCTTATTACAGTATTTTCCACTTTACATACTTGGTACATATTGTAATCGACCTCCTTCCTGGCCGCTCATGCCGCAGGCGGTAAGCGATTGAGGATCCTCGTTCTTAGGATCAATATTCGGTGTCGAAGCTCCATTCCTCGGGAAGCTTGTCTATCGGTGCGGATATTCCCGATCTTATAGGTATTTTGTACATTCGTGGTATGGCGGCCTGTCCCGCCACGGTTGTTATCTTTAGAGTGCGTGGTCACATATATGTTTTGGGCTATAAGAACTAGTTGTACTACTATACTTTGTTTAAGTATGTTTTATGGAAGGCACTTTTATCTGGCCGCATAATGTTTACCCTTTTATAAGTTATGTGTTATGTATGTTCACGCTATTCTCGACATATACTGTGGTACCGGTGAGGTACTGTCGCCCCGGTTGGGTCGTGACACCTGTAACCCTCTGTTTCTCTACTCGCACTCTCGCCTTGCCCTTCGGGCTCTGGTTGCCTGCGTAGAGGCGTGGTACATAAGAATATTCCGAGGAGTCCAACTTATAACACGGCAAGGCACGATCTCAGAGTAAGAAGAATGGAAACCAATCCTAAATATCCTGTAGCCTCCTGATTATAGATGTGGTGCACAACACACCGATAATCAAGACTCTACTAGACACGGTCTGTAGACACTTTCCGAGGATTAACTGCTCTGATACCACTTTTGTCACGACCACTGCCCGTGGATCGTGCCTTACCCTGGCACCCTAGTGATACAAACATCGAGAAATCGTGAAATAAAACTTAAGCATGAATCAAGACATAAAATAAGCAATAGGCTAACCAAAACGGTTACCTTCCTGAATGTATATATCAAAAATTGAACAGTTAAATCCCTTACAAACCCTGCCCACAACAGTACTACAGACCTCTACGAATTTTTATAACAACTATGACGGGACAGGGCCCCGCCATACCCCTGAATGTACAAGATCCTACAAACTCAGGGAATCATACCAAAAGATAAGCCTCCGGAGAAACGGGGTGTTACACCTCGTAAATTCAAGAAGATAAGATAAGAACATACCAAGAATTATAAGATTTGAAAGTTGAAAGATAAGTTGACAAACATGTGTTGGACGGATTTTGAGTCTACCTTGGAGTGTTGTACCCCAGTTGTTAAGAATTTCGAGGTGTTTAAAAAGCCTAGTGTGTAGTCCGTTAAATCTAGTTCCCAACGCAACAAACCGTTCGTCGATAGGACATCGGAGTCAAAAGTTATGGAAGTTACAAGTTAGGTGCGCAGTCAGGCAAGCAGCAGCTTTGTTCATGGAGTACAGCCGCGGCCGGACGCGTGGCGCGGCGGGTTGTACTGAGTCCGCGGGTTGCGTAGCCGCGCGAATGCTGGAACTTTTGGAAGTGGAAGCACCATGGCGGCCGGCGGCGCAGCGAGGCGATTTTTCACAGAAAAGGCGAAAATCAGGGGATATTTTGTTAAAAGCCTATGGGAGGGTGACAAGTGTCCCTCCCATCATTTTGACCAGGAAAGGGGCCTATTTTAGGGCCAAGTCTTGGAAGACTTGGCCATTTCATTTTGACCAGGAAAGGGGCCTATTTTAGGGCCAAGTCTTGGAAGACTTGGCCATTTCATTTTGAAAACCCTCCCAAGGAAATCCTCTCCCTTTCTCTCTAGATCTTTGAAGAAACCTTGCCTTAGGAGAAATTGTTGAGCGCGCAAGAAGGAAAAGTGTGGGTAAACTTGTGGGAAGCGCTGGTGGACGAGTTTGACGGAAAAGAAGTGGAAGAAATGGGCTTTTGTGGGCTTCTCCAAAGGTAAAAGTTTTCCCTTCTCTTGGATTGAGTTAATACTTGTTATAGTAGTTTAGAAATGAGCCTGAGGCTGTTATATTTAAGTTGTATAGATTTGGATCTTGTTGTCTTGTTGAAAACTGAAATGGGCATGTTAGCCTTAAGATTGTAACTTCAATTGGATTACTAATTTGGTCGTCACATGTTGTAAAGGGGGAAATTGTAGTTGTTGAAGATGTCTAGGGCTAGATATCATGATAGACCCCATAACTCGATCGAGAAGATAATTGGAAATGATTTAGGATCGTTATATTGTTGGCCAAGAATGGCATGGAAAGGGTTGGGTTATTTTTTTTGTATTGTTGTGGGGCGGAATTGTTATACCCCGTAGTTCCAGGGTATGTATGTGAGGACGACGCATTTGAGAATACGATGAAATATTGGAAAGAAAGAAAGATGTGATTTTTCGACTAAAAGTTTAGGGTTTTGTGAAGGAAAAAGGTTCGTTGATGGAATTGGATTCCCAGATTTGGTATTTGGGCTTCTTGAATTATATTAGAATTATGAGATTTTATTTTCTGAATGGTCACGCTGGGCCCACGAGAAATTTACTGCTTTTGTGGGGCCCGCTTTGTTTTTGAGATTTTGGCCATTGTGGATATTTTCGGAAGATGAAATGTTTTGGACCAATAGGAGGGCGACACGTGTCACCCCTAGGTGGGCTAGGTTGGCCGAAATTCTTGGACAAGTGGCCAAGACAAGTGGCCAAGTCTTGCTAGATATTTTAGTTGGACAAGTGGCTTGTGGGGCCCACACACACTTGTCCCCAATCTCAACCACACACTTGCCTTCATCCTAGCCCTTGGTTGTCCTATATATGCACCCTTTGTTGATGAAATCTTGCACACTTAGATGTTGGAAGACTTGAGAAATATTTCATCTCCCTCCCTCCCTCACATGCTCTCGTCGAACTCCTCCCCCCCCCCCCTAACCAAAACTTGTCCAATAATTCCTAAACTCTTAAGTGTTCTTCCCTAGTGTTTTAGGAAGACTATTAACCAAAAGTTGGAAAAGATTTCACCCCCCCTAGCCTTTTCCACGCCTTGGCCGAGAGCTCCAATAACAAGAACCTTAGTGTTCTTCACTTGTTTGAGTTGGTTCTTGAAGAGATGATGGTTAGGAGCTTCTTAGGGTGATTTGTGGTGGGTTGGAACACAAAGGATTTGGAGCTAAGACTTGCTTGGAGCGACTTTAAGTTCTTGGATAATTTTGGGCTATTTGAGGTAGTGAATCTTAAACCTCTTTGTGATTTGGTCATTATACATATATTATAAGTATATTATGGAGTATATAATATATGGAGTAAAGTTTGGAAGAGTTGGATCTTGTTAACTTGTTAAAAGAAAGGATTGGCCGTTTGCCATTAAAAATGGTAAAAACGTATCTTACTTGTGAAGAAGTAATTTACAAAGTAACTATAACATATATTAAGAATGGAAATATAAGTTGGATGACTAATGTGTAAATCGATAAGTAAAATGAACAAAGTTGGCCAGGACCCCAACTTAAGGATCTGTATTTACTTTGGACCGTATTTACATTGATCAGATTTACATTTCGCTGGCGGGAAGATTTTTCAATCGCTCGTTTGGGCGTGTGATCCCTTTTTAATTATTGTATTGTTATGGCGCGTGATAGTAAACCGCGCACGGTCGCGTAATCCCTTCTTTTTACTTATTGTTGTTATGGAGGCGTGATAGTAAACGCGTTACGGTTGGTAGCGTAATCCCTTCTTTTTACTTATTGTTGTTATGAGGCGTGATAGTAAACCGCGTTACGGTTAGCGTAATCCCCTTCTTTTTACTTATTGTTGTTATGAGGCGTGATAGTAAACCGCGTATCTGTTTGGGCGTGTAATCCTTCTTTATGTTGTTTAATTATTACGCCTTATATATGGTATATATATTACGGTTATTCGGGCCTTGGAGAAGTGAGTAAAAACGGGGGAAGTGCTGCCCAAATTTCCGTAGAATTAGAGGACTTTTTATTGGTATAAGTCTTCAATGGTAAGAAAGGTTTGATAGAAGTACTATGACCATTTTAGGAGCGAGTACTACGTGTGGCGTGATCTATTTGGCTTAGGAGTAGCCGACGGGTTGAAGTACTGAGCGCTTTTGCTATTTGTCGATAAATCGTCGCGAGGTATGTGAACCTCTTCCTATCTTTTCTAGCACGATTGTTGTGAACTATGTAGTGCGGTAGACGACGTGTGCTAAACGAGTTTTGGTTGGTTTAAAACATATAGTGTTATAATAGCTTTATGGGAAGTTAGTTATAACGACTTTATGTGAGTAATAGAATGATTTATTGATTTTAGAAGTTAAGAGACTTGATCTTAAAAGATAAGAGACTTAACTTATAAATGACGTTTTATGAAAGGTTAAGGACTATGAATTTTGTAAAAAAATTGTGAAACCTCATTCGTGAGTAATGAGTACTTGGATTTTGAAGAATAATGTTTTATTGATTTCGGAAATGAGAATAAGTATCGAACAAACCATTGCAGCGTTAATAAAGGAAATGTATTGACTAATGGATTGTTATTAAAACCAGTAGAAACCTCCATCTGCATAGAAGCTAAGATAAGACAAAATTGTATTACATTTCCTAGATCATGGTCAGAGCAAGATTGTTATAAACAAGAATAAACGGCTCACACATAAGACATATGTTACTCAATTGTTTTAAAAGGGATTAAGACTATGAGTTATGAAACCTTTCTAAAATAAGAAACTTGAGCATTTGAATTTAGGCAAACTTGAACGTTTGGAAAATAATGTTGTTACTTGATTTTACAAGGGAAGTGTTTTGGTTTACTTAAAAAGATAGTCACTCTATGTTTATACTACGGGTATTGTGTGACTTATTGTGAAAGAAATGGATCTTTTAAAAAGAACTTAATGTATGTAGTACTTTGGGGTTAAAACCCGGATTTGTTGTAATAAAATGTAAGTCCATGAGTATGTTGAACTTGCCTATGCTTGTGGTGATAGCCTTTGTTGTGCAAGTGTTGTATTTATGTGCTACTGCGTCTCTCGATGGAGGGCCGGCTGATTTGTTATGAATGATTCTTCACCGAGTCCCACGGGGTGGGCCGGGACACGTATTCCATCTTCACCGAGTCCCACTGGTGGGTCGACACGATTCCATCTTCACCGAGTCCCACTGGGCCGGACACGATTTCATCCGATTCTTACCGAGTCCCATGAGATGGGCCGACACGATTTCATCCAATTCCTATCGAGTCCCATGAGATGGGCCGAGACACGTATTCCACATGATTCTTCACCGAGTCCCATGGGATGGGCCTGGACACGTATTCCACATGATTTATACCTAGACCGCGGTGAGGAAGGAGTGCCACGTACGAGGATGACTTTGAGGCGTGAGTCCCGACTTGACATGACTACTTCTATGTTGTAAACCGTAGCTTGGTTATCATACATGTCTCTGCTTTATATAGATCGCCATGATTTCATTTACGATTTCGCCACATACTGGTACCTGTTATCGACCTCCTTCGGCCGCGTTCATGCCGCAGTAGAGGTACATCGGTTGTGGATCCTCGCCATAGGATCACGTCAGCGTTGGAAGCCCGTTTCTCGGAGGCTTATCTTGTGGTATGTCACCGAGTGCGTAGGTTCTTGTACATTCTGTGGTATGGCGGGCCCCGTCCGTCATAATTGTTGTCACTTTCTTAAGGTCCGTAGTATCGCTTGTGGCGGGGTTGTAAAGGATGTAACTGCTCGTAATCTGTATATATGCAAGAAGGCAATCGCTTGGTTGACTCGTTTTTATCATATCTCTTGTTTCATGTTTATGTTTTTATTTCGCTGATTTTCTCGATGTTGTATCACTAGGGTGCACAGGGTAAGGCACCGATCCACGCCCCGGTTGGATCGTGACAAAAGTGGTATCGAAGCGATTAATCCTCGGAAAGTGTCTGCACCGTATCTAGTAAGTCTGATTATCGGTGTGTTGTGCACCACATCTATAATCGGAGGCTACAGGATATTTAGGATTGGTTTCATTCTTCTCATTCGAGATCGTGCCTTAGAGGCGTGTTGTAAGTTGGACTCCTCGACGTATTCTTATGTGTCGCTTATGCCTCCGCAAGGCAATCGGGACCTGAGGCGAGGCGGCGAGAGGGCTGCGAGTGGAGTGCGGCGGTCTCATCGAGGCCACGATACGAGACGTTAGACCGCGGCAAGCAGGGAGATGGGTTACAAGGAGATGGCGATTATTGGCGGAGATAGTGGCAAGGCACGAGGATAGGGTGGATGCAGCAATTCGATGCGGTAGTACCGTAGTTCACCGCGATCCGGATAGTTTGAGGTGCGGGACTTTACGAGTTGCACCGCGAGTTTTACTGGTCGAGGCACGAGGATGATCCGCGAGTTCATCAAGCGATTCTAACGGATCATGAGAGTGATCAAGGCTTCGAGACCGAGTCGGTGGTCTTAGGTTCGCATCGGTGCGTGATCTGCGATCGTGGTTTGATCGTGGGAGTTGTCGGGAGCATGCGCCTCCAGCTATTTGGGACGAGTTCTCGGAGGCATTTCTCAGCCACTTCTTGCCTCCGCAAATGAGGAAGACGGTGGACAGATTTACGATCTTTGAGCAGAGAGGCGTACGGTTCGGGAGTACAACGTAGAGTTTGACTCCTTAGCTCGGTATGTCCCTGCGTTAGTAGCTGATATGGAGGACAGAGTGCACCGCTACGTCACCGGGCTCGACGACTACTTGGCAGAGGCTTGTTCGGGTGTAGCTCTTCAGCCGGGCATGGACATTGCCCGCATGCAGGCTTATGCACTGGGATGTGAGGCACGGAGAGGTCGACGGAATGACCGAGATCAGCAGAAGAGGGCGAGCAGCAGGTCCTTGGCAACTTCGGCGGGCGCCTCAGCAGCAGACTAGTTATGCACCTTCGCCAAGATGCAGTGGTCCTCCACGGTCTTGTGGCGTTCGGTATTGGGATCTGGTGAGCTCGTGGCTTCGGTTCACGGTATACATGGGTTCTAGCGATCGGGTTCATGTTTCCTCGGTGCACGATGCGGCGCCATCGGGAATGTCGTCTTTTTATCGGTGCTTGTTTTACTGCGGCCATCGGGGCCATGTGATGAGGAATCGTCTAATAGGAAGGATGCGCAGAATGACTCACCTCGGTCGATGGCGAGTTCATCGCCTTCTATAGCTATCGCCGGCAGTGTGATTATGATTAGAGAGACGAAGGAAAATGAAGCAGTTGATACAGGTATATTCTTACCCCTCTAGAGACTGGTATGCGTTTTTGATATGATGATCTGCTATGTATTATGTTCCGATAGCATTTTTGTTAAATTATGAATTAGAGGCCTGGTTAGTAAGGGGGAAGTTGGGTAAAAGATTTTGTTTACGATTGACCTTTGTCAGAGAGCATAGTATACGAGGGGTATAATTGTGTGATAAGTCCCTGAGTGGTGTGAATTATAAGAGGGTAGTTGAGCTAAGAAGACCACTAGGTTTTCGTGACTTGATTAGTGAGATTGTTCCGGATCGGGGGAACAAGAGTTTGGCACGGTTATGGGTCGGGTTGAGGACCATTCGCGGGTCAACCCGTAGCCCGGAATATGGTGGGGTCAGTTCGTGGTGGTCCCGCCAGGTGGTAGGGTCACGAGGGCGCTAGGCCCAGGTTTAGGTAACCATCGTACGGGTTCGTGGATACGTTCGACCAGAGTCGGATTGTGGAGGCCGGGAATGGCCTTAGAGTAAATTGAAGCTAGTGGGAGCTGTTGTGAGATTAGAAATGATTCCTCGTTGGCTTGGATTTGAGTTTTGCGCACATGATATATTCTGGCCATTGGTGGCATGATCGATTTTGTAAGTATAGTAGTGAAGACTATACCGACGTAAGTACGTTTGGAGACTTAGAAGGAACATTCGGGACGAATGTTTCTAAGGGGGGAAGAATGTTATACCCCTTAGTTCCAGGGTATGTATGTGAGGACGTACGTACGAGAATACGACAGAAATATTGGAAAGAAAGAAAGATGTGATTTTTCGACGGAAAAGTTTCCGGGTTTTGTGAAGGAAAAAGGTTCGTTGATGGGAATTGGATTCCCAGATTTGGTATTTGGGCTTCTTGAATTATATTAGAATTATGAGATTTTATTTTCGGAAATGGTCACGTGGGGCCCACGGGAGAAATTTACGGTTTTGTGGGGCCCGCTTTGTTTTTGAGATTTTGGCCATTGCTAGGTTGGCCGAAATTCTTGGACAAGTGGCCAAGACAAGTGGCCAAGTCTTGCTAGATATTTTAGTTGGACAAGTGGCTTGTGGGGCCCACACACACTTGTCCCCAATCTCAACCACACACTTGCCTTCATCCTAGCCCTTGGTTGTCCTATATATGCACCCTTTGTTGATGAAATATTGCACACTTAGATGTTGGAAGACTTGAGAAATATTTCATCTCCCTCCCTCCCTCACATGCTCTCGTCGAACTCCTCCCCCCCCCTAACCAAACCTTGTCCAATAATTCCTAATCTCTTAAGTGTTCTTCCCTAGTGTTTTAGGAAGACTATTAACCAAAAGTTGGAAAAGATTTCACCCCCCCTAGCCTTTTTCCATGCCTTGGCCGAGAGCTCCATGAACAAGAACCTTAGTGTTCTTCACTTGTTTGAGTTGGTTCTTGAAGAGATGATGGTTAGGAGCTTCTTAGGGTGATTTGTGGTGGGTTGGAACACAAAGGATTTGGAGCTAAGACTTGCTTGGAGCGACTTTAAGTTCTTGGATAATTTTGGGCTATTTGAGGTAGTGAATCTTAAACCTCTTTGTGATTTGGTCATTATACATATATTATAAGTATATTATGGAGTATATAATATATGGAGTAAAGTTTGGAAGAGTTGGATCTTGTTAACTTGTTAAAAGAAAGGATTGGCCGTTTGCCATTAAAAATGGTAAAAACGTATCTTACTTGTGAAGAAGTAATTAACAAAGTAACTATAACTTATATTAAGAATGGAAATATAAGTTGGATGACTAATGAGTAAATTGGATAAGTAAAATGAACAAAGTTGGCCAAGGACCCCAACTTAAGGACTGTATTTACTTTGGACCGTATTTACATTGGACTGTATTTACATTTCTGTCAAGGGGAAGATTTTTCAATCGCGTTCTGTTTGGGCGTGTGATCCCCTTTTTAATTATTGTATTGTTATGAAGGCGTGATAGTAAACCGCGTTACCGGTTGGGCGCGTAATCCCCTTCTTTTTACTTATTGTTGTTATGGAGGCGTGATAGTAAACCGCGTTACCGGTTGGGCGCGTAATCCCCTTCTTTTTACTTATTGTTGTTATGGAGGCGTGATAGTAAACCGCGTTACCGGTTGGGCGCGTAATCCCCTTCTTTTTACTTATTGTTGTTATGGAGGCGTGATAGTAAACCGCGTTACCGTTTGGGCGTGTAATCCCCTTCTTTATGTTGTTTAATTATTACGCCTTATATATGGTATATATATTACGGTTATTCGGGCCTTGGAGAAAGATGGAAAAGTGAGTAAAAACGGGGGAAGTGCTGCCCAAATTTCCGTAGAATTAGAGGACTTTTTATTGGTATAAGTCTTCAATGGTAAGAAAGGTTTGATAGAAGTACTATGACCATTTTAGGAGTGGAGTACTACGTGTGGCGTGATCTATTTGGCTTAAGGAGTAGCGGGTTGAAGTACTTGGAGCGTTTTGCTATTTGTCGATAAATCGTCGCGAGGTATGTGAACCTCTTCCTATCTTTTCTAGCATGATTGTTGTGAACTATGTAGTACGGTAGACGTACGTGTGCTAAACGAGTTTTGGTTGGTTTAAAACATATAGTGTTATAATAGCTTTATGGGAAGTTAGTTATAACGACTTTATGTGAGTAATAGAATGATTTATTGATTTTAGAAGTTAAGAGACTTGATCTTAAAAGATAAGAGACTTAACTTATAAATGACGTTTTATGAAAGGTTAAGGACTATGAATTTTGTAAAAAAATTGTGAAACCTCATTCGTGAGTAATGAGTACTTGGCTTTTGAAGAATAATGTTTTATTGATTTCGGAAATGAGAATAAGTATCGAACAAACCATTGCAGCGTTAATAAAGGAAATGTATTGACTAATGGATTGTTATTAAAACCAGTAGAAACCTCCATCTGCATAGAAGCTAAGATAAGACAAAATTGTATTACATTTCCTAGATCATGGCTGCTGTAGCAAGATTGTTATAAACAAGAATAAACGGCTCACGCATAAGACATATGTTACTCAATTGTTTTAAAAGGGATTAAGACTATGAGTTATGAAACCTTTCTAAAATAAGAAACTTGAGCATTTGAAATTAGGCAAACTTGAACGTTTGGAAAATAATGTTGTTACTTGATTTTACAAGGGAAGTGTTTTGGTTTACTTAAAAAGATAGTCACTCTATGTTTATACTACGGGTATTGTGTGACTTATTGTGAAAGAAATGGATCTTTTAAAAAGAACTTAATGTATGTAGTACTTTGGGGTTAAAACCCGGATTTGTTGTAATAAAATGTAAGTCCATGAGTATGTTGAACTTGCCTATGCTTGTGGTGATAGCCTTTGTTGTGCAAGTGTTGTATTTCTGTGCTACCGCGTCTCTCGATGGAGGGCCGGCTGATTTGTTATGAATGATTCTTCACCGAGTCCCACGGGGTGGGCCGGGACACGTATTCCATCTTCACCGAGTCCCACGGGGTGGGCCGGGACACGTATTCCATCTTCACCGAGTCCCACGGGGTGGGCCGGGACACGTATTTCATCTTCACCGAGTCCCACGGGTGGCCGGACACGATTTCATCCGATTCTTTCGAGTCCGTGAGACGGGCGACACGTATTTCATCCAATTCCTATCGAGTCCCATGAGATGGGCCGAGACACGTATTTCACATGATTCTTTACCGAGTCCCGTGGGATGGGCCGGGACACGTATTCCACATGATTTATACCTAGACTGCCGGCAGTGAGGAAGGAGTGCCACGGGCATGAGGGATGACTTTGAGGGCGTGAGTCCCTGACTTGACATGACTACTTCTATGTTGTTAACTTTAGTTTGGTTATCATACATGTCTCCTGTTTTATATAGACTGTCATGATTTCATTTACAGTATTTCAGTTTCACATACTTGGTACCTGTTATCGACCTCGCCTGGGGCTGCGTTCATGCCGCAGGTAGAGGTACATCGGTTGTGGATCCTCGCTCATAAGATCACAGTTTAGCGTGTTGGGAAGCCCCGTTTCTCCGGAGGCTTATCTTGTGGTATGTCACCCTGAGTCTGTAGGTTCTTGTACATTCAGGGGTATGGCGGGCCACGTCGCCATAGTTGTCGCCACTTTCTTGAGGTCCGTAATCGTTGTGGGCGGGGTTATAAAGGATGTAGCTATTGAGAATCAGATATACGCAAGAAGGCAAGCATTTTGGTTGACTGTGTTTTATCATATCTCTTGTTTCATGTTTATGTTTTTATTTCATGATTTTCTCTCGATGTTGTATCACCAGGGTGCACAGGGTAAGGCACGATCCACGGCCGGTTGGTCGTGACAGAATTTTACACGTATTGTTAGGCGTGTAATCCCCTTGTTTTTGCTGGATTAATTGAGCCTTAAATGTGGCGTTGGTTGTTGAATTCGGCCTTGGAAAAGGTGGCATAGTAAGTAGAAACAAAGGAAGTGATGTCCAAATTTCCGTAGAATGTAGGGACCTTGCACTTAGTTTATTCTACGTTCGAAGCTAGAGTTTGATAGACGTTTTATGACCCTTATGGGATTGAAGTCCTACGAGTAGCATATTCTACTTAAGGGGATAAGATCTTGTGGAGCATTTTGCTAACCGTCGATAATCGTCATGAGCGGTATGTGATTCTTCCTATCCTCTTCAGCATGATTATTTGTGAAATATATAGTGCAGTAGATGCACGTGTGTAAAAGGAATTTGATTTCCCTTGTTGTGCCTTGTCTTGATATGAAGTGTAAAGGTCTTGATTGTGTGAAAAAGTAGGAAAATCCTATTCATTAGTAATGGGTACTCGGTGGTTAAAGAATAAGCCCTCTTGGTCTCATAAGGGCTTATAGTTGTAATTGGTTGGTTTAAAACATAAAGTGTTATAACGGCTTTATGGGAAGTTTGTTATAACCACTTTATGTAGGTAAAATGATGGTTTGTTGATTTCAAGAGATAAGAGACTTGACTTATAATTGACCTAAATGGTGTTGAAAAGTGTGAAACCTCATTCGTGAGAAATGAGTACTTGGTTTTTTTTAAAAGAATAATGTTACATGAATTTCGGAAATGGGAATAAGAATCGAACAAGCCAATGCAGCGTTAATAAAGGAAAAAGTAATGACAATTAATTATATTAAAACCAGTAGAAACCTCCATCTGCATAGAAGCTAAGATAAGACAAAATTGTATTACATTTCCTAGATCATGGCTGCTCTAATAAGAATTATTGTAATCAAGTTTTGATCTTCTTAAAAATTCCAAAGTAAGGAACTCGATTTCTAAAAGAAAAAAGACTTAAGAAATTGAAGTGTTTTGTTTTAAAAGGAAGGCATGGTTTTGTCTTGTATTGTTTTAAAACATAAAGTGTTATAATAGCTTTATGGGAAGTTAGTTATAACGACTTTATGGAAAATAAAGAAGTGGATTCATTATTGGATTTAGATTGGTAACTTGTTTTCAAATATTGAATTCTTTGTGATGGAAAAACATACGTGGCTTGGTTATAAAAGGTAGGAGTACCTTGATCCTAAAGGGATTAGATAATTGGATTTTTAAATGGTATACTTGACATTGTGCTAAAAAGTGTTTAAAGTGCTTGATTTAAACCTGAATGTGTTCGATACTACGGGTGTTAGTATCGTGTGGCTTTTACGTAGAAAGAGGTCTTTGTTTTGAAGGAATGAAAGTATGTAGTATTTTGGGGTTGAAACCCGGAATTGTTGACATGAAATGAAAGTATGTTGAACTGGCCTATGCTTGTTGTGATAGCTTTTGTTGTGCAAGTGTTGTATTTACGTACTCTGGCGTCTCGTTGGAGGCGGCTATCCGGTTGATTGATGGACATCGACACGTTGGGTAGCCCACGAGTATGCTTCCACTATATCGATTCTTGATGGACATACTGACACGTTGGGAGGCCCACGGGTATGCTTCCATTAGGGGTGTTATTATTGTTATTTGATTGGACATACTGACACGTTGGGTAGCCCACGGGTATGCTTCCACAGTGAGTATTCTCTTGTTAGTTGTTTGGACATACTGACACGTTGGGTAGCCCACGGGTATGCTTCCACAGAGATTGTTATCTTCTTTGGGCATACCGACGTTGGATGGTCCACGGGTACGGGCCTACTAGGGCGGTTCGAGCCATGCTTATACCGAGGTGAGATGCCGGGGCATGCGGCCATTGTGCGGGTTAAATTCCCGGGTTGTATTTGAGTGATGATTTCACGGGCATGAGTCCCTATCTTGATATGACTGCTTATATGTTGTGGACTGTAGTTTGGTTATCATACATGTCTTCTGCTTTATATAGACTATTATGATTTCACTACGCATTTTTCGATTCACATACTTGGTACTGTTGATCGACCTCGGCCGGGCTGCGTTCATGCCGCAGATTGAGGTATATAGCTGGCGATCCGCATTCTTAGCATCGAGGTTCGGTTCTCGGAAAGCTCGTATCTCCTAAGCTTGTCCTGTGGTACGGTTCCCTGAAGTAGTAGACTTTTGTATATTCAGGGGCATGGCGGGGCCCTGTCCCGTCATTATGGTTTCAAAATTCTTAGAGGTCTGTAGCACTGTTGTGGGCATGTTTGTAAGGGATGTAACTGTTCAAGTTTTCATTTATGTACAAAAGGGTAACCGTTTGGGTTAGCCTGTTTTCTTATTTCACTGTTTTCTTTCATGAGTTTTTATTTCCGCTGGTTTTTCTCTGATGTTGTATCACTAGGGTGCCCGGGGTAAGGCACCAGTCACGGGCCCGGGATCGGGTCGTGACACGGGGCTTCCCAAAACGCTGAACTGTGATCCTATGAGCGAGGATCAACAACCGGTGTACCTCTACTTGTGGCATGAACGCAGCCCCCCGAAGGAGGTCAGTACAACAGGTACCAAGTATGTGAAACTGAAAGTACGGTAATAGAATTATAGCAGTCTATATAAAACAGGAGACATGTATGATAACCAAACTACAGTACATAATATGTAAGTAGTCATATCAAATCAGGGACTCACGCCCTCAAAGTCATCACTAAAATATAACCAAGGGTCTCACGCCCACAAAATCAATCATGCCCGCATCATGGCCGCATGCCCCCGGAATTCTCCATCGGTGTAGACATGTCCAGGATGCAATAACCATATCCCGGGTAATCAACCCTGCCGCATGGCCACATGCCCCCGGAATTCTTCATCGGTGCAGACATGTCCATGTAACAATAACAACAATATACCGGGTAATCAACCCTGCCGCATGGCCACATGCCCCCGGAATTCTTCATCGGTGCAGACATGTCCATGTAACAATAACAACAATATACCGGGTAATCAACCCTGCCGCATGGCCACATGCCCCCGGAATTCTTCATCGGTGCAGACATGTCCATGTAACAATAACAACAATATACCGGGTAATCAACCCTGCCGCATGGCCACATGCCCCCGAAATTCTTCATCGGTGCAGACATGTCCATGTAACAACAATAACAATATACCGGGTGATTAACCCACCGACGTGGCGCATGCCCCCGGAATTCTTCATCGGTGCAGACATGTCCATGTAACAACAATAACAATATACCGGGTGATTAACCCGCCGCATGGCCGCATGCCCCCGGAATTCTTCATCGGTGCAGACATGTCCATGTAACAACAATAACAATATACCGGGTGATTAACCCGCCGCATGGCCGCATGCCCCCGGAATTCTTCATCGGTGCAGACATGTCCATGTATCAATAATAACAATATACCGGCCCTCCATCGAGAGACGCGGTATCATAAGAATACAACTTTTACACAACAAGGCTATCACAAGCAAGCACAAGCAAATTACCATACTCCAATTCTCTTACAAATATCCATTTCCTTCACAAGAAGTCACCTGATACTAACACTCGTAGTATCCAAAACAGAGTAACTATTATTTTAAGTAAACCAACACAATTCCCGTACCTTATTTTTAAACCACATCACTTCTCCTTTTAAAGTCAAGTTACCATTTTAAATCCAATAATAAAACAATTCTTTTGTTTCCATAAAGTCGTTATAACTAACTTCCCATAAAACTATTATAACACTTTATGTTTTAAACCAATTTAAGACAAAACCATGCCTTTCTTTTAAACCAAAACTCTTCAAATTCTTAAGTCTCTTTTCTTTTAGAAAAATCAAGTTCCTTACTTTGCAATTTTAAGAAAACCAAAACTTGATTATAATAATTCTTATTAGAGCAGCCATGATCTAGGAAATGTAATACAATTTTGTCTTATCTTAGCTTCTATGCAGATAGAGGTTTCTACTGGTTTTAATATAATTAATTGTCATTACTTTTTCCTTTATTAACGCTGCATTGACTTGTTCGATTCTTATTCCCATTTTCGAAATTAATGAAACATTATTCTTTTAAAAACCAAGTACTCATTACTCACGAATGAGGTTTCACAACTTCTAATACAATTCAAGTTCTTCACATTTCATATCAAGTCAAATATAAGTCCAGTCTCTTACCTTTTAAAATCAGTAAATCATTCTTTTACCTACATAAAGTTGTTATAATTAACTTCCCAAAAAGTCATTATAACACTTTATGCTTTAAACCAACCAAAATTCGTTTAGCACCCGTACGTCTACCGTACTACATAGTTCACAACATCATGCTAGAAAAGATAGGAAGAGGTTCACATACCTCGCGACGATTATCGACAATTAGCAAAACGCTCCAAAGTACTGTAACCCTGCTAGCCTTTTCCACCCTCCAAGTAGAATATGCTACTCGTAGTACTTCAACCTATAAAGGCCACAAAACGTCTATCAACTTCTAGATCCCTTCGTAGAACATTTCTAAATACAAGGTTCCATATTCTACGGAAAATTCGGCGCCTCCCCGCAACCACATAAATCTCCTCCTACAACAAGGTCGCTACTAAGCCAACAACTCCAAAAGGGGGTTACACGCCTAACCTGGGCGTGTACAACATCGCCACAATAATACTACAAGTCTCTGTAAATACAGTCAATGTAAATCTGATTCAATTCTTTATAAACATCCTTCCAATATATCTTATACTCAATTCTAAATTACTAAAATATGTAATATCCAATTACAATAGAGAGACATAGATCATTACCTCGATAAGCCCAAAATTATCCAAGATTATAAGTCAATCCTGAGCAACGCTTAGCTCCAATTCCTTATGCTCCAACCCGCTCCGAGAAACCCTTAGAAGTTTCTAAACAACTTCTCTTCAAGATCCAACTCCAAAAAGTGAAGAACACTTAGGCTCAAACTATGGCAAGTTTCGGCCAAGGTAAGGTTTCTAGGCTAGGGGTGGGAAATATTTTCCAAATCTTGGTACACAATCTTCCTAACACTCTAAGGAAGAACACTTAAAACTTTAAGAATTTTTGGACAACTTTAGCTCACAATTTCAGCCCATGGCCGAGAGCTCACAAGGAAAGGGGAGGGAATTTTTCAAGACTTGGAAACTCTCTAAGTGTGGATGAAGAAGTCTTGCATTAAGGGGGGTATTTATAGAGAAATCAATGGCCAAGATCTAGGCAAGTGTATGGTGAAGATTGGGTCCAAGTGTGTGGGTAATTTGCCAACCAAATGTCCACCACAAAAATGGGACAAGTGGCTTGCCACTTGTCCCCCAAAAAAAACGTCCAAGTGTCCATGTGGTCCCCCTAATTTTTCGGCCAATGAGCCACATGGGGGTGCCATGTGTCGCCCCCCTACTCGTCCAAAATATTTCATCTTCCGAAAATATCCGTAATGCCAAAAATCCAAAAATAAAGTGGGCCCCACAAACCGTAAATTCCTCCCGTGGGCCCCACGTGACCAATTCCGGAAATAAAATTCCATAATTCTCAAAAATTCCAAAAAGTCCGAATACCAAATCTGGGAATCCAATTCCCTTTAACGAACATTTTTCCTTCACAAAATCCGGAATCTTTTCCGTCGAAAAATCACATCTTTCTTCCTTTCCAATTTTTGTGTCGTATTCTCGTACGTACGTCCTCACATACATACCCTGGAACTACGGGGTATAACAAGCATTGTTGGTACGGTGGGTTTTAGTAGTCGACTATGCCTTCGTACTTACCCCGTACGGTTTTATTATGACACAGGTGGGACCTGGTGTTCAGGTGTATTCCTTGGTGCTTTTATGTCATGGACTGCCGGCAGTGAGGAAGAAATTCCACGGGCATGATTGATATTGTGGGAATGAGACCCATGGTTATATTTGAGTGATGACTTTAAGGGCGTGAGTCCCTGACTTGACATGACTGCTTACATATTGTGTATCGTAAATTGGTTATCATATATGTCTTCTGTTTTATATAGACTATTATGATTTCATTTGCAGTATTTTCAGTTTCACATACTTGGTACCTGTTGTACTGACCTCCTTCGGGGGGCTGCGTTCATGCCGCAGGTAGAGGTACACCAGTCGTCGATCCTCACTCATAGGATCACAGTTCAGCGTTTTGGGAAGCTCCATTTCTCCGGAGGCTTATCTTTGGTATAGTCCCTTGTCGTTGTAGGTACTTACATTCAGGGGTATGGCGGGGCCCTGTCCCGTCGTTGTTGTTATAACATTCTTAAGTGCAGGTAATCTTGTTGTGGCGAGTTTGTAAAAGGGATATAACGTCGGGTTCAAGTTTTATTTATATATTCGAAAGGTAACCGCTTTTTAGTTGCTTTGTTTTCTTATTTCATTATGGTATATCTTGTTTCATGTGTAAGTTTTACTTAGCTGATTTTCTCTCGATGTTGTATCACTAGGGTGCGGGTAAGGCACGATCCACGCCCTGGTCGGGTCGTGACAATCTCCTTCATCCAAAACCTAACAAGTGTTATTATCTAAGCCATCCATCAGGTTATATAAGCACACTAGTGCAAGACAAGTCTTCACACTTAGAAAAATTTGAGAAATCTTTTAGGAGCTCTCAAGGAGGCTCTCGGCTTTGCCCATTTAGCCACAAGAAAATTTTTAAATTTTGGTTCTTTATTCACAAGACTTTAACCCAAGGTCCCTAAGGGTATTGTAATGATATCTCAATAGAAAGATCTCGAAAAAACGGCATTTTTACGTTAGTCGCAAGGCGAAAACCTAAGGCATTTTCATAGGTTTTGATTGGAAATGGAAGAGAAGTTGGCTGTGAGCTTCTAAAGGCTTCAAATAGCGGATTGGAGCGTAAAGGAAAGGAGCTAAGAATTGCTAAGGAGCGACATTGAATCTTGGAAATTATAAGGGCTAGTAAATGTAAAATTCTTGTCGTTTTAGTAATTAAGATTACTTATTGTTGTAGCTATGGATATTAGCAAGCATGAGGGATTTAGTATGAAGTTTGATAAGTGTATTGGCTATTGGAACCCTAATCCGAAAACTAGCATGTTTAGCCTTAAGATTACAATTCAAGTTGATTATTAGTTTAAGTCGTCACATGTTATATAAAAAAGGAATTATAGTTGTTGAAGTTGTTTATGACTATATAACATGTTAGACCCAAGAACTTGGATTGGAAAGAAATTGGACAAGATGATATGTTGTTGCACATATTTAGCCGAGAATGACATGGAAATTATTGGATTATTTTTGTATTATTGTGGGGCGGAATTTTACACGTCTTGTAGGCGTGTAATCCCCTATTGTTAACTACATTGTTGAGCCTTAAATGTGGCGTGTTTGGTTATTGAATTCGGCCTTGAAAAAGGTGGCAAAGTATGTAGAAACAAAGGAAGTGCTGTCCGATTTTCCTTAGATTTTAGTGACTTTGCACTTAGAATATTCTACGTTCGAAGCTAGAGGTTAATGGACGTATTATGGCCATTATAGGTGGAAGTACTTATAATAGCGTATTCTACTTGAAGGATGGAATAGCTATCAAGGTTGAAGTACTTTGGAGCATTTTGCTATTTGTCGATAATCGTCGCGAGGTATGTGAACCTCTTCCTTCTTTTGACATGATTCTATGTGTGGAATGTACATGTGGTATTATTTCATGTTTCCTTCTACTCTTAGAAGTTAAAAAGTATGTATGTTGATTTACTCTATGTAAAGGTTATGTCTAAGTTATCATAAGTTCTTACCAAGTCTTATGGGGGATGTTTGTAAGAGTCGTTAGGAGGTATTTGGAGCCAAGTTGACTTGGCTAATTTACGGCACGAATGAGAATAAGTATCGAACAAGCCATTGCAGCGTTAATAAAGGAAAATGTAATGACGATAAATTATATTAAAACAAGTACAATTCTCCATCTGCATAGAAGCTAAGATAAGACAAAATTGTATTACATTTTCTAGATTATGGCTGCTTTAATAAGATCGTTATAAACAAGTATAATCTACTCACACACATAAGGCATATGTACTTAACTTAAAGAATTTACGTTATGAAGTTTTAAGACTATGAACCTTTGACTCCTAAAAGGTTGAGAAACTTTATTTTCAAGTAATGAAACTTGATTCTTAAAGGAAGAAATGACATGATTTAAGGGAAGTAACTTGTTTTAAAAGGTGTGAGTTACTTGAGATTTAAAAGTTAAGAAACTTGATTTCTAAAGTTAAGAGACTTGAAGTATTTTGGAAGTTAAGAAAATTGATTTGAAAGTATATGATACTTGGTTTTAAAAGTATAAGTCTCTTGGTTGAAAAATGAATGAAATTGTCTAAAACCATAAAGGGTTATAACGGCTTTATGGGAAGTTGGTTATAACGGCTTTATGAAAGGTTAAGAGAATGGTTTCCTCTAATAATGTAAACAAAGGAGTAAGTTGAAATAAGGAAGGGTATTTTGATTTAAAGGTATCACTTGCTTAAAGTTTTAAAATAAGGGTCACTTGATTTAGAAAGAGAAACGTATTTCTAAAAGTGTAGTGACTTATGTGAAATGTAAATAAGCCTTGATACTACGGGTGTTAGTATCTTGGGGTTTTATATGAAAAGGAACCTTTTGAAAAGAATGGAAGTACGTAGTACTTTGGGTTAAATTCCCGAATTTTTATGTGTGAAACGAAAGTGCCATAAGTTTATAAAAATGGAAGTCTAAAGGTTTAATGAACTTGCCTATGTTTGCTTGTGATAGCTTTGAGTGCAAGTATTATATGTTTACGTTGTTGTGACTCTCAGTTGGAGGGCACCGCCTTGTTGTAAGTTTACTTGGGCGTCGACGCGGTGATGTGGGATTCCACGGTATGATTCCATTATGATTGATCCTTGGACATGCTTATACGATGTGGGATTAGGGCATGTGACCGAGGCGGGTTAGATTCGGTTGTTTTATTACCCATGGCCATGCTTATACGATGAGGATTAGGGCATGCGACCATGCTATGCGACTATTACTCCACGGGCTAGATCCCCATGAAGAGATGTACCACGATGAGGATTAGGGGCATGTTATATTATTACTCCACGGGCTAGCTCCCCGAAGACTTGCGCCTACGATGAGGGATTCCGGGGGCACGTTATGGCCATGCTTATACGATGAGGGATTCCGGGGCATGCGGCCACGTTATATATATATATATATGTGTTGTATATGTGTACGCCGACAGTGAGGTAGGATGCCACGGGCGCGTCACATGGTTATATGTTACACCTACGGCTGTCGGCAGTGATGTGGGATTCCACGGGCAGGAGATATATATATGTATTGTGTATGTGTACGCCGACAGTGAGGTGGGATGCCACGGGCGCGTCACATGGTTATATTTTACACTTATGACTGTCGGCAGTGATGGGGGATTCCACGGGCACGCTTTGATATTTGTGTGACTTGATCGCGTCCCAGATTGGGCCGGGTAGTATATGCGTCCCTCCATAAAGGGCCGGATTATGTTATGAAAGATAAGTAAGTTATATGGTAATGAACTTAATTATTTCTCCTAAGTATGTACGTAAGATTTGGCTATAACTCTTAATGGAATGGAAAAGATAATGATGTGCAATTAAGTTCATGAGTGGTAATGACACGGCAGGATCTGGTATGTACTTTTTATACTTGCTGTCACGACCCGACCCCGGGCCGCGACTGGTGCCCTACCTGGGCACCCTTCTATTCATACAACATAAAAAAACTGCGGAAGATAAATAACACTTTTTTTTTTGAAAACTAAGGCCAAGCCGATAAGGCTGCCATAACATAAAAATTACCCGAAAGGGTCTACACTGTTTAACAATGTAAAAACAACTCTAGATCCGGCCCAGATGAATACAAACCTCTAAGATTTGGACAAATACTATGACGGGACAAGGCCCCGCCGTACCACTGAATATACATAACCATCACGACAAGCTCCGGAATATTGGAGCCATCTCAAATGCTGAACCAAGATCCTAAGCTCGCGGATCCACAACTGTGTACCTAAACCTGCGGACATGAGCGCGCCCGAAGAAGTCGATAACAGTGCAGAATATGGAACGGAAAATAAGGTACAGTAAACAGATCATAACTGTACAAAAGAATGACAGGGGCAAGTATAAAAAGGGTACATACCAGATCCTACCCTGTCATTACCATCCCGTGAACTTAACCGTACCTTATTATCTTTTCCCATTTTTCAATAAAAGTTATAGTCACTTTCTTACGTACATACTTAGGAAAAATCGTCAAGTTCATTACCATATAACTTACTTACCTTGCATAATATAAACCGGCCCTTTATGGAGGGACGCCTATCTGTCCGCCCGATGCGGGGGCGATAAAGTTACATAGTGCGCCCATAGGGTATCTTGCCGGCCCGATCACGGGGCGCGGTAAGGTCACATAGTCGCCCATAAAGGTATCTTGCGGCCCGATCTGGGGCGCGGTATGGTCACATAGTGCGTCCATAAGGTATCTTGCCGGCCCGATCTGGGGCGGTATGGTCACATAGTCCATAAGGTATCTTGCCCGACCCAATCACGGGGCGCGGTAAGGTCACATAGTCTGCCCATAAAGGTATCTTGCGGCCCAATCACGGGGCGCGGTAAAGTCATATAGTCTGTCCATAAGGTATCCGCCGGCCCAATCTCGGACGCGGTAAGGTCACATAGTTCGCCCGTAAGGTATCTTGCGGCCCAATCTGGAACGCGGTAAGGTCACATAGTTCGCCCATAAAGGTATCTTGCCGGCCCGATCACGGGGCGCGGTAGGTCACATAGTCGCCCGTAAAGGTATCTTGGCGGCCCAATCACGGAACAGTAAGGTCACATAGTGCGCCCATAAAGGTATCTGCGGCCCGATCACGGGATGCGGTAAAGTCATATAGTGCGCCCATAAAGGTATCTTGCCGGCCCAATCACGGGGCCGGTAAAGTCATATAGTCTGCCCATAAAGGTATACTGCCCGACCCAATCCTGGGACGCGGTAAAGTCATATAGTCTCCCCATAAAGTTATACTGCCCGGCCCAATCCCGGGACGCGGTAAAGTTATATAAAATTCGGGAATTTAACCCAACGTGCTACGTACCTCTACTCCTTTTAAAAATGACTCTTTTTCAAATAATACTTCCAAGATACTAACAACCGTAGTATCAAGTCATATCTACTTTTCAAGACAAGTCACAATACCTTTTAGAAATACATTTACAGGCTTCTAAATCAAGTGACTTCTTTCTTTAAAACCCTAAGCAATTGGTACCTTTAAAACAATTTGCCCTTCTTTATTTCAAATCATTTCTTTGCTTACATTACTGAAGAAAACCATTCTTTTAAATCTTCCATAAAGTTGTTATAACCAACTTCCCATAAAGCCGTTATAACTCTTTATGTCTTAGACAAATTCATTCCTTTTATAACCAGGAGACTTATACTTTCAAATCGAATTACATAACTTTCAAAATACTTCAAGTTTCTTAACTTAGAATATCAAGTTTCTTAACTTTAGAATAGTTCAAGAACCAATACTTTCCAAATCAAGTATTATATACTTTTCAAATCAAGTAATCTATACTTTTCAAATCAAGTAATCTATACTTTGCAAATCAGAAATCCTTACTTTCCAACTCAAGTATTCTATACTTTTCAAATCAAGTAATCTATACTTTTCAAATCAAGTAATCTATACTTTGCAAATCAGAAATCCTTACTTTCCAACTCAAGTATTGTATACTTTTAATGTAAAGTATTATATACTTTCAAAATCAGGTATCATGTACTTCAAAATCAATTCACTTATACTTCATATAACCAAATTACACCAACTTTCAAAATCAAGTCCCATAACTTGAAAATAAAGTCTCATAATTATTTAGATAAAACAAGCCGCATAACCTTGAAAATCAATTTACTTACTTCCAAGAATCAAGTCACATAAACTTATCACATAATTCAAGTCACCTAGACTTATCACATAATTCAAGTCACCTAGACTTACCAAAATAATTCCAGTCCTCTAGACTTATCAAAATCATGTCAAAAGAAGTAAGAAGTTCACATACCTCTTCGGCTAATCCACACGCTAAGTAGACAACGCCGATAATTGGAAATTGTTGTCCGATTTGCTGAAAGTCTTGTGGAATATTTCTGTGTGGTTAAGCAGCCTGAACTACCGCCATTGGTGGCAGAATTCCCACTGCGCCGCTACATGTCGACGGAATTGTTCGTCGGAAAATTCCATTTTGATCAGTGGAAGTGAATTCATCGAATTGTTATGCGTGGATGAAATAATGGAGGAAAATCAATTTTGGAGGTCTGCTTGTGGTCTGTGGCGCACTGCGCCGCGGCTCAAGGCGTCAATGGCGGATTCCGAAATACTGAGAATTGAGGCTCGGGATTGGTTGCAAAACGTAGCTAAGATCAATATGAACACAATGGTATACGCCTTAGCCCTCAACTGTACCGAAATCAATCGGAATTTTCCAACTTCCGATCGGAAAATATGATTTGGTCGACCCGACGATCTGGGTTGAATTGGAGGTCGTGGATTGTGCCAAAATGTCGGCCTTTCCATCCTGAATGTTTCTACACTAGCCACGACCGTCGACTCTACCTGTGGTGGCCGGAAAAATGCTCGTCGACGACCTAGGGTTTCGGCGAAGATCGATCTGGTCGACGACGAGTTTGAGCAAGAATCGAGGGTCCTGGTTTACATGGAAATGACGGCAATGAGATGGTGGTTCTGATGGTATACTCCACTCCCGTCGATTGTACCTCAGTTGGCCGGAAAATCATAAAAACCGAACGGGGAAGATGGATGAACAGTGACTGAAACTTCGATCTTAAATTGCCGGCGATTACGAGAGAATCGACGGTGGAGGTTGGTATGGATTTGACGGGCTCGACGGGACGAAGCTTTTGGTACATGTCTCGCCCCCGGCGAATTCCTGATTTGGCCGGAAATGGCGTTTTTCCGATCACTATTCATCGAACAACACTGTTCATGGACGGGTTTTCACCGTTCATACACGTTTTGGTATTTTTTTGTTCTGCGTTTTGCCTTCCCAAACTCCCCAACACATACAAAATTTCTCGGGTGGTCCCACATGACCAAATTTCGAAATTAAATTCCAAAATTCCGATAAATTCTAAAAGTCCCAAATGCCGAATTCGAGAATTAAATTCAACTAATAAACCCTTTTCCTTTACAAGGTTCGGAGAAATTTTCAGAATTTTTCATTCTTTCTAAAATTCAATTCCCAATTTCTTACGTACGTTCTTATCTCAACTGTCGGAAATACGGGGTGTAACATCCTTCCCCCCTTAGAAACATTCGTCCCGAATGTTCATACTAGGTTCAATCTAAATAGATATAGGTATAATCTCCTTGGAACTACACCCTATGAAACCAATCATGCCACATATGGCCCTAATGTATCACACACGCATATACATAAATCATAAGCCAACCGAGAGTTAAATATAAAGGGTATAATATCACTATTAACTCCCATTCACGGTCTAAAAGGATACTATCTTCGTACCTCTATTTCGCATACTATAACACTTTACTCTTATAATACTTGTTCGCTCTCTTTCTTACCCGTCGTACTCTTCTCGTACCTGCGAACCCTTTCCAGTATACGTACATAATCTCACATTATGCTTCTGTCTTTCCATCCTTGGAATTTCTACTTCCATCCGTTTAAGGTTATAACACTAGATTCAATTCCCTTTAAGGTCATTCTTGGCCCTCACGACCCGATTCTGGTGGAACGCATCCACGAACTCGTACAATGATTAACTAAACTTGGGTCTTGCACCCTCATGACCCTATCACATAGTGGGACCACCTCAAATTGACCCCACTCGAATCCGGGTTGCGGGTTGACCCTCAATTAGTCCCCCAACCCGACCCATCGTCGCACTTAACTCTTATTCTGGGTCTATAATAAATCTTTCTACCCGAGAAGACCTTGTACATCTAAGGTCTCAGTGGTCATCAATATTCTTAGGCTCGCAATTTCCATGCTCCAAGCCTACCTTATCAGTCCCCCCCGTAAACGGGTACAAAAACTTCTCATAATACAATAACCATGCTGTCTCGATCACAACGACCATTACTTACTCCATACAGACCTCATTCGTACAATTCTCTTTAAGCCTACTACGCAGCTTAATCTATTAACATGGTATTCCATTAGGTTTCTTAACATGGCTTCTTAAGGGTTCACTACCCTATCAGACAGCTCATCCTTTCCCAATTATCTCAAAATAAAACATAAGACCATGGCGAGAATTTATTAACTGTTCCATACCTACCCGATATCTAGTTAGTCCTTACCAACTCTTGGTAATCTAAAACCATTCTAGGCAACTCGCGTCTGACCCTCATACATAACTCTGTATAGCTGTATGTCACAATACCAACTATACTACAATCATTACCAACCTGGATACGCAATCCACATAGTCCTTCCGGTCATCACGCTTTCTCGTAGTTGCAATCAATATAACTTGTTGGAGAGACGACCCTAACAACACAAAATCTATCGCACGATCTCGAGTGAGAAGAATGGAAACCAATCCTAAATGTCATGCAGCCTCGATTATAGATGTGGTGCACAACACACCGATAATCAAGACTCTACTAGACACTTGCAGACACTTTCCGAGACTAATCGCTCGATACCACTTTTGTCACGACCGACCCACGCGGCGGTGCCCTACACAGGCACCCTTCTATTCATACAACATAAAAAAACTGCGGAAGATAAATAACACTTTTTTTTTTGAAAACTAAGGTGTCACGACGTTCGGGGCGTGGATCGTGCCTTACCGGCACCAAGTAGTCATACATCGAGTAACTGGAATATAAAACAAGACAGAAACAGTTTATAAAATAAGCACGCTTTATGTGAGAAACGTCGCTTTCGGCATAATATAAATAAACATGGTTCAGATTTACATCCCAACCGTACAACATGACTACTGCACCTCAGAAATATACAACTATGGCGGGGTGGGGCCCGCCATACCGATCAGACAAAACTATCTACAGTGAGATCATACCCAAAAGTAGAGCCTCGGAGAAGATGGAGCTCGACACCAACGCAAAGCGATCCTAAGGATGCGGATCTAGCACTGCTTGCCTTTTCTGCGGCGTGACGCGGCCAGAAGGAGGTCGATAACAGGTACCAAGTATGTGAAACTATAAAGTACTTTAAATGAAATCAAAGTATATAAAACCTTTTCGCAAATACAATCAGTTCAATTACACATAGTGTCACATCACAACAACAACAGTAATAGGAAAACTGTAACAGGTCTATTCTAGGCCGCGAATGATCGAAGCAAGGCAATCGCCTATAGTATCATTCGTGCCTAGTCCCGACTTCCGCAGCATAGGTCACACACGCAGACCGCGTGAGGTATTCCCGATCGGGGCAGCTAACCCCGGCATCCGCCTAGGCTCCCGCAGCCGCGATAGCCTCAAAAGACCGCGTAGTCTCAACAGACCGCATAGGAATCCCCGATCGGGCTAAACACCGGAATGATCAATCTGGAGCATACCGCTCCGCATAGTCTCATAGACCGCATAGGCCGTATAGACCCGCATCAAGGGGGGCAAGCCCTCGGTATAACAGTCAAGGGGGTAGGTGATACAACAACAGTACAACGGACTTACCGGTTAGCAACGTAAGCACAGCAAGAATGACCCCCTTACACAGCATTTCAAGATACTAACACAGGTAGCATCATAATATGTCTACTTATCAAACAAATCTTACTACACTTAACAGAAATCAATACAAGGCTTTTATAAACAAACAAGTAAACAGTTCCTTTTTATCTTTCTTAAGTTGTTATACCTAACTTCCCATAAAGCTAGTATAACTCTTAAGCTTTTGTTTTAAAAACCAAATATTTATCTTCTGTTAAAAATGATTCAGTAGTTCTTTTGAAATGCATCAGGATTCTTATTATTCAGGCTTAAGTCAAAAGACATTGCCGTAGTTATTATTCAGGCTTAAGTCAAACGACATTGCCGTAGTTATTATTCAGTTAACACATGTACGTCTACCGTACTATATATATATGTTAAAATATCATGCTTTAGGAAGAATCACATACCTTCTCGGCGAAACCCTCCTGCCAAGTTGAATATGTCGCGCGCAGAGAGTCAGCCTATAATAGTCACAGACATCTATCAAAGACTACTCTGAAGGTCATTCTAAACAGAGGGTTCATAATTCTACGGATTGTCGGGCAGCACAACCCTACCCGGTGAGCTATATAAGTTCATCAGAAAAACGGTCTATGTGAGTACAGTTCAATTATTCTTCTTTAAACCCTTCTTTGTGATGACAGTTCAATTCTATTCAGAATATTCTTCTAAGTATTCAATACTTATTCTTATACTTCTACTGATGCATTCTCTAATACAAAAGAGGTTAGGATTATTTACCTCAGTAAGCCCAATAATATCCTAGATAAAGTCACACTGAGCAAGGTTTAGCTCTAAGTTGCACGCTCAGAGTCTAAGAAACCTTTAGAAGTTCTTCACAACTTCTACAAAGGACTAAGGGATTTGGGCTAGGTATTTTGGGCATTATAACAATACTAGAAGACAACTTTTCTACCAAGGGAGGGGGTAGATTGCCAGGCTAGGGGTAGGCCCTCGCCAACTTCACAAGGGAGGGAAAGTGTGTTGGACGAAAGGCTTAAGGGAGAGGAGAGGATTTTAGACTTGGAAGATAACTGTGGATGAAGAACTCTTCATCTAAAGGGGTATTTATAGCTCAAGCCTTGGCCAACCAATGGCCAAGATGAAGACAAGTGCAAGGCAAGTGTAGGGTGAAGATTAACTATACACAAATATCCTATCAACTCCTTGACTTGTGCACAAGGCACAAAAAAACGTGCTCACCTAGTCCAATTCGTCCAAATGGACGATTTCAAGTCCACAAATTGGAGGTGCCAAGTGTCGCCTCCGCTGGTCCAAAGTGTTTCGTCTCGGAAAAATCCGCAAAAATTAGAAATGGCATGGCGGAATTTTCCTACGAAAGTCGTGGAAAACGTTCGTCGGAAAAACGATTCTTTTAGTGAGTTGTGCACAAATAAAACGCCCAAGGCTAACTTTAAGGCCAAACTTTTATGCGTATTCCCTTACGCACATACTGGAAATACTGGTATAACATTCTCCCTCCTTAGAAACATTCGTCCCGAATGTTCCTTCTCAAGACAGTTATCAAAGAAGCTTAAACAGTTTGTAAGTGCCACACATGGCCACAAAATAACACTTAGGCATATATGATAATGGAAATTTACAAGTAGGAAAGTGAATTACGTGGAGGTGTGGGGAATAGGTGAGGATACTTCGCCTCATGTCCTCCTCGGCTTCCCACGTCATCTCCTCCTCGAGCTCGTTCGCCACAAGACTTTGACGGAAGCCACGCCCTTCGTCGCAGACGCCTAACCCGACGATCGACTATCGCGCATGGGAATCTCTCATACGATAACCCCTCACACTGGACATCGCCAATCGGGTGTACCTAGATGGATCCCGATACATCTCTCAAAGATAGATACGTGAAAAACCGGATGCCTCGCCTCAGACGGACGGCAGATTCAACTCATAGCAACCTTGCCTACCTGCGGACAATCGAACGCCCAATGTACCTTGGTGAGTTTCCTTCTTCCCGAATCTCATCACACCCTTCATGGGTGACACCTTAGGAAAACCTAATCATGAACTCGAACTCAAGATGCCGACGACGATGATCTGCATACGACTTGCGACTCGAGCCGATAGCCGCCTTTCGGATAAGCTTCACCTTATCCATCGCCGCGCACCAAATCTGGTCCCACTAGCCGTACTCGCCCACATCGAACCAACCTATAGGCGATCGCACTTCCTCCATACAAGGCCTCATAAGGCGCCATCCGAATCTTGGAGTGGTAGCTATTATTATACGCGAACTCAACTAGAGGCAAATGATCCTCCCAACTACCATCAAGTCAATAACATAGGCTCGCAGATATCCTCAAGAGTGCGGATAGTGCGCTCCGCCTGTCCGTGCTGTGGATGAAATGCAGCATCAAGCTCACTGCGCCCCTAAACCCCTCTGGAAGGACCTCCGAAAGTTAGCCAGAACTGGCTCCTCTGCGATATGATCGAAGTAGGGACTCCATGCACCGACGATCTCTCGGATATAAAGCCCGCATAATCCTCACCAAAAGTCGCCCCGGGAAGAAAGTGGGCTGATTTCACACCGCCGACGATAACCCATATAGAATCACGTCTCTTCCGAGTGCGAGGCAATCCCGTGATGAAGTCCATGTTGATTACCTCCCACTTCGTGTCGGGATCTCTATCGCAGTAACAAACCACCAGGCCTCCGGTGCTCTACCTTCACCGCCGACAACACGGGCCGAGCTACGAACTCTGCAACGCCCTCTTCAAACCATCCCACCAATACGGATCTAAGGTCGTGGTACATCTTGGTCGACCACGGATGGAGTAACGCTACGCGTGTGCTTCCCAAGAACTCGCCAAGTCACGAAACATCCGGAACACACAACCGCCCTCAAACCTTAGCACCCCATCGGTGCTACCTCAAAAGGACCCTTGCCTCACGAAGAGTCAGATCACGATAACGTGTCAAATCGGATCCTCGAATATTGCCTCTTCACCTCGACGACGATGGAAGACTCGGCAACCTCACGAACTCTAACCCCATCGCTATCGTAATCAATCAAACGGACACCAAGGCTCGCTAATCGATGCAAATCACGAACCATGCCCTCTTCTCTAGCGCACATCCGATAGGCTCCCCATCGACCTACGACAAGAGCATACGCCACAACATTGGCCTTCCCGTGGTACAGGATATCAACATCGTAATCCTTAAGCAACTCTAACCACCGTCTCGCCGTAAGTTCAGCTCCTCTGGTGAAGATATACCGAGGCTCTTGTGGTACGTATAAATATCCACGTGAACCCCATACAAATAGTGCCTCGGATCTTCAAAGCGTGAATCATACCGACTCCAAATCATGGGTGGGGTAGTTCTTCTCGTGTTTCTTCGTGTCGGGATGCATACGCTTATAACTCTACCATGCTGCATCAACACACATCCCAGCCCGATGCGACGCATCACAATACACAACATAACCGTTCGCCTCCGGAAGAGTAATAACGGGCGCTGCCGCCTCTCTTTCAAAGAATCGAAACCCCGCCACAAGCATCAGTCCATCAAACTTGGTCGCTCGAGTCACCTAGTCAATGGTGCGAGATAGAAGCAAACTTCTCCACGAACCGCCGATAATAACTCGCAAGGCCCGAGCCGCGAACCTCTCTGAGTAGTAGGTCTAGGCCAAGTTCGATCTTCGATCTTGGCGTATCCACTGAATGCCATCAGCCCATAATATGCCCAAGAAACGCCATCAAGTCAACCAAAACTCACATTTGGAAAACTTGGCGATAAGCTGGTCTCGGAGAATCGCCAAGATCGCCTCAAATGCTCGCATGCTCCCGCTCTGGCGAGAATAAACCAAGATATCATCAATGAACGATCACAACGTGTCCAAAATGGTTTGAACACTCGGTTCATCAAATCCATGAATATCACGAGCATCGGTCAACCAAAAGACATGACTCGAACTCATAATGCCCATACCGTCCGAATGCAATCTGTGGACATCCACCTCTTTGACAAGAACTCGATGATAGCCCGATCGCGGATCAATCTTGGAGAAACATCTCGCGCCGCAATCGGTCGAACAAATCATCAATCTCGGGAAGGTATCGTTCTTAATGGTCACCTTGTTCGCCGTAATCAACACACATGCGCAGCGTCGCCCTTCTTCTTTTCACGAACAATGGCGCTCGGTAGAAACACTAGGCCTGATGAAGCCTTTCTCCAACAAATCTCTCAGCTGGTCCTTCAACTCTCTCAACTCGGCAGGTTCCATTCTGTATGGCGGAATGGAAATAGGCCGAGTGTCTGGCAATATGTCTATACAAAACTCAATCTCCCTCTCAGGAGGGATACCGGAGGTCGTCTGAAACACGTCGGGAACTCTCGACTACCGATCGAAAATCGCACCGCAGCCTCGAGATCAAACACCCAACGAGATGGTAGATATACCCCTCGCACCATCTTCCTAGCCTTGAGGTAGGAAATAAACCTACCTCGGCGATACTGCTCCTCCCACTCGACAACCGGCTCAGAAATCGGAACCGCACTACTCTCTCTGCAGTCTACATTGGCGTAGCAGAAGCTAGCCAATCCATCCCCATAATCACATCGAGTCAATCATCTCCAACTCTATCAAGTCGGCTAGTGGTCCACGACGTAAATGGTCACAGACAAGCTCTATATACCCGCCGAGCTACCACCGAATCACCACGGCGTAGCTACCTCGAAGTGGTCTATGGACTCGGGCTCTATCCCAATCCTACTAGCAACAAGGGAGATATATAGGACAGTGGAACCGGATCTATCAAAGCATATACATCAAACCCAGAACCGATAAGGTACCGTGGCGACATCAGCGAGGCCTCCGATCTCGCTGGACAAAGCATAAACGCGATTCAGGATCGCTAGAATCGGACCGAGCCACGACCTGCCGCGACCTGGTCCATGAGTACCTTGCCCTCGGGGCGAGTAATCGCTTCGGGGATGAAGAAGCGGCAATGACCACGTAGACGGGCCCTACCACCGCGCGCCCGCTTCGGACAAACTCGCGAAATGACCTGCTGGCCACGCGTAGCAAGCTCCGAGTACTCCTAATGGTATCTACCACAACGGGCACCCTGAGCAGACCTCGAACGGTTAGCACCCCCGCACCGAAATCTGAAGTCCCGGGCCACGACTCGCCTCCCGCTCTGGTTGTACCGAAGATGATGTAGAGCGCGCTGCGCCGGTGTGGTGCACCGACTGGGCGATGCCGCCACCCCGAGAACCACCAAAGGAACCGGCCGTCTTGGCCTTCTTCCTGCCGATATCGCTCTACTCGGCGGTCTCTACGCCTCGCATCTAGTGCACGAGCTCGCATACGTAATGTCCATGCCGTGAAGGGACACACCGCACAAGACTTCGGCCATGTAATCATCTAGTCCATGACATAGCGATGCACCCGGCCCTCCATCTGCTACGGTGCAGGACATATCGAGCCAAAGAATCAAACTCGACATTGTACTCCTCACATGCGTCCTCCGTCTCGGCCACAAGAATCTATCACCGTGCCCTCATCCGCGGAGGCAAGAAGTGTGTGAAAAAGCCTCGAAAACTCATCCCATACTGCTGGAGTGCATGCTCTCCCGGAAAGCTCCATGAATCAAACCAATCGATCATGGTATCACGCACTGACGCGAACCGAATGTCATAGACTCGGTCTCAAGCCTTGATCACCCGCATGATCCTTCTGGTCGACGGATGAACTCCTGCGGATCATCCTCCGGCCTCGACCAGTAAAACTCGCGGGCTACAACTCAAGAAATCTCGTAGCCTCAAACTATTCGCCTCGGGTGCACCACGGTGCGATCGAGCCGAGCCGAATCTGCGCATCCACCTCTCTCGTGTCGGGCCACAACTCTAGCCAATAGTGGGCCATCTCCTTGTACCTAACTCCTCCGCCTGTGGGGCGGGAGGTGTGGGCACTGTGGTCTCTTTGGGGCCGGCGCCATAGAACTCGCCGCCTCGGTATAGGCCTCGAGCCCTCGTGACTGGGTGTCTCGCTAGCGCCTCCTACGCCTTGCCCTTCGGGCGGGTTGCCTTACGCGAGGCATAAGCACAGAAAGGAATACGTTAGAGGTCCAACCTATAACACAACTCTAAAGCACGATCTCGGAACGAGAAGAACGGAAACCAATCCTAAATATCCTATAGACTCGATTATTGGTGCGCATGACACACCGATAATCAAGACTTACTAGATACGATGCCCAGACACTTTCCGAGGATTAATCGCTCGATACCACTTTTGTCACGACCCGCTCGGTTCGTGATCGGTGCTCTGGGGCACCAAAGTAGTCATACATCAGAGTAACCAGCTGAATATAAAACAAGACAGTAAACAGTTTATAAAATAAGACTCAGTTTATGTGAAAAAACATCGCCTTTCGGCATATATAAATAAACATGGTTCAGAAGCACATCCCAAACTGCATAACATGACTACAGACCTTAAGGAAATATACAACTATGGCGGGACAGGCCCGCCATACCCCGATCAGATAAAACTATCTACAACAGGAGATCATACCTAAAAGTAGAGCCTCCGGGAAGATGGAGCTCCCGACACCAACGCAGATCCTAAGGATGCGGATCTAGCACTGCTTGCCTTTTTCTCGCGGCGTGAACGCAGCTTTCCCCGAAGGAGGTCGCATAACAGTACCAAGTACGTGAAACTATAAAGTACTTTAAATGAAATCAAAGTATATAAAACCTTTCGCAAATACAATCGATTCAATTACACATAGTGTCACATCACAACAACAACGCTTATAGGAAAATCAGAATGGTCTATTCTAGGCCGCGAATGATCGAAGCAAGGCCAATCGCCTATAGTATCATTCTGCGTGCCTAGTCTCGACTTCCGCACTCGCATAGGTCACACTGCACCGCATGAGGTATTCCTCGCATCGGGGCAGCTAACCCCAGATCCGCCTAGGCTCCCGCAACCCGCATAGCCTCAAAAGACCGCATAGTCTCAACAGACCGCATAGAATCCCATCGTGCTAAACACCCGAATGATCAATCTCGAGCATACCGCTGCTCGATAGTCTCATAGACCGCATAGGCCGTATAGACCAAGATCAAGAGGGCAAGCCCTGTGATAACAAGTCGGGGTAGGTGATACAACAACAAGACAACGGACTTACCGGTTAGCAACGTAAGTACAGCAAGAATGACCCTTACACAAAGATTTCAAGATACTAACACGGTAGCATCATAATATGTCTACTTATCAAACAAATCTTATTACACTTAACAGAATCAATACAAGGCTTTTATAAACAAACAAGTAAACAGCCTTTTTATCTTTCTTAAGTTGTTATACCTAACTTCCCATAAAGCTAGTATAACTCTTAAGCTTTTGTTTTAAAACCAATTATTTATCTTCTGTTAAAAATGATTCGAGTTCTTTGAAATGCACGATTCTTATTATTCAGCTTAAGTCAAAAGACATTGTCGTAGTTATTATTCAAAGCTTAAGTCAAACGACATTGCAGTAGTTATTATTCGCTTAACACATGTACGTCTACCGTACTATATATATATGTTAAAATATCATGCTTTAGGAAGAATCACATACCTTCTACAAAACCCTCCCGCTAAGTCAATATGTCATGCAGAGAGTCACCTATAATAGTCACGCATCTATCAAAGACTACTCAAGGTCATTCTAAACAGAGGTTCATAATTCTAATGGATTGTCGCAGCACAACCCTACCTGAGCTATATAAGTTCATCAGAAATAAATTCTATGTGAGTACTCAATTATTCTTCTTTAAACCCTTCTACTGTGATAGCTCAATTCTATTCTCAGAATATTCTTCTAAGTATTCAATACTTATTCTTATACTTCTACAAGATGCATTCTCTAATACAAAAGAGGTTAGGATTATTTACCTGTGTAAGCCCAATAATATCCTAGATAAAGTCGCTACTGAGCAAGGTTTAGCTCCTAAGTTGCACGCTCCAGAGTCTAAGAAACCTTTAGAAGTTCTTCACAACTTCTACAAAGGACTAAGGGATTTGGGCTAGTGGTATTTTGGGCATTATAACAATACTAGAAGACAACTTTTCTACCAAGGGAGTGGGTAGATTTGGCCAGGCTAGGGGTAGGCCTCGCCAACTTCACAGGGAGGGAAAGTGTGTTGGACGAAAGGCTTAAGGAGAGGAGATGATTTTTAGAATTGGAAGATAAATTTGTGGATGAAGAACTCTTCATCTAAAGGGGTGTATTTATAGCTCAAGCCTTGGCCAACCAATGGCCAAGATGAAGACAAGTGCAAGTCAAGTGTAGGGTGAAGATTAACTATACACAAATATCCTACTAACTCCTTGACTTGTGCACAAGGCACAAAAACGTGCTCACCTAGTCCAATTCGCCCAAATGGACGATTTCAAGTCCACAAATCGGAGGGTGCCAAGTGTCGCCTCCCGTTGGTCCAAAGTGTTTCGCCTCTGAAAAATCCGCAAAATTAGAAATGGCATAGCGAATTTTCCTACGAAAGCCGTGGAAACGCTTCGTCGAAAAACGATTCTTTTAGTGAGTTGTGCACAAATAAAACGCCCAAGGCTAACTTTAAGGCCAAACTTTAGACGTATTCTCACGCACATACTGAAATACGGTATAACATAAGGCCAAGCCGATAAGGTCGCCATAACATAAAAATTACCCGAAAAGCGGTCTACACCGTTAACAATGTAAAACAACTCTAGCCACCCAAATTTACGATGAATACAGACCTCTAAGATTTGGACAAATACTATGACGGGACAAGGCCCCGCCGTACCCCTGAATAAAGGTACCAATTGCTTAGGGTACGGCGATGACATATGTGTAATTGAACTGATTGTATTTGCGAAAAGGTTTTATATACTTTGATTTCATTTAAAGTACTTTATAGTTTCACATACTTGTAATTGTAATCGACCTCCTTCGGCCGTGCTCATGCCGCAGAAAAGGCAAGCAGTGCTAGATCCGCATCCTTAGGATCCTTTGCGTTGGTGTCGAGCTCCATCTTCTCCGAGGCTCTACTTTGGGTATGATCTCCTTGTAGATAGTTTTGTATCAGGTATGGCCCCGTCCGCCATAGTTGTATATTTCCTTAGAGGTCAGAGTCATGTTGTACAGCTTTGGGATGTAATCTGAACCATGTTTATTTATATTATGCCGAAGGCGACGTTTTCTCACATAACCGTGGTCTTATTTTATAAATCGCTTCTGCCTTGTTTTATATTCCGCCGTTACTCGATGTATGACTACTTGGGTGCCCCAGAAGGCACCACACGGCCCCGAACGGTCGTGACAAAAGTGGTATCGAGCGCTTAATCCTCGGAAAGTGTCTACGCACCGTATCTAGTAGAGTTCGATTATCGTGTGTCGCACCACACCAATAATCGTGAGTCTATAGGATATTTAGGATTGGTTTCCGCTTCTTCTCATTCTCGAGATCGTTTCTTAGCCGTGTTATAGGTCGGACCTCTAACGTATTCCTTCCTCGTAATGCTTATGCTTCCACGTAAGGCAACCCGCCTGGGCAAGGCAGCCTTATGTATATTCAGGGGTACGGCGGGGCCGTGTCCCGTCATAGTATTTGTCCAAATCTTAGAGGTATGTATTCATCTGTGGACTGGACTGGCTAGAGTTGTTTTTACATTGTTAAACAGTGTAGACCCTTTCGAGTAACTTTTATGTTATGGCAGCCTTATCGGCTTGGCCTTAGTTTTGGAAAAAAAAAGTGTTATTTATCTTCCGCAGCTTTGTTATGTCAGATGAAGGCGGTGCCTGTGTAGGGCACCGCGCCCGGTCGGTCGTGACAATAACCCCTCTGTCACTTGGACATTACTAACCGGGAAAACTCTGGATGGATCTCCGATACTCTTCCGTAACATAAAAACATGGAAGACCGGATGTCTTCTCCAAATCAAAGAATCTAACTTATAGCAACCTTGCCTATTTTACGATAATCGATAAGGCCCAACGCACCTTTCCGGTTTTTTTAAAACCAACGCATGCAAGGGCAATGCCGACAAGGCGCCATGTAATATACATAACAAAAGGTACTACATCGCATAATGCAGTCCAATCCCACATATGAATACTGCACTTAATATTTTTATTGAACTACGACGGACAAGTGCCCCGCTGCATCCATAATCAGAAAGCATGCATCAAGGATCTATACCAAAATGATGAACACGAATGTATGGAGCTATCCAAAACTCAAGCAGGTCCTACACTGCAGATCACCAAATCGTACTTAAACCCGCGACATTTAACGCAGCCCCGGGCGAGGTCAAGACGAAGAATGTACCAAGTATGTGAAACCAAAAATACCGTAATGAAATCGTAAGATATACAAAACAGAGACATGTATGATAGCCAAACTACGCGACACAATACATAAGCCATGTCAAAAATCGTGACGATGCCTCTTAAAGTCATTACTCAAATATAACCATGTCTCACGCCCATAATATCAATCATGCGTGGAATCTTTCTCACCGCGATACCCATGATATAATATAACATCAATAAGCACACCAACCTTGCAAATACAGAGTAATGCAATCCTTTTTACCTTTTTAGTTATACTTTTAACAATGAGACCAACTGTATACTTTAAGTCATAAACACACCGCACTTTTCATTAATGAAATCGCACCATTTCAAAACACGGCGTCGCGTGCTGTGGTCAACCACCCTCTGTGTTATAATGCAACCTATCATGGGACTATTTCACCCGTAAGGGACTATTTCACCCGCATAGGTCATGTGGACCCGCAATGAGTCATCGGTACACGATACTCACATCACGGATAGTTAATCCATGGCTTATATATATCCCGGGAATTTAACCCGCCCGAGTCAAATACCGACCCGCCGTGAGTGTGTATCACTCACCACCATGGGGAGCTACCCCATGATATCTCTCGAACCAAGTTGTCGGCCCTTTATGGAGGGACGCGGAGATGTGGAAATATGACACTTACACGAATGTCTATATGAGCAACCCATATGCAAGCAAACCATTCTTGACCTTTATTTATAAAATGAATAACCATCATTTTAGCAAACCAAGACAACACCATGCCTTTTCCTTTTTACATAAACCAAGACAATACCATGCCTTTACACAAACCAAGACAATTACCATGTCTTTACTTTTTACATAAACCAAGACAATACCATGCCTTTCCTTTTTACATAAACCAAGACAATACCATGCCTTTCCTTTTTACATAAACCAAGACAATTACCATGTCTTTACACAAACCAAGAGTAATTCTTATTTAAGCAAGCCAAAGTGCTATCAAGGCACAAATATAATAGTTCTCATTTAAACAAGCCAAAGTACTATCAAGGTACAAATAGAATAATTCTCATTTAAACAAGCCAAAGTACTATCAAGGCACAAATAGAATAATTCTCATTTAAACAAGCCAAAGTACTACGTACGTCCATTCTTTTCAAAAGATTCCTTTTTATATAAATCCCCAAGATACTAACACCCGTAGTATCAAGGCATGTCTATTTTTCAAAATAAGTTACTACACATTTAGAAATTCATTTCAAGGCTTTGAAACTAAGTAACTTATAATTACACAACCTAGGCAACTTATACCTATCCATCAAAATAGACAACTCTTAACCTTCCATAAAGCCGTTATAACCAACTTCCCATAAAGCCGTTATAACCCTTTATGGTTTTAGACAAACTCATTCTTTTTATAACCAAGAGACTTATACTTTTAAAACCAAGTATCATATACTTTCAAATCAATTTTCAAAACTTTCAAAATACTTCAAGTCTCTTAACTTTAGAAATCAAGTTTCTTAACTTTAGAAATCAAGTAGCTTATACTTTTAAACCCCAAGTAACTCACACCTTTAAAACAAGTTACTTCTCTTTAAATCATGTCATTTCTCCTCTTTTAAATCAATTAAGTAAATCACTCCTTTGACTCCCCTAAAGTCATTATAACAACCTTTAGGTTTTGGAACTAAGGCACTAGCCAAAAGATTTGGAAACCACTTCCCTTTCAAGACTCTATGTACTTCAAGTAAAATACTTTCACTTTTGAAAATCCAAACTTCATTAAGGTAATGGATTATAACAACTTCCAATTTAAACATCCAAAGTACGATCAATGAAGTATATAGAACAACTTCAATATTAGGCAATTCAAGTACAATCAAGGAATGAATCATTTAAGGAGTAGGACTTACTTTCTTTGTCATAAGGAATCATGCTAGAAGAAGAGGAGATAGTTCACATACCTTTTCGGCTTAATCCACAAGATAAGTCGAATACGCCGCACGTAGAATTGTCAACCTATAATGGCCACAACACGACTATCAACTTCTAGTTTCTAACATTAGAATAATACTAAGTATACGGTCTCTTATTCTACGGAAAATCGGGCAAAGACCTCCTTTGTTTCTACGCACTTTTACACCTTTTCAAGGCCCGATAATCAATAACCAACATGCCACATTTAAGGCTCAACACACCAACCAATCAAAGGGGATTACACGCCTTACAAAATGTGTAAAATTCTGCCCCACAATTAATACCAAGTAGTTCAATATCCAAAGTCATTCTCGGCTAACATATACAACAACACAAAGTCTTTTCCAATTCTTTTTCAATCCAAATTCTTAGGTCTAACATGTTATATAGTCATAAACAACTTTAACAACTATAATTCCTTCTTTATATAACATGCGTTTAACTAAACTAATAATCAAATTGAATTGTAATCTCAAAGGTTAATCATGCTAGTTTCGGATTAGGGTTCCAATATCCATAACACTTATCAAAATTCAATATATACTTCTCATGCTTTCTAATATCCATAACTACAACAATAAGTAATCTTTAATTACTAAAATGACAAGATTGTTACCTTTATAAGCCCTTATAAAATTCCAAGATTCAAAGTCGCTCCTTAGCAATTCTTAGCTCCTTTCCTTTACGTTCCAATCCGCTATTTGAAGCCTTTAAAAGTTCACAACCAACTTCTCTTCCATTTCCAATCCAAAACTATGAAAACGACTTAGGTTTTCGCCTTGCTACTAACGTGAAAATGTCGTTTTTCCGAGATCTTTATATTGAGATATCCTTACAATACCCTTAGGAACCTTGGGTTAAAGTCTTGTGAATAATGAACCAAAATTGCAATTTTTTTTGTGTGGGAAACCTCAAACTCGAGAGCTCACTATGAAGAACAAGGTATCTCTAATTTTTTTCTAAGTGTTGAAGACTAAGTCTTGCATTAGTGTAGTATATATAACACAATGGAGGGCTTAGATAATAACACTTGTGTGGCTAGGATGAAGGATATTAAATATCTAGCCAAGTGGGCAAGTTGACTTAGTCAATAATATCAAGCTAGGCTTCAAGACTTGATCATCCACATACTACTTTACCTTGGTCACAAGACCACTAACCATGGTCCAAATCGTGCAAGCCATGTGGGGGGGGGACACGTATCGCCCTCCCATTCGTAACCCTCGTGGGCCCCACAAAACGTAAAATTTCTCGGGTGGGCCCCACGTGACCAAATCTGTAAAAATAAATTTCCACAATGTTAATAAGTTTCATACTCCTCAATTAATGCATTTTGAGAATCTAATTCTCATCAACGAATATTTTTCCTTTCCGACGTTCGGAAGATTTTTCTTCAGAAAAACAATTCTTCCTTTCGTACCAATTTCAAGTCTTGTGTTCTCGCGTCCATTCTCCTATACATGTCCTGGAATTATAGGGTGTAACATTCTTCCCCCCTTAGAAACATTCGTCCCCGAATGTTCTTAGTCGGTCGTCAAGCTATACAAACTCCGGCATAGACTCTTTACTATGCCTACCAATCAATACTCCATAAGACCAACGATGCCACACATGGCCACCACATAACATACGTTAACATATCAATGGACCTTCCATCCACGGTCCCTTCTCACAAAACTCGAAGGTTACAGTCTTATCAAAAACGGGATCTTTAGAGGTTCCTTTCTTTTTCCCGCATAAAGGGATGGCCCCGTCGTATTCTAATTCATGGGACTAACACTATCTAAATCCTTCAGTCGGACTCCCACTCAGCTAACTTATGTGTTCCCTCGTGTTACTTCCCTTCTCTGTCTCACTCAGTCACAATGCTAGTTTGGACATGAACCTATAATCTGCCTAGCTTAGTTTACCAACTGGTGTAAACTCTAATACTAGTAGCATCTCAATCACGAGCACCTATGTACAGTGTTACTGAACCTAAGGCGTGTGTATCATCACAATTAACCTCCACTCAGGGCCTAAAAGGAATTTTCTCTACGCACCTTCATTACTCATAACTATAACCACTATAGTTCTTTTAACCCTTGTTCCATCCTTTCCTTACATGTCATACCTTTCCGTACTTCCAAACTTATTTAGTACACGTACAAAATTTCAAATATTGTTTCTGTTCTCCAATCCTTGGAGTTACTATCCAAACATGGCCATTTTGTTACTTGCATTTCCGTTAAGGCTCTTCTCGGCCCTTATGACCTGGTTCCGGTGGAACGCGTCCACGAACTCGTACAACAATTAACTAGACTTGGGCCTTGCATCCTCGTGACCCTATCACATAGGGGGACCATAGCCAACTTACATCACCCCATTCCATATCACCGGTTGACCCGAAATGAGTCCATAACCCGATCCATCGTCACACTTAACTTCTCATTCTTAGTCTGAAATAAATTTCTCTTTTATCTCAAGGTACTTCTCACCCTATCCTCCCATTCACTAGAGGTTTTCCATCTAGGCCGAAGTATTTCTATTGTACATCCTTCCCTATCGGTCTTTGCTGTTATGGGTAATTACAACTTGTGAACCCTACACAACTATAGTCTCAGTTCACCTTATCATTCTTGTCAACATTCTTCACTTTTCACTTTACTAATCAGAGTATCTCTACTTCTGGTGGTGCTATCAATTACAACTATTAGCAACAAGGGAAAACATATACGCTAGGGAGGAATCTGAATCTATCAATGCACGTATGATTCAAAAGAATCGAAATATACATGTAACCCCATGCGATCTTGCCTCTTGATCCTGCCCAGTAGTCACGTCATCTATGCGGTTCGAAGGACCGCCAGAACTATAAACTCCACCCTGACCTCTACCACGACCGACTGACATCTGAACACCCTGCCCTGGGGGGCCCACAGCTGTGGAGGAAAGGGAACCAACCACCGGCCTCATAGGATGAGCCACCTCACCGGTGCTCTTTCTAAAAGGACATACCCTCAGTATATGGCCCGGACGGCCACAATAAAAACAAACAACTGTGCCATAACGACATTTCCCCATATGATGCTTACTACATCGGAAACACTGAGGAATAAGTGGCCTCGACTGAGAAAATCCTCTGCTCCTCTGAGAACTTCGAACCCTGGAGCTCCGACCGGCTCCTAAATACCTTGTTGGGTCAAATCTCCCACCTGTGAGCTGCGGGGGTATGTACTGGGTAGGCTGGGACGAATATCTCACTCGTTGTTGAGGCTGCTAGTCCAAACACTCACCGGGATAACCAACCGGTCTAGCCCTCTTACGCTGATTTCCTCGTTGGCCCTCTACCCTCAGACACTGCATCTTGATTGAATAAGCTCTCGCTGATGGCGTATGCACCGCTATCTTGGTCAATAACATAATCGCTTCCCTTATGACCTTATAGTCTTCCCTGGCGAAACTAGAGGCTCTGGTCTTTGGGGCCTCAAAACTGGCGTGAAGAACTCGCCCATTGCAGACAATATCCAGTATACCTGGCATGAGCCTATCAACTCTCTCGAGTCCGGTATCTCCTGCTACTTTTTTGCCCTTTTGAGCGACTGTTGCCCTCCTTGGAGGCATAGCTGTAACATAATAATACGTCAGAGAGGAATTATCTTAATAACATAGCTCTATGGCACGATCTCAGAGTGAGAAGAATAGAAACCGACTCTTAAATGTCTTGTAGCCTCCTGTTTATGGGTGTGGCGCGTAACACACCGATAATCAAGACTTTACTAGACACGGTTTGTAGACATACCGAGGACTGACTGCTCTGATACCACTCTGTCACGCCCCGAACCCCGGCTCGTGGATCGTGCCCTACACTGGCACCTTCTACCTAACTGACACAAGTAAACTACAGAACTAAATAACACCTCATTTTTTTTAAAACCAACGTACATGCAAGGGCAAAGCCGACAAGGCTGCCATATAATATACATAACAAAAAAACACTACACTATACACGAGTCCAATCCCACATATGAATACAAACCTCTAAAAGTTTTACTGAACTATGACGGGACAAGGCCCCGCCGTACCATCAGTACAAAAGCACAGATCAAGGATCTATACCAAAATGATAAACTCACGAGCAGATGGAGCTATCCAAAACTTCGAGCAGGTCCTACACTGCAGATCACCAAGCTGTGTACCTAAACTCGCGACATTTAACGCAACCCCGAAGGAGGTCGATCTGAAGAATGTACCAAGTATGTGAAGCGAAAATCAGAATGAAATCATAACAGTCTATACAAAACAGGAGACATGTATGATAGCCAAACTACAGTACACAATACATAAGCAGTCATGTCAAATCAGGGACGCATGCCCTTAAAGTCATTACTCAAATATAACTATGGGTCTCACGCCCATAATATCAATCATGCCCGTGGAATCCTTCCTCACAGCCGGCAGTCCATGATATAATATAACATCAATAAGCACAATGAACCTTGCAAATATGAGAGTAATGCAATCATTTTTACTTTTTAAGTTATGTTTTTAACAATGAGATTAACTGTTCCACTTTAAGTCATGAACACACTGCACCTTTTCATTAATGAAATCACTACCGTTTCAAAACATGAAGGTTGTGCCAGTGCCAGGGTCATCCACCCTCTGAATTATAATGCAACCTATCATAGGACTATTTCACCCGCAAGGGACTATTTCACCCGCATAGGTCATGTGGACCCGCAATGAGTCATCGGTACACGATACTCGCATCACGGATAGCTAATCCATGGATTCTATCCCGGGAATTTAACCCGCCCGAGTCTATTCGACCCGCCGTGAGTGTGTACCACTCACACCATGGGGAGCTACTCCATGATATCTCTTGAACCATGTTTCCGTCCCTTTATGGAGGGATGCAGAGATGTGGAAATACGACACTTGCACGAATGTCTATATGAGCAACCCATACGCAAGCAAACAATTCTTGACCTTTATTTATAAAATGAATAAACCATCATTTTAGCAAACCAAGACAATACCATGTCTTTCATTTTTACACAAACCAAGACAATACCATGCCTTTCCTTTTTACACAAACCAAGACAATTACCATGCCTTTCATTTTTACACAAACCAAGACAATTACCATGTCTTTCCTTTTTACACAAACCAAGACAATTACCATGTCTTCCTTTTTAACAAACTAAGAGTAATTCTCATTTAAGCAAGCCAAAGTACTATCAAGGCACAAATAGAATAATTCTCATTTAAGCAAGCCAAAGTACTATCAAGGCACAAATAGAATAATTCTCATTTAAGCAAGCCAAAGTACTATCAAGGCACAAATAGAATAATTCTCATTTAAGCAAGCCAAAATACTATCAAGGCACAAATAGAATAATTCTCATTTAAGCAAGTCAAAGTACTACGTACGTCCACCACACGTTCTTTACCTTTTTCATAAAATCCCAAGCCCCTAGCCTTGCAACATCAAGTTACATATTCTTCAAATTAAGTGGCTTACATTCTTTATACTCTAGTCACTTCTTTTATGTACTACAATGAAGCCAAATTCATTTATGACCCCTATTACACTAACACTTGTAGTATCCAGCCACTTATATTTTTTTCAAATCAAACAACACTTTTAAAACTTCAATTCAAGGTTTTGAAATCAAGTAGCTTCTACTTTTAAATCCCAAGTAACTCACACCTTTAAAACAAGTTACTTCTCTTTAAATCATGTCATTTCTCCTCTTTTAAATCAATTAAGTAAATCACTCCTTTGTCTCCCCTAAAGCCGTTATAACTAACTTCCCATAAAGCTATTATAACAACCTTTAGGTTTTGGAACTAAGGCACTATCCAAGAGATTAGGTACCACTTCCTTTTTAAGACTCTAAGTACTTCAAGTAAGACAACTTTCACTTTTTAAAATCCAAATTTTATCAATGGAATGGATTATAACAACTTCCAATTTAAACATCCAAAGTACAATCAAGGAAGTATATAGAACAACTTCTATATTAGGCAATCCAAGTACAATCAAGGAGTAGATCATTTAAGGAGTAGGATTTACTTACTTTACAATAAGGAATCATGCTAGAAGAATAGGAGTTGGTTCACATACCTTTTTGGCTTAATCCATACGCTAAGTCGAATACGCCGTAGAATTGTCAACCTATAATGACCACGACTATCAACTTCTAGTTTCTAACGTAGAATGATACTAAGTATAAGGTCTCTTGTTCTACGGAAAATTGGGCAGCAATTCCTTTGTTTCTACATACTTTTCCACCTTTTTCAAGGCCCGAAATCAATAACCAATATGCCACATTTAAGGCTCAACATATCAACCAATCAAAGGGGATTGCACGCCTTACAGGACATGTAAAATTCTGCCCCACAATTCATATAAAACAGTCCAAATATTATTAAGGGCATTCGGCCACAACAACAACCAATCCTAAGTCCTTCTCCTTAATTCTTTTTCAATCCAAGTTGTTAAGTCTAACATGTTATATAGTTGTAAACAACTTTAACAACTATAAATCCTTTTTTATATAACATGCGACGACTGAACTAATAATCAAATTGAATTTCAATCTCAAAGGCTAAACATGCTAGTTTCGGATTAGTGGTTCCAATATCCATAACACTTATCAATCTTCATAATATATATCTCATGCTTGTTTATATCCATAAGTACAACAATAAGTAATCTTTAATCACTAAGACGGCAAGATTGTTACCTTGATAAGCCCTTTTATAACTCCAAGATTTAAAGTAGCTCCTTAGCAACTTAGCTCATTTACTTCACGCTCCAATCCGCTATTTGAAGCCCTTAGAAGTTCATAAACAACTTCCCTTTCATTTCCAATCAAAACTTATGAAAAGAACTTAGGTTTTCATCTTGCGACTAACGTGAAAACGTCGTTTTTCCGGGATCTTTCTATTGAGATATCCTTATAATACCCCTAGGAACCTTGGGTTTAAGTATTGTGAATTATGATCCACAATTGCAAAAAATTTGTGAGAAAAGGGAGGCTTAGCCGAGAGCCCTCAAACAAGAACAAGAAAATGAATTTTTTCTCTAAGTGTGGAGAGCTTGTCTTGCTACTAGTGTGTATATATAATACAATGGAGGGTCAAGATTAAAACACTTGTGGGGTTTGGATGAAGAAGATTAAATATCTAGTCAAGTGGGTTCATTGACTTAGTCAATTATATCAAGCTTTGGCTTTGTCATGACTTGATAATCTTTCCTTGGTCATTTGACCATTTTACCCTTGTCTAAAATCGATCAAGCCCATGTGGGGGGGGGGGGGGGGTGACACGTGTCTCCCTCCCATTCGTCCATAAAATTTCGTTTCCCGAAATTTCCATAATTTGTCAAAATATCGAAAACCTCGTGGTCCCACAAAAACATAAAATTTCTCGGGTGGGCCCATATATCCAACTCTGAAAATGAAATTCCATAGTTCTGATAAATTACAACAGTCTCAAATAACAATTCTGAGAACCCAATTCTCATTAACGAACAATTTTCCTTCCCGAGGTTCGAAAGATTTTTCCTTTGGGAAACAATTCTTTCTTTCGTTCAAACTTTTAAGTCTTGTGTTCTCACGTCTATTCTCGTATACATGTCCTGTAATTCCGGGGTGTAACATGGTTATTGATTTTCGGTCCTTGAAAAAGGTGAAAAAGTACGTAGAAACAAAGGAAGTGCTGCCCGATTTTCCGTAGAATAAGAGTCCTTATACTTAGAAATATTCTACGTTGAAAGCTAGAAGTTGATAGGCATATTGTGGTCATTATAGGTTGACATTCTACGCGCGGTACGCGCGGCGTATTCAACTTGGCAAGTGGATTGAGTCGAAGAGGTATGTGGAACTTTCCCTATCTTCTTGAGCATGAGTTTTATAAATGTATAGTACGGTGGACGTACATGTTTAAAATGAATTCAGTTTCATTTTGGTATCCTTGCCTTTTTTTCGAAAAGTATATGTGACTTGATGTTACATGGAAAGATTTCTCGACTTGGAAAGTATTGATTACTTGAACTATTCTAAAGTTAAGAAACTTGATTTCTAAAGTTAAGAAACTTGATTTCTAAAAGTTAAGAAACTTGAATTCTAATGTTAAGAAACTTGATTTCTAAAGTTAAGAGACTTGAAGTATTCTGAAAGTTATGTAACTTGATTTGAAAGTATATGATACTTGGTTTTTCAAAGTATAAGTCTCTTGGTTATAAAAAGAATGGATTTGTCTAAAACATAAAGAGTTATAACGGCTTTATGGGAAGTTAGTTATAACGGCTTTATGAAAGGTTAAGAGAGTAGTCTATTTGATGGATAGGCATGAGTTGCCTAGGTTGTAAAATTAGAAGTTACTTGGTTTCAAAGCCTTGAAATGAATTTCTAAAGGTGTAGTAACTTAATTGGAAAAATAGACATGCTTTGATACTACGGGTGTTAGTATCTTGGGGTTTTTTTTTATAAAAAAAAGTCTTTTGAAAAGAATGGAAATACGTAGTACTTTGGGTTAAATTCCCGGATTTTTATGTGACAAGAAAGTTCCTTCAGTTATAAAATGAAATTCATTTTTGTATGTTAATGAAAGTCTAAAAGATTTTATGAACTTGCCTATGCTTGCTTGTGATAGCCTTTGAGTGCAAGTATTATATTTCTACGCTGCCGTGTATCTCAGTTGGAGGGTCGGCTGTCTTGTTGTGAGTTTACTTGGACGTACCGACAGTGATGAAGGATTCCACGGGTATGCTTCCATTGTGATTGTTCCATGGACATGCTTATACGATGAAGGATTCCGGGGCATGCGACCATGTTATATATTATTACTCCATGGACTAGCTCCCAATGAAGACATGTACCTGAGATGAGGGATTCCACGGGCATGTTATATACTATTATTACTCCATGGACATGCTTATACGATGAAGGATTCCGGGGCATGCGACTATGCTATATACTATTACTCCATGGACTAGCTCCCCATGAAGACATGTACCCGAGATGAGGGATTCCACGGGCATGTTATATATTATTATTACCCCATGGATTAGCTCTCCATGAAGTCATGTACCCGAGATGAGGGATTCCACGGGCATGAGATATATATATTTTGCATATGTGCACTCTTACAGTGAGGTAGGATTCCACGGGCGTGTTACATGGATATATTTTACACTTACAGCTGTCGGCAGTGATGAAGGATTCCACGGGCACGCTTTGATGTTGTGCGGGCTTGAGACCCTTACTGGACTGTGTGATGATTTTGAGGGCTTGTGTCCCTAGCCCTGGTGTGACTATTGTTTATGTGTTGAAATAGTCTTTAAAAAGGAAAAAAACTGACTTACATTACTTTCGTTTCGACAAGGCACAATGTACTGTTATTTTGGTTATCATACATGTCTCCAGCTTTATTTTAGACTATTATGATTTCATTACAGTACTTTCAGTTTCACATACTTAGTACATGTTGTACTGACCTCCTTCGGGGGGCTGCGTTCATGCCGCAGGTTGAGGTACATAGCTTGCTGATCCTCACTCTTAGGATAACTGTTCAGTTCTTGGGAAGCTCCATTTCTCCGGAGGCTTGTCTTTTGGTACAGTTCCCTGAGGTTGTAGATTTATGTACATTCAGGGGTATGGCGGGGCCCTGTCCCGTCACAGTTGTTATGTCAAAACTCTTAGAGGTCTGTAGTCATATCTTGTTGGTCGGTTTGTAAAAAAAAAAAGGTAACTGCTTTTGGATTTATGTATATATATATATATATATATATATCCAGGAAGGTAGCCTTATCGGCTAACCTGTAATTTATTTCTTGTTGAGTTTATGTATGTTTATTGATTTATCTACGATGTATACTGTAAGGGTGCCTGGGTAGGAGCACAAGTCGCGCCCGTGGTGGTCGTGACAAAAGTGGTATCATAGCAGTTAGTCCTCGGAAAGTGTCTACAGACCGTGTCTAGTAGAGTCTTGGTTATCGGTGTGTTGTGCACCATATCTATAACCAGGAGGCTGCAGGACATTTAGGATTGATTTCCCTTCTTCTCACTCTGAGATCGTGCGATAGAGCTGTGTTGTTAGGGTCGTCTCTCCCCCAACGAGTTATGTTGATTGCAGCTATGAGAAAGGCAGCGGTGACCCAGGAAGGATTATGTGGATTGCGTATCCAGGTTGGTAATAATTGTTGTATAGTTGGTATTATGACATACAACTATACGGATTTATGTATGAGGGTCATATATGGGTTCCCTAGAATGCTTAAAGATTACCAGGAATTGGTAAGGACTAAATAGATACCGGGAAGGTATGAAACAGTTTAATGGAATTCCCATCAAGGTTTTGTGTGCTAATTTGAGATAATTAGGAGATGATGAGATGTCTGAGAAGGTAATGAACCCTTAAGAAATCATGCTAAGGGAATTAATGGAAGACAATGTTAGTAAATTAGGCTACGTGGTATGCTTAAGAGAATCATACGGATGAGATCCGTATGGAGTAATTATGGTGGTTATGATGAAGACAACACGATTGAGAGTTTATGAGAAGTTATTGTACCCGTTTACGGGGGGGACTGAGAAGGTAGGCTTGGAGCATGGAAATTGCGAGCCTAAGAATATCGATAACCGCCGAGACCTTAGGTATATAAGGCCTTCTCGGGCAATAAGATTTAATTCAGACTAAGGGTAAGAGTTAAGTACGACGGTGGGTCAGGTTGAGGACCTATTACGGGTCGCCCCATAGCCTGAAATGGAGTGGAATCAGTTGGTAGTAGTCCAGCTACGTGACAGGGTCACGAGGGTGCAAGGCCCAAGTCTAATTAATTGTTTTACGTGTTTGTGGACGCGTTCCACCGGAACCAGGTCGTGAGAACCAGAAATGGCCTTATATTGTTCGATTTAGTAACTCCAAAGATTGGAGTACAGAATCAGTATGGAGGTTATGTACGTATGCTAGAATAAGTTTGGAAATGCGGAAGAAATGCGACCGGTAATAATTAGAGCAACCAAGTGTAGAGGAATAGAGCACGAATCCATGGGCTATTACACCGTATTTTATAGGACATGTTTTAAGAACGTACGTAAGAACTCACAAGTGTTAAGATTCGAGGCTTGTAAAAATTTATCGGAATTATGAAATTTTCGGAAAACGTAATATTGTGACGAATGGGAGGGAGACACGTGTCACCCCCCTTATGGAGCCTTGGACAATTTTAAGCAAGGACTTAAGGGTCATTTTACCTTTGTAGGATGACAAGTCTTGCAAGTTGTGAGCTTGAGAGAATTGACTAAGTCAAAGGGTCCACAAAGTCTTGATAATTAATAAGACTTCATCCAAACCACCCATTTGTTTACATCTTGACACTCCATGTCCCTATATAATACTACTAGTAGCAAGAGTGAGTCCAACACTTAGAAAAATTTTCAAGAAATTGGAAGACCAACTATTGTTGCTCTCGGGTTCTCTCTATAAGAAAAAGAATTTTTTTGTTTCTTGATCATTAAGCTCCACTTTAAACCAAGGTTCTTGAGTGTATTGTAAGTGTATCTCAATAGAAAAATCTCGGAACGATAGTTTTCGTATTAGTCATGAGTGAAAACCTAGTTGCTTTCTAGGTTTTGTTTGGAGATTTGAAGGAAATTTGTTGGTGTTGTTCTAAGGGTCTCAACTAGCGGATTGAAGTGTCTTGAAGAGGCTCTAAGTTACTAAGGAGAGACTTCGGATTTAGAGTTGGATTAAGATTCGTTGAGGTATAATCTTGTCTCTTAAAAGTGTTACAAGATTGTTTATATTGTTGTTAGCTTTACTTGTTGCTAGCATGAAGTATATGTGTTGAAGTTTATAAGTATTATGGATTGCTTGTAGCCTTAAAAAAATCCGAAATGTAATGTAAGCCATGTGAAGTTGGATTACAATTTGGTCGTTTACTAGAATCGTCGCATGTTACTTACTTGAAGATTATAGTAGTATAATCAATTGCGACTTAATATCATGTTATGCTAACAATTTGGATTGAAATGGAAATTGGATAAGAATTGGTATTGTTGTACTCATTATGGCCGAAATTGGACTAGTAGTTGTATTAGTTTGATATCTATTGTGGGGCGGAATTTTACACGTCTAGTAGGCGTGTAATCCCCTATTGTTGATTGCATTGATTGGGCCTTAAATGTCGCGTGTTTGGTTATTGTATTCGGCCTTGAAAAAGGTGGCAAAGTAAGTAGAAACAAAGGAGGTGCTGTCCGATTTTACGTAGAATTTAGAGACTTTACACTTGTAATATCCTACGTTTGAAGTAAGACGTTAATAGACATATTGTGGATATTATAGGTTGACATACTACGGGCGGGACATTGTACTTGGCAAGTGGTTTGACCCGAAGAGGTATGTAGAACTTTCCTATCTTTTGAGCATGACTAGTTGTACGTATATAGTACGGTGAGCGTCAAGACCTTGATATCCTTTACTAGTTTTATGAATAGCCAAGTCGGGTGAGTTAGGAGATTAACTCACTTCTTTGAAAATATTAAGGATGTCTTAAGTTCTATTAAAGTTAAGGGACTTGAAGAGTTTTAAAGTATGTGATACTTGTTTCGTTTTAAACGTATAAGTCCCTTGGATAGGAAATTGTACTTGACTAATGTGTAAAGTGAATATAACGACTTTATGGGAAGTTGGTTATATTAGCTTTATGGAAAGATAAATGACTTGATTTAATGAAAGGCAATTTGTTTATAAGGCATCAATTGCCTAAGGTTTTATAAGAAAAGGAGTCACTTGATTTAGAAACCTAACTTTAATTCTAAAGGTATTGTGACTTGTCTTGAAACGTAATTTCGACTTGATACTACGGTTAATAGTATCTTGGAAGTTTTATAATAAAAAGAGTCATTTGTTTTAAAGAGTAGAAGTATGTAGTACTTGGATTAAATTCCCGGATTTTCATAAAAGATATGTTAGTGCCTTAACTAAACTAAAATGAGAGTGTATATGAATAAGAAGTTAGGGTGATTTCTTAACTTGCTTGCTTTATGTATGATGGCCGGTTGAGATAGGGTAAGAGTATATGTGAGGGGTAAGTCCCCAAGATAGTTATACCACCTTCTCCAGGGTAAGAGTATATCTGAGGGGTAAGTCCCCAAGATAGTTATACCACCTTCTCCAGGGTAAGAGTATATCTGAGGGGTAAGTCCCCAAGATAGTTATACCACCTGCTTCGGGGTAAGAGTATAATTGAGGGGTAAATCCCCAAGATAGTTATACCACCTGTTTCCGTGGATTTGCTACCCACGATGCGAGGAATACCTCATGCGAGTCCTTATGGGCTTATGCGGGTGAAATAGTCCCATGCGGGCGGATACGCCTATCACGAGGAATACCTCATGCGGGTCCATGACCTATCGCGGGTGAAATAGTCGAGGTAGGATTGCTTAATGATCTGCGGGCGGATGGTCCCGCTTTGATCGTGAGCTTCCTATTTTTATGTTGCACGATACTATCGATTACTCTCATTGTTAGTAAGGCCTTCGCTTCGTAATTTTGTTATCATACATGTCTCCCGCTTTGTTTTAAACTTATGATATAATTACGCATTTTCGATTTTACATACTTGGTACATATTGTGTACCCCCTTCCTGGGTGCGTTCATCTTGCGGTAGGGGTAAGCAGGTGGTGGATCCTCATTCTTAGGATCACTTATCAGACGTCAGAAGCTCCATTTCTCGGAGGCTTGTCTTTTTGGTACAGTCTTTCCCTGATGTTGTAGATTTATTTACATTCAGGGTATGGCGGGCCCCGTCCATCGTTGTTATTATTCTGAGTGCGTAGTCACATGTTGTGGTTTGAAATGTAAGGCGAGTTATCTGATTTTCTTTGATTCTGTATATTTTATGGAAGGCGGCCTTAACGGCTAACCTGTGTTGTTATTATCTAAATAAACGTTGTATGTTGTGTATGTTCACGCTATTCTCGATGTATACAGGCGGGTGCCTGTGTAGGGCACGATCGCGGCTTCGGGTGGTCGTGACAAAAGTGGTATCGAGCGATTAGTCCTCGGAAAGTGTTTACGGCCGTGTCTAGTAGAATCTTGATTATCGGTGTGTTGTGCACCACATCTATAATCGTGAGGCTGCAGACATTTAGGATTGGTTTCCATTCTTCTCTCTGCGAGATCGTGCGAGAGATTTGTCTTATTAGGTTGAATCCTCTCTGACCTAGTCTTATGAAACAGATATGCCTCTACGGAAGGCGACCAGGGCCAGGAAGGGCAAGGCAGCAGCAGGAGCTGCTAGCGGTACTCAGAGGGTTACGGACTCGAGCCAGACTATGCACGAGGTAGTAGTGGTCGGCGAAGTTCAGCCACGCCGGCAGATGAGAGAGGCAGAAGCGTAGCTCAAAGGTTCGTGCATCGAGCCTCAGTCCCACAGCCAGAGCCGATTATATTGACTACGAGGAATCCGATTATTGACCGATATAGTAGCGAGCCGACAGAGCGGCGGCTCACCCTAGGGCCGACAGTTTGTGGATCCGGGATTTTCTGGGTTGTCATCCGCCAGAGTTTTATGGTTCGAGGTCTGAGGAGGATCCACAGGAGTTCATTCGGCAGCCTAATGACGATGCAGTTCTTAGGGCTTGAGACAGAGTTCATTATGCTAGCCTCTACCGTTCACGCGATATTGCGTTGAATCGTTTGAGTCATGAGCCGTAGAAAGGTGAGGATGCTCTTCCGGTGTTTGGGAGGAGTTCACAGAGGCCTTCATGGATCACTTTTTGCCTCCTGAGATGAGGAGAGCCCGTGTAGATAGATTCTTGACCTTGAGGCAGAATGGGAGGACTATCAGGGAGTACAGCCTGGAGTTTGACTCCTTGGCCAGACATGCGCACACTATTGTAGCTGACATGGCAGATAGAGTTCATCGTTATGTGATGGGGCTAGACCGTCATATGATTACTGCATGCTTGGGGTGGCTCTTCAACCCGGTATGGACATTGCGAGGATGCGAGCCTATGCGCGAGGATAGAGGATAGAGAGAGAGAACCAGTTGACTCGCCAGCCCAAGAGGTCCAGGCAATGAGGTCTTAGGGCGATTTTGGCGGGCGGCCTCGTGACGAACAGGTCCACTTTCCAGCCAGCACCGAGTGCTCCTTCACGGTTTTTGCGGGAGGTCTGTCGGCCAGTCATTGTGAAGCGGTCGTGGCTCAGACTTGAGGTTTGAGGAGGCGTAAACCGTCACCGTCGGGACCACCCACATCTCGGTGTGCTCGGTGCGGTAGGTTTCACCAGGCGAGTGTCGCTAGCTCGGGAGCTTGTTACTCTTGTGGCAGCGGGGCCATTTGAGAGAGATTGTCCGTCTAGAGCGGCATGGGTGGTACAAATGTAGCCAGTGATCGATTCTTTGGGTCTTCCTCTCCTTACGTGGTTATGCGCCGGGAGTGTTATACCGTATTCCCAGTATATGCGTGAGGCGTGCGTATAAAAGTTTAAGCCTTAAGTAGGCAAAGGGACGAAATTTGTGCACAACTAGCGAAAGAATTGTTTTCCGACTAAACGTTTTCCAAACTTTGTGAAGGAAAATTACGGTTGCACCATTAATTATTTTTGCGGATTTTTATTAGAGATGAAATATTTTGGACCAGCGGGAGGCGACACTTGTCCTCAGTGGGTGGCAATCCATGGGAGTTGTTGCACGTTTTAGTGTTTTTGTGGCCTTAAACATTTGGTCAATGTTTGCTAGATATTTTGTGTAGTAGATGAGCAAGTGGGACCCACTCAACACTTGTCCAAATCCTCACCCTCCACTTGCCCACTTGTCTTAATCTTGGCCATTGGTTTCCCTATAAATACCCGCCTTAGTTGAAGACTTCTTCACCCACAAATACTTTCCAAGTCGTGAAAACCCTTCCTCTTAGTAGAAGCTCTCGCCCAAGAGCTCCCTCCCATGAGAAGGCCCTGGCGAAAAATCCCCACTCGAGAGTTGTTCTCGTAAAATACCCCCCCCCCCCCTTGGTAGAAAAGTATTGTTACTATTCCAAAATACCTTGGCCCAAATACCTTGTTGTATTCCAAGGTTACCCCTATACTAAAAGCCCAGAAATACTATTATACTTCCTTGATCTACAAAACGAAACCCTAAGGAAAATCTTCATAGCGGTTGAAGTAAGAAGAAGTTGCGTAGAACTTCTAAGGGTTGTTTGGAGGCGGGTTGAGCGCCAGTAGCAGAGCTAAACGTTGCTCAGGATCGACATTTAAACTTGGATAATTTTGGGCTTATCGAGGTAAATACTCTTGTCCTTCTATTGTAATTGGGAATTACATACTGTAGTAGTATAGAAATGAATATAAGATACATCAGAAGAATATTAAAGAAGAAGATTGTTGTATTTACATAGACCGTATTTCTGATGAGACTTGTGTAGTTTAACGGGTAGGAAGTCTTGCGATTTTCCGTAGAATAGAGAACCTCTCGCTAGAATATTCTACAGAGTAGTCTAGACATTGATAGACGTATATGGTCTTTATAGGTTGAAAGTTCTGCGAGTAGCATGTTCTACTTGAAAGGTGGACAAGGCTAGCCGGGTTATAGCGGTGGAGCGTTTTGCTACTTGTCGATAATCGTCGCGAGGTATGTGATTCTTCCTATCCTCTTGAGCATGATATTTTAAAAGAATATATATAGTACGGTGAGCGTCGTGTGTTAACTGAACGTGGTTTTACTGCGATGTCTTTTGACTTAAGTCTAAATAATAAGAATCTTGAAGTATTTCAAAAGAATTAAGAATCGTTTTTGAAAGAAGAGTAATACTTGGTTTTAAGAGCTTGAGAGTTATACTAGCTTTATGGAAAGTTAGGTATAACGACTTAAGAGAGATAAAAGGAACGGTTTACTTAATTGTTTATGAACGCCTTATATTGATTTCGGAAATGAGAATAAGTATCGAACAAACCACTGCAGCGCTAATAAAGGGAAATGTATTGACTAATTAAGTATTATTAAAACCAGTAGAAACCTCCATCTGCATAGAAGCTAAGATGAGACAAAATGATATTACATTTCCTAGATCATGGCTGCTTTAATAAGATTGATTATGAACAAGAATAACCTACTCACATATAAGGCATATGTTTCTCAAATTGTTTTAAAGGATAATTATATTATTAAGTGATTAAAACTATGAACTACGAAACCTTTCGAAAATGAGAAACTTGAGCATTTGAAATTAGGCAAACTTGAACGTTTGGAAAATAATGTTGTTACTTGATTTTACAAAGGGAAGTGTTTTGGTTTACTTAAAAAGATAGTCACTCTATTTTCTTATACTACGGGTATTGTGTGACTTTTGTGAAAGAAACGGATCTTTTAAAGAGTTAATGTATGAAGTACTTTGGGGATAAAAACCCGAACTTGTTAACATAAAGTAGAAAGTACCTTGTGTGAATAACTTGATTGTGTTAGTTTGTGATAGCCTTGTAATACGTTCTTGTTGATTTGATAAGTAAACATGTTTAGGATGCTATGTGTGTTAGTATCTTGTGATGTTTGTGTAAAGGGGTTTCCCTTGATTGTGCTTATGTTGTTTAACGATAAAGTTCGTTATGATAGTATTGTACCACTCACCTCTTGACATGATCGGGGTTGTCGCCTATGACGCGAGGTACACCTCGTGCGATTGTGTGACTATGATTCGAGAATACCTCACGCGGGTCGGGGGCCTATGCGAGCTACGAGAGTTCCGTGTTAGTGTGCGGTCTATGTGGCCACGCGGTGCATGTGGCCACGCGGACTACGAGTCGGGGCGATGCCGAGTAGCTACCGACGCGGGAATACCTCATGCGGGCCTATGTGTGGCCTATGCGGAGTGCGGGAAGTTCGTGATTAGACGCACACATTTGATCTGCGGCGAGTGGCGGCTGATCATGTGGCGGTCTAGAAAGACCTCGTGATACGCTTTATGGCTTTGTTGGTGCGTGGGTTTTAGTAGTCGGCTATGCCTTCGCACTTACCGTGACGGTTTTATTATGACACGCGTGGGACACGGTGTTCATGTGTATTCCTTGGTGTTTTTATATCGGATCGCCGGTGAGGAAGGAATTCTACGGCATGATTGATATTGTGGGCATGAGACCCATGGTTATATTTGAGTGATGACTTTAAGGGCGTGAGTCCCGACTTGACATATCGCTATATCAGGTATCTTAAATTGGTTATCATATATGTTTTCGCTTTATATAGACTATTATGATTTCATTTACGATATTTTGATTTCACATACTTAATTTTTGTTGTGACCTCCTTGGGCCGCGTTCATGCCGCAGTAGAGGTACACCATTGTTGATCCTCGCTCATAGGGTCACGATTGGCGTTTGGGAAGCTCCGTTTCTCGGAGGCTTATCGATGGTATAGTCCTATCGTTGTAGGTACTTACATTCAGGGGTATGGCGGGCCCTGTCCCGCCATTGTTGTTATATCATTCTTAGAGGTCTGTAGTACTGTTGTGGGCAGAGTTTGTAAAAGGGATGTAACTGTTCGAGTTCAAGTTTTATGTTTATATATATGCCGGAAGGCAACTTTTCTCAGAAAAATTGTTTCTCACTTCATTTTGTTTCATGTTGTGTTTTATATTCCGATTACTCGATGTATGTCTACTTGGGTGCGGGTAAGGCACGGTCATGGGCCCGGTTCGGTCGTGACAAAAGTGGTATCGAGCGCTTAATCCTCGGAAAGTGTCTGAACCGTATCTAGTAAGTCTTGATTATCGGTGTGTTGTGCACCACACCAATAATCGTGAGGCTATAGGATATTTAGGATTGGTTTCCATTCTTCTCACTCGAGATCGTGCCTTAGAGTCGTGTTATAAGTTGGACCTCTAACGTATTCCTTTCCCTTACCGATTATGCCTCGCGCAAGGCAACCCGGCCCGATGAGGCAAAGCGGTAGGAGCTGCGACTAAGCACGTGAGAGGTTACGAGGCACAGCCCAATCATCACCGGGGTGGTGCTTCATTCGGGAGTTCTGCGGCGCCGCCAACCCCATCGAGTTTAGCGGTGGCGATTCCTCTGCGGCCATGATATATGAGCCTTCGCCCACGACGAAACGAGAGAATATGGATTACAAAGGAATGGACACATTACTAGCTAGGATGTTAGCAACCGCAGTATAGTATGTATCGATTTATCACGGGTCTTGATGACTATCTAAGAGAGGTTGTGCAAGAGTAGCTCTTGATCGAGCTTGAGCATGGCACGTATGCGGGCTTATGCGTAGCGAGCCGAAAACGTAGGATCGGCAGGTTAACCAAGATCGCCAGAAGAGGGCGGACGGCAGGGCCGCTGGTAACTTTCGAGCGGACCTTTTGCAGCAGACGGTTATGCGCCTCTGCGGGCGAGTGGTCCTCCGCTGCACTTTAGGACGCTCGGGGTACGCGAGAGTTGGTGAACTTCGTGGCTTCGTTCCGCGATACTCGTAGGTTCCGGCCACCGATTGATTTTCCCGGTGTTCACGCGATGTGGCGCCGTCGGGAATGTCATCTTTTTATTGGTGCTTGTTTTACCTGCGGCCTTCAGGGCCATGTGTCGAAAGGATGTCCTAGTAGGAGAGATGTAGGTAGGAGGACTCACCTACGGATCGATGGATTGATGGTTCGGAGAGGAAGGCGTGCTAGCGAGGAGGCCACCCCACAGTGTGGCGTTGTGGTAAGTGTCATTATGGGAGTGTCGTACTTCTTCGACAAATTGTTATGCTGCGGCCACAGGGCCATTTGCGAGAAATTGTCGACTGAGGTGGCGCGGATGTAGAGACTCAGCCTTCAGGATCAGTGGCTAGTTCATCACCTCCCCTAGCTATGCGCCCAACAAGGCAGAAGGGATTAGAACGACAAAGGGGAGTGAAGCAGTAGATACAGGTATATCCTTAACCCTCTAGAGATTAGTATGTGTGATAAGATGAGTATATCTTAAGTGTTATGTTCAGATAACATTGTGTTAATTGTGATTAGAAATCATGGTTAGTTAAAAGGGTAAGATTGGGGATAAGGAAAGTGTGAGCCTTAGAATGTTATACGTGGAGACCTTAGAGGCGAGGCCATCTTGAGTAAAGGATTTATTTTTATGTTTGACCCTTATCGGAGTGCATAGTACACGTGAGATATGTTTGTGTGATAAGTCCCTGAGTGGTATGAAATGAAAGAGGGTAGTTGAGCTAAGAAGACCACTAGGTTTTCGTAACTTGATTAGTGAGATTGTTAGGATCGGAAACAAGAGTTTTGGCGCGATAGCGGGGTTGAGGACCGATCGGGTCAACCCGCGGCTGCAATGTGGTGGTCACGAGGGTGTTAGGCCCAAGTTTAGTTAACCAATCAGACGAGTTCGTGGATGCGTTCGACCGATGAGTCGGCGATGGTCAGCCCATCTTGTCTTATAGTCGAGATTGTTTACTCGTGATGGGTTATGCGAGATGTTATATATCGGGAAGGTTGTAAGGCACGAGGTGCCTACTTTCACCTTATGACAGATGGAGCCTGTTCTACGCTATTTCTTTTACGGAAGTTTTACCAGCAGTTAGGAACTCAGGTGAGTCTCGATGACGCATTCACCCTCGGGCCGGTGTTTGGATTTGTGGGTAGCCGTGAGATTGTTGTCTCCTGTTGAGGGAGTGTTTTATAGCTACCATTTCAGTATTCGGATGTCGCCTCATGAAGCCTTGTATGGGCGGTAGTGTAGGTTGCTGGTCGATTGTTCGATGTTGGCAAGGTTCAGATAGTTGGTTCATACTTGTTTCGGCAGGATATGGATAGGGTGAAGCTTATCCAGAAGAGGTTATTGGCAGCTCAGAGTCAACAGAAGTCGTGCGAATAATCTGCGACGACGCTTGGAGTTCAGGTTGACGGTGGGTCTTCTTGAAGGTACCACCCCGGAAAGGGTGTGACGAGTTTTGGAAAACAGAGGAAACTTAACCCAAAGTGCTTTTGGGCATTTTCAAATTGTTTGTAGAATAGGCCAGGTTGCCTATAAGTTAGCTTTGCCGTCCAACGTAGGAGGCAGTACGTCCGGTCTTTCATGTTGTTATGTTCGGAAAAGTATCAGAGATCCATCCAGAGTGTTCCCGGTTAATGATGACCAAGTTGGAGATAGTAACCCAGAGATTTTGGAAACTGAAGCAGTAACAGAAATGTGGTAAGTTATGAGAAAGAGTTCGAGTGTACGAGAAGGGTACGACGAGTAAGGGAAGAAGCGAACATGTGTTGAGAACATAGATGTGATCATTTCTTTTGTAAAGTGAAGGTGCGAAGGGAGTATATTTTAGACCTCGGGTGGGAGCTTTTGTGATGCTAGAGGTGATTCCTTGTTGTCACGACCCGAACCCGGGCCCGTGACTGGTGCCTTACCCCGGGCACCTTAGTGATACAACATCAGAGAAAACCAGCGGAAATAAAAACTTTAAACATATAAATAGATATGAATCAAGATGAACGAAAACAGGCCAACCAAAACGGTTGCCTTTCAGCATATATATATACATAGACATTTGAACAGTTACAATCCTTACAACCCTGCCCACAACAGTGCTACAGACCTCTAAGATTTACAACAACTATGACGGGACAGGGCCCCGCCATACCCCTGAATGTACAAGAACCTACAGACTCAGGGTAACATACCAAAAGATAAGCCTCCGAAGGAATGGAGCTTCCCAATACGCTGAAGTGTGATCCTAAACGCGGGGATCGACGGTAGATGTACCTTACTGCGGCATGAACGCAGCCCAGAAGTCGATTACAACAGTACCAAATATGTGAAGCGTAAAATCAGTAAATGAAATCATGGCGATCTATATAAAGCGAGAGACATGTATGATAACAAACTAAGATTCACAACATAAAGCAATCATGTCAAGTCGTGGACTCACGCCTCAAGTCATCCTCATGCGTGGAACTCCTTCCCTTGGCGATCTAGGTACAAATCATGTGATATGTATAACATGTCTCGGCCCGTCATGGACCCGATAGAAACGTGTGGAATACATTCCGGTTCATCTCATGAACTTCGGTAGTCGGATGGAATACATTCCCGGTTCATCCCATGAACACGGTAGTCGGGTGAAATACATTCCCGGTTCATCCCATGAACACGGTAGTCGAGTGAAATACATTCCCGGTTCATCCCATGAACACGGTAGTCGAGTGAAATACATTCCTTGCACAACAAGTCTATCACACGCAAACATAGGCAAGTTACACACAACTTAAAGTACTTTCATTTTATGACAAAGTCAGTTTTAACCTAAAGTACTACGTCGTTAAATTCCTTTTAAGAGATTCATTCCTTTTATAAAAGTCACCCGATACCCGTAGTATATAAAAATGTGTGACTTATATCTTTTAAGTAAACCAAAACAACTTTCATATTTTCCTTTTTAAGGCCAAATTAAGGCAATACCATGCCTTCTTTTTGGACCAAAATACTTCTCTTTTAAAAGTCAAGTTACCACATTAAAACAAATGATAAAACCCTTCTTTTGTTTTCATAAAGTCGTTATAACCAACTTCCCATAAAGCTGTTATAACACTTTATGTTTTAAACCATTTTAAGACAACACAATGCCTTTCTTTTCCCTAAAAGTTCGGTTGCCTAATTTCATTCATGAGTCTCTTTTTAGAAAAGTTTCATAGTTCAATGTCTTAATCTCTTTTAAAGCAATTGAGTAACATATGCTAAAGGCGTGAGCAGTTTATTCTTGTTCATAATCAATCTTATTAAGCAGCCATGATCTAGAAAATGTAATATCATTTTGTCTCATCTTAGCTTTTATGCAGATGGAGGTTTCTACTGGTTTTAATAATACTTAATTTTTCAATACATTTTCCTTTATTAACGCTGCAGTGGTTTGTCGATACATTCGATTTCGAAATCAAGAAACATTATTCCTTTTAAAAACCAAGTACTCATTACTCACGAATGAGGTTTCACACAAAATCCATATTAATTCATTTAAGTTAAGTCTCTTATCTTATAAGATCAAGTCTCTTAACTTCTAAAATCAGTAAACCATTTTCTTTACCTCTCTTAAGACGTTATACCTAACTCCCCATAAAGCTAGTATAACTCTTTTTAAAACCTTTTAAAACCAAGTGTTACTCTTCTTTCAAAATGGTTTCTTAATATTTTTGAAATACATTCAAGGTTCTTATTATTCAGGCTTAAGTCAAAAGACATTGTCGTACAACTACGTTCTGTTAACACACGTACGTCTACCGTACTATATATATAAATTATTCGGGCTTAAGTCAAAAGACATTGCCACACGTACGTCTACCGTACTATATATTCATGCTCAAGAGTATAGGAAGAATCACATACCCCGCGACGATTATCGACTATAAGCAAAACGCTCCACGTCTATAACCCGGCTAGCCTTGTCCACCTTCCAAGTAGTTCATGCTACTCGCAGAACATTCAATCCAATAAAGGTTATCGATCTACGTAAATACTGTCTATGTAAATCTGATTTAAACTTCATCTTAATATTCTTACGATGCGATTTGATTCAATTCTTTTCTGTAATATCCTTCTATTACAGTTCAATTCTCTTCTATGAATCTTATATTCATTTCTATACAATTACAGTATGTAATTTCCAATTACACTAGAAGGACAGTAGTATTTACCTCGATGAGCCCAAAAATTATCCAAGTATAATGTCGCTCCTGAGCAACGTTAAGCTCCTACTCCGAGTGCTCCAACCCGCTCCAAACAACCCTTAGAAGTTCTACGCTTCTACTTAACACTTCAACCGACTATGAAGGTTTTCCTTAGGGTTTCGTTTAGTGGCTAAAGAAAGTATAATAGTATTTTCTGGGCTTTTGTATAAGTGTAACCTTGGGAATACTACAAGGTATTTGGGCCAAGGTATTTGGGCATTATAACAATACTAGGAGAGTATTTCTATACCACAACAAGGGGTATTATACGAAAACAACTAGGCTAGGGGTACCCTCGGCTGAGCACCACAAAGGGGAGGAGGCTCGGCCAAGGCTTCAAAAAAAGGGGGGGGGGGGGGGGAAGGTGCTCTTGGACGAAATATCAAGAGGGAGGGAGTATTGTGAGACTTAGAAAGATTGCTCAAGTTTGGATGAAGAAAGTCTTCAACTTAGAGGGGTATTTATAGGTCAAGCAAAGGCCAACCAATGGCCAAGATCCATCCAAGTGTAAGGCAAGTGTAGGGCTAGATTTCAACCATGTGGACCTTATCCATCTACCACACCAACTTGCACAAATATCCTACCTAACCCAAGGCACAAAAAACGTAGCCCTTGACTTGCCGCTTGCTTCCAATGTGAGGGTGACACATGTCACCCTCCCGTTGGTCCAAAATGTTTCGTCTCTCGGAAAAATCCGCAAAAATTAGAAATGACATAGCCGGAATTTTCCCTTCGCAAGTTTAGCAAAACGTTTCGTCGAAAAACGACTCCTTTCGGCACTTGTGCCCAAATTTCGAACCTAGCCAAACTTTAAGGCTCAAATTATATACGTACTCCTCAGTACATACTCGGAAATACGGTATAACATTCTCCCTCCTTAGAAACATTCGTCCGAATGTTCCTTCTCAAGCGGATAACGATGAAGATCTTCTAACAAGTTGCCAACGCGCTTTGGCCACGAAATAACACCGTTCTCTTCCTTCCTTACTCGTTGTGCCTTCTCGAACACTTGAACTCTTCTAGTATCGTACCACACTTAAGTCATCGCTTAGTCCCCAAAACTTTGGAGTCACCACCTCGAACTTGGTCATCTACAAGCCTCAACATCCCCAGACCATTCCGGCCTTCACGATCCGCTCGGTCGAACATATCCACGAACTCATACGATGGTCATCTAAACTTGGGCCTAGCACCCTCGTGACCCTACCACCGGTGGGACCACCCGAGCTGACCCGCCGAAGCAGCCGCGGGTTGGCCCTCAACATGGCCTCAACCCGACCCACTTAACGCATCACGCTCTTGTTCCCCGATCCGGAACAATCTTACCTCTACAGGTCATGAAAGCTACCACTTCCATTTCACACTACCGGGACTTATCACACAATACATTCTAGGCATAAAATGCACTCAGACAAGGATCACGCAAAATCGGTACTCAAGACGGCGCTTACATCTAAGGTCTCAGCGTAATATTCTAAGGTTCATCATTTTCTCACCCCAGCTTACCCTTTTCACTAACCAGGCTTCTAAATCACATTTTAGCATAAAGTTATCCGAACATAACACTAAACACATCATATACACATCAATACATACAAAACTCTAGGGGGTTAAGAATATACCTGAACCTACCGCTCCACTCTAATCATAGGCACGCCACTGCGTGTGCGTAGAAGGCGATGAACACTTGCGATCCGGTGAGGCTGCGCGCTGCCGGTACCCCTCCTATACGCAGTCTCGTCCATGGCCCCCGACGCGCAGTGAAACAAGCACGATAAAAGATGACATTCCCGAGATGACGTCCGCCACATCGTCACAGTGAGGGACATGAATCTGGCGGCTAGCACTCGCGTATACCAGAACGGAAGCCACGGAGCTCGACCAGGCTCGAATACCCCGAACGTCACGAAGGCGCGGAGGACCACTCTGTCTTGGCGGAGGTACATAACTAACTGCTTCTTTGGCGGTCCGCCTCGAAAGTTACAAAGGACCTGCTGTCGACCCTCTTCTGGCGATCTCGGTCATTCCGTCGACCTCTCGTGCCTCACATCCTAGTGCATGAGCTTGCATGCGGGCAATGTCCATGCCGGTGAAGAGCTACACCGTACAAGCCTCGCCAAGTAATCATCTAGCCGGTGGCGTGGCGGTGTACTTCGCCCTCCATATCGGCTACTCTGGAGGGACATACCGAGCTAATGAGTCGAACTCCATTGTACTCTCTAGCAGTCGCGATCACGCCTCAGCGTCAAAAATGTCGGCCCGAGCCCTCCTCATACGTGGAGGCAAGAAGTGTGCAAAAATGCCTTTGAGAACTCGTCCCATATACGGAAGTGCATTCTCTCCCGGGACAGCTCCGCGAATCAAACGATCAGCGGTATCACGCGGCCGATGCGAACCTAGGACCGCGGCTCGGTCTCCGATGCCTTGATCACTCTCATGACCCGCTGTAACTATCGGATGAACTCCTGCGGATCATCCTCAGGCCTCGACCCATAAACTCTGGCGGGTTACACCTCAGAAAATCCCGTAGTCTCAAACTGTCTGCTCGGGGGTGAACTACGGGTGCTACTGGGGAGGCTGCTGCATCGGCTGTCCTCATATCTGGCCACGACCACGGCGATCGGGCCATCTCCTTATACCCATCTCAACCGCTCCGGTGTGGGGCTGAGGCTCAGTCTTGTAGTCTCGGCCAGCTGCTGCGGCTCTAAACTCTCTTTGGTCTTTGGCGGCGTCGCGAAACTCGCCGTCGGAGCCTTTGTCTCAGTCTTGGCCAGGGCACGTGCCCTCGTACTCCTCTGTATCTCACTATGACTCCTCATCGCCTTGCCCATCTGGGCCGGGTTGCCTTACGGAGGCATGGCGGTAAAGGAAATGAATACGTCAGAGGGGTCCAACTTATCACACAGCTCTAAGGCACGATCTCAGAATGAGAAGAATGGAAACCAATCCTAAATGTCCTATAGCCTCCTGATTATAGATGTGGTGCACAACATCGATAATCAAGACTCTACTAGAACCTGCTGAGACACTTTCGAGGACTAATCGCTTCGATACCACTTTTGTCACGACCGAACCGGGCGTGATCGTGCCTACCGGGCACCCTAGTGATACAACATCAGAGAAAACCAGCGGAAATAAAAACTTTAAACATATAAATAGATATGAATCAAGATGAACGAAAACAGGCCAACCAAAACGGTTGCCTTTCAGCATATATATATACATAGACATTTGAACAGCGATAATTACAATCCTGACCACAACCTGGCATGCTACGGACCTTAAGATTTACAACAACTATGGGACGGGGCCCCGCCATACCCTGAATGTACAAGAACCTCTGGACTCGGGGTAACATACCAAAAGATAAGCCTCCAAGGCGGAGCTTCCCAATACGAAGTGTGATCCTAAGCGCGGGGATCGACAAACCGAGTGTACCTGCTGCGGCGTGCGCGCCCCGAGGAGGTCGATCAACAGTACCAAGTATGTGAAACTGTAAAATACTGTAAATGAAATCATGACAGTCTATATAAAGCAGGAGACATGTATGATAACCAAACTACAGTTCACAACATAAAGCAGTCATGTCAAGTCAGGGACTCACGCCCTCAAAGTCATCCTCCGTGCGTGGAACTCCTTCCACTTCCTGATCTAGGTACAAATCATGTGATATGTATAACATGTCTCGGCCCATCTCATGGACCTAGTATAGAAACGTGTGGAATACATTCCCGGTTCATCTCATGAACTCGGTAGTCGGATGGAATACATTCCCGGTTCATCCCATGAACACGGTAGTCGGGTGAAATACATTCCCGGTTCATCCCATGAACACGGTAGTCGAGTGAAATACATTTCCGGTTCATCCCATGAACACGGTAGTCGAGTGAAATACATTCCTTGCACAACAAGTCTATCACACGCAAACATAGGCAAGTTACACACAACTTAAAGTACTTTCATTTTATGACAAAGTCCGGGTTTTAACCCTAAAGTACTACGTACGTTAAATTCCTTTTAAGAGATTCATTCCTTTTATAAAAGTCACCCGATACCCGTAGTATATAAAAATGTGTGACTTATATCTTTTAAGTAAACCAAAACAACTTTCATATTTTCCTTTTTAAGACCAAATTAAGGCAATACCATGCCTTATTTTTGGACCAAAATACTTCTCTTTTAAAAGTCAAGTTACCACATTAAAACAAATGATAAAACCCTTCTTTTGTTTTCATAAAGTCGTTATAACCAACTTCCCATAAAGTTGTTATAACACTTTATGTTTAAACCATTTTAAGACAACACAATGCCTTTCTTTTCCCTAAAAGTTCCAGTTTGCCTAATTTCAATTACGCAAGTCTCTTTTTAGAAAAGTTTCATAGTTCAATGTCTTAATCTCTTTTAAAGCAATTGAGTAACATATGCTAAAGGCGTGAGCAGTTTATTCCTGTTCATAATCAATCTTATTAAGCAGCCATGATCTAGAAAATGTAATACCATTTTGTCTCATCTTAGCTTCTATGCAGATGGAGGTTTCTACTGGTTTTAATAATACTTAATTTTTCAATACATTTTCCTTTATTAACGTTGCAGTGGTTTGTCGATACACATTCTGATTTCCGAAATCAGTAAAACATTATTCCTTTTAAAAACCAAGTACTCATTACTCACGAATGAGGTTTCACACAAAATCCATATTAATTCATTTAAGTTAAGTCTCTTATCTTATAAGATCAAGTCTCTTAACTTCTAAAATCAGTAAACCATTTTTTTTACCTCTCTTAAGACGTTATACCTAACTCCCCATAAAGCTAGTATAACTCTTTTTAAAACCTTTTAAAACCAAGTGTTACTCTTCTTTCAAAATGGTTTCTTAATATTTTTGAAATACATTTAAGGTTCTTATTATTCAGGCTTAAGTCAAAAGACATTGCCGTACAACTACGTTCTGTTAACACACGTACGTCTACCGTACTATATATATAAATTATTCGGGCTTAAGTCAAAAGACATTGCCACACGTACGTCTACCGTACTATATATTCATGCTCAAGAGTATAGGAAGAATCACATACCTCGTGACGATTATCGACTATAAGCAAAACGCTTCACGTCTATAACCCGGCTAGCCTTGTCCACCTTCCAAGTAGTTCATGCTACTCGCAGAACATTCAATCCAATAAAGGTTATCGATCATGTAAATACGATCCTATGTAAATCAGTTTAAACTTATCTTAATATTCTTACGATGCGATTTGATTCAATTCTTTTACGTAATATCCTTCTATTCTGATTCAATTCTCTTCTATGAATCTTATATTCATTTCTATACAATTACAGTATGTAATTTCCAATTACACTAGAAGGGCGAGTATTTACCTCGATGAGCCCAAAAATTATCCAAGTATAATGTCGCTCCTGAGCAACGTTAAGCTCCTACTCCGAGTGCTCCAACCCGCTCCAAACAACCTGTTATACCCCGTATTTCCAGAGTATGTATGCGAGGACGTACGTACGAGAATACGGCAGAAAGATTGGAAAGGAAGAAAGAGGTGATTTTTCCACGGAAAAGTTTAGGTTTTGTGAAGGAAAAAGGTTAGTTAATGGGAATTGGATTCCCGATTTGGTATTCGGACTTCTGGAATATTAGAGAATTATGGAATTTTATTTTTGGAAATGGTCACGTGGGGCCACGGGAGAAATTCTGATTTTGTGGGCCGCTTTGTTTTTGAGATTTCCGAAATTGGATATTTTGAAGACGAAATATTCTGGCGAATCGGGCGACACGTGTCACCCAGTATGGCACCCTGGCGATTTACATTTGGGCACAACACAGGTTAGAGTCGTTTTTGGCGAAGCGTTTTCGTAACTTGCGAAGGAAAATTCCGGCTATGTCGTTTTGTTTTTGCGGATTTTTCGAGGCGAAACATTCGGACCAGCGGGAGGGTGACATGTGTCACCTCACAATGGAGACAAGTGGGCGGCACTGGCGAAACAAAGGGCAAGTTGGGCTGATATTTGTGTAGATATTTGTGAGGTTTTAAGGAGTAGGGTCTAGGGTGCACTTGGCGATCTTGGCCTTACACTTGCCTTGCACTTGGCTAGATCTTGGCCATTGGTTGGCCTTTGGGTTTGCTATAAATACCCTCCCTTGTGAAGACTTATTCATTCACCTCACTTTGTCTAAGTCTTGAAATCCCTCCTCCTCTAGTAGCTCTCGTCCTAAGCCTCTCCTCCCTCCTCCTTGTGGCCTTTGGCCGAGAAGGTCCCCACTTTGTGGTGCTAGCCGTAGGGTACCCACTGCCTAGTTGTTTTCAGTATAATACCACTTGTTGTGGTATAGAAATACTCCACAGTATTGTTATAATGCCCAAAATACCTTAGCCTTGTACCTTGTAGTATTCCAAAGATACCTCTTTCGTAGAGTCGGAAATACTACCTTTTGTCCTTTTAGTCTCAGCCAGAAACCACAAGGAAATCTTCGTAGTTGGTTGAAGTAATTGAGTAGAAGTTGGTTAGAACTTCTAGGGTTGTTGGAGTGGTTTGGAGCGCACGGTGGAGCTAAACCTTGCTCGGGAAGCGACATTAAACTCGGATCATTTTGGGCTTATCGAGGTAATTATCTTGTCGCTCTATTGTCATTGGAAATTACATGTTTGTTAGGATATATAGGTGAAATATAGTATATATGGAACTATACTTAGTATTCGGCAATGTCTTTTGACTTAAGCTGAAGAATTAAGAACCGAACTAAAGCTGTATTTACATGGGTGTATTGCGGTAGGCTTGTGTAGAATTGTACACGTCAGGTTAGGCGTGTAAACCCCACGGTTGGCTTGGTAGTGGCCTCGATAGAGGAGGAGATTTCTGTTTGTTGCGGGGAGAGTCTTTGAATTTTCTATAGAAAGATAGAAACTTATGTTTTGGGGTTAATAGACGTTTGTGACCTTTATAGGTGAAAGTACTAAGAGTAGCGTATTCTACTCGAGGAGTGGAAAGGGCTAGCAAGGTTGTAGTACTTGGAGCATTTTGCTTATTGTCGATAAATCGTCGCGAGGTATGTGAACCTCTTCCTATCTTTTCTAGCATGATTGTTGTGAACTATGTAGTACGGTAGACGTACATGTGCTAAGTGATTTGGTTGGTTTAAAACATAGGGTGTTATAATAGCTTTATGGGAAGTTAGTTATAACGACCTTATGTAGGTGAAAATGGTTTACTGATGTTAGAAGTTAAGAGACTTGATCTTATAAGATAAGAGACTTAACTTATTTGTTTTAATGTGGATGTTTGTGTGAAACCTCATTCGTGAGTAATGAGTACTTGGTTTCTAAAGGGATAATGTTTCACGATTTGGAATCAGAATGTGTATCGACAGACCACTGCAGCGTTAATAAAGGAAGATGTATTGAATAATGATGTGTTGTATTAAAACCAGTAGAAACCTCCATCTGCATAGAAGCTAAGATGAGACAAAATGATATTACATTTTCTAGATCATGGCTGCTGTAATAAGATCGTTATAAACAAGAATAAACTACTCACGTATATGACATATGTTACTTAATTGTTCTAAAAAGGAATCAAGTGATTAAGTTTGGGAACTATGAAACCATTTGAAAATGAGAAGCTTGAGTAATTGAAACTAGGCAAACTGGAACTTAGGAAAAGAATGATGTTACTTGGTTTTGAAAAGGACGGTTGGTTGGTCATACTAATACTACGGGTATAGCGTGACTTTTATAAAAGAAATGGATCTCTTTTAAAAGAACTTACCTATGAAGTACTTTGGGGTTAAAACGGACTTTGGTATAAAATGAAAGTACTTTGTGTTGTTGTGAAACTTGCCTATGCTTGTTGTTGTGAAGCTTGGCTATGCTTATTGTGATAACCTTTGTTGTGCAAGCGTTGTATTTACGTATTCTGGCGTCTCTCGATGGAGGGTCGGTTGACTTGTTGATATATTACTTGGACGTGCCGGCAGTGACGGAGAAATTCCACGGGTACGTTCCTGTTGATAGTATTATTGTTGTTAATCACTTTGGACATACTGACACGATCGTGGCGCTGCGGGTATGCTTCCATTTGGTTAAGGTCTTGTGGTTAATCGCTTTGGATATATCGACCACGATGCGTGGCGCGCGGGTATGTTTCCATTTTGATTATCGCCTTGTGATTTCCTTTTGGACATCGCGACACGATCGTGGCGCTGCGGGTATCGTCCATTTGGAATGCCGTCTATTGTTTCCCTCTGGACATCTCGACACGATGCGTGGCGCTGCGGGTATCGTCCATTTGGAAAGTTGTCTTATTGTTTCCCTTTGGACATCACGACACGATGCGTAGCGCGCGGGTATCTTCCATCTGGATTCTTTGTCTTGTTGTTGAGTCACATGGACATGTCTACACCGTCTGATATCCGGGGCATGCGGCCATGATCGACCACTGATTGATGTTGTGGGCGTGAGACCCATAGTTATATTGGAGTGATATTGTTTTATGTTGTGAGCGTAGTTTGGTTATCATACATGTCTCTGCTTTATATAGACTAGTATGATTTCATTCTGACATTATGCGATTTCACATACTTGGTACTGTTATCTTGACCTCCTTGAGGCTGCGTTCATCTGCGGTAGAAGTACATCGATCGTGGATCCTCGCTCATAGGATCACGATTCGGCGCATTTGAAGCTCGTTTCTCGAGGCTTATCTTTTAGTAGGTGTTCCCTGAGTTGTAAGTTCTTGTACATTCGGGGTATGGCGGGCCTGTCCGTCATAGTCGTGTATATCTTAAGTGCATGTCTTGTTGTGGGCGGGGTTGTAAAGATTAAACTGTTCGAGTTTTATGTATATCTGAGAAACGTTTTGGTTGCTTTGTTTATTTATTATATCTCTTGTTTAATGACTCATGTTTTATGTTCCGCTGATTTTTCTATGATGTATGTATCGCTAGGGTGCCCGGGGTAAGGCACCATTCACGGGCCCGATTTTCGGGGTGTGACATAGTGGTATCAGAGCGATTAATCCTCGGAAAGTGTCTATGAACGTGTCTAGTAGAAAGTCTTGATTATCGGTGTGTTGTGCACCACGTCTATGTCGAGAGGCTATAGGACATTTAAGATTAGTTTCCATTCTTCTCATTCAGAGATCGTGCCTTAGGCATGTGTTGTAAGTTGTACCCTACAGCGTATCTCGTTTTACGATTATGCCTCGCATGAAAGCAGCGAGCCAGAAGGGCAAGGCAGAGTCTTTGCTAGTGAGATCTGAGAAATGCGAGCGCGAGCGGCGATGCACGAGGTTGTGCTTGAGCGGCGGGTTTAGCGATGCCGCCGGCCAGTGATTTAGAAGCGCGGCCGTGGCTGATGAGACTCTGATACACGAGCCTCAAGTCGCGATGCAGGGCGAGGAGATGGGTTACAAGAGATGGCGATTGTTGGCGAGTTGTGGCGAATATGAGGGCAGTGGATCTGGCGATTCGGTTCGATGCACGATGGTTCACCGGCGAATAGTTTGAGGCTACGGGACTTTACGAGTTGTAGCGCGAGTTTCTGGGTCGAGGCACGAGGATGATCGCGAGTTCATCCGGCGATTCTGACCGGATCGTCACGGGTGATCGAGGCTTGAGAACCGAGTCTGTGACCTTTGGTTCGCGTCGGCTGCGTGATACGCGATCGATTGGTTTGATTCATAGGAGCTTTCGGGAGAGCATGCACCTCGCGGTATGGGATGAGTTTTGGGGCTTTCCTCGCACTTCTTGCCTCCGCGGATGAGGAGGCGCGGTAAACAGATTTTTATTCTTGAGGCAGAGGCGCCTGTCGGGAGTACAATTTCGAGTTCTATTCTTTTGCTCGATATGTCCCTGCGCGAGTTGTCGAGATGGAGGAGAGAGTGCATCGCTACGTCACCGGGCTTGATGCTTATATGGCTGAGTCTTGTGCGGGTGTTTCTCTTGTTGGGCATGGACATTGCCGCATGCGACTCATGCACTAGGATGTGAGGCACGGAGGGTCGGCGGAATGACTGGATCAGCGAGAAGAGGGCCGGGGCGGCGAGGTCCTTTGGTGGCTTTGGCGGACCGCCTCAGTGTGAGCTAGTTATATACCCCGCGTGCAGTGGTCCTCCACCGTCTTGAGGAGCAGTCGGGGCTCGAGGTTCAGATTTTGGCGGAAGCGGGGTGTTAACGGTGAAGCCACCTACCTCGTTGTGACCATTGTGGTAGACTCCATTTTGGAGAGTGTCGTGCTAGATTGGGAGTTTGTTTTGCATGCGGCCAGCGGGCCATTTTTCGAGCTGTCAGAGCCAAGGAGCGCGGATGTTACGACTCGGCCGAGGATCGTGGCTGGTTTATCACGCCTACTGACTATGCGCCTGCAGTGAGGCCTATGATTAGAGTGGGCGGTAGCTTGGGTATATCCTTAACCCTCTAGAGTTTTGGTATGCTTGTTATGATGATCTCATTATTGTGTGCTATGTACGGATAGCATTGTGATATTGTGAGTTTGAAAACATGTTTAGTTGGGAGGTTACGTATGGGGGCATGGTAAGTATGAACCTTAGACTATGTCACGGCGAGACCTTAGGGGTAAGGTCGTCTTGAGATTAAAGATTCGTTTATGTTTGACTTTTATCGAGTAGTAGTATCGTGGGATTTATTTGTGTGATAAGTCCGTGGGTAGTGTGAGATGGAAGTGGTAGCTTCGTGATGTGAATTAGTAAGATTGTTCGGATCGGGGAACAAGAGTTTAACGCGGTTGTGGGTCGGGTTGAGGGCGTGATACGGGTCAACCCGTAGCCGGATTAAGGTGGGTCAGTTAGGTGGTCCCGCGGTGGTAGGAGTCACGAGGATGCTAGGCCCAGTTTGTATGATCATCGTATGAGTTCGTGGGCGCGTTCGACCGAGCGGTTCGTAAAGGCGGGAATGGCCTTAAGGAAGTTTGAGGTTAGTAAGATGACCAAGTTTGGAGGTGGTGACTCGAGGTTTTGGGAAGCGAGCGATGGCGAAGTGTGGCACGTATGCTAGAAGAGTTCAAGTGTTCGAGAAGGGCACGGCGAGTAAGGAAGGAAGATAACGTGTGTTATTTCGTGACGGCGTGGCGTTGGCAATTTGTTAGAAGAGCTTCCGATATCCGTCTTGTGAAGGAACATTCGGGACGAATGTTTCTAAGAGGAGAATGTTATACCGTATTTCAGTATGTATGCGAGGGCGTGCGTGCGAGAATCTGTGAAAGATTGGAAAGGAAGAAAGAGGTGATTTTTCCACGGAAAAGTTTCGGTTTTGTGAAGGAAAAAGGTTCGTTAATGGAATTGGATTCCCAGTTTGGTATCGGACTTCTGGAATATTAGAGAATTATGGAATTTTATTTTTGGAAATGGTCACGTGGGGCCACGGAGAAATTCTGATTTTGTGGAAGCTTTGTTTTGAGATTTCGGTAAATTGGATATTTTGGAAGCGAAATATTGAAGGCGAATCGAGGCGACACGTGTCACCCCATGTGGCACCTTGGCGATTTACATTTGGGCCTGGCCTTTGGTTAAGTCGTTTTTAACGAAGCGTTTTCACGTAACTTGCGAAGGAAAATTCCGGCTATGTCGTTTTGTTTTTGCGGATTTTTAGAGGCGAAACATTACGGACCAGCGGGAGGGTGGCGTGTGTCACGCCATGATGGAGACAAGTGGGCGTGACTTGGCCGAAACGAGGGCAAGTTGGGCTTGATATTTGTGTAGATATTTGTGAGGTTTTAAGGAGTAGGGTCTAGGGTGCACTTGGCGATCTTGGCCTTACACTTGCCTTGCACTTGGCTAGATCTTGGCCGTTGGTTGGCACTTTGGGTTTGCTATAAATACCACTCCCTTGTGAAGACTTATTCATTCACTCCTCACTTTGTCTAAGTCTTGAAATCCCTCCTCCTCCTCTAGTAGCTCTCGTCCTAAGCCTCTCCCCTCCTCACTTGTGGCCTTTGGCGAGAAGGTCCCCACTTTGTGGTGCTAGCCAGTGGGGTACCCACTAGCCTAGTTGTTTCGTATAATACCCTTGTTGTGGTATAGAAATACTCCTAATATTGTTATAATGCCCAAATACCTTAGCCTTGTACCTTGTAGTATTCCAAAGATACCTCTTTCACGTAGAGTCAGGAAATACTACCTTTTGTCCTTTTAGTCTCAAACCGAAACCACAGGAAATCTTCAGTTGGTTGAAGTAATTGAGTAGAAGTTAGTTAGAACTTCTAAGGGTTGTTTGGAGTGGTTTGGGCGCGAGTGGAGCTAAACCTTGCTCGGGAGCGACATTAAACTCGGATAATTTTGGGCTTATCGAGGTAATTATCTTGTCCTCTATTGTAATTGGAAATTACATGTTTGTTAGGATATATAGTTGAAGTATACTATATATGGAACTATACTTAGTATTCGGCAATGTCTTTTGACTTAAGCTGAAGAATTAAATGAACTAATTGTATTTACATGGGATTTGTATTGCGATAGGCTTGTGTAGAATGTACGTCAGGTTAGGCGTGTAAACCCCACTGGTTGGCTTGGTGGCGGCCTCGATAGAGGAGGAGATTTCTGTTGTTGCGGGGAGAGTCTGCCAATTTTCTATAGAAAGATAGAAACTTATGTTTTGGGGTTAATAGGCGTTTGTGACCTTTATAGGTGAAAGTACTAAGAGTAGCGTATTATACTCGAGGAGTGGAAAGGGCTAGCAAGGTTGTAGTACTTGGAGCATTTTGCTTATTGTCGATAAATCGTCGCGAGGTATGTGAACCTCTTCCTATCTTTTCTAGCATGATTGTTGTGAACTATGTAGTACGGTAGACGTACATGTGCTAAGTGATTTGGTTGGTTTAAAACATAGGGTGTTATAATAGCTTTATGGGAAGTTAGTTATAACGACCTTATGTAAGTGAAAATGGTTTACTGATGTTAGAAGTTAAGAGACTTGATCTTATAAGATAAGAGACTTAACTTATTTGTTTTAATGTGGATGTTTGTGTGAAACCTCATTCGTGAGTAATGAGTACTTGGTTTCTAAAGGGATAATGTTTTACTGATTTCGGGAATCAGAATGTGTATCGACAGACCATTGCAGCGTTAATAAAGGAAAATGTATTGAATAATGATGTGTTGTATTAAAACCAGTAGAAACCTCCATCTGCATAGAAGCTAAGATGAGACAAAATGATATTACATTTTCTAGATCATGCATTTCGTAATAAGATCGTTATAAACAAGAATAAACTACTCGCGTATATGACATATGTTACTTAATTGTTCTAAAAAGGAATCAGTGATTAAGTTTGGGAACTATGAAACCATTTGAAAATGAGAAGCTTGAGTAATTGAAACTAGGCAAACTGGAACTTAGGAAGAGAATGTTGTTACTTGGTTTTGAAAAGGAAGGTGGGTTGGTCATTCTAATACTACGGGTATCGGGTGACTTTTATAAAAGAAATGGATCTCTTTTAAAAGAACTTACGTATGTAGTACTTTGGGGTTAAAACCCCGGACTTTGGTATAAAATGAAAGTACTTTGTGTTGTTGTGAAACTTTTTATGCTTGTTGTTGTGAAGCTTGGCTATGCTTATTGTGATAACCTTTGTTGTGCAAAGCGTTGTATTTACGTATTACCGCGTCTCTCGATGGAGTCGGTTGACTTGTTGAGAACTTACTTGGGCGTCAGCGGTGGCGGAGAAATTCCGCAGTGCGTTCACGTTGATAGTATTATTGTTGTTAATCACTTTGGACATCCGACACGATCGTAGCGCGCGGGTATGCTTCCATTTGGTTAAGGTCTTGTAGTTGTCGCTTTGGATATCTCGACACGATCGTAGCGCTGCGGGTATGTTTCCATTTGATTATCGCGCGTGATTTCCTTTTGGACATGCGACCGCGATCGTGGCGCTGCGGGTATCGTCCGTTTGGAATGCCATCTATTGTTTCCCTCTGGACATCGACCACGATCGTAGCGCGGGTATCGTCCATTTGGAAAGTTGTCTTATTGTTTCCCTTTGGACATCGCGACGATCGTAGCGCTGCGGGTATCTTCCATCTGGATTGCTGTCTTGTTGTTGAGGTCACGTGGACATGTCTACACCGTCACGATGATGGGGGCATGCGGCCGTGATCGACCACGATTGATGTTGTGGGCGTGAGACCGTAGTTATATTGGGTGATAGTGTTTATGTTGTGAGCGTAGTTTGGTTATCATACATGTCTCGCTTTATATAGACTAGTATGATTTCATTCTGACATTATCTGATTTCACATACTTGGTACTGTTGTCTTGACCTCGCTCCTTGGGCTGCGTTCAATCCGCGAGTAAGTACATCGGTCGTGGATCCTCGCTCATAGGATCACAGTTCAGCGCATTTGAAGCTCCGTTTCTCCGGAGGCTTATCTTTTGGTAGGTGTTCCCTGAGTTGTAGGTTCTTGTACATTCAGGGGTATGGCGGGGCCCTGTCCCGTCATAGTCATTGTATATCTTAGAGTGCATGAAATCTTGTTGTGGGCGGGGTTGTAAAGATTAAAGCATTGGAGTTTTATGTATATCTGAAGGCAACCGTTTTGGTTGCTTTGTTTATTTATTATAACTCAAGAATAATGACTCATGTTTTATGTTCAGCTGATTTTTCTCTGATGTATGTATCGCTAGGGTGCCCGGGGTAAGGCACCAGTCACGGGCCCGATTTTAGGGGTGTGACACAACCCTTAGAAGTTCTACGCAACTTCTACTTAACACTTCAACCGACTATGAAGGTTTTCCTTAGGGTTTCGTTTAGTGGCTAAAGAAAGTATAATAGTATTTTAGGCTTTTGTATAAGTGTAACCTTGGGAATACTACAAGGTATTTGGGCCAAGGTATTTGGGCATTATAACAATACTAGGAGAGTATTTCTATACCACAAAGGGGTATTATCTGAAAACAACTAGGCTAGGGGTACCCTGGCTAGGAGCACCATGAGGGGAGGGGAGGCTCTCGGCCAAGGCTTCAAAAGGGGAAGGTGCTCTGGACGAAATATCAGAGGAGGGAGTATTGTGAGACTTAGAAAGATTGCTCAAGTTTGGGATGAAGAAAGTCTTCAACTTAGCGGGGTATTTTTAGGGCATGCAAAGGCCAACCAATGGCGAGATCCGTCAGTGTAAAGGCAAGTGTAGGGCTAGATTTCAACCATGTGGACCTTATCCATCTACCACGCCAACTTGCACAAATATCTACCTAACGAAGGCACAAGCGTGCCCTTGACTTGCCTTTGCGTCGACGCAAAGTTTTAAACCTCGTTAAGTGAGTAATGAGTACTTGGTTTTAAAAGGAATAATGTTTCTTGATTTGAAAATCGAATAAGTATCGAACAAACCACGTAGCTAATAAAGAAATGTTTTGACAAATAAGGTATTATTAAAACCGGTAGAAACTTCCATCTGCATAGAAGCTAAGATGAGACAAAATGATATTACATTTCCTAGATCATGAGCTTTTGTAATAAGATTGTTATGAACAAGAATAACCTACTTTGCATAAGGTATATGTTTCTCAAATTGTTTTAAAGTTAAAACTATGAACTACGAAACCTTTGGAAATGAGAATCTTGAGTAAATGAAATTAGGCAACTTGAGCGTTTGGAAAAGAATGTGTTACTTGATTTTACAAAGAGAAGTGTTTTGATTTACTTCAAAGGATAATCACTCTATTTTCATATCTACGGGTATTGTGTGACTTTTGTGAAAGTAACGTATCTTTTAAAGAGTTAATGTATGAAGTACTTTGGGGATAAAAACCGATCTTGTTAATCATATAGTAGAAAGTACCTTGTGTGTATAACTTGATTGTGTTGGTTTGTGATAGCCTTGTAATACTTTCTTGTTGATTTGTTAAGTAAACATGCTAGGATCTACGTGTGTTAGTATCTTGTGATGTTTGTGTAAAGGGGTTTCCTATTGCGCTTAAGTTGTTTAACTATCGGTAGTTATGTTGGTATTGTACCACTCGCCTTGACATGTTTAGGAGGTTAAAGTGCCATCCGTCTGGGGGTAGACTTCGGCGATGCAGGACCGTGATTCGAGAATACCTGCGTGCGGGTCGGGGGACTATGCGAGCTACGAGTTCGAGTTAGTGTGCGGCCTTTATGGTCATGCGGTCTATGTGGCCATGCGGTGCGAGTCGAGCGGATCTGGGGAGTAGCTACCCTCGATGCGGGGTTATACCTCATGCGGGCCTATGAGGTTGGCCTATGCGGAGTTGCGAGGAGTTCCAGGGCTAGACGCGCACATTGGATACTGCGGGCGTGTGACCAACTTTGATCATGCCCGGTCTAGACAGATCTCATAATCGATTTATGACCTTGTTAGTACTATGGGTGTTAGTAGTCGGCTATGCCTTCGTATTTACCTGCATGCGGTTTTATTAGAACACAGTGGGACACGGTGTTCATGTGTATTCCTTAGTGCTTTTATATCATGAAGCTGGCGGTGAGGAAGGTATTCCACGGGCATGATTGATGTTGTGGGCGTGAGACCCATTGTTATATGAGTAATGACTTGAGGCGTGAGTCACGACTGTATGGCTTTATTGTGAGCGTAGTTTGGTTATCATACATGTCTCACTGCTTTATATAGACTACTATGATTTCATTTCTGATATTTTTGATTTCACATACTTGGTACTGTTGTCTTGACCTCGCCTTGGGCTGCGTTCATGCCGCAGTGAGTACGCGAGTTGATCCTCATCGTAGGGTCTGATTCGGCGTTTGGGAAGCTCAGTTGCTCGGAGGCTTATCGGTGGTATAGTCCTGTCGTTGTAGGTACTTACATTCGGGGTATGGCGGGCCACTGTCCGTTGTTGTCGTATCATTCTTAGAGTGCATGTAATCTTGTTGTGGGCGAGTTGTAGAAAGAGGATATGCTATTCAAATTGTTATTTATATGTATATCGAAAGGTAGTTTTTAGTTGCTTTGTCTTATTATTTCTTTGTCTTATTACATTGGTTTCATGTATTGTCTTTATATTCCGTGATTTCTACGATGTATGGCTTTAGGGTGCCGGGTAAGGCACGACCACGCCCGGTTGGTCGTGACAAAGTGGTATCGAGCGATTAATCTCGGAAAGTGTCTACGCAAGTATCCAGAGTCTTGATTATCGATTGTTGTGCACCACAACAATGTCGGAGGCTATAGGATATTTAGGATTAGTTTCTATTCTTCTTACTCGGAGATCGTGCCTTCGAGGTGTGTTGTAAGTTGGACCCTCTAACGTATTTCTTTCCCTTACAGTTTTGCCTCCGCGTAGGCAAGCCGGGCCAGAGGCGAAGGCGCGAGGCTGCGAGTAGAGTTGAGAGGTTTACGAGGCTGAGCCCAATTATCACCGTGGTATTTCATTCGGGAGTTATGCTCGTCACGGACCCAGAGTTTAGCACGGCAGCGGCGATACTCTGCGACCATGATAATTGAACCTTCGCCCACGGCCGGGGCGGAGAATATAGATTGCAAAGAGACAACCACATTAGCTATGGACTTGGCTGCAGAGTATACCGATGTACGCGAGTCTTGATGACTATCTAAGAGAAGGTTGGACAAGAGTAATTCTTGATTAGGCGTGAGCATGGCACGTACGGGCTTATGCGCGTGAGCCAAGAAACGTAGAGATCACGGTTAACGAGGGCGAGAAGAGGGCGAGCAGGTCCTTTGGTAACTTTCGAGTCGAGTCACCTCACGCAGATTAGATTATGCACATCCACCGCGCGAAGAGGTCCTCCGGGTTCGGGCGTTCGGTATCGCAGAGTTGGTCGAGCCCGAGCTTAGGTTCCACCACGTAGTTCCGGCACCGATTGAGTTTTCCCAGTGTTCGTGTGTGGCGACGTCATCGGGAATGTCGTCTTTTGGTGCTTGATTTACTGCGGCGGTGGCCACGTGTGGAAAGGGCGTCCTAGTAGGAGGATGCAGTAGGAGGACTTAGCGCCGGGATCGATGTGTAGTTCGTCACCTTCCTTAGCTATCGCCTACAGGCGGTTTGATTAGAACGACATAGGGAGTGAAGCGAGATTCAGGGCATATCTTTAACCCTCTAGAGATCGGTATGTGTGATAAGATGAGTATATCATAAGTGCTATGTTCTGATAGCAGTATGTTAGTTGTGATTAGAAATCATGGTTAGTAACCGGGAAGATTTGGGGGGATAGAGAAAGTGTGAGCCTTAGAGCTTTATACGTAGAGACCTTAGAGGTAAGGCCATCTCGGGTAAAGATGTATTGTTATGTTTTGATCCTTATCAGAGTGCATAGTGCACGTGAGATTTGTTTGTGTGATAAGTCCCTGAGTAGGGTGGAAGAAAAGAGGGTAGTTGAGCTAAGAAGACCGCTAGGTTTTCGTAACATGATTAGTAAGATTGTTCCTTCGGGGAGCTAGTGTTTCGCGCCGGGTCGGGTTGGGGCCGTTGCGGGTCAACCCGGCACTGTATGGTGGTGGTCAGTTTGTGGTGGTCCCGCTTGTGGTAGGTCACGAGGGTGTTGGGCCTAAGTTTAGTTAACCATCGCACGAGTTCGTGGATACGTTCGACCGATGTCGGGCCGATGGGTCACCATCCGGTCTTTTAGCGAGCAGGTTACTCGGCGGAGGTTATGCGAGATGTTGCATCGAAAGGTGGTAAGGCTGCAGGGTGCCTACCTTCACCTTATGACGCAGTGAAGCCAGTGGTACATCGCTTTTTTCGAAGTTTTATCAGCGGGTTAGGAACTCAGGTGAGTCTCCGTATCGTATTCATCCTCGGGCCAGTGTTTTGATTTCAGGGGTAGCTGTGAGGATTGTGTCTCCTGTTGAGGAGTGTTTTAGCTACCATTTGGTGTTCGGTTTTGCCTTGAAGCCTTATAGGCGAAAGTGTAAGTTCTTAGGTCGATTGGTTCGATGTTGGCAAAGATTGAGATAGTTGGTTTATACTTGTTCAATGTAAATGTGGTAGGTTATGAGAAAGAGTTCGAGTGTACAAGAAGGGTACGACACGTAAGGGAAGAAGCGAGCATGTATGGCGAGCATAGATGTGATCATTTCTTTTGAAAAAAAGGGTGCGATGGGAGTATATTTTAGACCCCGGAGAGAGGTATTTGTGGTGATGTTAGAGGTGTTTCCTCATGGACTTGGATGGAAGTATTTGCGCGGTGTTTACGTGGCGGTGTGGCAGATTGTTCTCGTAAGTATAGTAGTGAAGACTATCTTGGCGCGTTTGTTCGAGACTTAGAAGGAACATTCGGAAGAATGTTTCTGGAGAGGAGAATGTTATACCCGTATTTCGGTATATGCGTGGGGCGTGCGTAGAAAAGTTTGAAGCTTAAAGTAGGCTTGGCCGAATTATTTTGTGCACAACACCCGGTTAGAGTTGTTTTTCGATGAAACGTTTTGCATAACTTGCGAAGGGAAAATTCCGGCTACGTCATTTCTAATTTTTGCGGATTTTTCCGAGAGACGAAGCATGTTGGACCAACGAGAAGGCGCCACTTGGCACCCTCTCATTGGCGGAAGTTGTGGGCGGTCAAGTGGACGATTTCAAGATAAGTTTGGGCAAGATATTTGTGAGGGTTTTAAGGAGTAGGGACTAGGGGGCACTTGGGCACATCTTGGCCCTCCACTTGCCCCCCACTTGGCTAGATCTTGACCCTTGGTCTTCCTATAAATACCCCTTTGAAGACTTCTTCATCCATTCCTAAACTTTCCTAAGTCTTGAGAGCTCTCCCCTTTGAGTAGTGTCTCGTCCAAAGAGTCCCCTCCCTTTGAGAAGGCCCTTTGGTGAGAGCCCTCCCCTGGCCGAGAGTACCCACTCCTAGTGGGGTTGGCCGAGGGGTATACACCCCCCCTTGTGGTGTTGTCTCGTATAAATACCCCCCCTATTGGTAGAAATACTCTCCAAAGTATTGTTACTATACCCAAAATTACCTTAGCCATATACCTTGTAGTATTCCAAAGATACCTCTATACGTAGAGCCCGGAAATACTACCTTATGTCCTTTTTGTCTCAAAACGAAACTCTAAGGAAAACCTTCATAGTTGGTTGAAGTGTTAAGTAGAAGTTGCGTAGAACTTCTAAGGGTTGTTTGGAGCGGGTTGGGCGTGCGATTTAGAGCTAAACCTTACTCGGATCGACTTTTATCTCGGATAATTTTGGGCTTATCGAGGTAAATAATCTTGTCCCCTATTGGAATTGGAAATTACTTGTTCTTTGTAATATATAGTTGAAGTATACTATATATAGAACGAACATAGTCTTGCAGCAATGTCTTTTGACTTAAGCTCAATTTAAAGAAAGAGAACCGAATCAGAATTACATAGGACCGTATTACTGAGACTTGTGTAGCATTCTTGTGAAGTAGAACTGCATACGTCAGGTTAGGCGTATAAACCCCCGTTGGCTTGGTGGCGGCCTCGATAGAGAGGAGATTTACGCGGCCATGTGCGGGGAGGTGTGCGAATTTTCTGTAGAATATTCTACGTTGAGATCTAGATGTTAATAGGCGCCTTGTGACCTCTATAGGTTGAAGTACTACGTATGGCGTGATCTATTTGGCTTAAGGAGTAGCCGACGGTTTGAGGTACTTGGAGCGTTTTGCTATTAGTCGATAATCGTCGCGAGGTATGTGAACCTCTTCCTATCTTTTCTAGCATGATATGTGTATAACTATGTAGTACGGTAGAGCGTACGTGTTAAATGTATTTGATTGGTTTAAAACATAAAGTGTTATAACGGCTTTATGGAAGTTGGTTATGTGACTTTATGTAGGTAAGAAAATGCTTTGTGGTTTTAAAAGGTAACTGATTTGACTTATAACTGACTTGTTGTGTGATAATAAAGAACTTGAGGTATTTCAAAAGAATCATTCTGAAAGAAGAGTAATGCTTGGTTTGAAAAACATAAGAGTTATACTAGCTTTATGGGAAGTTAGGTATAACGTCTTAAGAGAGGTAAAGAGAATGGCTTACTGATTTTAAAAGTTAAGAGACTTGATCTTAAAAGATAAAGAGACTTGACTTAAATGAATTTTATTAAAAAGTGTGAAACCTCATTCGTGAGTAATGAGTACTTGGTTTTTAAAAAGGAATAATGTTTTACTGATTTCGAAAATCAGAATAAGTATCGAACAAACCACAGCAGCGCTAATAAAGGGAAATGTTTTGACAAATAAGGTATTATTAAAACCAGTAGAAACTTCCATCTGCATAGAAGCTAAGATGAGACAAAATGATATTACATTTCCTAGATCATGGCTGCTGTAATAAGATTGTTATGAACAAGAATAACCTACACACACATAAGGTATATGTTTCTCAAATTGTTTTAAAGGATTAAAACTATGAACTACAAAACCTTTCGGAAATGAGAATCTTGAGTAAATGAAATTAGGCAACTTGAACGTTTGGAAAAGAATGTGTTACTTGATTTTACAAAGAGAAGTGTTTTGATTTACTTCAAAGGATAATCACTCTATTTTCATATACTACGGGTATTGTGTGACTTTTGTGAAAGTAACGTATCTTTTAAAGAGTTAATGTATGAAGTACTTTGGGGATAAAAACCCGATCTTGTTAATCATATAGTAGAAAGTACCTTGTGTGTATAACTTGATTGTGTTGGTTTGTGATAGCCTTGTAATACTTTCTTGTTGATTTGTTAAGTAAACATGCTAGGATGCTACGTGTGTTAGTATCTTGTGATGTTTGTGTAAAGGGTTTCGATCGCGCTTAAGTTGTTTAACTATCAGCCGTTATGTTGGTATTGTACCACCACCTTGACATGTTTCGGAGGTTAAGCGCCTCGTCCGATGCGGGTAGACTCGGTGATGCAGGGACCATGATTCGAGAATACCTACGCGGGTCCAGGACCTATGCGGAGCTACGAAAGTTCAGTTAGTGCGGCCTTTATGGTCACGCGGATGTGGGCCATGCGGATCGCGAGTCCAGCGGACTGCGGAGTAGCTACCCTCGATGCGGGGTTATACCTCATGCGCCCATGAGGTTGGCCTATGCGAGTGCGAGAGTTCAGGGCTGACGCGCACATTGAATCGCGGCGTGTGACCCGGCTTTGATCGTGTGGCGGCAAACAGATCTCATGATCTGATTTATGACCTTAGTACTATGGGTGTTAGTAGTTGGATATGCCTTCGCCTTACCACTCATGCGGTTTTATTAGAACACAGTGGGACTCGTGTGTGTATTCCTTGGTGCTTTTATATCATATCGCCGGTGAGGAAGGTATTCCACGCATGATTGATGTTGTGGCGTGAGACCCATTGTTATACTGAGTAATGACTTGAGGCGTGAGTTCCCGACTTAGCATCGCTTTGTGTGAATCGTAGTTTGGTTATCATACATGTCTCTGCTTTATATAGACAACTATGATTTCATTTCTGATTTTTGATTTCACATACTGCAATTGTTATCGACCTCCCCGGGGGCTGCGTTCATGCCGCGGTAGAGGTACGCGGAGTTGATCCTCGCTCATAGGGTCACAGGCGTTTGGGAAGCTCCGTTGCTCGAGGCTTATCGATGGTATAGTCCACTGTCGTTGTAGGTACTTACATTCGGGTATGGCGGCCCCTGTCGCCATTGTTATCGTATCATTCTTAGAGGTATGTGAAATCTTGGTGGCAGAGTTGTAGAAAGGGATGAATCGTTCAAATTGTTATTTATATGTATCCGAAGGTAACAGCTTTTTGTTACCTGTCTTATTATTTCATTGTCTTATTACATTGGTTTCATGTATTGTCTTTATATTCGCTAATTTCTCTCGATGTATGATCGCCGGGTGCGGGTAAGGCACGATCCACGGGCCGGTCGTGATGCGATATATGGCCTTTATAGGTTGAAAGTTCTGCGAGTAGCATGTTCTACTTGAAAGTTGGACAAGGCTAGCCGGGTTATAGCGGTGGAGCGTTTTGCTACTTGTCGATAATCGTCGCGAGGTATGTGATTCTTCCTATCCTCTTGAGCATGATATTTTAAAAGAATATATAGTACGGTGACGTCGTGTGTTAACTGAACGTGGTTTTACTGCGATGTCTTTTGACTTAAGTCTAAATAATAAGAATCTTGAAGTATTTCAAAAGAATTAAGAATCATTTTTGAAAGAAGAGTAATACTTGGTTTTAAGAGCTTGAGAGTTATACTAGCTTTATGGGAAGTTAGGTATAACGACTTAAGAGAGATAAAATGAACGATTTACTTAATTGTTTATGAACGCCTTATATTGATTTCGGAAATGAGAATAAGTATCGAACAAACCATCGCGCTAATAAAGGGAAATGTATTGACTAATTAAGTATTATTAAAACCAGTAGAAACCTCCATCTGCATAGAAACTAAGATGAGACAAAATGATATTACATTTCCTAGATCATGGCTGCTTTAATAAGATTGATTATGAACAAGAATAACCTACTCACATATAAGGCATATGTTTCTCAAATTGTTTTAAAGGAGAATTATATTATTAAGTGATTAAAACTATGAACTACGAAACCTTTCGAAAATGAGAAACTTGAGCATTTGAAATTAGGCAAACTTGAACGTTTGGAAAATAATGTTGTTACTTGATTTTACAAAGGGAAGTGTTTTGGTTTACTTAAAAAGATAGTCACTCTATTTTCTTATACTACGGGTATTGTGTGACTTTTGTGAAAGAAACGGATTTTTTAAAGAGTTAATGTTTGAAGTACTTTGGGGATAAAAACCCGAACTTGTTAACATAAAGTAGAAAGTACCTTGTGTGAATAACTTGATTGTGTTGGTTTGTGATAGCCTTGTAATACTTTCTTGTTGATTTGATAAGTAAACATGTTTAGGATGCTACGTGTGTTAGTATCTTGTGATGTTTGTGTGAAGGGTTTCCGCGATTGTGCTTATGTTGTTTAACGATAAGCGTTATGATAGTATTGTACCACCACCTCTTGACATGATACAGGGGTTAAGGCGCCTCCACGCGAGGTACACCTCGAGCGATGCAGTGTGACTATGATTCGAGAATACCTCATGCGGGTCGGGGCCTATGCGGGCTACGAGTTCGGGTTAGTGTGCCCATGTGGCCACGCGTCTTTACATGTGGCCATGCGGACTACGAGTCGGGGCGATGCCGAGTAGCTACCTCGACGCGGAATACCTCGCGGGCCTATGTGTGGCCTATGCGGAGTGCGGGAAGTTCGAGGATTAGACGCGCACATTTGATCTCGCGTGAGCGAGTGGCGGCCGATCATGTGGCGGTCTAGAAAGACCTCGTGATACGATTTATGGCTTTGTTGGTACTGTGGGTTTTAGTAGTCGGCTATGCCTTCAGATTACCGACGGTTTTATTATGACAGGTGGGACACGTGTTCATGTATTCCTTGGTGTTTTTATAGCATGGATCGCGGTGAGGAAGGAATTCCACGGCGTGATTGATATTGTGGGCATGAGACCCATGGTTATATTTGAGTGATGACTTTAGGCGTGAGTCACGACTTGACACATCGCTTACATATTGTATCTTAAATTGGTTATCATATATGTACATTTTATATAGACTATTATGATTTCATTTACAATATTTTGATTTCCATACTTGTACTGTTGCATCGACCTCGCTTGAATTGCGTTCATGCCGGTAAGGTACACGATTGTTGATCCTCGCTCATGGGTCACAGTTGGCGTTGGGAAGCTCCGTTTCTCGAGGCTTATCGATGGTATAGTCCTCGTTGTAGGTACTTACATTCAGGGTATGGCGGGCCCCGCCATTGTTGTTATATCATTCTTAGGTGCAGTAATGCTTGTTGTGCGAGTTTGTAAAGGAATGTAGTTCGAGTTCAAGTTTTATGTTTATATATATGCGGAAGGCAACTTTTCTCAAAAACTGTTTCACTTCATTTTGTTTCATGTTGTGTTTTATATTCCGTGATTACTCGATATATGTCTACTGGGTGCGGGTAGGCACGACCACGAGCGAGTTCGGGTCGTGACAGGAGGGCAGGGTACTCACGGACCGGCAGGCCGTGGTAGAGGTCGTGGTGGTGGTTCCAGTTCTAGCGGTCCACAGAACCGCATATATTCATTAGCCATCCGCCAGGATCAGGAGGCTTCCCCTGACGTCGTCACAAGTACATTATTGATTTCATGCTGTGACGTTTATGCTTTGATTGATCCAGGTTCTACCTTGTCCTATGTGTCCCCTCTTATTGCGGGTAGAATCGGGATAGAGCCCGTGTCGATAGAGCCTTTTGAGGTAGCTACGCCAGTTGGTGATTCGGTGTTAGCTGAGCGGGTGTATAGAGGTTGTCCGGTATTTATTTACAGTCGTCAGACCCTTGCAGACTTGATAGAGTTGGAGATGACAGATTTTGATGTCATTATGGTATGGGTGGTTGGCTTTGTTATGCCAACGTTGTTGGTAGGACAGTTGGTTCGTTCAGTTTCTGGCGAGCGATTATCGAGTGGAAGAACACAGTGTCCGTAGGGTAGGTTTATTTCTTACCTCAAGGCTAGGAAGATGGTGCGAAAAGGTACATCTATCATCTAGTTCGGTATTTGTCTGAGGTGAGGTGCGATTCTTGATCGATGCGATGGTTAGGAAGTTTCCAGATGTGTTCCCAGAAGATCTTTCGGGTATCCCTCCTGAGAGGGAGATTGAGTTTTATATTGACACGTTGCCAGACACTCGACCTAGTTCCATTCGCCATCTGGACGGCACTGCGAAGTTGAGGAGTGAAGGACCGGTTGAAAGATTTCTTTGGAGAAATGCTTTATCGGGCCTAGTGTATCTCCCCGGGAGCGTTTTGTTTGTGAAGAAGAAGGATGGGGCCAGCTGCGTATGTGTGTTGATTCTGAACGTTGAATAAGGTAACCATCAAAAATAGGTACCCCCTCCCCAGGATTGATGATTTGTTTGACCAGTTGCAGGGTGCGAGGTGTTTCTCCAAGATAGACTGCGTGCGGTTATCATCAGTACGAGTTCGAGAGGTCGATATCCCAAAGCGCATTCGGGACCGGTATGGGCACTATGAGTTGAGGTTATGTCTTTCGGTTTGACCAATGCTCGGTAGTATTTATGGATTTGATGAGCGGGTGTTCAAGCCATTTTGGATACATTTGTGATAGTATTCATTGATGACATCTGGTTTATTCGCAGACGAGCGAGCATGCAGATCACGAGGCGAGGCACTTGGGTCCTCGGAGCCGGCAGCTTATTCGCCAAGTTCTCAAGTGAGTTTTGGTTAGCCTCGATGGCATTCCCGGGCATATTATTGGGTGATGGTGTTGGGTGGATCGACAAAGATTGAGGCAGTCTAGTCTTGGCCGAGACCTACTACTCCGACCGAGGTGCGCAGTTTCTGGGGCAATTTGGCGAGTTATTATCGTAGGTTTGTGGAAGCTTGCTTGATTTCAAAGACCGCTGACTAGTCGACTCGGCGGCCAAGTTCCGATGACGAGGCTTGCGAGAGGGTTTCGATTCTGAAGGAAAGGTTGACTACAACACCAGTTCTTACTCTTCGGCGGGTTAGGCGCACGTGATCTATTGTGATGCGGGTATCGCATCGCCAGGTGTGTTTTGACGCACGGCAAGGTTACTTTATGCTTCCGGCGATTCTAAGCATGAGAGAATTACCCTACCCACGACTTGGAGTTGGCCGCGATTATTCATGCCTGAAGATTTGGAGACATTATTTGTATGGGGTTCATGTGGATATTTATACAGACCACAAGAGCCTCGGTATATCTTGAGCGGAGCCGAACTTGCGCGAGAGATGGTGGTTAGAGTTGCGAAAGATTATGATGTTGATATTCTATGTCACGACCGAACCCGGGCGTGATCGTGCCTTACCGGCACCCAAGTAGACATACATCGAGTAATCGGAACATAAAGACAATACATGAAACGATGAAATAAGGCGGTGAAATAAGACAAAGCAGGCTAAAAACAGTTACCTTCGATATATATAAATAGCAACTTTTTCAACATGAACAGTTTAATCCTTTTACAAACCCTCACAACAAGATACTACACTCTAAGAATGATACGATAACAATGGCGGGGCAGGGCCGCCAAACCCGAATGTAAACACTTACGGCGGGGACTATACCTGATAAGCCTCGAGAAACGGAGCTTCCCAAACGCTGAAATCTGTGACCAGAGCTAGGATCAACGATCGGTGTACCTCAACTGCGGCATGAACGCACTTCAAGGAGGTCGATAACAAAAATTTGTATGTGAAACTGAAAATACATCGTAAATGAAATCATAGCGATCATATAAAGCGAGACATGTATGATAACCAATCTACGCTTTACAACAAAGCGATATGTCGTTAGGGACTCACGCCTCAAGTCATCACTCAAGTATAACAATGGGTCTCGTGCCCACGACATCAATCATGCGCGTGAATACCTTTCCTCACCGGCGGCGTCTATGATATAAAGCACCAAGGAACACACATGAACACCGTGTCCCACGTGTCATAATAAAATCAGACGTGGTAAGTACGAAGGCATAGCCGACTACTAAAAACCCGCATCAACAAGGTCGCGAATCAGATCATAAGATCTGTCTAGACCGTCACATGATCAAAGCCGCCACTTGCCCGCGATCAATGTACGCGTCTAACCCTCGAACTCCCGCGACTCGCATAGGCCAATCTCGTCGCCCGCGTGAGGTATTCCCGCATCGGTAGCTACTCCCGGCATCGCCCCGACTTCCAGATCGCATGGCCACGTGGACGCATGCCCATAAAGGACGACACTAACACGAACTCGTAGTTCGCATAGGCCCCGGGACTGCATGAGGTATTCTCGAATCATAGGTCCATCGACCCGCTGAGTCTACCCCGCAGACGGAGGCTTAACCCGGAATCATCTCAAGAGATGAATGCCACAATACTATCATAACGACCGATAGTTAATAAGCACAATCAAGGGAAACCCCTTCACACAAACATCACAAGATACTAACACACGAAGATCCCAACACGTTTACTTATCAACGCAATCAAGAAAGTATTACAAGGCTATCACAAACCAATACAATCAAGTTGTTCACACAAGGTACCTTCTACTATATGATTAACAAAATCGGTTTTTATCCCCAAAGTACTTCATACATTAACTCTTTAAAAGATACGTTACTTTCACAATGTCACACAATACCGTAGTATAAAATAGAGTGACCATCCTTTTAAAGTAAATCAATTACTTCTCTTTGTAAAATCAAGTAGCAACATTCCTTTCCAATGATCAAGTTTGCCTAATTTCCAATGTTCAAGTTTCTCATTTTAGAAAGGTTTCGTAGTTCATAGTCTTATTCATTTGAGAACATAATTCCCCTTAAAACTATCTGAGAAACATAAGTCTTATATGTGAGTAGGATATTCTTGTTTATAACAATCTTATTACGACTTCATGATCTAGGAAATATCATTTTGTCTCATCTTAGCTTCTATGCAGATGGAAGTTTCTACTGGTTTTAATAATACTTAATTAGTCAAAACACTTCCTTTTATTAACGCTGCAGTGGTTTGTCGATACACATTCTGATTTCCGAAATCAGTAAAACATTCTTAAGCCGTTATACCTAACTTCCCATAAAGCTAGTATAACTCTTAAGTTTTTCAAAAACCAAGTATTACTTCTTCTTTCAAAACGATTCACAAATCTTTTGAAATACTTCAACTTCTTCATTAACACATAACAAGCCGCTTATAATCAAATCAATTACCTTCAAAACCACAACCCATTTTCTTACCTACATAAAGTCATATAACCAACTTCCCATACAGCCGTTATAACACTTTATGTTTAAGCCAAACAAATACACTTAGCACATGTACGTCTACCGTACTACATAGTTCACACATATCATGCTATAAGAGATAGGAAGAGGTTCACATACCTCGCGACGATTATCGACTAATAGCAAAACGCTCCAAGTACCTCAAACCGGCTACTCCCTAAGCCAAGTAGATCGCGCCACGCATAGTACTTTCACCTATAAGGCCACGCGCTTTATTAACATAAGGTCTCTTCGTAGAACACTCTACAGAAAATTCGCAAAGACTCTCCCCGCAAGAGCAGAAATCTCTCTCTATCGGTAGGCCACGAAGCCAACCGTGGGTGTTATACAACTAACCCTAATCTGGTACAATTCTACTCCACGGTACTACTTACAAGTCTATGTAATACAACCCTATGTAATTACGATCAAGATTCTTCTTTACATTGGGCTTAAGTCACAAGACATTATTGTAAGTATTATTCAGCTTAAGTCAAAAGACATTGCCAATAACTACGTTCAGTTCTATATATAGTATACTTCAACTATATATTCTAACAATATGTAATTTCCAATTACAATAGAGGACAAGATATTTACCTCAATAAGCCCATAATTATCCAAGTATAAAGTCGATCTGGGCAATCGTTTAGCTCCAACCCGTGCGCTCCAACCCGCTCCAAACAACCCTTAGAAGTTCTAACCAACTTCTACCTACTACTCCAACTAACCATGGAGATTTTCCTGGGTTTGGTTTTGTGGACGGGAAGTATAATAGTATTTCGGCTTTTGTATAGGTATAACCTTAGAATACTACAAGGTATATGGCTAAGGTAATTTGGGCATTATAACAATACTTTGAGAGTATTTCTACCAAGAGAGGGGTATTATACTAAAGCAACTAAATTGGGGTACCCACGCCACACTACTGAGGAGGGAAGGGCTCTCGCCGAGGGGAGGGGAGGGCTCGCCACTACACTACACAAAGGGAGGAAGAAGCTTTCAAGACTTAAGAGATTTTGGATGAAGAAGTTCATCAAAGGGAGGGGTATTTATAGGTCAAGTGAAGGCCAACCAATGGCCAAGATTTAGCCAAGTGCTATGCAAGTGTAGGCCAAGATCTTGCCAAGTGCACACTAGCCAACTAACACAAAAATATCCTACCAACCCTTGACCACAATGGCCAACTTTCGCCACTACATTCACTTGGTGTCCCAATGAGAGGTGACAAGTGTCGCCTCTTGTTGGTCCAAAATGTTTCGTCTCTCGAAAAATCCGCAAAAATAAGAAATGACATGGCCGAAATTCCCTACGAAAGGCGTGAAAACGTTTCATGAAAAACGACTTAACCGGATTGTTATGCACAAATAAAATTCGCCAAGCACTTTAAGGCACAAACTCAAATTTTCTACGCACGCCCCACGCATATACTGAAATACGGGTATAACATTCTCCTCTCCTTAGAAACATTCGTCGAATGTTCCTTCTAAGTCTCAAAACAAGCGTGCGCCAAGATAGTCTTCACTACTATATTTACGAAACAAACTCGCCACATCCGCCACGAAACACCAGCAAAATACCTCCGTCCAAGTCCACGAGGAAACACCTCTAACATAACCACAAACACTTCTCACCGGGTCTAAAATATACTTCCTTCGCGCCTTCTCTTTACAAAAGAAATGATCACATCAATGCTCGCCATACATACTACTTCTCTTTACTCGTCGTAGATACCACTTTGTCACTTTGTCGCGAGCCTTGCTCCGACGACCAACAAATGGTACCGGCCTGCGATCCGGAGGATGTCGTGACACTTGAACTCTTACCACGTTCGCACGGCGGCTTCCAAAACTCGGCTACTATCTCTAACGTGGTCATCATTAAGTGGGAACACTGCGGATGGATCTCCGATACTTTTCCCGATCATAACAATACGAAAGACCGGACGTACTGCCTCCTAAGTCGGACGGCAAAAGCTAACATATAGGCAACCTGGCCTATCCTTCACATGAACTCACAAAGGCCCAAAGTAACTCGGGCTAAGTTCCCTCTGTTTTCCAAAACTCGTCGCACCCAAACCCGGGGTGGTACTTTCAAGAAGACCGACCGTCAACCTGAACTCTTAGCGTCGCGCGATTATCCGCACGATTCCTCCGAGCCGCCGAACCTCTCCTAGACAGCTTCACTATCCACGATCTGGCGGAACAAGCCTAAACCAACCGTCAACCTTGCCAACATCGAACCAATCGATCGACAACTTACACTTCCGCCTCAAGGCTTCATAAGGCGATATCCGAACACCGAAATGGTAGATCAAACACTACCTCCACAGGAGACAACAATCCCCACAACTATCCCTGAAATCCAAACACTGGCCCGAGGGCGAATGCGATTCTGAGACTCACCTGAGTTCCTAACCCTGCCTGGTAAACTTTTAGAAAACGAAAATAGCCACAACCTGGGCTTCATCGCTCGACATAAGGTGAAGGTAGGCACCGTGCAGCCTTTCAACCCTTCGATAACTCAACACACCGAGTAAGCGGTCCCGAGCGAAGAACACGATGGGCTGCCCCATCGACGACCACCGGCCGAATCGCATCCACGAACTCGCACGTTAACCGAACATGGGCCTAACACCTCGTGACCCTACCACTGGCGGGACCACCACAACCGACCCCACCACTAAACTCGCCGGGTTGACCCGCAACGTGGCCTCAACCCGACCCGGCAACGCGCATCATACTAGCTCCACGAACCGGAACAATCTCACTAATCACGTTACGAAAACCTAGAGGTCTTCTTAGCTCAACTACCCTCTTTCATTCCACACTACTAGGACTGTCCCAACATAACTCACGTGCACTATGCACTCCGATAAGGGTCAAACATAACACTACACCTTTTTCTCGAGATGGCCTCACCTCTAAGGTCTCTACGTAAAAAGCTCTAAGGCTCACACTTTCTCTATCCCCCAAAATCTTACTCGGTTAAACAACCATGATTTCAAATCAAAACTAACACACTACTATAATAAAATAGTACCTAATCAATACTCAACTTATCACATATACAAATCTCAAGAGAGTTAAGGATAGATCTATGTCTCGCTTCACTCCCTTAGTCGTTCTAATCAAACACGCCCGTAGGTGCATAGATAAGGGAGATGAAGAACTACCCACCGATCACGAAGGCTAAGTCCTCCAACAAGGACACTCTTCGACACTGCACTGACGGTCATAGTACAACAAGTACCAACCTAAAAGATGACATTCTCGATGACGGCGTGCATCGCCGGAACCGGAAGCCCCGGAGTTCTAACCAACTCGCATACCTGAACGTCCCGAAATTCGTGGAAGACCACTGCGACCGATGGATGTGCATAATCAAATCACTGGTGAGGTGACTCGCCTCGAAAGTTACCAAAGGACTCGCTGCTCGCCCTCTTCTCGTGTCCTTCGTTAACCCGTCGATCTCTACGTTTCGACTGCTGATAAGCCCGCATACGTGCCATGCTCAAGCCTAATCAAGGATTACTTCTTGCACAATCTTCTTAGGTAGTCATCAAGACTTGCGGTACAACGGTATATTCTTTGGTAGCCAAATCCATAGCTAGTAATGTGGTCGCTTTGCACTCTATATTCACGGTTCGATGGCCGTGGAACAGAAGGTTCAAATATCATGGCCGCGATGGAATCGCCATTGTCGTGCCAAACTCTGCTGGGCTAGTGGCGTCGCGAAATCCCCAAATGAAGCACCTAACTCGGTGATAATTGGGCTGTGCCTCGTAACCCTCGAACTATACTCGCAGCTCCTCGCCGCTTTGCCCTCCGGGCGGGTTGCTACGCGAGGCATAGCGGTGGGAAAGAAATCGTTAGAGGTCTAACTTACAACACGGCTCTAAGGCACGATCTGAGTGAGAAGAATAGAAACCAATCCTAAATACCCTATAGCCTCCTGATTGTGGTGCACAACACACCGATAATCAAGACTGCTGGATACGATGTTCAGACACTTTCCAGGATTAATCGCTCGATACCACTTTTTGTCACGACCGAACTCGTTCGTGATCGTGCCTACCCCGCACCCAAGTAGACATACATCGAGTAATCGGAACATAAAGACAATACATGAAACGGTGAAATAAGACGGTGAAATAAGAAGGCGGGCAACTAAAACGGTTACCTTCGTATATATATAAATAGCAACTTTTTCAACATGAGCAGCTTTAATCCTTTTACAAACCCCGCCACAACAAGCATTACGGACCTAAGAATGATCACGATAACAATGGCGGACAGGCCCCGCCAAACCCCGAATGTAAACACTTACGACGGCAGGGACTATACCATCGATAAGCCTCGGAGAAACGAAGCTTCCCAAATAAACGCTGTGACCCGAGAGCTAGGATCAACGATCGTGTACCTCAACCGCGATGAACGCGGCTCGGGAGGTGATAACAAAGCGGCAGTATGTGGCGAAAATACATATCGTAAATGAAATCATAGCGCATATAAAGCAGAGACATGTATGATAACCAATCTACGCTTTACAACAAAGCGCCATGTCAAGTTGTGGACTCACGCCTCAAGTCATCACTCAAGTATAACAATGGGTCTCGTGCCCACGACATCAATCATGCCCGTGGAATACCTTCCTACCGCCGGCCTATGATATAAAAGCACCAAGGAACACGCGAACACGAGTCCCACCTGTGTCATAATAAAATCAGACGGTAAGTGCGAAGGCATAGCCGACTACTAAAAAAACCCACGCACTCAACAAGGTCATGAAGCGTATCATAAGATCTCTAGACCGTCACATGATCAAAGCCGCCACTTGCCCGCAGATCAATGTCGCGTCTAACCACGAACTCCGCTGACCGCATAGGCCAATCTCATCGCCCGCATGAGGTATTCCCGCATCGAGGGTGCTACTCCGGCATCGCCCCGACTTCGCACCGCGTGGCCACATGGACGCATGCCCATAAAGGACGACACTAACCCGAACTCTCGTAGCTCGCATAGCCCCCGGGACTGCGTGAGGTATTCTCGAATCATAGGTCCATCGACCCTTTGAAGTCTACCCCGCATCGGAGGCGACAACCGGAATCATCTCAAGAGATGAATGCCACAATACTATCATAACGACGATAGTTAATAAGCACAATCAAGGGAAACCCTTCACACAAACATCACAAGATACTAACACACGTAGATCCCAACACGTTTACTTATCAACGCAATCAAGAAAGTATTACAAGGCTATCACAAACCAATACAATCAAGTTGTTCACACAAGGTACCTTCTACTATATGATTAACAAAATCGGTTTTTTTATCCCCAAAGTACTTCATACATTAACTCTTTAAAAGATACGTTACTTTCACAATGTCACACGATACGTAGTATAAAATAGAGTGACTATCCTTTTAAAGTAAATCAATTACTTCTCTTTGAAAAATCAAGTAGCAACATTCTTTTCCAATGATCAAGTTTGCCTAATTTCCAATGTTCAAGTTTCTCATTTTAGAAAGGTTTCGTAGTTCATAGTCTTATTCATTTGAGAACATAATTCTTAAAACTATCCGAGAAACATAAGTCTTATATGTGAGTAGGATATTCTTGTTTATAACAATCTTATTACAGCAGCCATGATCTAGGAAATATCATTTTGTCTCATCTTAGCTTCTATGCAGATGGAAGTTTCTACTGGTTTTAATAATACTTAATTAGTCAAAACACTTCCTTTATTAACGCTGCGATGGTTTGTCGATACACATTCGATTTAAATCAAGAAAACATTCTTAAGCCGTTATACCTAACTTCCCATAAAGCTAGTATAACTCTTAAGTTTTTCAAAACCAAGTATTACTTCTTCTTTCAAAACGATTCACAAATCTTTTGAAATACTTCAACTTCTTCATTAACACATAACAAGCCGATTATAATCAAATCAATTACCTTCGAAAACCACAACCCATTTCTTACCTACATAAAGTCATATAACCAACTTCCCATAAAGCCGTTATAACATTTTATGTTTAAGCCAAACAAATACACTTAGCATACGTACGTCTCACCGCACTACATAGTTCACACATATCATGCTATAAGAGATAGGAAGAGGTTCACATACCTCGCGGCGATTATCGACTAATAGCAAAACGCCCAAGTACCTCAAACCGCCGGCTACTCCTAAGCCAAGTAGATCGCGCCACGCATAGTACTTTCACCTATAAGGCCACGCGCGCTTATTAACATAAGGTCTCTTCAGTAGAACACTCTACGTAAAATTCGGCAAAGACTCTCCCGCAACCAGAAATCTCCTCTCTATCGAGGCCTGGCTACCAAGCCAACCAGAGGGGTTATACAACTAACCCTAGCGGTACAATTCTACTCCACGGTACTACTACACAAGTCTCATGTAATACAACCCTATGTAATTACAGTCAAGATTTTCTTTACATTCGAAGCTTAAGTCACGAGACATTGCAGTAAGTATTATTCAGGCTTAAGTCAAAAGACATTGCCAATAACTACGTTCGATTCTATATATAGTATACTTCAACTATATATTCTAACAATATGTAATTTCCAATTACAATAGAGGACAAGATATTTACCTCAATAAGCCCATAATTATCCAAGTATAAAGTCGATCCCGGGCAATCGTTTAGCTCGAACCCCGTGCGCTCCAACCCGCTCCAAACAACCCTTAGAAGTTCTAACCAACTTCTACCTACTACTCCAACTAACCATGGAGATTTTCCTAGGGTTTAGGTTTTGTGACGGGAAGTATAATAGTATTTCTGGCTTTTGTATAGGTATAACCCAGAATACTACAAGGTATATGGCTAAGGTAATTTGGGCATTATAACAATACTTTTGAGAGTATTTCTACCAAGAGAGGGGGTATTATCTAAAGCAACTAGGCTGTGGGGGTACCCCACGGCCACACTACTAGGAGGGGAAGGGCTCTCGGCCCAGGGGGAGGGGGAGGGCTCTCGGCCCCAACACTACACAAAGGGGGAAGAAGCTTTCAAGACTTAAGAGATTTTGGATGAAGAAGTTCATCAAAGGAGAGGTATTTATAGGTCAAGTGAAGGCCAACCAATGGCCAAGATTTAGCCAAGTGCTATGCAAGTGTAGGGCCAAGATCTTGCCAAGTGCACACTAGCCAACTAACACAAAAATATCCTACCAACCCTTGACCAATGGCCAACTTTCGCCACTACATTACGCCAAGGTGTCCCAATGAGAGGGTGACAAGTGTCGCCTCTTGTTGGTCCAAAATTCGTCTCTCGGAAAAATCCGCAAAAATAAGAAATGACATAGCGGAAATTCCCTACGAAAGTCGTGAAAGCGTTTTCGAAAAAACGACTCTAACCGGTGTTATGCACAAATAAAATTCGCCAAGCACTTTAAGGCACAAACTCAATTTTCTACGCACGCTACGCATATACTGAAATACGGTATAACATATACCATCCGGGAAAGCCAACGAGTTGCTGATGCCTTGAGTCGTAGATCGATGGGAGCCCGTCGAGGTACAGAGAGAGACATGGTCCGTCAGATCCACCAGTTAGCGAGCCTTGGCGTTCGATTGATCGATACCGATGATAGTGGGGTACGAGTTCGTGAGGTTGCCGAGTCTTCCATCGTTGATGAGGTGAAGAGACGACAGTTTGAGGACCCAGTGTTGGTACGGTATCGAGATGCAGCTCTTCGGGAGGAGAGGAGTCTATTTGAGGTAGCGCCTGATGGGGTGCTGAGATTTGAGGGCCGGTTGTGTGTTCCCGATGTGTCAGGACTTCGTCAGTAGATTTTGGGGGAGGCACACAGTGCTCGTTATTCTATTGATCCGGGGTCGACCAAGATGTACCATGACCTTAGATGTTTGTATTGGTGGGATGGCTCAAGAGGACGTGGCAGTTTTGTCGCACAATGTCCTAATTGCCACAGGTCAGGTCGAGCACCAGGCCGATGGATTATTGCGGGCTATTGAGATTCCGACTTGGAAGTGGGAGGTGATCAACATGGACTTTATTACAGTGGTTACCTCGCACTTTCGGAGGAAGCACGACTCCATTTGGGTTATTGTTGACAGGCTGACGAAATCAGCCCATTTCCTTCCAGTCAGGACGACGTTTTCGGCTGAGGACTATGCCAGATTATACATCAGAGAGATTGTGAGGTTGCACGGTGTCCCAGTGTCGATTATATCTGATATGGGAGCCCGGTTCTGACCTAACTTCGGAGGTCTTTCCAAAAGGGTTTAGGGACACGGTGAGTCTCAATGACAAAGATTTCATCCTCGGATCGACGGGCGGCAGGAGCGTACTATCCGCATACACTTGAGGATATCCGCGAGCCTGCGTGATTGATTTCCCGTGGGTAGCCGGGAGGATCATTTGCCTCTTGTGGAGTTTGCTTATAACAACAGCTACCATTCCAGTATACAGATGGCGCCATACGAGGCTTTATATGGGCGGAAATGTAGATCGCCGATTGGTTAGTTCGACGTGGGCGATGTGCAGTTAGTTGGCCCGCACTTTGGTTGATGCTGGATAAGGTGAAGCTTATCCAGAGAGAGATTGTTAGCGGCTCGAGTCGGCGAAGTCATATGCGGATAATCGGCGTGGCATTTGGAGTTTGGTGCAGCGATTGGGTCTTCTGAAGGTGTCACCCATGAAGGGTGTGATGAGATTCGGTAAGAAGGGGAAACTCAGCCCAAGGTACATTGGGCCCTACCAGATCGTCCGTCGCGTAGGCAAGGTTGCCTATGAGTTGGATCTGCCTTCAGAGTTAGAGGCGGTACATCCGGTCTTCCATGTTTCTATGTTGTGGAAGTGTATCGGAGATCCGTGAGTTTTCCTCGCTAGTGAGGTCCAGTGACAGAGGGTTATCGATGAGGAGAGTCCCATGGCGATACTCGATCGCCAGTCGCGATCGCGACCAAGGATGTGGCTTCCGTCAAAGTCTTGTGGAGAAATGATAACCGGGAGGAGATGACTTGGGAAGCGGAGGAGGACATGTTGAGGAAGTATCCTCACTTATTCCCTACACCTTCAGGTACTTATTTTCCCTTACTTGTCAAGTTTAATTGAAGCATTTGTTTTGTGTAAATGCTATTATGTGGCCATGTGTGGCATTATTGGTATGTCGGGATTGTGAAGGGAAACTATGTCGCTAATTATAAGTTTGACTCCGAAAGAACATTCGGGGATGAATGTTTCTAAGGGGGGAAGAATGTTACACCCCGTATTTTATAGGACATGTTTTAAGAACGTACGTAAGAACTCACAAGTGTTGAGATTCGAGGCTTGTAAAAATTTATCGGAATTATGAAATTGTCGGAAAACGTAATGTTGTGACGAATAGGAGGGCGACACGTGTCACCCCCCCTTATGGAGCCTTGGATGATTTTAAGCAAGGACTTAAGGGTCATTTGACCTTTGTAGGATGACAAGTCTTGCAAGTTGTGAGCTTGAGAGAATTGACTAAGTCAAAGGGTCCACAAAGTCTTGATATTTAATAAGACTTCATCCAAACCACCCATTTGTTTACATCATGACCCTCCATGTCCCTATATAATACTACTAGTAGCAAGAGTGAGTCCAACACTTAGAAAAAAATTCAAGAAATTGGAAGACCAACTATTGTTGCTCTCGGGTTCTCTCTATAAGAAAAAGAAAATTTTTTGTTTCTTGATCATTAATCTCCACACTTTAAACCAAGGTTCTTGAGTGTATTGTAAGTGTATCTCAATAGAAAAATCTCGGAAAACGATAGTTTTCGTATTAGTCGCAAGGTGAAAACCTAGTTGCTTTCTAGGTTTTGTTTGGAGATTTGAAGGAAATTTGTTGGTGTTGTTCTAAGGGTCTCAACTACAGGATTGAAGTGTCTTGAAGAGGCTCTAAGTTACTAAGGAGCGACTTTGGATTTGGAGTTGGATTAAGATTCGTTGAGGTATAATCTTGTCTCTTAAAAGTGTTACAAGATTGTTTATATTGTTGTTAGCTTTACTTGTTGCTAGCATGAAGTATATGTGTTGAAGTTTATAAGTATTATGGATTGCTTGTAGCCTTAAAAAAATCCGAAATGTAATGTAAGCCATGTGAAGTTGGATTACAATTTGGTCGTTTACTAGAATCGTCGTATGTTACTTACTTGAAGATTATAGTAGTATAATCAATTGCGACTTAATATCATGTTATGCTAACAATTTGGATTGAAATGGAAATTGGATAAGAATTGGTATTGTTGTACTCATTATGGCCGAAATTGGACTAGTAGTTGTATTAGTTTGATATCTATTGTGGGGCGGAATTTTACACGTCTAGTAGGCGTGTAATCCCCTATTGTTGATTGCATTGATTGGGCCTTAAATGTGGCGTGTTTGGTTATTGTATTCGGCCTTGAAAAAAGTGGCAAAGTAAGTAGAAACAAAGGAGGTGCTGTCCGATTTTCCGTAGAATTTAGAGACTTTACACTTGTAATATCCTACGTTTGAAGTAAGGCGTTAATAGACATATTGTGGATATTATAGGTTGACATACTACGGGCGGGATATTGTACTTGGCAAGTGGTTTGACCCGAAGAGGTATGTAGAACTTTCCTATCTTTTGAGAATGACTAGTTGTACGTATATAGTACGGTAGACGTACAAAACCTTGATATCCTTTACTAGTTTTATGAATAGCCAAGTCGGGTGAGTTAGGAGATTAACTCACTTCTTTGAAAATATTAAGGATGTCTTAAGTTCTATTAAAGTTAAGGGACTTGAAGAGTTTTAAAGTATGTGATACTTGTTTCGTTTTAAACGTATAAGTCCCTTGGATAGGAAATTGTACTTGACTAAGGTGTAAAAGAATATAACGACTTTATGGGGAGTTGGTTATATTAGCTTTATGGAAAGATAAATGACTTGATTTAATGAAAGGCAATTTGTTTATAAGGCATCAATTGCCTAAGGTTTTATAAGAAAATGAGTCACTTGATTTAGAAACCTAACTTTAATTCTAAAGGTATTGTGACTTGTCTTGAAACGTAATTTCAACTTGATACTACGGTTAATAGTATCTTGGAAGTTTTATACTAAAAAGAGTCATTTGTTTTAAAGAGTAGAAGTATGTAGTACTTGGGTTAAATTCCCGGATTTTCATAAAAGATATGTTAGTGCCTTAACTAAACTAAAATGAGAGTGTATATGAATAAGAAGTTAGGGGGATTTCTTAACTTGCTTGCTTTATGTATGATGGCCGGTTGAGATAGGGTAAGAGTATATCTGAGGGGTAAGTCCCCAAGATAGTTATACCACCTTCTCCAGGGTAAGAGTATATCTGAGGGGTAAGTCCCCAAGATAGTTATACCACCTTCTCCAGGGTAAGAGTATATCTGAGGGGTAAGTCCCCAAGATAGTTATACCACCTGCTTCAGGGTAAGCGTATAATTGAGGGGTAAATCCCCAAGATAGTTATACCACCTGTTTCCGTGGATTTGCTACCCACGATGCGAGGAATACCTCATGTGAGTCCTTATGGGCTTATGCGGGTGAAATAGTCCCATGCGGGCGGATACAGCCTATGCGAGGAATACCTCATGCGGGTCCACACGACCTATGCGGGTGAAATAGTCCCAGGGGTAGGATTGCTTAATGATACTGCGGGCGGATGGTCCTGCTTTGATCGTGAGCTTCCTATTTTTATGTTGTACGTATACTATCAGTTACTCTCATTGTTAGTAAGGCACTGTGTACTGTAATTTTGTTATCATACATGTCTCCGGCTTTGTTTTAAACTTATGATATAATTACAGTATTTTTCCAGTTTTACATACTTGGTACATATTGTGTACTGACCCCCTTCCTCGGGGGCTGCGTTCATGCCGCAGGTAGGGGTAAGCAGGTGGTGGATCCTCATTCTTAGGATCACATATCAGACGTCAGAAGCTCCATTTCTCCGGAGGCTTGTCTTTTTGGTACAATCTTTCCCTGATGTTGTAGATTTATGTACATTCAGGGGTATGGCGGGGCCCTGTCCCGCCACTGTTGTTATTCCTAGAGGTCTGTAGTCACATGTTGTGGTTTGATGCTGTAAGAACTGAGTTGTACAGTTTTCTTTGATTATGTATATTTTATGGAAGGCGGCCTTATCGGCTAGCCTGTGTTGTTGTTATCCAGTCGCGGCCCGGGGTCGGGTCGTGACAAGGACCCTTCGAGGTAGCTACACCAGTGGGTGATTGGGTGGTAGCTGAGCGGGTATATAAGATTTGCCCGGTGATGATACAGTCGTCAGACCCTTGCAGACCTAGTAGATCTGAATACGACGGACTTTGAGGTCATTATGGGTATGGACTAGTTGGCTTCTTGTATGCCAAGATTGACTGTAGAGAGAGGTTGGTTCGATTCCAGTTTTCCGGTGAGCCGGTTATCGATGGGGAAGGAATGGAAGTGTTAGTAATATGTAAGTTATTCCTTCCTTCTATGACATGATAAATTGTGGAGTCTATATGACTTGTTTTATTGAAATGATTGATTTGAATTTGAACGTTAAGAGACGGAGATAAGAACGTACGATTATTGAAGGATTTTATGTTAAGTGCCCTCGGAGGTACTTGGAGTTAGTTTAGTGTGGTGGTCAGGGCCACGACTTTCCAAATAAGTTAAGGAAAATGCGCAAAGCAAGAATAAGATAAGTACGAGTGCTGCCTGCGGAAAACAGAAGACATCGTTGGTAGGTTTGAAAATCTATACGATTATAAGGCGGCGCTTGATGATCAAGATTATGAAAGGGAGATAAGCTCTCTCCCCTACGTAAAAGGATAGTTTTACGTACTATGGAGTTATGTATACCCAGGTTATTAGGCGATGGATGTGAGCCAGGTAAGATCTCCAGCGTCGTCATGCCATAGGTTATAGTTTTAGATAACCGTGGGAAAAGTATTGTGTTGAGGTAATTGAGGATTATGCGAGATTATGTATCAGGAAGATTATGAGACTGCACGGGGTTCCTACATTTATTTATGGAAGATAGATGAGCCCAGTTTACGGCTAGCTTCTGGAGGTTTTTCCAGAAGGGATTGGGGATACATGTGAGTCTCAGTGTTGCATTTCACCCTCAGACCGACGGACAGGCAGGGCATGTTATCCAGACCCTTGGGGATAGGTTGCGGGCCTATGTTATTGATTTCAGGGGTAGCTGGGAGGATTATTTGCCTCTTGTTGAGTTTACGTATTATAACAAATACCATTCCAGTATTCAGATGACACCTTATGAGGCCTTGTATGGGAGGAGGTGTAGGTCGCCGATCGGTTGGTTCGATGTTGGTGAGGTTCAGGTAGTTGGCCCAGACTTGATTCAGCAGGATGTGGATAAGGTGAATCTTATCCAGGAAAGGTTATTAGCAGCTCAGAGTCGACATAAGTCTTATGCAGATGATCGACGTCGACACTTGGAGTTTCAGGTTGACGACTGGGTCTTCTTGAAGGTATCACCCGTGAAGGGTGTGATGAGATTTGGAAAGAAGGGGAAACTTAGCCCAAGATACATTGGGCCTTATCAGATTATCCGCAGAGTAGGCAAGGTTGCCTATGAGTTAGATATTCGTCCGACTTGGGAGGCAGTACGTCCGGTCTTCCATGTTTTTATGTTACGGAAGAGTATCGGAGATCCATCCGAAGTTTTCCCAGTTAAGTGATGTCCGGGGGACAGTGGGATTATCGTATGAGGAGAGTCCTATAGTGATACTTGATCGCCAGGTCAGGCGACTACGGACTAGGGACGTGGCTTCCGTCAGAGTCTTGTGGCGGAATGATATTGAAAGATAAGATGATTTGGGGAGCCGAGGAGGACATGAGGAAGAGTACCCACACTTGTTCTCTACACCTACAGGAAATTCGCTTCCCTACTGGTCAATGTTAGATTGACGTTTTTTCCTAAGTATTATTATGTGGCATATGTGATTATGCAAGGTATGGTTAAAGGGGGCTACGCCGATATCTGTTTAGATGGAGCCTCGAAAGAACATTCGGGGACGAATGTTTTTAAGGGGGGAAGAATGTTACACCCCGTAATTCCAGGACATGTGTTTAAGAGAATGTACGTGAGAAGATACGACTTTAAGATTGAAACGAAAGAAAGATTGTTTTTTCCTACGGAAAATTATTTCGAGCCTCGGGAAATGGTTGTTAATGAGAATTGGGTTCTCAGATTCGTTATGTGAGACTTACGGAATTTATCGGAATTATGGAATTTTATTTTCGAATTTAGTCACGTGGGGCCCACTCGGGAAATTTTACGTTTTTGTGGGGCCCACGAGGTTTTCGATATTTTGACCAATTATGGAAATTTCGGAAAATAAAATATTTTAGACCAATGGGAGGGCGACACGTGTCACCCTCCACATGGACATGTTGGTCTAAAATATCCAAGTCAAGCAAGACAAGTGGATCTTGATATAATTGACCACATCTTCACCACACATTTGTGAAGATCCTGTTATACCCCGTATTTCCAGAGTATGTACGTAAGGACGTACGTAGAAAAGTTTGAAGCTTAAAGTAGGCAAGGTTCGAATTTTTGTGCACAACACCCGATTAGAATCGTTTTTCGACGAAACGTTTTACAAGACTTGCGAAGGGAAAATTCCGGCTATGTCATTTATATTTTTTGCGGATTTTTCCGAGAGACGATATGTTTTGGACCAACGAGAGGGCAACACGTGGCACCCTCTCATTGGTGGACGTGTGGGGCGGCATTGGACGAATTGGAGAGTGAGAGTTGGTAGGATATTTTGTGTGTTAGATAGATAAGGTGGGACCCACACACACTTGTCCAAATCCACACCCTACACTTGCCTACTACTTGGCATGATCTTGGACATTGATTTCCCTATAAATACCCCCCTTAGTTGATGAACTTCTTCATCCAAAAATTGTGCTAAGTCTTGAAAGCTCTTCCCCCCTTTGTGTTGAAGTTCTCGTCCTAGCCTCCCCCTCCCCCCTTGGTGAGGCCCCTGGCCGGAGCCCTCCTTGGCCGAAAGTACCTCCGAGTGGTGCTAGCCGTGGGATACCCCCCCTACCTTGAGTTGTTTTCGTAAAATACACCTCCCCTCTTGGTAGAAATACTCTCCAAGTATTGTTACTATACCCAAAACACCTTGGCCTAAATACCTTGTAGTATTCCAAGGTTACACTTATACGAAAAGCCCAGAAATACTATTATACTTCCCTTCAATCACAAAAACGAAACCCTAAGGAAAATCTTCATAGCCGATTGAAGTATTAAGAAGAAGTTGCGTAGAACTTCTAAAGGTTGTTTGGAGCGGGTTGGAACGCCCGGAGTAGGAGCTAAACGTTGCTCAGGACCGACATTTTAACTTGGATAATTATGGGCTTACCGAGGTAATTATCTTGTCTCCCTATTGTAATTGAGTTTACATACTATTGAAGTATAAGAATAAGTATAAGTATATACAAGGAAAGTATATAAGAAGGGAATTGAATTGTACTTACATGGATCAGATTAAAGACTTGTGAAGTTTGTGCAGGGAAGTGCTGCCCGATTTTCCGTAAATAGAGAACCTACTGCTTAAGAATATTCTACCGAGTAGTCTAGACTTTGATAGACTTGTATAACCTTTATAGGTTAAATGTCATGCAGTAGCATGTACTACTTGAGAGGTGGACAAGGCTAGCCGGGTTATAGCCGTGGAGCGTTTTGCTAATAGTCGATAATCGTCGCGAGGTATGTGATTCTTCCTATCCTCTTGAGCATGATATTTTAAAGAATATACATATAGTACGGTGACGCGTGTGTTAAGCGAGCGTAGTTCTACGGCAATGTCTTTTGACTTAAGCCTGAATAATAAGAATCTTGAAGTATTTCAAAAGAATTAAGAACCGTTTTTGAAAGAAGAGTAATACTTGATTTTTAAAAGCTTAAGAGTTATACTAGCTTTATGTGAAGTTAGGTATAACGGCTTAAGAGAGATAAAAAGAATGGTTTATTGATTTTAGAAGTTAAGAGACTTGATCTTAAAAGATAAGAGACTTGACTTAATTGAATTAATATGAGTTTTGTTAAAAAGTGTGAAACCTCATTCGTGAGTAATGAGTACTTGGTTTTTAAAAGGATTAATGTTTTACTGATTTCGAAAATGAGAATAAGTATCGAACAAACCACAGCAGCGCTAATAAAGGGAAATGTATTGACTAATAAAGTATTATTAAAACCAGTAGAAACCTCCATCTGCATAGAAGCTAAGATGAGACAAAATGATATTTCCTAGATTATGGTTGCTTTAATAAGATTGTTATAAACAAGAATAACCTACTCACATATAAGGCATATGTTTCTCAAATCGTTTTAAAGGAGAATTATTTCATTAAGTGATTAAAACTATGAACTACGAAACCTTTCGAAAATGAGAAACTGGAGCATCTGAAATTAGGCAAACTTGAACGTTTGGAAAATAATGTTGTTACTTGATTTTATAAAAGGAAGTGTTTTGGTTTACTTAAAAGATAGTCACTCTATTTTTATACTACGGGTATTGCGTGACTTTTGTGAAAGAAACAGATCTTTTAAAGAGTTAATAAATGAAGTACTTTGGGGATAAAAACCCGAAATTGTTAACATGAAGTAGAAAGTACCTTGTGTGAATAACTTGACCTTGTTGGTTTGTGATAGCCTTGTAATGTTCCTTGTTGATGTGATAAGTAAACATGTTAGAATGCTACGTGTGTTAGTATCTTGTGATGGTTGTGTAAAGGGGGTTTTCCCTTGTTGTGCTTACGTTATTAAACGTTAAGCCCGTTGTACTGTTATTATATCACATACCCCCTTGACTTAATATACCGAGGGCTTGCCACCCTCGACGCGGTCTATACGGCCTATGCAGTCTGTGTGACTATGCAGAGCAGCGGTATGCTCCAGGATTGATCATTCCGGGTGTTTTATCCCGATGCGGGGGATGCCCTATGCGGTCCATGGGACTATGCGGTCTATTGAGACTATGCGGATTGCGGGAGTCCAGGAGGGTACCGGGGTTAGCTACCCCCAATGCGGGTCTATACGACTACGCGGTCTATGTGTGACCTATGCGGTGCGGAAGTCCGTGATTAGGCACGCATAATGATACTATGGGCGATCGGCCTTGCTTCGATCATTAACGGCCTAGAAAAGACCAGTTACAGTATACCTATTTCACTTTTGTTTATGTGGTGGGCGTGAGACCCATAGTTATAATTGAGTGATGACTTTGAGGGCGTGAGTCACGACTTGACACGGCTTATTTATTGTGAATCGTAGTTTGGTTATCATACATGTCTCTGCTTTATATAGACTACTATGATTTCATTTCTGATTTTCAGGCCACATACTTGGTACTGTTATCGACCTCCCCGGGCCGTTCATGCCGCAGTAGAGGTACGCCGATCGTTGATCCTCGCTCTTAGGGTCACGCCAGCGTTTGGGAAGCTCCGTTTCTCCGGAGGCTTATCGGTGGTATAGTTCCCTGTCGTTGTAAGTGTTTACATTCAGGGGTATGGCGGGGCCCTGTCCCGCCATTGTTGTCGTATCATTCTTAGAGGTCTGTAGTACTGTTGTGGGCAGAATTGTAAAAAGGGGTGTAACTGTTCTAGTTGATATATATATTTATATATGCCGCAAGGCAAGTTTTTCTCAGATAACTGTTTTTCACTTCACTTTATTCATGTCTTGTTTTATATTCCGCTGATTACTCTGATGTATGGCTACTTGGGTGCCCGGGATAAGGCACCAGTCACGGGCCCGGGTTCGGGTCGTGACAAAAGTGGTATCAGAGCAGTTAATCCTCGGAAAGTGTCTACAGACCGTATCTAGTAGAGTCTTGATTATCGGTATGTTGTGCACCATACCAATAACCAGGAGGCTATAGGATATTTAGGATTGGTTTCCATTCTTCTCACTCAGAGATCGTGCCTTAGAGCTGTGTTATAAGTTGGACCCCTCTAACGTATTTCTTTCCCTTACCGTTATGCCTCCGCGTAGGGCAAACCCGCCCGGGAGGCGGCGGCCGAGGAGCCGCGAGCAGTAAGTCAGAGGGTTACGAGGGCGCAGGCCCAATCATCACCTGGGGTGGTGCTTCATTCGGGGAGTTCTGCGACGTCAACAGTCCCAGCAGAGTTTAGCGCAGCGGCAGCAGTTCCTACTGCGGCCATGACATTTGAACCTTCAGTTCCACGACCGGGGAACAGAGAAGATAGATTGCAAAGAGGCGACCCTGTTACTAGCTAGGATTTTAGCAAACCAGAGAATATAGAGTGTATCGACTTATCACGGGTCATGATGACTATCTAAGAGAGGGTGGTGCAAGAATAGCTCGATTAGGCGAGCATGGCCTGCACGGCTTATGCGCGTGAGCCAAGAAACGTAGAGATCGAAGGGTTAACCGGGCGACGAAGAGGGCGAGCAGCGAGTCCTTTAGTAACTTTCGAGGCGAATCGCCTCAGCAGTAGACTGGGTACACACTTCCGCCAGTGCAGAGTGGTCCTCCACGGATTTCAGGACGTTTGGGGTATGCCGGAGTTGGTCAGAGCTCCAGGGCTTCCGGTTCTGATGCAGACGCCATCCCGGAATGTCATCTTTGTTGGTATTTGTACCTGCGGTCGTCAGGGCCAGGTGTCGAAAAGGTGTCCTAGTAGGAGGACATAGCCTTCAGGATCGGTGGGTAGTTCGTCACCTTCCTTAGCTATGCGCCCAACAGGGTAGGATTGATTAGAACGACAGAGGGGAGTGAAGCTGTAGATACAGGTAGATCCTTAACCCTCTAGAGATGAGTATACCTTAAAAGTTATGTTAATTATGATTAGAAATCATGGTTAGTAAACCGGGTAAGGTTGGGGATAAGAAAAGTGTGAGCCTTAGAGTGTTATATGTGGAGACCTTAGAGGTAAGGCCATCTCGAGTAAAGATGTATTTTTTTTTTATGTTTGACCCTTATCGGAGTGCATAGTACACGTGAGCTATGTTGTGGGATAAGTCCCTGGGTAGTGTGAATGAAAGAGGGTAGTTGAGCTAAGAAGACCGCTAGGTTTTCGTAACGTGATTAGTGAGATTGTTCCGGATCGGGGAGCTAGTGTGTTGCGCATTGCCGGGTTGGGTTGAGGCTGTATTGGTCAACCCGCGGCCTGTATGGTGATGGGGTCAGTTCGGGGTGGTCCCGCCAGGTGATAGGGTCATGAGGGTGTTAGGCCCAAGTTTAGTTAACCATCGTACGAATTCGTGGATGCGTTCGACCAGTAGTCGGGCCAATGAGGTCAGCCCCTCTTGTCTTTCATTCAAGATCGTTTTACTCGGCAGAGGGTTATGCGAGATGTTATATCAGGAAGGTTGTAAGGCTGCACGAGGTGCCTACCTTCACCTTATGGCAGACAGTGAAGCCCGAGTTGGCCGCTTTTTCGGAGGTTTTACCAGCAGGTTAGGGACTCGTGAGTCTCAGACCGCATTCGCCTCGGGCGATGTTTGGATTTCGGGTAGTTGTGAGGATTGTTGTCTCCTCGTCGAGGAGTGTTTTATAGCTACCGCTTCAGTTTTGATGTCGCCTTATGAAGCCTTAGGGGCGGAAGTGTAAGTTGCGGCCGATTGGTTCGATGTTGGCAAGGTTGATTGTTGGTTCATACAGCCAAAGCAGAATGTGGCTAGGGTGTGACGAATTTTGGAAAGCAGAGGAAACTTAGCCTGAGGTACTTGGAGCCTTTTCAGATCATGTGAAGAATAGGCCAGGTTGCCTATAGTTAGCATTGCCGTCCGACTTAGGAGGCAGTACGTCCGGTCTTTCGTGTTGCTATGTCCGGGAAAGTATCGGAGATCCATCCAGAGTGTTCCCAGTTAATGATGACCAAGTTAGAGATAGTAACCCAGAGATTTGGAAACTGAAGCAGTAACAGAAATGTGGTAAGTTATGAGAAAGAGTTCGAGTGTCACGACACGTAAGGGAAGAAGCGAGCATGTGTTAAGAACATAGTAGTGATCATTTCGTTTGAAAAGAAAGGGTGCTAAGGGAGTATCTTTTAACCCTTGGGTGGGAGTTTTTGTAGTGATGGAGGTGATTCCTCGTGGACTTGGAGGTAAGTATTTACGCTTGTTGTGTTGTGGCCAGGTGTGGCATGGTTGTTTTCGTAAGTATAGCAGTGAAGACTATACTGGCGCCTGTTTATTTTGAGACTTAGAAGGAACATTCGGGACGAATGTTTCTAAGGAGGGGAGAATGTTATACCCCGTATTTCGGTATGTACGTACGTAGAAAAGTTTGAAGCTTAAAGTAGGCAAGGTTCGAATTTTTGTGCACAACACCCGATTAGAATCGTTTTTCGACGAAACGTTTTACAAGACTTGCGAAGGGAAAATTCCGGCTATGTCATTTATATTTTTTGCGGATTTTTCCGAGAGACGATATGTTTTGGACCAACGAGAGGGCAACACGTGGCACCCTCTCATTGGTGGACGTGTGGGGCGACATTGGACGAATTGGAGAGTGAGAGTTGGTAGGATATTTTGTGTGTTAGATAGATAAGGTGGGACCCACACACACTTGTCCAAATCCACACCCTACACTTGCCTACTACTTGGCATGATCTTGGCCATTGATTTCCCTATAAATACCCCCCTTAGTTGATGAACTTCTTCATCCAAAAATTGTGCTAAGTCTTGAAAGCTCTTCCCCCCCTTTGTGTTGAAGTTCTCGTCCTAGCCTCCCCTTCCCCCTTGGTGAGGCCCCTTGGCCGAGAGCCCTCCTGGCCGAAAGTACCTCCTAGTGGTGCTAGCAGTGGGTACCCCCCCCCTACCTTGAGTTGTTTTCGTAAAATACACCCCCCCTCTTGGTAGAAATACTCTCCAAGTATTGTTACTATACCCAAAATACCTTGGCCTAAATACCTTGTAGTATTCCAAGGTTACACTTATACGAAAAGCCCAGAAATACTATTATACTTCCCTTCAGTCACAAAAACGAAACCCTAAGGAAAATCTTCATAGCCGATTGAAGTATTAAGAAGAAGTTGCGTAGAACTTCTAAAGGTTGTTTGGAGCGGGTTGGAACGCCCGGAGTAGGAGCTAAACGTTGCTCAGGACCGACATTTTAACTTGGATAATTATGGGCTTACCGAGGTAATTATCTTGTCTCCCTATTGTAATTGAGTTTACATACTATTGAAGTATAAGAATAAGTATATACAAGGAAAGTATATAAGAAGGGAATTGAATCAGATTACATGGGTCAGACATGAGACTTGTGAAGTTTGACGGGTAGGGAAGTGCTGCCCGATTTTCCGTAAATAGAGAACCTACTGCTTAAGAATATTCTACCGAGTAGTCTAGACTTTGATAGACTTGTATAACATTTATAGGTTAAATGTTCTGCGAGTAGCATGTACTACTTGAGAGGTGGACAAGGCTAGCCGGGTTATAGCAGTGGAGCGTTTTGCTAATAGTCGATAATCGTCGCGAGGTATGTGATTCTTCCTATCCTCTTGAGCATGATATTTTAAAGAATATATATATAGTACGGTAGACGTACGTGTGTTAACTGAACGTAGTTCTACGGCAATGTCTTTTGACTTAAGCCTGAATAATAAGAATCTTGAAGTATTTCAAAAGAATTAAGAACCGTTTTTGAAAGAAGAGTAATACTTGATTTTTAAAAGCTTAAGAGTTATACTAGCTTTATGGGAAGTTAGGTATAACGGCTTAAGAGAGATAAAAAGAATGGTTTATTGATTTTAGAAGTTAAGAGACTTGATCTTAAAAGATAAGAGACTTGACTTAATTGAATTAATATGAGTTTTGTTAAAAAGTGTGAAACCTCATTCGTGAGTAATGAGTACTTGGTTTTTAAAAGGATTAATGTTTTACTGATTTCGGAAATCAGAATAAGTATCGAACAAACCACAGCAGCGCTAATAAAGGGAAATGTATTGACTAATAAAGTATTATTAAAACCAGTAGAAACCTCCATCTGCATAGAAGCTAAGATGAGACAAAATGATATTTCCTAGATCATGGCTGCTTTAATAAGATTGTTATAAACAAGAATAACCTACTCACATATAAGGCATATGTTTCTCAAATCGTTTTAAAGGAGAATTATTTCATTAAGTGATTAAAACTATGAACTACGAAACCTTTCGAAAATGAGAAACTGGAGCATCTGAAATTAGGCAAACTTGAACGTTTGGAAAATAATGTTGTTACTTGATTTTATAAAAGGAAGTGTTTTGGTTTACTTAAAAGATAGTCACTCTATTTGTCACGACCCATTCCGGGGCCCGTGACTGGTGCCTTACCGGGGCACCCAAGTAGTCATACATCAGAGTAATCAGCGGAATATAAAACAAGACATGAAACAGTTTATAAAATAAGACACAGTTTATGTGAACAAACGTCGCCTTTCGGCATATATATATAAGCGAGGGTTTAGCAGCTACATCCGACATCGCATAACATGACTACAGACTCTAAGGAAATATACAACTATGGTGGACAGGCCCACCATACCCTGCTCATACAAAACTATCTACAACAGGGAGATCATACCCAAAAGTAGAGCCTCCGGAAAAGATGGAGCTCCCGACACCAACGTAGAGATCCTAAGGATGTGGATCTAGCACCTGCTTGCCCTTACCTGCGGCATGAACGCAGCTCAAGGAGGTCAAGATAACAGTACTAAATATGTGAAATCAGAAAGTACTTAAATGAAATCATAACACTTTAAAAACCAATTTTACAAATATGCACGAAACAACAAATGTAACCGCACATAGTGCCATATCATAAACAAGAGCAACAATAGGTAACTGTAATAGGTCTTTTCTAGGCTGCGAATGATCGAAGCAGGGCCACTCGCCCATATTATCATTCTGCAAGCCTAATCCTGGACTCCCGGAGTCCGCATAGGCCACTCACATAGGCCCGCATGAGGTATAACCGCGTCGTGGGTAGCTACTCGGCAACGTCTGGACTCGCTGTCCTCATTGCCACATTGACAGCATGAGGCATAACCCCGCATACTAACCTGGAACTCTCGTAGCTCCTCATAGGCCCCCTGGACCCGCATGAGGTATTCTCGAATCATGGTCCCAGACCGCCTGAGTCTACCCCGCATCGGAGGGCAGCTTAACCCCCGGTATCATCTCAAGAGGTGAGTGATATAGTACTAACACAACAGCTTATAGTTCAAACAACATAAGCATAAGTAAGACTGACCTCTTTACACAAACGTTACAAGATACTAACTCATAGCATCACAATATGTCTACTCACCAAAACCATCTTATTATACCTTCGTAAATCAATACAAGTCTTTTATAAAACACATAAGTAAACTGTTCCTTTTATAAAACTTAAGCCATTATACTTAACTTCCCATAAAGCTAGTATAACCTTTAAGCTTCTTGTTTTAAAAACAACTATTCTTCTTCTTTCAAAGCGTGTTATAATTCTTTTGAAAGACTTTTAAGATCTTTTATTATTCAGCTTAAGTCGCAAGACATTCCGTAAGTATTATTCAGCTTAAGTCGAAAGACATTGCGTAGTTATTATTCAGTTAACACGTATGCGTCACCGTACTATATATATATTTAAAATATCATGTTTTAGGAAGAATCACATACCTTCTGAAAACCTCCCCGCCAAGTGAGTATGTCGCGCAGAGAATCGGCTATAATAGTCACGCATATCTATCAAAGTCTAGACTACTGCAAGGTCATTCTAAGCAGAGGGTTCACAATTTACGGAAAGTGGGCGACTTCCTACCAGTGAGTTATATAAGTCTCTGTGAAAACAATCCTATATAAGCATAGTTCAATTATTCTTCTTTTAAACCCTTCTACTGTGATAACAGTTCAATTCTATTCTGTAATATCCTTCTAAGTATTTAATACTTATTCTTATACTTCTACAGTATGCATTCTCTAATACAAAGAGGGTTAGGATTATTTACCTCGGTAAGCCCAATAATATCCTAGATAAAAGTCGCACTGAAAGCAAGGTTTAGCTCTAAGTTATACGTCCGATAGCTCGAAGGAAACTTTAGAAGTTCTTCACAACTCTACTAAGTACTAAGGGATTTGGGCTAGGTATTTTGGGCATTATAACAATACTAGAAGGCAACTTTTCTACCAAGGGGGTAGGTTTGGCTAGGCTGGGGCCTCGGCCAAAACCACTTAGGCTAGAGGGGGTATTCGGCAAGGGCCTCACGAGGAGGGGGAGGTGTTTGGACGAAAAAGGCTACAAAGGGAGAGGAGAGGATCTTTAGACTTGGAAGCTTTTGTGGATGAAGAACTCTTCATCTCAAGAGGGTATTTATAGGTCGAGGGATGGCCAACCGAGGGCCAAGATGTAGCCAAGTGCTAGGCAAGTGTAAGGCCAAGATTAGGCAAGTGTACCTAGCCAACTTGCACACAAAATATCCTACCAACTACTTGACAAAATTGGCTCTCCAATTCGGTCCAATTCCGCCACAAGTCCATCAATTGGAGGGTGACAAGTGTCGCCTCTCCGTTGATCCAAAATGTTTCGTCTCTCGGAAAAATCCGCAAAATTAGAAATGGCATAGCCAGAATTTACCCTAAAAAGTTGTGGAAGCGTTTCGTCGAAAAACTATTTGCTTTGTGAGTTGTGCCCAAAAATCGTCAGGCCTAAACTTTAAGGCCAACCTTTTAGACGTATTCCCTTACGCATACTGAAATACGGGGTATAACATTCTCCTCCTTAGAAACATTCGTCCGAATGTTCCTCCCAAGACAGATAACGATAAGGTTCTTCATAACTTAAATAGTTTGCAAAAGCCACACACGCCACAAAACAACACTTAGGCAAAAGCGATAACGAAAATTTACAAGTAGGAAAGTGAATTACCGGAGGTGGGGAATAGGTGAGATACTTCTGCCTCATGTCCTCCTCAGCTTCCCACGTCATCTCCTTCCTGAGCTCGTTCCGCCACAAGACTTTGACGGACGCCACGTCCTTGGTCCGCAGACGCCTAACCTGACGATCGATTAGCGCGATGGGAATCTCCTCATACGATAACCTGGTCACTGGACATCGTCAATCGGGTGTACTAGATGGATCCCCGATACATCTCCTCGGCGATAGATACGTGAAAAACGGATGCACCGCCTCCCGATCGGACGGGATCCAACTCATAGGCAACGCCTACCTGCGGACAATCTGAACGCCCGATGTACGCCGAGTTTCCTTCTTCCGAATCTCATCACACCCTTCATGGGTGACACCTTAGGAAAACCCAATCATGAACCTCGAACTCAAGATGCCGACGGCGATGATCTGCGTATGACTTCGCGACTCGGAAGCCATCGATAGCCGCCTCGGATAAGCTTCACCTTATCCACCGCTGCACAAATCTGGTCCCACTAATCGCACTCGCCACATCGAACTAACCTATAGGCGTCGCACTTCCTCCCATACAAGGCCTCGTAAGGCGCCATCCGAACATGGGTGGTAGCTATTATTATACGCGAACTCAACTAGAGGCAAATGATCCTCCCAACTACCATCGAGTCAATAACACGGCTCGCAAACATATCCTCGAGAGTGCGGATAGTGCGCTCGCCTGTCCGTGCATGCGTGGATGAAATGCGTACTTCGGGCTCACCGTCCCTAAACCCTCTGGAAGGACCTCCAGTTAGCGTGAACCGGGCTCCTGCATGCGATATGATCGAAGTAGGGACTCCATGCGGTCGACGATCTCGGATGTAAAGTCCGCATAATCCTCAGAAAAAAGTCGTCTGACGGGAAGAAAGTGGGCTGATTTAACACCACAGCGATAACCCATATAGAATCATGTCTCCTCCGTGCGAGGTAATCCTGTGATGAAGTCCATGTTGATCACCTCCCACTTCCGTGTCGGGATCTCTATCGTTCAGAATAAAACCACCGGGCCTGCGGTGCTCTACCTTTACTCGCTGACAACACGCACCGAGCTACGAACTCGCAACGCCCCTCTTGAGCCATCCACCAATACAGATCTAAGGTCGTGGTACATCTTGGTCGACTGGATGGATAGAGTAACGCTTGTGTGCTTCCCCAAGAACTCAGCCAAGTCTGAAACATCTGGAACACACAACTCGCCAAACCTTAGCACCCGTCAGGTGCTACCTCAAAAGGACCCTTTCCTCACGAAGAGGCGTATCACGATAACGTGTCAAACTGGATCCTCGAATTGCCTCTTCACCTCGCCGGCGATGGAAGACTCGCAACCTCGCGAACTCGAACCCCATCGCTATCGGAATCAATCAAGCGGACACCAAGGCTCGCTAAGCGATGCAAATCACGAACCATGTCCTCCTCCCTAGTGCACATCGATGGGCTCCCATCGACCTACGACTAAGGCGTACGCCACAACATTGGCCTTCCGGTGGTACAGGATATCAACCGTAATCCTTAAGCAACTCTAACCACCGTCTCTGCCGTAAGTTCGGCTCCTCTGTGAAGATATCTGAGGCTCTTGTGGTCTGTATAAATATCCACGTGAACCCGTGCAAATAGTGCCTCGGATCTTGAAAGCGTAAATCACTGCCGGCTCGAATCATGGGTGGGTAGTTCCTTCGTGTTTCTTAAGCCGCGGGATGCGACGCTATAACTCGCCTGCTGCATCAACACACATCCCAACCCGATGCACGACGATCACAATACACCACGAAACCATCTGGACCTCGGAAGAGTAAGAACGAGGCGGTCGCCTCTCTTTCGAATCGAAACCACGCCACAAGCATCAGTCCACTGAAACTTGGCTGCCTTCTGAGTCAGCCTAGTCAAAGGTGCAGAGATAGAAGCAATCTTCTCTACGAACAGCCGATAATAACCTGCAAGGCCCGAAAATCGCGAACCTCTCGGAGTAAGAGTTCAAACCAACTCGATCGCCTCGATCTTGGCCGTATCTACGAATACCATCGGCCCGACAATATGCCAAGAAAAGCCACCAAGTTAACCAAAACTCACATTTGGAAAACTTGGCGTACATGCTAGTCCCGAGAAGCGCGCACAGCCTCAATGCTCGCACGCGCTCCCGCTCTGGCGAGAATAAACCAAGATATCATCGATGAACACTATCACAAACGTGTCCAACCATGGTTTGATCACTCGGTTCATCAAATCCATGAATACCACGAGCATTGGTCAACCAAAGACATGACCGAACTCATAATGCCCGCATCGTCCGAATGCGATCCTAGGACATCCACCTCTCGACTCGAACGATGATAGCGATCGCATCAATCTTGAGAAACATCTCGCGCTCGCAACGGGTCGAACAAATCATCAATCACAGGAAGGGGTATCTGTTCTTAATGGTCACCTTGTTGGTGCACCGTCTGTAGTCAACACATGCGCAGCGTCCCGCCCTTCTTCTTCACGAACAATACCGCGCGCCGGGAGAAACACTAGGTCCGATAAAACCCTTCTCCGAAGAAATCTCTCGTTGGTCCTTGACCTCTCGACTCGGCGGTGCCATTACGTATGGCGGAATGGAAATGGCCGAGTGTCCGCAACACATCTATACAAAACTCGATCTCCTCTCGGGAGGATACCCGGAGGTCGCGGAAACACGTCTGGGAATTCTCGACCACTGAATCGATGAAAATCTGGTACGCTGACAGATCAAACACGAACGAGATGGTAGATATACCCTGCGCACCATCTTCCTAGCCTCGAGGTAGGAAATAAACCTACCCCGGCGATACGGTGCTCCTCCCACTCAACAACCGGCTCGTGAAGCGGAACTGCATTACTCTCTCTCTGCGGTCTACATTGGCGTAGCAGAAGCTAGCCAATCCATCCCGTGATCACGTCGAAGTCAATCATCTCCAACTCTATCAAGTCGGCCAGGGTCCGGCGATCAAATAGTCACAGACAAGCTACATATATCCTCAGAGCTACCACCGAATCACCATCTGGCGTAGCTACCTCGAAAGGGTATGGACTCGGGCTCTATCCCTATCCTACTAGCAACAAGGAGATATATAGGATAGAGTAGAACCGGATCTATCAAAGCATACACATCAAACCAGGCCCGATAAGGTACGCAGCGACATCGGTGAGGCCTCCCGATCTGTCAATTTGGACAAAGCATAAATGCGGTTACGAGGACCGCGAATCTGGACCAGAGCCACGACCTCTGCCGACCTGACCCTTGAGTACCACGCCTCGGGCGAGTAACTAGGAGATGATGGCGGCCACGAACACGGCGTCGAGCTCACCACCAGCGCCGCCGGTCTGACGATCCTCGCAAAGTGACCTGGCTACAATCAGTAACAAGCTCAAAGTAGTACCACACTTCCCGTAATGGGATCTGCCGTGACGCCACACCGGGTGGTCCGGACGGCGACCACTTCGCTACTGCGACGTCAAGCCACAGGGCCACGTACGCCCTCGAATACTCTGGTGTCTTGAGGGCGCGCAGAGTGCTCTGGAGCCGTGGTGTGCAAATCTAGGCTTCGAGGCCGCCACCACGATAGCCACCAAGACCTCCCGTCTCGGCCTTCTTGCTGCTGTCGTCCACCGTCGACCTGCTGCGCCTCGCATCAAGGGCGTGAGCTGCGTGCGGGTAATGTCCATACGGTGAAGAGAAACACCCGCATGACTCGGCCATATAATCATCTGGCGGTGACGTGGCGGTGCACTATCCTCCATATCGCTACTAACGCCGGGACATATCGAGCCAATGAATCAAACTCGACATTGTACTCCGACGGCCCTTCTCGCCTCGGCGGAAAATCTATCGGCCGCGCCTCATCCGTGGAGGCAGAAGTGAAGTGAGGAAAGCCTCGAGAACTCATCCCAAGTAGGCGGGACGCGTGCTCTCCCGGGATAACTCGTGAATCAAACCAATCGATTGCGGTATCACGCGGCCGATGCGAACCGGGCGTCACGACTACGTCTCTGAGGCCTTGATCACCGCGTGATCCTCTGTGGCAGCGGATGAACTCTGCGGATCATCCTCGGCCTCGACCAGTAAAACTCGGGCGGCTACAACTCGAAATCTCGTAGCCTCAAACTATCTCGCCTCGGGTGCACTACGGTGCGACGAGCCGAGCCGAACTGAATCCGCCGCGATTCACCTATCTCGATCAGCCACAACTCTAGCCAATAGTGGGCTATCTCTCAGCTCCTAACTCCGCCCTTGTGCCGTGGGAGAGGTGTGGGTATTGTGGTCTCTTTGGGGGGCGGCGTCATAGAACTCGCCGTCTGCGGTATAGGCGGGCACGAGCCTCGTAACTCTTGTCGTGGCCTCTCGGCCGCTTGCCGCTTCAGGCGGGTTGCCTTGCGTGGAGGCATAAGCGCTATTCTGAAAGGAATACGTTAGAGGGTCCAATTTAAACACGACTCTAAAGCACGATCTCGAGTGAGAAGAATGGAAACCAATCCTAAATATCTTATAGCCTCACGATTATTGGTGTGGTGCACAACACACCGATAATCAAGACTACTAGATACGATGCAGACACTTTCCGAGGATTAATCGCTCGATACCACTTTTGTCACGACCCATTCGGGCGTGGATCGTGCTTACCGGCACCCAAGTAGTCATACATCGAGTAATCAATGGAATATAAAACAAGATATGAAACTTGATTTATAAAATAAGACACGATTTATGTGAACAAACGTCGCCTTTTGGCATATATATATAAGCATGGTTTAGCGATTACATCCGACCTTTGCACAACATGACTACAGACCTCTGAAATATACAACTATGGAGGGCGGGGCCCGCCATACCTGGACCATACAAAACTATCTACAACAGGAGATCATACCCAAAAGTAGAGCCTCGGAAAAGATGGAGCTCAGGACACCAACGTAGATCCTAAGGATGTGGATCTAGCACTGCTTGCCCTTACCTGCGGCATGAGCGCACCCCAAGGAGGTCAAGACAACAGTACTAAATATGTGAAAGCAGAAGTACTTAAATGAAATCATAACACTTTAAAAACCAATTTCACAAATATGCACGAAACAACAAATGTAACCGCACATAGTGCCATATCATAAACAAGAACAATAATAGGTAACTGTAATAGGTCTTTTCTAGGCTGCGAATGATCGAAGCAGGGCCACTCGCCCATATTATCATTCTTCAAGCCTAATCCTGGACTCCCGGAGTCCGCATAGGCCACTCACGTAGGCGCGTGAGGTATAACCCGCGTCGGTGTAGCTACTCCGGCGGCGTCACGGACTCGTTGTCGCGTAGCCACATAGACCGCATGAGGCATAACCCGCATACTAACACGAACTCGTAGCTCGAATAGGCCCCGGACCCGCATGAGGTATTCTCGAATCATGGTCCTGCATCGCTTTGAGTCTACCCGCGTCGGAGGCGACTTAACCCGGTATCATCTCAAGAGGAGTGATATAGTACTAACACAACAGCTTATAGTTCAAACAACATAAGCATAAGTAAGGCCGACCTCTTTACACAAACGTTACAAGATACTAACTCATAGCATCACAATATGTCTACTCACCAAAACCATCTTATTATACCTTTGAAATCAATACAAGTCTTTTATAAAACACATAAGTAAATTCCTTTTTATAAAACTTAAGCCGTTATACTTAACTTCCCATAAAGCTAGTATAACCCTTAAGCTTCTTGTTTTAAAAACAACTATTCTTCTTCTTTCAAAGCGTGTTATAATTCTTTTGAAAGACTTTAAGATCTTTTATTATTAGGGCTTAAGTCGCAAGACATTGCAGTAAGTATTATTCAGGCTTAAGTCGAAAGACATTGCCGTAGTTATTATTCGATTAACACGTATACGTCTACCGCTATATATATATTTAAAATATCATGCTTTAGGAAGAATCACATACCTACCGAAGAAAACCTCCCGCCAAGTTGAGTATGTCGCCAGCAGAATCAGCCTATAATAGTCACAGACATCTATCAAAGTCTAGACTACTCGAAGGTCATTCTAAGCAGAGGGTTCACAATTCTACGGAAAGTCGGGCAGCACTTCCCTACCGGTGAGTTATATAAGTCTCTTTGTGAAAACAAATTCTATATAAGCATAGTTCAATTATTCTTCTTTAAACCCTTCTTTGTGATATGATTCAATTCTATACAGAATATTCTTCTAAGTATTTAATACTTATTCTTATACTTCTACGGTATTTATTCTCTAATACAAAGAGGTTAGGATTATTTACCTCGGTAAGCCCAATAATATCCTAGATAAAAGTCGCCTTTGAGCAAGGTTTAGCTCCTAAGTTATGCGCTCCGATAGCTCGAGAAACCTTAGAAGTTCTTCACAACTTCTACTAAGTACTAAGGGATTTGGGCTAGGGTATTTTGGGCATTATAAAAATACTAGAAGGCAACTTTTCTACCAAGGGAGGGGGGGTAGGTTTTGGCTAGGCTAGGGAGGGGCCTCGGCCAAACCACTTAGGCTAGAGGGGGGGGTATTCGGCCAAGGGCCTTCACAAGGGGAGGGGGGAGGTGTTTGGACGAAAAGGCTACAAAGGGAGAGGAGAGGATCTTTAGACTTGGAAGCTTTTGTGGATGAAGAACTCTTCATCTCAAGAGGGGTATTTATAGGTCAAGGGATGGCCAACCAAGGGCCAAGATGTAGCCAAGTGCTAGGCAAGTGTAAGGCCAAGATTAGGGCAAGTGTACCTAGCCAACTTGCACACAAAATATCCTACCAACTACTTGACAAAATTGGCTCTCCAATTCGGTCCAATTCTGCCACAAGTCCATCAATTGGAGGGTGACAAGTGTCGCCCTCCCGTTGGTCCAAAATGTTTCGTCTCTCGGAAAAATCCGCAAAAATTAGAAATGGCATAGCCGGAATTTACCCTACGAAAGCTGTGGAAACGTTTCGTCGGAAAACTATTTGCTTTGTGAGTTGTGCCCAAAAAAAATCGTCCAAGGCCTAAACTTTAAGGCCAAACCTTTTGTACGTATTTCCTTACGTACATACTCTGGAAATACGGGGTATAACACTATTTTTATACTACGGGTATTGCGTGACTTTTGTGAAAGAAACGGATCTTTTAAAGAGTTAATAAATGAAGTACTTTGGGGATAAAAACCCGAACTGGTTAACATGAAGTAGAAAGTACCTTGTGTGAATAACTTGACCTTGTTGGTTTGTGATAGCCTTGTAATGTTCCTTGTTGATGTGATAAGTAAACATGTTAGAATGCTACGTGTGTTAGTATCTTGTGATGGTTGTGTAAAGGGGGTTTCCGCTTGTGCTTACGTTATTAAATGTTAAGCCCGTGTATCATTATTATATCACATACCCTCGACTTAATATACAGGGCTTGCCACCCTTGACGCGGGTCTATACGCCTATGCGATCTGTGACTATGCGGAGCGGCGGTATGCTCGGATTGATCATTCGGTGTTTTATCCCGACGCGGGATGCCCTATGCGATCCATGGGACTATGCGGTCTATTGAGACTATGCGGATTGCGGAGTCGGGAGGGTACCGGGTTAGCTACTGCGTCTGGTCTATACGACTATGCGTCTATGTGTGACCTATGTCAGTGGAAGTCGAGATTAGGCACGCATAATGATACTATGGGCGATCCTTGCTTCGATCATTAGCGGCCTAGAAAAGACCGATTCTGATACCTATTTCACTCTTGTTTATGTGGGCGTGAGACCCATAGTTATAATTGAGTGATGACTTTGAGGCGTGAGTCACGACTTGACATATTGCTTATTTATTGTGAGCGTAGTTTGGTTATCATACGTCTCGCTTTATATAGACTACTATGATTTCATTTACGTATTTTGATTTCACATACTGGTACTGTTATCGACCTCCTTGGGGCTGCGTTATGCCGCCAGTAAGTACGCTGATCGTTGATCCTCGCTCTTAGGAGTCACGATTCAGCGTTGAAGCTCCGTTTCTCGGTGGCTTATCGGTGGTATAGTTCCACCGTTGTAAGTGTTTACATTCGGGTATGGTGGGGCCGTCCCGCCATTGTTGTCGTATCATTCTTAGGTGCATGAAATCTTGTTGTGGCGAAATTGTAAAAAGGGTGTAAGCTTTTCTAGTTGATATATATATATGCCGTAAGGCAAGTTTTCTCGATAAGCTTTTTCACTTCACTTTATTCATATCTTGTTTTATATTAACTGATTACTGTGATGTATGGCTACTTGGGTGCCCGGGGTAAGGCACCAGTCACGGGCCCGGGTTCGGGTCGTGACAGATCCTAGCCCTTGATTTTGTTTTAAATTATTACACTAGTAGCAAGACAAGTTCACTACACTTAGAAAATTTTCCACAACTCTTCTAGCTCATGAAGAACTCTCGGCAATGCCACTTCTCCCAAACAAATTTTTTGCAATTGTGGATCATAAATCACAATACTTAAACCAAGGGTTCCTAAAGGTATTCTAAGAATATCTCAATACAAAGATCCTGGAAAAACTACGTTTTTACTTTAGTCGCAACATGAAAACCTAAGGGGGTTTTCATAGTTGAGTGAACGAAGAGGAGTTCTTCACAAGCTTCTAAGGGTTGCAATAAGCGGTTTGGAATGTCGAAAAAAGGAGCTAAAGTTGCTAGGATCGACTTTAATCTTGGATTATGTATTGGGCTTATTGAGGTAAGATCTTCGTCTTCTTAGTGTGATTAAACATTACATGTTATAGTAGTTGATAAATGAGCATGTGGTATATAGATTGAAGTTTGAAAAGATTTGGATCATGTTGACATGTTAAAAACCGAAAATGGGCAAGTTAGCCATTTATGTTGTAATCAATTTGGTCGATAGTTACAATCGTCGCATGTTAATAAAGAAAGGATTTATAGTTGTTATAATTGTTATAGGGTATATAACATATTAGAATACCAACTTGGATTGAAAAGGAATCGAAAGGAAATTGATATTGTAGTGATACATTGTAGCCGAATATGGCTTTGGATTAATGGACAGTTTTATATTGATTGTGGGGCAGAATTTTACACGTCCTGGTAGGCGTGGAATCCCCTTTGGTTAGCTGAATTGTTGAGCCTTAATGTGGCATTTGGTTATTGATTTTCGGGCCTTGAAAAAGGTGGAAAAGTACATAGAAACAAAGGAAGTGCTGCCCGATTTTCCGTAGAATAAGAGTCCTTATACTTAGAAATATTCTACGTTGAAAGCTAGAAGTTGATAGGCGTATGTGGTCATTATAGGTTGACATTCTACGCGCGGCGTATTCAACTTGGCAAGTGGATTGAGTCGAAGAGGTATGTGGAATTTTCCCTATCTTCTTGAGCATGAGTTTTCTAAATGTATAGTACGGTGGACGTACATGTTTAAAATGAATTCGGTTTCATTTTGGTATCCTTGCCTTGTTTTCGAAAAGTATATGTGACTTGATGTTACATGGAAAGATTTCTCGACTTGGAAAGTATTGATTACTTGAACTATTCTAAAGATAAGAAACTTGATTTCTAAAGTTAAGAAACTTGATTTCTAAAAGTTAAGAAACTTGAATTCTAAAGTTAAGAAACTTGATTTCTAAAGTTAAGAGACTTGAAGTATTCTGAAAGTTATGTAACTTGATTTGAAATTATATGATACTTGGTTTTTAAAAGTATAAGTCTCTTGGTTATAAAAAGAATGAATTTGTCTAAAACATAAAGAGTTATAACGGCTTTATGGGAAGTTAGTTATAACGGCTTTATGAAAGGTTAAGAGAGTAGTCTATTTGATGAATAGGCATGAGTTGCCTAGGTTGTGAGATTAGAAGTTACTTGGTTTCAAAGCCTTGAAATGAATTTCTAAAGGTGTAGTAACTTAATTGGAAAAATAGACATGCCTTGATACTACGGGTGTTAGTATCTTGGGTTTTTTTTTATAAAAAAGAGTCTTTTGAAAATAATGGAAGTACGTAGTACTTTGGGTTAAATTCCCGGATTTTTATGTGACACGAAAGTTCCTTGAGTTATAAAATGAAATTCATTTTTGTATGTTAATGAAAGTCTAAAAGATTTTATGAACTTGCCTATGCTTGCTTGTGATAGCCTTTGAGTGCAAGTATTATATGTCTACGCTGCCGTGTCTCTAAGTTGGAGGGTCGGCTTTCTTGTTGTGAGTTTACTTGGACGTACCGACAGTGATGAAGGTGTTACACCCCGTAAGTCCAGGACATATTTAAGAGAATGTACGTAAGGAACATAAGACTTGAAAAGGGTACGAAAGGAAGAATTTTTTTCCGACGAAAAAACTTCCGAACGTCGGAAAGGAGAAATGTTCGTTGGTGAGAATTAGATTCTCAAAATGCATTAATTGAAGAGTTTGAAACTTATTATCATTATGGAAATTTATTTTTACGGATTTGGTCACGTGGGGCCCACCCGAGGAATTTTACGTTTTGTGGAACCCACGAGGGTTACGGAATTTTTATATACTAATGGGACGGAGACACGTGGCACCCCCCCTCCCCCCACATGGTGTTGGACAAATTTGCAAGGTTAAAATGGTCATTGACCATTGAAGATGATAAGTCTTGCTAGAGCATTAATATTGACCAAGTCAACTTGTCCACTTGGCTATTTAATTAATGTTCGTCATCCTAGCCACACATTTGTTATAATCTTGACCCTTCATTGTGTTTTATATACACACTAGTGCAAGACAAGTCTTGACACTTAGAAAAATTCAAGAAAACTTTAGGTACTCTTAAAAGAGCTCTGCCAAGCTTATTAGAGAAATTTTTGTAATTTTGATCCATTATTCACAAGACTTTAACCCAAGGTCCCTAAGGGTATTGTAAGGATATCTCAATAGAAAGATTTCGGAAAAAGGGTGTTTTCACGTTAGTCGCAAGGAGAAAACCTAAGGCATTTTCATAGGTTTTGATTGGAAATGGAAGAGAAGTTGGTTGTGAGCTTCTAAAGGCTTCAAATAGCGGATTGGAGCGTAAAGGAAAGGAGCTAAGAATTGCTAAGGTGCGACATTGAATCTTGGAAATTATAAGGGCTTGTAAAGGTAAAATTCTTGTCGTTTTAGTAATTGAGATTACTTATTGTTGTGGCTATGGATATTAGCAAGTATGAGATTTATATATTATGAAGTTGATAAGTGTTATGGATATTGGAACCCTAATCCGAAAACTAGTATGTTTAGCCTTAAGATTTCAATTCAATCGATTATTAGTTTAATCGTCACATGTTATATAAGGAAGGAATTATAATTGTTAAGTTGTTTATGACAATATAACATGTTATACCTAAGTTGGATTGAAAAGAGTTGGAAAAGGACTTTGTGTTGTTGTATATGTTTAGTCAAGAATGGCTTTAAATATGGAACTAGTTTAAGTATTAATTTGTGGGCGGAATTTTACACGTCTGTTAAGCGTGTAATCCCTTTAGTTAGCTAAATTGTTGGGCCTTAAATGTGGCGTGTTTGGTTATTGAATTCGGCCTTGAAAAGGTGGCAAAGTATGTAGAAACAAAGGAAGTCTTTGTCAGATTTTCCGTAGAATTTAGTGACTTTGCACTTAGAATATTCGTTTGAAGCTAGAGGTTTAATGGACGTATTATGGTCATTATAGGTTGAAGTACTAAGTATAGCGTATTCTACTTGAAGGATGGAATAGCTATCAAGGTTGAAGTACTTTGGAGCATTTTGCTATTTGTCGATAATCGTCGCGGTATGTGAACCTCTTCCTTCTTTTGACATGATTACATGTATGGAATATACATGTAGTACTATGATGATTCCTACACTCTTAGAAGTTAAAGAGGTATGTATGTTGATTTACTCTACGTAAAGGTTATGTCTAAGTTATCTTAAGTTCTTACCAAGTCTTATGGGGGATGTTGGTAAGAGTCGTTAGAGTATTTGGAGCCAAGTTGACTTGGCTAAGTTTCTGACACAAATGAGAATAAGAATCGAACAAGTCAACTGCAGCGTTAATAAAGGAAAATATAATGACAATCAATTAAGTTAAAATGAGTAGAATTCTCCATCTGCATAGAAGCTAAGATAAGACAAAATTGTATTACATTTTCTAGATCATGGCTACTCGATTAAGATCGTTATAAATAAGTATAACTTATTCACAACGCACCAAAGTACATGTTACTTAATTTATAAGAATTTACGTATGAAGTTTTAAGACTATGAGCCTCAAATTTTTAAAAGGTTAAGGGACTTTATTTTTCAAGTTATGGGACTTGATTCTTAAAGGAAGAAATGAATTGATTTAAAAGTATAGAATACTTGATTTGGAAAGTATTGATTTCTTGCCATTCTAAAGTTAGGAAACTTGTTTTCTTAAAAGTTAAGAGACTTGAAGTATTTTGAAAGCTATGTGATTTGAATTGAAAGTATACGTTTCTTGGTCATAAAAGGAATGAATTTGTCTAAGACATAAAGAGTTATAACGGCTTTATGGGAAGTTGGTTATAACAACTTTATGGAAGATTAAAAGAATGGTTTTCTTCAGTAATGTATGCAAAGAAATGATTTGAAATAAAGAAGGGCAAATTGTTTTAAAGGTACCAATTGCTTAAGGTTTTAAAGAAAGAAGTCACTTGATTTAGAAGCTTATAAATGTATTTCTAAAGGGTATTGTAAGGATATCTCAATAGAAAGATTTCGGAAAAAGGGTGTTTTCACGTTAGTCGCAAGGCGAAAACCTAAGGCATTTTCATAGGTTTTGATTGGAAATGGAAGAGAAGTTGGTTGTGAGCTTCTAAAGGCTTCAAATAGCGGATTGGAGCGTAAAGGAAAGGAGCTAAGAATTGCTAAGGTGCGACATTGAATCTTGGAAATTATAAGGGCTTGTAAAGGTAAAATTCTTGTCGTTTTAGTAATTGAGATTACTTATTGTTGTGGCTATGGATATTAGCAAGTATGAGATTTATATATTATGAAGTTGATAAGTGTTATGGATATTGGAACCCTAATCCGAAAACTAGTATGTTTAGCCTTAAGATTTCAATTCAATTGGATTATTAGTTTAATCGTCACATGTTATATAAGGAAGGAATTATAATTGTTAAGTTGTTTATGACAATATAACATGTTATACCTAAGAAGTTGGATTGAAAAAGAGTTGGAAAAGGACTTTGTGTTGTTGTATATGTTTAGTCAAGAATGGCTTTAAATATGGAACTAGTTTCGTATTAATTTGCGGGGCGGAATTTTACACGTCCTGTTAAGGCGTGTAATCCCCTTTGGTTAGCTAAATTGTTGGGCCTTAAATGTGGCGTGTTTGGTTATTGAATTCGGCCTTGAAAAAGGTGGCAAAGTATGTAGAAACAAAGGAAGTGATGTCCGATTTTCCGTAGAATTTAGTGACTTTGCACTTAGAATATTCTACGTTTGAAGCTAGAGGTTTAATGGACGTATTATGGTCATTATAGGTTGAAGTACTAAGTATAGCGTATTCTACTTGAAGGATGGAATAGCTATCAAGGTTGAAGTACTTTGGAGCATTTTGCTATTTGTCGATAATCGTCGCGAGGTATGTGAACCTCTTCCTTCTTTTGACATGATTCTATGTATGGAATATACATGTAGTACTATTTCATGATTCCTTCTACTCTTAGAAGTTAAGAGGTATGTATGTTGATTTACTCTACGTAAAGGTTATGTCTAAGTTATCCTAAGTTCTTACCAAGTCTTATGGGGGATGTTGGTAAGAGTCGTTAGGAGGTATTTGGAGCCAAGTTGACTTGGCTAAGTTACGACACAAATGAGAATAAGAATCGAACAAGTCACTGCAGCGTTAATAAAGGAAAATGTAATGACAATCAATTAAGTTAAAATGAGTAGAATTCTCCATCTGCATAGAAGCTAAGATAAGACAAAATTGTATTACATTTTCTAGATCATGGCTACTCGATTAAGATCGTTATAAATAAGTATAACTTATTCACAACGCACCAAAGTACATGTTACTTAATTTATAAGAATTTACGTATGAAGTTTTAAGACTATGAGCCTCAAATTTTTAAAAGGTTAAGGGACTTTATTTTTCAAGTTATGGGACTTGATTCTTAAAGGAAGAAATGAATTGATTTAAAAGTATAGAATACTTGATTTGGAAAGTATTGATTTCTTGCCATTCTAAAGTTAGGAAACTTGTTTTCTTAAAAGTTAAGAGACTTGAAGTATTTTGAAAGCTATGTGATTTGAATTGAAAGTATAAGTTTCTTGGTCATAAAAGGAATGAATTTGTCTAAGACATAAAGAGTTATAACGGCTTTATGGGAAGTTGGTTATAACAACTTTATGGAAGATTAAAAGAATGGTTTTCTTCAGTAATGTATACAAAGAAATGATTTGAAATAAAGAAGGGCAAATTGTTTTAAGGGTACCAATTGCTTAAGGTTTTAAAGAAAGAAGTCACTTGATTTAGAAGCCTATAAATGTATTTCTAAAAGGTATTGTGACTTGTCGTGAAAAGTAGATATGACTTGATACTACGGTTATTAGTATCTTGAAAGTTTTATTTGAAAGAAAATCATTTTAAAGGAGTAGAGTCACGTAGTACGTTGGGTTAAATTCCCGGATTTTTTAATGACATGTTAGTGCCTTAAGTAAACAAAAATGAGAGTGTATATGAACAAGCTAATAAGAAGTTAGGGGATTTCTTAACTTGCTTATGTAATGTATGATAAGCCGGTGGTGCTTATGTGATGTATGATAAGTCGGTGGTGCTTATGTTATGTATGGTAAGCCGGTGGTGCTTATGTTATGTATGATAAGTCGGTAGTGCTTATGTTATGTATGATAAGCCGATAGGGCTTATGTTATGTATGATGGCCGGTTGAGTTAGGGTAAGAGTATAAATGAGGGGTAAACCCCCAAGACATTATACCACCTTCTCCAGGGTAAGAGTATAAATGAGGGGTAAACCCCCAAGACGTTATACCACCGCCAGGTAAGAGTATAAATGAGGGTAAACCCCAAGGCGTTATACCACCCTGTTCAGTGGATTTGCTACCCATGATGCGAGGAATACCTCATGCGAGTCCTTATGGGCTTATGCGGGTGAAATAGTCCCATGCGGGCGGTCTGACATTACGAGGAATACCTCACGCGAGTCCTTATGGGCTTATGCGGGTGAAATAGTCCCGTGCGGTAGTCTGACTATGCGAGGAATACCTCATGCGGGTCCACCAGGGACTATGCGGTGAAATAGTCCCGAGTAGGATTGCTTATCGATCTATGGGCGAGGACCTGTTTTGATCATGAGCCTCCTATTTTTATGCGATACCTTTATGGGCGACTTATGTAATTTTATTGCGTCCCAGTTGGGGAAGTATACCTTTATGGGCGGGCGTATGTGATTTTATCGCGTCCCAGTTAGGCGGGCGATATACCTTTATGGGCGAACTTATGTGACTTCATCGCGTCCCAGTTGGGCCGACAGTATAGGCGTTCCTCCATAAAGGGACGGATTAGGTTATGCAAAATACGTAAGTTATATGTTTATGAACTTGATGAGTTTTCTTAAGTATGTACGTAAGAATTTGACTATACTCTTATGGAAAAATTGGAAAAGATACTAAGGTGCGATTAAGTTCACGAGATGGAAATGACACGGTAGGATGCAGTATTTACCCTTTCTTTATACTTGCCTCTGTCATTCTTTTGTACAGTTATGATTTGTTACTATACCTTATTTTTAGTTCCATATTCGACTGTTGTATGCGACCCCTTCGGGGCTGCGTTAAATGTCCGCGAGTTTAGGTCTGTGATTGTGGATCCGCGAGCTTAGGATCTGGTTCAAGATTTTGAGATGACTCAATGTTTGAGTTTATCGTCATGGTTATGTATATTCAGTGCAGCGGGGCCTTGTCCCGTCATAGCATTGGTTGAAATCTTAAATGCGTATTACATCCGTAAATTTGGCTGGCTAGAGTTGTTTTACATTGTTAATGAGTGTAGACCACTTTGGTAATTTCTATGTTATGGGCCTTATCGGCAGCCTTGGTTTAAAAAAAGTGTTATTTATCTTCCGCGATTTATTATGTTGTATGATTAGAAGGTGCGGGTAGGGCACCGCGGCCCGAGGTCGTCATGACAAAAGTGGTATCAGGCGATTAGTCCTCGGAAAGTGTCTACGCACCGTGTCTAGTAAGTCTTGATTATCGGTGTGTTGTGCACCACATCTATAATCAAGAGGCTAGGACATTTAGGATTAGTTTCCATTCTTCTCACTCGAGATCGTGCGATAGATTCGTGTTGTTAGGGTCGTCTCTCCTAACGAGTTATGTTGATTGCATTCTGAGAAAGCGATGACCCGGGAAGGACTATGTGAATTGCGTATCCAGTTGGTAATGATTATAGTATAGTTAGTATTGTGACATACATCTATCTGAGTTATGTATGAAGTCGGAGCGTGTTGCCTAGAATGATTTTAGATTACGAGTTGGTAAAGACTAACTAGATCACGGAAGGTATGGAGCGATTAATGAATTCGCCAAGATCTTGTGTTTTATTTTGAGATAATTGGGAAAGGATGAAGTATGCGATAAAGCGATGGACCATAGAAGTCATGTTAAGAAACTTAATGGAATACCATGTTAATATATTAAGCTACGTGGTAGGCTTAAGAGAATGGTACGGATGAGGTTCGTATAGAGTAAGTAATGGTTGTTGTGATCGAGACAACTTGGTTATGGTATTATGAGAAGTTTTTGTACCGTTTGCTGAGGGTGATAAGGTAGGCTTGGATCGTGGAAATTGCGAGCCTAAGAATATTAATGACGCCGAGACCTTAGGTATATATAAGGCCTTCTCGAGCGATATGATTTTATTCGGACTAAGGTAAGAGTTAAGTGCGACGGTGGGCGGGGTGAGGACCTGTGCGGGTCGCCAGCTTTGAAATGGAGTGGGATCAGTTGGTAGTAGTTCGATCGTGGCGGTCCGCGAGTGCAAGGCAAGTCTAGTTAATTGTTTTACGGGTTCGTGGGCGCGTTCCACGGAACCAGTCGTGAGCCGGAAATGGCCTTATATTGTTTTATTGAGTGACTCAGATTGGAGGCCAAAATCGGTGTGGAAGTTATGTATGTATTCTAATGTGAGTTGGAAATGCGGAAAGAAATGCGACCAGATGAAAGATAACAACCAAGTATAAAGGAATAGAGCACGAATCCATAAGAACGCTTTGAGTAACTACACCAGTGAGTGTGTGGGGTGGTAGTGGCGGGAATATGAGATTTTCGGTGATAATCTGATCGTCATGTCACGACCGAACGGGCCGTGGTGGTGCCTTACCCCGGGCACCCTAGTGATACAACATCAGAGTAATCAGCGGAATATAAAACACAACATGAAACAATGTAAAAGAGACACAGTTTATCTGAAGAAAAGTTGCCTTTCGGCATATATATATATAAACTTAAATCCGAACAGTTACATCCTTTTTATAAACTCTGCCCACAATAGTACTACAGACCTCTAAGAATGATATAACAACAATGGCGGGACAGGGCCCCGCCATACCCCTGAATGTAAGTACCTCTGACGTGGGACTACGCCAAGATAAGCCTCGGAAGCGGGCTTCCCAATCTTTTGTGATCCTATGGCGAGGATCGGCGGTAGTGTACCTCTACTGCGGCATGAGCGCGAAGGAGGTCGGTCTGACAGTACCAAGTATGTGGCGAAAATACGTAAATGAAATCATAATAGTCTATATAAAACAAAAGACATATATGATAAACAATTTACGATACCTGATATGTGATCGTGTCAAGTCGGGGACTCGCGCCTAAAGTCATCACTCAAATATAACCATGGGTCTCATGCCCACAATATCAATCATGCGTGGAATTCCTTCCTCATGGCGATCCGTGATATAATAAGCACGAGAATACATGAACACGGGTCCGCGTGTCGTAATAAAACCGTGCGGGGTAAAATGCGAAGGCATAGCCAGGCTACTAAGACCCCGGTACCAACAATGCCATAAAGCGTATCACGAGGTCTTTCTAGACCGCACCACGTGATCGAAGGCGGCCGCCGCCTCGGTATCGATATGCGCGTCTAATCTGGAGCATACGCGCTCGCGTAGGCCTGCGTAGGCGCGTGAGGTATTCCTCGCGTCGGGGGTAGCTAGCCCGCGGTACCTCACGGACTCCGCGATCCGCATAGTCACATAAACGGCATAGTCACGCGACCGCGTAAGGCACTCACCGCGTCGGGATAATACACGGAATGATCAATCTGGAGCATACGCTGCTCGCGTTGTCACTGAACCGCGTAAGGCGTATAGACGCGTCGGTGGCAAGCCACCGGTATAACAAGTCGAGGGTATGTGATATAATAACGATCTGCGGGCTTAACGTTTAACAACGTAAGCCTGACAAGAATAACCCCTTACACGTCATCACGAATACTAACACTGCGTAGCATCACAACATGTTTACTTATCAAATCAACAAGAAAGTATTACAAGGCTATCACAAACCAACCTGATCAAGTTATTCACGAGTCTTTATCTACTTTATGTTAACAAGTTCGGGTTTTTATCCCCAAGTACTTCGTATATTAACTCTTTAAAAGATCAGTTCCTTTCACAAAAGTCACACCATACAGTAGTATAAAAATAGAGTGACTATCTTTTTAAGTAAACCAAAACACTTCTAAGTAACAACATTATTTTCCAAGCGTTCAGTTTGCCTAATTTCAAATGCTCGAGTTTCTCATTTTGAAAGGTTTCGTAGTTCATAGTTTTAATCACTTAATAATATAATTCTCCTTTTAAAACAATTTGAGAAACATATGCCTTATGTGTGAGTAGGTTATTCTTGTTTATAATAATCTTGTTAAGCGACCATGATCTAGGAAATGTAATATCATTTTGTCTCATCTTAGCTTCATGCGGATGGAGGTTTCTCTTGGTTTTAATAATACTTAATTAGTCGATACATTTCCTTTTATTAGTGCTTGCGATGGTTTGTTCGATACTTATTCTCATTTAGAAATCAATACAAGGCGTTTATAAACAATTAAGTAAACTTGTTCCTTTTATCTCTCTTAAGTCGTTATACCTATCTTCCGTAAGGCTAGTATAACTCTTAAGCTTTTAAAACCAAGTATTACTCTTCTTTCAAAAATGGTTCTTAATTCTTTTGAAATACTTCAAGATTCTTTATTATTAGACTCAGTCGAAAACATCATGATAAAACCACGTTCGGTTAACACACGTGCGTCTGGTACTATATATATTCTTTTAAAAATATCATGCTCAAGAGGATAGGAAGAATCACATACCTCGCGACGATTATCGACTAATAGCAAAATGCTCCATTATAACGCTAGCCTTGTCCACCTTTCAAGTAGAACATCTTTACTCATGAGCATTCAACCTATAAAGGCCGTATCGTCTATCAGCGTCTAGACTACACTAAAGAATATTCTAAGTAGAGGTTCTCTATTCTACGGAAAATCGGGCGTACTTCCCGTCATACTACACAATCTCTGTAAATGCGGTCCATGTAAATGATTCAAATCTTCTTCTTTTATACCCCTACTGTGATTACAGTTCAATTCTATTCTTTAATATCCTTACATATTTTATACTCAAATCTTAACTATTCTTATAGGTAATCTTCAATTACAATAGAAGGACAAAGTGTTTACCTCGACAAGCCCAAAATTATCCAAGTTAAATGTCGATCCTGAGCGAGTTTAGCTCACAATTGCACGCTCAGATAGCTCAGACCCTTAGAAGTTTCTAAACAACTTCTACTCAACTACTAAAGGGATTTGGGGCTAGGGTATTTTGGAATAGTAACTACACTAGAAGGCAACTTTCTACAAAAGTGGGGGTATTGGTGAAGCCTACAGGAAGGGGAGAGGACTTGGGCGAGAAACAAGCTAACGACCGTTAGGGGCGTTCAGTGCCTTATCCGGGCACCCTAGTGATACAATCATCGAGAAAACCAGCGGAAAATAAAACTTTAACAAGAAACAAGATATATGAACATAAAGCAGGCAACCCAGCGGTTACCTGATAACATAAATAAATACAACTCTTTCAAGCGAAGCAGTTTAATCCTTTTTACAACCCTTCCGATGCACTTCTGGACCTAAGATTTACAACAACTATGGCGGGACGGGGCCGCCATACCCTGAATGTACAAGAACCTGACTCGGGAACACATCACAGAAAGATAAGCCTCGGAGAAGCGGAGCTTCCCAATATGAGCGAGATCCTAGAGCGAGGATCCACGGCCGATGTACCTCTACTGCGGCATGAGCGCGGCCCGAAGGAGGTCGATCTAACAGTACAGTATGTGGCGTAAAAATGCGTAATGAAATCATACTAGTCTATATAAAGCGGGAGACATGTATGATAACCAAACTCTGATTCGCGACATAAAAGCGATCATGTCGATCGAGGACTCGCGCCTGAAGTCATCACTCAAATATAACTATGGGTCTCGCGCCCACAACATCAATCGTGTTCGCGTCGCGCGCGTGCCGACTTGCGCCGGTGTAGACATGTCCATGATGCAACAATAATACCAATGCCAGTGGCGCGCATGCCGGAATTCTACCTCGGTGTAGACACGTCCGTATGGCATCACAATAATATCTTGGGTGATCAACCTGCGCGTAGCACGTGCCGAATTCTACCTCGGTGTAGACATGTCCGTGTAACCACAATAACGATATATCGGGTAATCAACCCGACCGCGTCGCGTGCCGGAATCTGCGTCGGTGTAGACATGTCCATGTGACATCAACAACAAGCGATAATCAAAATGGAAACATACGTGGAATTCTCCGTGTGCCCGGCCGCGTCGAGTAAGTTCTCGACAAGTCGGCCGCCTGCATCGAGAGCGGTAACGCGAAATACCACACTTGCGCAACAAAGACTATTATCACGGCGTAGGCAAGTTTCACAACAACAAGCATAGGCAAGTTTCCGCGACAACAAGCATAGGCAAGTTTCACACAACTCAAAGTACTTTCATTTTATGCCAAAGTCGGGTTTTAACCCCAAAGTACTACATACGTTAAGTTCTTTTAAAGAGATCCATTACTTTTATAAAAGTCACCTATGCGTAGTATTAGAATGACCAACCCACGTTCCTTTTCAAAATCAAGTAACAACATTCTTTTCCTAAGTTCGGTTTGCTAGTTTGATTACTCAAGCACCGTTTTCAAATGATTTCATAGTTCCCAAACTTAATCACTTGATTCCTTTTAGAACAATTGAGTAACATATGTCATATATGTGAGTAGTTTATTCTTGTTTATAACGATCTTATTACAATGGCCATGATCTAGAAAATGTAATATCATTTTGTCTCGTCTTAGCTTACATGCGGATGGAGGTTTCTCTTGGTTTTAATCTGACACATCATTATTCAATACATTTTCCTTTATTAGCATTTGCGGTGATGCAGCCGATGCGTTACGATTTAGAAATCGGTAAAACATTATCCGCTTTAAAAACCAAGTACTCATTACTCACGAATGAGGTTTCACACAACATCCACATTAAAACAAATAAGTTAAGTCTCTTATCTTATAAGATCAAGTCTCTTAATTTCTAACATCAGTAAACCATTTTCACCTACATAAGGTCGTTATAACTAACTTCCCGTAAAGCTATTATAACACCACATGTTTTAAACCAACCAAATCACTTAGCACGTATGCGTCTGCGTACTACATAGTTCACAACAATCATGCTAGAAAAGATAGGAAGAGGTTCAGCATACCTGCGACGATTTATCGACGATAAGCAAAATGCTCCAAGTACTACAACGCACTAGCCCTTTCCACTCTCGAGTAGAATACGCTACTCTTAGTACTTTCACCTATAAAGGTCACAAACGTCTATTAACCCCAAAACACAAGTTTCTATCTTTCTACGAAAATTGGCGATTTCCCCACATGTGGCGTAAATCTCCTCTCTAACGAGGCCGCTACCAAGCCACGGTGGTCTACGTCTAACGGGCGTGTACAATTCTACGATAATACTACACAAGTCGCAATACGGTCTATGTAATCTGATTCGATTCGATTCTTGAGGCTTAAGTCAAAAGACATTGCGAATACTAAGTAGTTCCATATATAGTATACTTGACTATATATTCTAACAAGCATGTAATTTCCAATTACAATAGAGGACAAGATAATTACCTCGATAAGCCCAAAATTATCCAAGTTATAATGTCGATCACGAGCAAGGTTTAGCTCGGCTCATGCGCTCAAACCACTCCAAACAACCCTTAGAAGTTCTAACCAACACTACTCAAATCTTGACCAACTATGAAGATTTCCTTAGGGTTTCGGTTTGAGACTAAAGGACAAAATGTAGTATTTAGGACTCTACGTATAGAGGTATCTTTGGAATACTACAAGGTACAAGGCTAAGGTATTTTGGGCATTATAACAATACTAGGGAGTATTTCTATACCACTGACAAGGGTATTATACGAAAACAACTAGGCTAGGGGTACCATGGCAGGCACCTGAGGGGAGGAGGAGGCCTCGGCCAAGACTCTCAAAGAGGGGAATGAGTTGGGCGAACTCAATACGAGAGGCGGGAGGATTTTAGGCTTGGAAGGTTTCATTTGTGGATGAAGAGTTCATCAACATAAGGGGTATTTATAGCAAAACCAAAGGCCAACGAGGGCGAGATCCTTCCAAGTGTATAGCAAGTGTAAGGCAAGATTAAGCCAAGTGCACCTAAACCTACTCCAAAACACTCCTGAAAACAATGCACCAAACAAGGCTTCGAGGGCGATCGGCGAGCGACCAGCCCCGTCCCTCCCAGCGCGATGAGGGTGACAAGTGTCACCTCCCGTTAATCAAAAGGTTTCGTCTCGGAAAAATCCGCAAAAATACAAAGCGACATAGCGGAATTTTCCGCCCGCAAGTTCTGTAAGCGTTTAGTCGGCGACTCTAGCAGGTGTTGTGCACAAAGGTAACCGGCCAAGCCACAGGCGGGGTGACACGTGTCACCCTCCTATCGCCCTCATAAAGCGTCTTTGAAAAATATCCACAATGTCCAAAATCTCGAAAACAAAGTGGGCCCTAAAGCCAGTAAATTTCTCCGTGGGCCCAGCGTGACCATTTTCAAAATAAAATCTCAAAATTCTAATATAATCTATGAAGTCCAAATACCAAATCTGAATCCAATTCCCGTTAACGAACCTTTTCTTCACAAATAGCAGGAAACTTTCGTCGAAAACTCGCATCTTTCTTTCTTTTCAAAATTTACGCCGTGCTCAAATGCGTCGTCCTCACATACATACCACGCAACTACGGGGTATAACATTCTCCCTCAGAAACATTCGTCCGAATGTTCCTTCTCAATCGGATAACGATAAAGTTCCTCTAACAAGTTGCCAGCGCCGCGGCAGCGCGAAATAACAGCGTCCTCTTCCTTCCTTACTGCGTTGTGCCTCTCGAACAACGAACTCTCCCAAGTCGTACCATACTTGATCATTACTTAGTTCGAAAATCTGGAGTCGCTACCTCAAACTTGGTCATCTTATTAACCTCGAACTTCCAAGGCCATTCCGGCCTTTACGAACGGCTCGGTGAGCGCGTCCACGAACTCATCGATGGTCACACAAACTTGGGCCTAGCATCCTCGTGACCTACCACTGGCGGGACCACCCGAGACCCACCCCAAACCGGGTTACGGTTTGACCCGCTACTGGTCCTCAACCAGACCCCAAACCGCGCCAAACTCTTGTACCGCGATCCGGAACAATATTACTTATTCACATCATGAAAGATACCACTTCCATCTCACACTTCCCACTGACTTATCACACATATAAAGCCCACGTATACCACTACTGTGATAAGGGTCAATCATAAAATAAATCTTTAACTCAAGGCGACCTTACCACAGGTCTCGGTCGTGACATAGTCTAAGGTTCACACTTACCATGCCATCGTATCCTCCCAACTAAGCATCTTTTCTAACTCATAATTAACACAACGCTATTCGTACATAGCACATAATGAGACCATCATAACAAGCATACCAAAACTCTAGAGGGTTAAGGATAAACACGAAACTCTGGCTCACTCTAATCATAGGCACGCCTGCAGTATGCATAGAAGGCGATGAACGACCGCGTCCGGTGGGTGAGTCGTAACATCCGTGCTACCGCCGGTGGACAATTTCTCGCAAAATGGCCTGTGTCGCAAAAATAACAAGCTCCTGGCACGCGACACTCCCGAAATCACGGTCTACCCATCGACCACCGGTAGGGGTGACCGCGTCGCCAACACGCCGCTTACAGAAACTCAACCGCGGAGCCACGACCGCTCAGAATACTCTGAAGGTTGTGGAGGACCACTCTGTGGCGGAGGTACAAAACTAGTATCTTTCTTGAGGCGGTCCGCCTCGAAAGTCACCAAGGACCTGTTGTTACGGCCTCTTCGGCGATCTTGGTCGTTCAGTCGACCTCTCGTGCCTCGCATCCCGGTGCGTGAGCTGCGTGCGGGCAATGTCCATGCCGGTGAAGAGCTACTCTGAACATGCCTCGACATGTAATCATCGAGCCTGTAACATATCGGTGCACTCGATCCTCCATACTAGCTTCTGGCCTGGGGCGTCTGCGGGCGATGAGTCGAACTCGCATTGTACTCGACCGAATCGCGCTTCTGTCTAAGCATCAAAAATTTGTCGGCCGTGCCTCCTCATCTGCGGAGGCAAGAAGTGCGTGAGAAAGCCCGAAAACTCATCCCATCTGCTGGAGTGCATGCTCTCCCGGAAAGCTCCGTAGAATCAAACCAATCGATTGCGGTATCACGCGCGGCCGATCGCGAACAAAGGTCACGGACTCGGTCTGAAGCCTTGATCACGCGTGATCATTTATAGCTGCGAATGAACTCCTGCGGATCATCCTCGGGCCTCGACCCATAAAACTACGGCGGGCTCTGACTCGAAAGTCCCGTAGCCTCAAACTATCTGCTCGGGGTGAACGGCGGTGCTCACGGGCTGGGCTGCTGCGTCGGCCTATCCTCATATCGGCCACGACCACGGCGGCAAGGGCCATCTCGCGTAACCCGTCTCTCCTGCGCGGTGTGGGGTGGAGGCTCAGTGCTGCGGTCTCGGCGGCCATTCTGCGGCTCTCCCAACCTCTCTGGAAGTGGCGGCGTTACAAAACCCGCCGTGCGAAGCCTGACCTCGGTGTTATGCGGGCTGCGCCTCGTACTCTCAGTATCTCATTAGCGGCACCTCGGTGCCTTGCCGCCGGGCTCTGGTTGCACTGCGCGGAGGCATAAGCGGTAAAAACGAGATACGTCGGAGGGTCGACTTACAACTCGGCACAGGCGCGATCTCGGAATGAGAAGAATGAAACCAATCCTAAATGTCCTGCGACCTCACGATTATAGATGTGGTGCCGCGACACCGATAATCAAGACTACTAGACGCGATGCGTAGACACTTTCAGGATTAAGCGCTCGATACCACTTTTGTAACGACCCGTTCGGGGCGTTCGGTGCCTTATCCGGGCACCACTGGTGATACAATCATCGGAGAAAACCGGAAAATAAAACTTTAACAAGAAGCAAGATATATGAACATAAAGCGGCTGACCCAGTTTACCTTCCCGATAACATAAATAAATACAACTCTTTCAAAGCGAGCAGTTTAATCCTTTTTACAACCACGCTTGGCGATACTACGGACCTACAAGATTTACAACAACTATGGCGGGACGGGGCCCGCCATACCACAGATATGTACAAGAACCTCTGACTCGAGAACACATCACGAAAGATAAGCCTCGGAGAAGCGGAGCTTCCAGCATTGGCGAGATCCTAGGCGAGGATCACGGCCGATGTACCTCTACTGCGGCATGAGCGCAGCCCCGAAGGAGTCGATCTGGCAATTACAGTATGTGGCGTAAAAATGCGTAATGAAATCATACTAGTCTATATAAAGCGGGAGACATGTATGATAACCAAACTCTGATTCACAACATAAAGCGGTCATGTCGATCGAGGACTCGCCTCAGTCATCACTCAAATATAACTATGGGTCTCACGCCCGCAACATCAATCATGTTCGCGTCGGCGCGTGCCGGAATCTGCGCCGGTGTAGGCGTGTCCGTGATGCAACAATAATACCAATGCCCAGCGCGTGCCGGAATTCTACCTCGGTGTAGAACCGTCCATGGCGTCAACAATAATATCTTGGGTGATCAACCTGCGCGTAGCCCGTGCCGGAATTCTACCTCGGTGTAGACATGTCCGTGTAACCCGCGATAACGATATATCGGGTAATCAACCCGACGGCGTAACGCGTGCCGGAATCTGCGTCGGTGTAGACATGTCCGTGTGACATCAACAAGCGATAATCAAAATGGAAACATACGTGGAATTCTCCGTGTTTGCCCGGCCGCGTCAAGTAAGTTCTCGACAAGTCGGCCAGGCCTATCGAGAGCAGCGGTAACACGAAATACCACACTGCACGCAAAGACTATCATCACAAGCGTAGGCGAGTTTCACAACAACAAGCATAGGCAAGTTTCACAACAACAAGCATAGGCAAGTTTCACCTGACTCAAAGTACTTTCATTTTATGCCAAAGTCGGGTTTTAACCCCAGTACTACATATGTTAAGTTCTTTTAAAAGAGATCCATTACTTTTATAAAAGTCACCTATACGTAGTATTAGAATGACCAACCACATTCCTTTTCAAAATCAAGTAACAACATTCTTTCCTAAGTTCGGTTTACTAGTTTGATTACTCGAGCTACCGTTTCAAATGATTTCATAGTTCCCAAACTTAATCACTTGATTCCTTTTTAGAACAATTGAGTAACATATGTCATATATGTGAGTAGTTTATTCTTGTTTATAACGATCTTATTACAAGCATGATCTAGAAAATGTAATATCATTTTGTCTCGTCTTAGCTTACATGCGGATGGAGGTTTCTCTTGGTTTTAATACAACGGCATCATTATTCAATACATTTTCCTTTATTAACTTTGCGGTGGTGCAGCCGATACGTTACGATTTAAATCGGTGAAACATTATCCCTTTAAAAACCAAGTACTCATTACTCACGAATGAGGTTTCACAACATCCACATTAAAACAAATAAGTTAAGTCTCTTATCTTATAAGATCAAGTCTCTTAATTTCTAACGTGATAAACCATTTTCACTACAAAGTCGTTATAACTAACTTCCCGTAAAGCTATTATAACACCCTATGTTTTAAACCAACGAAATCACTTAGCATGCGTGCCGTACTTCATAGTTCTGACAATCATGCTAGAAAAGATAGGAAGAGGTTCACGTACCTCGCGACGATTTATCGACGATAAGCAAAATGCTCCAATCTTACAACGCACTAGCCACTTTCCACTCCCGGTAGAATACGCTACTCTTAGTCTTTCACCTATAAAGGTCTGGCGTCTATTAACCCCAAAACACAAGTTTACATCTTTACGAAAATTCGGCACCTCCCCATGGCAGCGTAAATCTCCTCTCTAACGAGGCGGCTACGAAGCCACGAGGGTCTACGTCTAACCGGGCGTGTACAATTCTACTCGATAATACTACAAGTCTCTGCAATGATCTATGTAAATCTGATTCGATTCGATTCTTGGGCTTAAGTCAAAAGACATTGCGAATACTAAGTAGTTCGTATATAGTATACTTGACTATATATTCTAACAAACATGTAATTTCCAATTACAATAGAGGACAAGATAATTACCTCGATAAGCCCAAAATTATCCAAGTTATAATGTCGATCACGAGCAGGTTTAGCTCGACTCGTGCGCTCAAACCACTCCAAACAACCCTTAGAAGTTCTAACCAACCTGCTCAAATACTTGACCAACTATGAAGATTTCCTTGGGTTTCGGTTTGAGACTAAAAAGGACAAAGGTAGTATTCAGGGCTCTACGTATAGAGGTATCTTTGGAATACTACAAGGTACAAAGCTAAGGTATTTTGGGCATTATAACAATACTAGGGGAGTATTTACATACCTGACAAGGGTATTATACGAAAACAACTAGGCTAGGGGTACCCATGGCCAGGCACCTGTGAAGGGGAGGAGGAGGCCTCGGCCAAGACTCTTAAAGAGGGAATGAGTTGGGCGAACTCAATACAAGAGGAGGGAGGATTTTAGGCTTGGAAGGTTTCGTTTGTGGATGAAGAGTTAAATGACATAAGGGGTATTTATAGCAAAACCAAAGGCCAACGAGGCGAAGATCCTTCCAAGTGTATAGCAAGTGTAAGGGCAAGATTAAGCCAAGTGCACCCTAAACCCTACTCCAAAACACTCCACGAAACAATGCACAACAAGGCACACTTGAGGGCGATCGGCGAGCCAACGCCGCGAGTCCCTCCAAATCACGATGAGGGTGACAAGTGTCACCCTCGTTGGTCCAAAAGGTTTCGTCTCTCGGAAAAATCCAAAAATACAAAGCGACATAGCGGAATTTTCCGCCGCAAGTTCTGTAAGCGTTTAGTCGACTCTAGCAGGTGTTGTGCACTGAGTAACCGGCGAGCCACTGGCGGGGTGACACGTGTCACCTCCTATTAGCCCTCATAAAACTTCTTTGAAAAATATCCACAATGGCCAAAATCTGAAAACAAAGTGGGCCCTAAAGCGTAAATTTCTCAGTGGGCCCGTGACCATTTTCGAAAATAAAATCTCAAAATTCTAATATAATCTATGAAGTCCAAATACCAAATCTGGAATCAATTCCCATTAACGAACCTTTTTCTTCACAAATAGGAAACTTTCAGTGAAAACTCACATCTTTCTTTCTTTTCAAAATTTACTGCGTACTCTCGTGCGTCCTCACATACATACCACAACTACGAGGTATAACAAAGACTAAGGGGAGGATTTTGAGACTTAGAGAAGTGTGGAGTGGATGAAGAAGTCTTCACTCAAGGGGTATTTATAGAACACTCGAGGACAAGATCAAAACAAATGGAAGGTGGAGATTATGATCCAAGTGACAGATGAGGTCTTCCAACCAAGTGTCTCCCACAACATTTGGACATATGTCCACCACAATATTGGAACACTTGCTCACCACAACAAAGAGCCATGTGGACTCCACTATCTTCACAAAAACGCCCAAGCCCGCTCCTCACTCGCAAAATCAAACACAAGACTTGACCATTTGACTTGTCACTAGGCCATTATTTTCGTCCAACCTAAGCCAACTAAGGGTGACACATGTCGCCTCCTAATGGTCCAAAATATTTCGTCTCGGAAAAATCCGTGTCGGTTAAAAAATATTAAGCGTAGAATTTCCTTCACAAGTTCGAATCTTTTTAGTCGAAAGCTTACAATTTCATTCTTAACCTAATTAGGGTTTGTACAAGCGCACGTGCGTCCTCGTACATACTCGGAACTACGGTATAACATTCTCCCCTCCAGAAACATTCGTCCGAATGTTCCTTCTCAAGACAGATAACGATATAGGTCCTCACAATCGGTTTCCAAAGCCACACATGGCCACAATCTGACATGCGAATACTTAAATCCAAGTCCACGAGAATCACCTATATCATCACAAACTCCCACGAGTCTAAAAGATATTCTCTTCGCACCTTTACTTCACAAAGGTAATGATCACTCTTATTCTCTTACTCGTCGTACCTCGCCGAACACTGAACACTACCTAAATAAACTTACCACGCCCCATATTATTGCTTCCAAAATCCGGGGTTACTATCTCCACTTGGTCATCATCAGGGAACACTCTGGATGGATCTCAGATACTCTTGAACATATCAACATGAAAGGCCGGATCTTGCCTCGCGTCGGACGACAAAGCTAACTTATAGGCAACCTGCCTATTCTTCACTGATCTAAAAAGGCCCAAGTAACTCGGGCTAAGTTTCTCTCTTTCCAAATCTCATGCCTTGGTGGTACCTTCAAGAAAACCCACAATCCTGAACTCCAAGTGTCGATCGATTATCCGCATGATTCTATTGACTCTGGTGCCATAACCTCTTACGGATAAGCTTCACCCTATCCACATCTCTGAACAAATATGAACCAACTATCTGAACGCGCCAACATCGAACCAATCGTAGGCACTTACACTTCCGCCCTAAGGCGTCATAAAGCGACATTCGAATACTGAAATGGTAGCTATTAAAATACTCCTCAACAGAGGCAACGATCCTCACATTTGCCACGAAATCCAAACACCGAGGCGAATGTGATCGAGACTACCCGAGTTCCTAACCCTGCCTGGTAAAACTTCCAGAAAATGAAATAGCCGTAACCTGGGCTCCACTGCCTGTCATAGGGTGAAAGTATGCACCTCGTGCAGCCTTACAACCTTCCGATATAACATCTCGCATAACCTCTGCGAGTAAAGCGTCCCGATTGAAAGACGAGAGGTGACCGACTCATCGGCCGACTCTTGGTCGAGCAACGTCCACGAACTCGTCTTTGGTTAACTAAACTTGGGCTAACACCCTGTGACCCTATCACAAAGCGGGACCACCCCAAACTGACCCCACCACCATACAGGCGCGGGTTGACCCGATGTCCATAACCACCCGCTATCGCGCCAAACACTTGTTCCCCGATCCGGAACAATCCCACAATCAAGTCACGAAAACCTAGTGGTCTTCTTATCTCAACTACCATCTTTCATTACCACCCGGGACTTATCACGAGACATATCTCACGTGTACTATGCACTCATAAAGGTTAACATAACAAAAATCTTTTACTCAAAATGGCCTCGCCTCTAAGGTCTCCACGTATAAAACTCTAAGGCTCACACTTTCCTTATCCCCAATCTTACCCGGTTAACTAACCATGATTTCTAATCACAATTAACACAAAGCTATGTGAGCATAACATTTAAGGTATACTCATCTTATCATACGTACTAATCTCAGAGGGTTAAGGATCTACATGTAGCTGAACTTCCGCTGTCGTTGTCGATCACGCCTGTTGTTGGCGTAAGCTAGGAAGGTGGCGAACTAGCCACGATCCTGAAGGCTGAGTCTTACTTGCATCCCTCCTACTAGGACACCGCACACACATGGCCCGACGCGCAGTACAACAAGCACCAACAAAAGATGACATTCGGGACGCTGTCGCACTTTGTGAACACTGGGAAAATCGAATCATTGTTTGGAACTCGATGTATCTGTGAACCGAAGCCACGGAGTTCTTGTTATACCGTAGTTCCAGTATGTATGCGATGGCGTGCGTGAGAATCTGTGAGAAAGATTGGAAAGGAAGAAAGAGGTGATTTTTTCCACGGAAAAGTTTCCGATTTTGTGAAGGAAAAAGGTTCGTTAACGGGAATTGGATTCCCAGTTGGTATTGGACTTCTGGAATATTAGAGAATTATGGAATTTTATTTTCGGAAATGGTCACGTGGGGCCCACGGGAGAAATTTACGGTTTTGTGGGGCCCACTTTGTTTTCGAGATTTTGGCCATTGTGGATTTTTTTCGGAAGATGTTTTATGAGGGCCAATAGTAGGGTGACACGTGTCACCCCCTCAGTGGTTTAGGTGGCCGAATGACGTTGTGCACAACACCTTTGTTAGAGTCGTTTTGACGAAGCGTTTACATAACTTGAGGAAAATTCGCTATGTCTTTTCTTATTTTTGCGGATTTTTAGAGGCGAAACATTTTGGACCAACGGAGGTGACATGTGTCACCTCACATGGAAGTTGCGGGCCAAACCGGATGAATTGACGTTTTGAGCGATTGGCTCTTGTTTGGCCTTGTTTTGTGGCTTGTTTGGTGCCATGTTTTGTGCCTTGTTTTGTGGTGTAGGGGTTAGGGTGCACTTGGCTTGATCAAGGCCTTACACTTGCCTTGCAACGCTTGATCAAGGCCGTTGGTTTCTATAAATACCCCTCAGTGAAGACTTATTCATTCACCTCACTTTGTCTAAGTCTTGAAATCCCTCCTCTCCCTTGTTGTTGCTCGTCCAACTCCTCTCCCCTTAGAGAAAGGCCATGGCGAGAACACCCTTCCCTAGCCTAGTTGTGCTAAGCCTACCCACCTTGGTAGAAGTTGTCTTCCAGTATTGTTATAATGCCCAAAATACCTTGGCCTTATACCTTGTTGTATTCCAAAAGTTACCTCTATACGTGAGCAAATACTACCTTTTGTCTCAAACCAAAACTCCTAAGGAAAACCTTCATAGTCGATTGGAAGTGTTAAGTAGAAGTTGTTAGGAACTTCAAGGGTTGTTTGAGCGGGTTGGAGCACGGAGTAGGAGCTAAGCATTGCTCGGGATCGACTTTATACTTGGATAATTTTGGGCTTATCGAGGTAAACACTCTCATCATTCTATTGTAATTGGAAATTACATGTTGGAATATATAGTTGAAGTATACTATATATAGAGCTGAACTTAGTATTGTGGCAATGTCTTTTGACTTAAGCAAGAATATAATCGAATCGAGCGGTAATTACATAGGATTGTGTTCGTGAGACTTGTGTAGTATTCTTGTGTTGTAGAATTGTACACGTCAGGTTAGGCGTGTAAACCCCACGGTTGGCTTCGTAGCCAGGCCTCGATAAAGGAGGAGATTCTGTTGTGTGAGAGTCTTTGAATTTTACGTAGAGACATGGAAGCGTATGTTTAAAAGTTAATAGACGTTTGTGACCTTTGTAGATGAAAGTACTAAGAGTAGCGTCTTCTACTTGAGAGTGGAAAGCGGCTAGCGCGTTGTAGTACTTGGAGCATTTTGCTTATTATCGATACTGCCGCGAGGTATGTGAACCTTTTCCTATCTGTTCTAGCATGATATGTGTGTAACTATATGTACGGTGGGCGTCACAGTGCTAAGTGTATTTGTTTGGTTTAAACATAAAGTGTTATAACGGCTTTATGGGAAGTTGGTTATAACAGCTTTATGTAGGTAAGATAATGTTTTACTGATTTCGGGAATCAGAATGTGTATCGACAGACCACTGCAGCGTTAATAAAGGAAAATGTATTGAATAACGATGTGTTGTATTAAAACCAGTAGAAACCTCCATCTGCATAGAAGCTAAGATGAGACAAAATGATATTATATTTTCTAGATCACGCACGTAATAAGATCGTTATAAACAAGAATAAACTACTCACATATATGACATATGTTACTCAATTGTTTTAAAAGAGATTAAGACTATGAGTTATGAAACCTTTCTAAAATAAGTGACTTGAGCATTTGAAATTAGGCAAACTTGAACGTTTGGAAAATAAGGTTGTTACTTGATTTTACAAAGGAAAGCATTTTGGTTTACTTAACAATGTTAGTCACTCTAATTTTATACTACGGGTATCGGGTGACCTTTGTAAAAGAAATGGATCTTAAAAGGAATTTAATGGACGTAGTACTTTAAGGTTAAAATCCGGACTTGGACATAAAATGAAAGTACCTTGAGTTGTGTGTAACTTGCTTATGCTTGTTGTTATGAAACTTGACCATGTTACGTGTGATAGCCTTGTTGTGCAAATCTTGTGTTCTACTCGACTCGGTTCATCCAGGAATGTATTTCACTTGATTCACGGCTCATCCGGAATGTATTTCACTTGATTACCGGTTCATCCGAATGTATTTCACGATTACGGTTCATCCGAATGTGTTTCACTCGACTACCGATTCATCCGAATGTATATCACTTGACTCACGGTTCATCAGAATGTATTTCATCGACTAGGTTCATCCGGGAATGTATTCCCTGCGTTTCTATATTGGGTCCATAAGATGGGCCGAGACACATTATACGTATCCATGATTTGTACCTAGCCGCCGCGGTGAGAAGAAGTTCCACGGCGTGAGGATGACTTTGAGGCGTGAGTCACGACTTGACATAGCGCTTTATGTTATGAATCGTAGTTTGGTTATCATACATGTCTCCGCTTTATATAGACTAGTATGATTTCATTCTGATATTACTGATTTCACATACTTGGTACTGTTATGCGACCTCCTTGAGTGCGTTCATCTGCGCAGTAAAGGCATCGGTCGTGGATCCTCGCCATAGGATCACGATTCGGCGTATTAGGAAGCTCCGTTTCTCCGAGCTTATCTTTTGGTATGTTCCCTGGTTGTAGGTTCTTGCATTGAGGGTATGGCGGCTGTCCGTCATAGTCGTTATAAATCTTAAGTGCATGTAATCTTGTTGTGGCGGGGTTGTAAAAGGATTAAAGCGTTGAGTTTTATGTATATCGAAGGCAAATGTTTTGGTTGCTTTGTTTACTTATCACATCTCTTGATCCATGTCTATTTGCATGTCTAAGTTTTTATTTCATTTGGTTTTCTCGATGTTGTATCACTAGGGTGCGGGTAAGGCACGATGTGGGCCGAGGTTCGTCGTTACAAGTGGTATCAGGCGATTAATCCTCGGAAAGTGTCTGACCGTATCCAGTGAGTCTTGATTATCGATGTGTTGTGCACCGATAATCGAGGCTATAGGATATTTAGGATTAGTTTCTATTCTTCTCACTGAGAGTCGTGCCTTAGAGTGTGTTATAAGTTGGACCCTCTAACGTATTTCTTTCCCCTGCTATGCCTCGCGTAGGCAACCGAGGCGGGAGGGCAAGGCGGCCAGGAGAGGCTGAGTAAAGAGGGTTACGAGGGCATGAGCCCAACCATCACTGAGTTAGGTGTTTCGTTGGGGAGTTTTGCGACGTCCCAGCCCAGCAGAGTTTAGCGGCGGCGCGGTGTCTCTGCGGCCATGATATTTGAACCTTCGCCCGATTCCACGGCGAGCAGAGAATATAGAGTATACCGGCGTCTCGAGTCTTGATGACTATCTAAGAGGTTGTGCAAGAGTAATTCTTGATTGAAGCTTGGCATGGCACGGTCTGCAGGCTTATGCGCGGCCGAGAATCGTAGAATCGAGCGTTAACGAAGGGCGACGAAGAGGGCGAGCGGCAGGTCCTGGTAACTTTCGAGGCAGTCACCTCACGGCAGATTAGATTTGCACATCCACCAGTGCAGAGAGGTCCTCCACGAGGTTCAGGACGTTCGGGGTGGGCAGGAGTTGGTCAGAACTCCAGGGCTTCCGGTTTGCAATGTGGTAGATGTCATCCTGGGGAATGACGTCTTTTAGATTGGTACTTGTTGAACCTACGACCGTCAGGGTCTGTTATCGAAAGAGTGTCCTAGTAGGAGGACTCAGCCTTCAGGATCGGTGGGTAGTTCGTCACGCCCTTAGCATGCCCTGCAGGCGAGTTTGATTAGAATGACTTAGGGGAGTGAAACAGTAGTTACAGGTATATCCTTAACCCTCTAGAGATCAGTATGTGTGATAAGATGGGTATATCATAAGTGCTATATTCTGATAGCAGTGTGTTAAAATTGTGATTAGAAATCTTGGTTAGTTAACCAAGTAAGATTTGGGGGATAGAGAAGGTGTGAGCCTTAGAATGTTATGCGTGAAGACCTTAGAGGTAAGGCCATCTCGGGTAAAGATGTATTGTTATGTTTGATCCTTATCGGAGTGCACGTGAGCTATGTTTGGGATAGGTCCCTAAATAGTATGGAATGAAAGAGGGTAGTTGAGCTAAGAAGACCGCTAGGTTTTCGTAGCGTGATTAGTGAGAGTTTTCCGGATCGGGGAGCTGGAGTTTCGCGGCATTCTTGGTCGGGTTGAGGCCACGCTGGTCAACCCGCGACTGTATGGTGGTGGGTGCATTTGTAGTGGTCCCGCCTTGAGGTAGGATCTTGAGGTGTTAGGCCCATGTTTGGTTAACCGTCTGAGTTCGTGGATCGTTGACGATGGTCGGGCGATGGGGGCAGCGTCGTGTTTTTCGGGCCAGTGTACTCGGCGGTGTTGATATATCGAAGGTTGTAAAGTGCGGGGTGCTATGGGAGTATACTTTAGACCGGAGAGGTATTTGTGGTGATGTAGAGTGTTTCCTCGTGGACTTGGATGTAAGTTTTGCGCAGTGTTTCGTGGCGGTGTGGCGGATTGTTCTCGTAAGTATAGTAGTAGAGACTATATCGGTAGCTGTATGTTTGGGGGGACTTAGAAGGAACATTCGGACGAATGTTTCTAAGGAAGAATGTTATACCCCGTAGTTCCGTGGTATGTATGAGGGCGTGCGCACGAGAATACAATGAAAGATTGGAAAGGAAGAAAAGAGGTGATTTTTTCCACGGAAAAGTTTCCGTTTTGTGAAGGAAAAAGGTTCGTTAATGGAATTGGATTCCCGATTTGGTCGGACTTCGGAATATTAGAATTATGGAATTTTATTTTTGGAAATGGTCACGTGGGGCCCTTGGGAGAAATTCTGGTTTTGTGGAGCCCACTTTGTTTTCGAGATTTTGGCCATTGTGGATTTTTGGAAGATGTTTTATGAGGGCCAATAGGAGGGTGACACGTGTCACCCCGCCTGTGGCCTGGCCGAATGACATTTGTGCACAACACCGGTTAGAGTCGTTTTTAAACGTTTTACATAACTTGCGAGGAAAATTCCGCTATGTCTTTTCTTATTTTTGCGGATTTTTCAGAGACGAAACATTTTGGACCAACGGGAGGGTGGCGTGTCACCTCGCATCGAAACTAGTGCGGCAACCTCGACGAATGGTCACGTTTCGCCAAGCGGTGGCTCCTTGTTTTGGCCTTGTTTTGTGGCTTGTTTGGTGCCATGTTTTGTGCCTTGTTTTGTGGTGTAGGGGTTAGTGCACTTGGCTTGATCAAGGCCTTACACTTGCCTTGCACTTGGCGATCAAGGCCGTTGGTTTCCCTATAAATACCTCCTTGAAGACTTATTCATTCACTCCTCACTTTGTCTAAGTCTTGAAATCCCCTCTCCCTTGTTGTTGCTCTCGTCCAACTCCCCTCTCCCGTGAGAAAGGCCCTTGGCGAGAACACCTCCCACAGCCTAGTTGTGCTAGCCGAGCCTACTCCAGCGGTAGAAAGTTGTCTTCCAGTATTGTTATAATGCCCAAAATACCTTGGCCTTATACCTTGTTGTATTCAAAGTTACCTCTATCGTAGAGCAGAAATACTACCTTTTGTCTCAAACCGAACCACTAAGGAAAACCTTCATAGTCGGTGGAAGTGTTAAGTAGAAGTTGTTGGGAACTTAAGGGTTGTTGGAGCGGGTTGGAGCACTCGGAGTAGGAGCTTAGACTTGCTCAGGATCGACTTTATACTTGTATCATTGTTGGCTGATCGTGGTAATCACTCCTTTCCGGATATTGTAATTGGAAATTACATGTTGGAATATATAGTTGAAGTATACTATATATAGAATGAACTTAGTATTGTGGCAATGTCTTTTGACTTAAGCTGAAGAATATAGAATCGAATCAGTAATTACATAGGGCGTGTTCTGATGACTTGTGTAGTATTCTTGTGTTGTAGAATTGTACACGTCGGTTAGGCGTGTAAACCCACTGGGTTGGCTTGGTAGTGGCCTCGATAAAGGAGGAGATTCTGTTGTGTGAGAGGTCGCCGAATTTTACAGAGAGAAATGGAACCGTATGTTTAAAAGTTAATAGACGTTTGTGACCTTTTAGGTGAAAGTACTAAGAGTAGCGTATTCTACTTGAGGAGTGGAAAGGGCTAGTGCGTTGTAGTACTTGGAGCATTTTGCTTATTATCGATACTGCACGCGAGGTATGTGAACCTCTTCCTATCTGTTCTAGCACGATATGTGTGTAACTATGTAATCTGGTGGACGTACAGGTGCTAAGTGTATTTGTTTGGTTTAAACATAAAGTGTTATAACGGCTTTATGGGAAGTTGGTTATAACAGCTTTATGTAGGTAAGATAATGTTTTACTGATTTCGGGAATCAGAATGTGTATCGACAGACCACTGCAGCGTTAATAAAGGAAAATGTATTGAATAACGATGTGTTGTATTAAAACCAGTAGAAACCTCCGTGTAGAAGCTAAGATGAGACAAAATGATATTATATTTTCTAGATCATGGGTGTTTGTAATAAGATCGTTATAAACAAGAATAAACTACTCACATATATGACATATGTTACTCGATTGTTTTAAAGAGATTAAGACTATGAGTTATGAAACCTTTCTAAAATAAGTGACTTGAGCATTTGAAATTAGGCAACTTGAGCGTTTGGAAAATAAGGTTGTTACTTGATTTTACAAAGGAAAGCATTTTGTTTACTTAACAATGTTAGTCACTCTAATTTTATACTACGGTATCGGGTGACCTTTGTAAAAGAAATGGATCTTAAAGGAATTTAATGGGCGTAGTACTTTAAGGTTAAAATCCGGACTTGGACATAAAATGAAAGTACCTTGAGTTGTGTGTAACTTATGCTTGTTGTTATGAAACTTGACCATGTTACGTGTGATAGCACTTGTTGTGAAATCGCGGTTCTACTCGACTCTGGGTCATCCGAATGTATTTCACTTGATTACCGGTTCATCCGAATGTATTTCACTTGATTACCGGTTCATCCGAATGTATTTCACTTGATTACGGTTCATCCGAATGTGTTTCACTCGACTCTGGTTCATCCGAATGTATATCACTTGACTCGGTTCATCCGAATGTATTTCACCGACCTAGGTTCATGAATGTATTCCACGTTTCTATTGGGTCCATAAGATGGGCGAGACTCGATATACGTATCACATGATTTGTACCTGAGCCGTGATGAGGAAGAAGTTCCACGGCGTGAGGATGACTTTGAGGCGTGAGTCACGACTTGACATGGCTGCTTCTATGTTGTGATCGTAGTTTGGTTATCATACATGTCTCTGCTTTATATAGACTAGTATGATTTCATTTACGATATTTCTGATTTCACATACTTGGTACTGTTATGCGACCTCTTGGGCTGCGTTCATGCCGCAGTAGAGTCATCGGTCGTGGATCCTCGCTCATAGGATCTCAGTTAGTCTTATTGGGAAGCTCCGTTTCTCCGGAGGCTTATCTTTTGGTTTGTGTTCCCTGAGTTGTTGGTTCTTGTACATTCGAAGGTGGCGGGCCCTGTCCGTCATAGTCGTTGTAAATCTTAGAGGTATGTATCTGTTGTGGCGGTTGTAAAAGGATTAAAGCTTCGTGTTTTATGTATATCTTAAGGCTTGTTTTGGTTGCTGTTTACTTATCACATCTCTTGATCCATGTCTATTTGCATGTCTAAGTTTTTATTTCCGCCGGTTTTCTCGATGTTGTATCACTAGGGTGCGGGTAAGGCACGTGATGCTTGAGTTGGTGCGTTCTGATTCGACAACTCAGCATACCCGAACGCGAAGTCTGGAGGACCACTCTGCTCGGCGGAGGCGCATAACGATCTAACTCGGAAGGTCCGCCTCGAAAGTTACCAAAAGACCTGCTGGCCAGCCCTCTTACTGATCTTGGTTAACCCGTCGATCTACATTTCGGCACTTGCAAGCGTCCGCGAGCCATGCTCATTTTGCTTGAAGAGCTATTCTTTCACAACCTCTCTTAGATGGTCAAGACCGTGATATATCGGTGCACTCTATATTCTCTCGATTGCTAAAATCCTAGCTAATGCAGTCCATTCCTTTGTAATCCATATTCTCTGTTTCTGGCCGTGGGCAAGGCTCATATATCATGGCCGCAGAGGAACTGTGCATGTGCTAAACTCTGTTTTGGCGTCTGGCAGAACTCCCGAATCACCACCTAGGTGATGATTGGGCATGTGCCCTCATAACCCTCTCGTGCTCTCTACGCGACTCGCCAGCTGCCCACTCTGCGGGTTGCCTGCAGCGGAGGCATAACGGTGGTGGAAAGAAATACGCAGAGGTCCAACTTATAACGGCTAAGTCACGATCTCAGAGTGAAGAATGGAAACCAATCCTAAATATCCTATAGCCTCCCCGATTATTGGTGTAGTGCGCACAACCGATAATCGAACTTACTAGATACGATCTGTTACTTTCCGAGGATTAATCGCTCGATGCCACTTTTGTCACTAACCGGGCGACGTGTTTACCCCGGGCACCCTAGTGATACAACATCGAGTACGTGAATATAAAACACAACATGAAACAATGTAAAAGAGATACGCTTTATCTCAAGAAAAGTTGCCTTCGGCATATATATATATAAACTTAAATCCAACGATTATATCCTTTTTATAAACTACGCACAATAGTACTACAGGACCTCTAAGAATGATATAACATGATGGCGGGGCGGGGCCGCCATACCACGAATGTAAGTACTCTGCGACGGGACTACGCAAGATAAGCCTCGGGAGAAAGCGGAGCTTCCCAAAAGCGCTTTGTGATCCTAGGCGAGCTACAGATCGACGATCGTGTACCTCTGCATAACGGCATGAGCGCGGCCCGAAGAGGTCGATCGGCATGTGTACCAAGTATGTGGCGAAAATATAAATGAAATCATAATAGTCTATATAAAACAAAGACATATATGATAAAACAATTTACGATACATAATATGTGATCATGTCAAGTCGAGGACTCACGCCTTAAAGTCGTCACTCAATATAACCATGGGTCTCGTGCCCACATATCAATCATGCCCGTGGAATTCTTCCTCGCGCTGCCGTGATCCATGATATAACAAGCACCAAGGAATACACATGAACACCGTGTCCCACTGTCATAATAAAACCGTGACGGGTAAGTCTGAAGGCATAGCCGACTACCAAGACAGATGCAACAATGCCATAAAGCGTATCACGAGGTCTTTCTAGACCGCACCATGATCGAAGGCGGCCACTACTCGGTATCGATATGCGCGTCTAATCTGGAGCATACCGCTGCGCCAGCGTACACATGTAGGCGCGTAGAGGTATTCTCGCGTCGGGGGTAAAGCGGTACCCTCCCGGACTCGCGATCGCATAGTCACATAGACGCATAGTCACACGGTTCCGCATAAGGCACTCGCGCCGGGATAATGGACCGGAATGATCAATCTGGAGCATACCGCTGCTCCGCATAGTCGCTGGACCGCGTAGTAGTATAGACCCGCATCAAGGGTGAGCCCGTATAACAAGTCGGGTATGTGATATAATAACAAGATAACGGGCTTAACGCTTAACAACGTAAGCACAACAAGAATAACCCCTTAAACAACATCACAAGATACTAACACTAGCATCCTAACATGTTTACTTATCAAATCAACAAGAAAGTATTACAAGGCTATCACAAACCAACACAATCAAGTTATTCACACAAGGTGCATGCACTTTATGTTATCAAGTTGGGTTTTATCCTAAAGTACTTCATATATTAACTCTTTAAAAGATCTTCCTTTCAAAAGTCACACCATACACGTAGTATAAAAAATGAAGTGACTATCTTTTTAAGTAAACCAAAACACTTCCTAAGTAACAACATTATTTTCCAAACGCTCAAGTTTGCCTAATTTCAAATGCTCAAGTTTCTCATTTTCAAAGGTTTCGTAGTTCATAGTTTTAATCACTTAATAATAATTCTCCTTTAAAACAATTTGAGAAACATATGCCTTATGTGAGTAGGTTATTCTTGTTTATAACAATCTTGTTAAAGCAAAATGATCTAGGAAATGTAATATCATTTTGTCTCATCTTAGCGTCTATGCGATGGAGGTTTCTCTGTTTTAATAATACTTAATTAGTCGATACATTTCCACTTTATTAGCTACTATGATGGTTTGTTCGATACTTATTCTCATTCGAAATCAATACAAGGCGTTTATAAACAATTAAGTAAACTGCCTTTTATCTCTCTTAAGTCGTTATACCTAACTTCCCATAAGGCTAGTATAACTCTTAAGCTTTAAAACCAAGTATTACTCTTCTTCAAAACGGTTCTTAATTCTTAAAAATACTTCAAGATTCTTTATTATTAGACTCAAGTCGAAACATCGCAGTAAAACCACGCTCATTAACACACGAATACCGCACTTCATATATATTCTTTTAAAAATATCATGCTCAAGAGGATAGGAAGAATCACATACCTCGCGGCGATTATCGACTAATAGCAAAATGCTCCACCGCTTATAACGCTAGCCTTGTCCACCTTTCAAGTAGAACATGCTACTCACGGAACATTGACCTATAAAGGTCATATACGTCTATCAACGCCTAGACTACACAAAGAATATTCTAAGTAGAGGTTCTCTATTCTATAAAAATCGGGCAAGATCTTCCTACGTCATAAGTCATGTGTGAAAGTCATACCCCATGTAAGTCAGATTCAAATCTTCTTCTTTTATACCCTTCATCGTGATTATAGTTCATTCTATTCTTTAATATCCTTCTATATCTTATACTCAAATCTTAACTATTCTTATAGGTAATCTTCAATTACAATAGAAGGACAAAAGTGTTTACCTCGACAAGCCCAAAATTATCCAAGTTAAATGTCGATCCAGAGCAAGGTTTATGTTATACCCCGTATTTCCAGAGTATGTACGCGGGGACGTACGTAGAAAAGTTTGTGCCTTAAAGTGCTTGGCCGAATTTTATTTGTGCATAACACCCGGTTAGAGTCGTTTTTCGCGAGTAAAGCGTTTTCCACGACTTTCGTAGGGAATTTCGGCTATGTCATTTCTTATTTTTGCGGATTTTTCCGAGAGACGAAACATTTTGGACCAACGAGAGGCGACACTTGTCACCCTCGTTGATGGAGTGTGGCAAGCTTGGACGATTTGGGTGAGTTTTGTCAAGTAGTTGGTAGGATATTTTGTGGGTAGATGGATAAGTGCACTTGGCATGATCTTGGCCCTACACTTGCATAGCACTTGGCTAGATCTTGACCATTGGTTGGCCTTGGCTTGTCTTATAAATACTCCACTTTGGAAGACTTATTCATCCTAAAATGTTCTAAGTCTTAGAAACCCTCCCCTCCCTTCATGTTGTTCTCGTCCTCTCCCTTGTGAGGCTTAGCGAGAGTTCCCTTCCCCACCCCTTGGCCGAGAGTACCCTCTAGTGGGAGTAGGAGAGGGTATACACCCCTCCTCGTGGTGTTGTCTCGTATATATACCCCCTCTTGGTAGAAATACTCTCAAAGTATTGTTATAATGCCCAAATTACCTAGCCATATACCTTGTAGTATTCTAAGGATATACCTATCTGAAAAGCCAGAAAATACTATTATACTTAGTGACTACAAAACCGAAACCCTAGGAAAATCTTCATAGTCCGTTGAGGTATTGTGTAGAAGTTGGTTAGAACTTCTAAGGGTGGTTTAGAGCGGGTTGGAGCTCGGAGTTGGAGCTAAGCGATTGCCGGGATCGACTTTATACTTGGATTATGGGCTTATTGAGGTAAATATCTTGTCCCTCTATTGTAATTGGAAATTACATATTGTTAGAATATATAGTTGAAGTATACTATATATAGGCCAGAACGTAGTTATTAGCAATGTCTTTTGACTTAAGCCCGATAATACTTACGGCAATGTCTTGCGACTTAAGCCTGAATTTAAAGAAGATTACTGAACTGTAATTACTTAGGGCTTTATTACATTAGTACCGTGGAGTAGAATTGTACCCTTTAGGGTTTGATGTATAACCCCGCTTGGCTTCGTAGCCGCCTCGGTAGAGGGGAGATTCTGTTGTTGCGGGGAGAGTCTTTGAATTTTACGTAGAATGTTAGAAGGGATCTAAATGTTAATAAGCGCCTTGTGGCCTTATAGGTTGAAATCGCTGCGTATGGCGCGATCGCAAGGAGTAGCGGACGGTTTGAAGTACTTGGGCGTTTTGCTATTAGTCGATACTCGTCGCGAGGTATGTGAACCTCTTCCTATCTCTTCTGGCATGATATGTGTGAACTATGTAGTACGGTAGACGTCATATGCTAAGCGATTTGATTGGTTTAAAACATAAAGTGTTATAACGGCTTTATGGGAAGTTGATTATAACAATTTTATGTTGGTAAGAAAATCGGTGGTCTTGAAAAGGTAAATCATTTGAACTATAAGCGCTTGTTATGTGTTAATAAAGAACTTGAAGTATTTCAAAAGATTTTGAATCATTTTGAAAGAAGAAGTAATATTTGGTTTTGAAAACTTAAGAGTTATACTAGCTTTATGGAAGTTAGGTATAACGGCAGAATGTTTCTTCGATTTCGAAATCGAATGTATCGACAAACCAACTGCGAGCGTTAATAAAAGGAAATGTTTTGAATAATTAAGTATTATTAAAACCGGTAGAAACTTCCATCTGCATAGAAGCTAAGATTTAGACAAAATGATATTTCCTAGATCAGAAACATTGTGAATAAGATTATTATAAACAAGATATCTACTCACATATAAGGCTTATGTTTCTCAGTTGTTTAAAGGAGAATTATATTCTTAAATGAATAAGACTATGAACTACGAACCCTTTCAAAAAAATGAGAAACTTGAACATTGAAATTAGGCAAACTTGAACATTGGAAAGAATGTTGCTACTTGATTTTACAAAGAGAAGTAATTGATTTACTTTAAAAAGATAATCACTCTATTTTCATATATCACGGGTATTGTGTGACTTTGAATGTAACGTATCTTTTAAAGAGTTAATGTATGAAGTACTTTGGGATAAAACCCGATCTTGTTAATCATATAGTAGAGGGTACCTTGTGTGAACAACTTGATTGTATTGGTTTGTGATAGCCTGTAATACTTTCTTGATTGCTTTGATAAGTAAGCGTGTTAGGAAGTTACGTGTGTTAGTATCTTGTGATGGTTGTGTAAAGGGGTTTCTTGATTGTGCTTATTAACTATCGTTATGATAGTATTGTGGCATTCATCTCTTGAGATGATTCCAGGTTAAGGCGCCTCCGATGCGGGTAGACTCAAAGTGGTCGATGGACTATGATTCGAGAATACCACGTGCAGTCCCGGGGGCCTATGCGCGGAGCTACGAGTTCCAGGTTAGTATCGTCCTTTATGGGCATGCGGTCCGTGTGTGTAACATGCGAATTGCAGTCGGGGCGATCTTGCGAGAGTAGCTACCACTACGTCGGGGAATACCTGCATGCGGACGGATGAGATTGGCCTATCACGGTAGTGCGGGAGTTCAGGGAGTTGAAGCGGCGTCACGATCTTTGCGGGCAAGTGGCGGCTTTGATCATGTGGCCGGTCTGAGACGAGATCTTATAATCTGATTCGCGTAGCACTTGGTGATGTCACGTGGGTTTTTAGTAGTCGGCTATGCACTTCCCGTGCCATTGCTTACGTCACGGTTTTATTGCCCAACACAGGTGGGACTTTTGGTGTTCATGTGTTCCTTGGTGCTTTTATATGCATATTGAAGCTAGGCGGTGAGAGGTATTCCGCGGGCATGATTGATGTTGTGAACGCACGAGACCCATTTATTTATACTTGAGTGACTTGAGGCGTGAGTCCCTGACGCCAGCTTGGCCCCGCTTTGTTATATAAGTGTAGTTTGGTTATCATCGTATCTCTGCTTTATGTCAGCTGCTTTATGATTTCATTTCTGATATGTATTTTTCAGTTTCACATACGCAAATTTTCGGTACTGTTGTCTTGACCTCGCCCGAAGGCTGCGTTACCGTCACCGCGAGTTAAATTCACGCGAGTTGGTGATCCACAGCTCAGGTCCACGGTTATTGTTTAGGAAGCTCCGTTTCTCACGGAGGCTTATCTTAGTATAGTCCCTGTTGTTGTAGGTTAACTTACGTTGAGGTATGCGGGGCCACACCTGTCAGCCAATTTGTTGTCATATGTCATTTCTTAGAAAGTGCATGTAAAAATGTATGTTGTAGAGCGGGAGTTTGTAAAGGAAGTTAAAGCATTCGTATTGAAAGAAGTTTGCTATTTATATATATCTTTGAAGTAACCGTTTTTAGTTGCGCTTTTAATACTGTACCCCATTTCAACATCTTGTGCTTATTCTGGCTGGTTTCATGTATTGTCTTTATATTCCCGTGATTACTGCGGTGTATGTCTACTTGGGTGCGGTGAGCACGATCCGCAGGCCAGTTGGTCGTGACAAGAAGTGAATATCGAGTAGTTAATCCTCGGAAAGTGTCTGGTAAGTATCCGATGAAGTCTTGATTATCGATTGTGTATTTATGCACTTCACGCCCCAATAATCGAGGGAGGCTGCCGCTATAAATTATTTAAGTTAGTTTACTATTGCTTCTCCTGAATCGTGCCCCTTAGAAGGCTGTGTTGTAAGTTAGACCCTACGGCGACTTTCTTTCCCACCGTTATGCCTCGCGTGACGTGCCGGCTCTTTGGGCCAGCGAGCGACGAGGAGGAGCTGCAAGTAGAGTTCGGAAGGAGGATTGCGAGGCGCAGGCCCGATCTTTACGCTAGGGTAGTGCTTCATTCGGGGATTTACTGCGGCGTCGCATGCGCCCGTGAGGAGTTTAGCCTTGCAGCGGTGGCCAGTCCTACTGCGGCCATGATATATCGTTCATGATTCCGACCGGCAGGAGCAGAATTTAGATTACGAAAGAGCTGGCCTATTGCTAGTATGATTTGGCTACGGAGAGTATCTGCGATGTCTGCGCGAGTCTTGAGGACTAACTAAAGAGGAGGTTGTGTGAAGTAGTTCTTGATTGGAAGCGAGCATGGCACGTATGAACCGCCTTATACGCCCGGCGGTAGAAAGCGATGCATGAATCAGTGAGTTAACCTTGAAGGACACGAGAAGAGGCGGGCTTGGCCGAAAATTCGCTAGTAACTTTTCCGAGGCAATGATCAGCCTACATGGATCAGATTATACGCACATCCACCGGTACGGCGAGTGGTCTCAATTCCGCCACGGTTGAGCCGTTCGGGGTATGCGGGGAAGTTAGTCGAGCTCGAGCTTCCAGGTTCCGCATTTCTGGCGTGGAGTTTTTGATACATCCGGTTCGATTTTTCGGTGTTAGCGGTGTGTGACGTCGTCATCGAGAGATGTCAGTCTTTTAAGGTTGTCCCTTGTTGTACCTATGGCCGTCGAGTGTTGAGTATCGATAGAGAGTGTCCTTGTAGGAGGACTTAGCCTTCGAGGATCGGTGGTGGTTGTCATCTCCCTGGTGTCGCCCTGCAGGCGGGGTTTGATTAGAGCGACATGGGAATTAAGCGGTGAACATAGATATCTCCTTAACGCCTCTGGGGATTTTGCTTGTATAGGTGATAAAGTGAGTATACCTTGGGTACTAGTGCTTTGTGTTAGTTGTGATTAGAAATCATGGATTAGTTAGTAAGTAAGAATTGGGGATAGAGAAGGTATAAACCTTGCAGAAATCTTATTAAGTAGAGACATAGAGGGTAAGGTCGTCTCGAGGGTAAAGACGTATTAGTGGTTATGTTTGGCCCTTATCAAGTCATGCGTACGCGTGCCTTATCCACGACCTGTAGTGTGGAATGAAGGGTAGTTGGGCTAAAGAGGCCGCTGATTTGGTAGCCTCGTGAGATTGTTCGGTTCGACCCAGTATGATCATCAGCGTTGCCCGAGGAGAAATCGTGCGGAAATATAAAACAAGACATGAAGCAGTTTATAAAATAAGACAGTTTGTGGTAGTCGCCTTGAGAAAAGTCCACAGCCGAGGAGTATCGGCCAGTATATATATAATCATATGGTTCGGCGATTACATCCGACAACATGCAACATGGGGGCAGCCGTCGTGTTCTTCGTTAGGACCGTTTACTCGAAATATATGCAACTATGGGAAGGGTTGAAAGGCTGCCGCCATACCTTAACCGAGCTATGCAAGCCCGAGGTTGTAGCTATACAACGAGGAGTCGTGAGTGCCAAAATCGCGTTAGCCGCCGGGCGAGTAGGATTTACGAGATAGTTGAGCTCGGCGCGGCGTAGAGATCACAGAATGCGGATCTGGCACACCAACGCCGCCTGCGGCATGAGCGCGGCCCAGAAGAAATTCGATTACAAAACGGTACTAAGTATACCGAAGAAGCGCGAAGTACTTAAATGCAACGTATCTTTTTAAACGGTTTACAAATATGCTTGTAAACAACCGAGAAGCGCGCGTAGTGCGCATCCGCAAAGCAAGAGCAACGATAGAGTAGCGTAATGAAGTCTTGTATCTGCTTAAGTTGTTATACCTAACTTCCCGTAAAGCTAGTATAACTCTTAAGCTTTGTTTTAAAAACCAAATATTTATCTTACGTAAAAAAATGATTGATATTCTTTTGAAATGTTTTGTTCTTTGTTATTGAGGCTTAAGCGTGAGGCATTCTGTAAGTATTATTCGGAGCTTAAGCGTGAGGCATTACCATAAGTATTATTAGGGCTTAAGTCAAAGACATTGCCGTAGTTATTATTGATTAACACGTATGCGTCTGTACTATATATTGTAAAATATCATGCTTTAGGAAGAATCACATACCGTGAAAACCACACGAGTTGAATATGTCGCGCGTCGACCTATAATAGTCACACATATCTATTAAAGACTACTCTGCGAAGGTCATTCTAAGCAGGGTTCATAATTCTCGGTAAGTCGGGCGCACTTCCCTGCAGGTGAGCTATATAAGTCTCTTTGTGAAAAGCAGTCCTATGTAAATCTGATTTGATTATTCTTCTTTTAAACCCTTAAGTGATTAACACTTCAATTCTACGTGATATACTTCTAAGTATTTATACTTATCCTTATACTACAACGATAAGTATTCTCTAATTCAAAGAGGTTAGGATTATTACCTCGGTAAGCCCGATAATATCTAGATAAAGTCGCGCTGAGCAAGGTTTAGCTCACATGTTGTATGCGCTCATTAGCTCGAGAACCTTAGAAGTTCTTCACACCTCCTCCTAAGTACACAGGGATTTGGGCGAGGGTCTTTTGGGAATTACACCAATACTAGAAGCCAACTTTTCTTCCCAGGGAGGGGGGGTAGATTTCGGCTAGGCTAGGGGGGTATTCGGCCGAGGCCACCTTCACAAGGGGAGGGGAGGAGTTTGGACGAAATGGCTACAAAGGGAGAGGAGAGGATTTTCAAGACTTGGAAGATTTGTGGATGAAGCACTCTTCATCTGAAGGGGGGGATGTATAGGTCAAGAAGTGGCCAACCAATGGCCAAGATTAAGACAAGTGCAAGGCAAGTGTAGGGTGAGGATTAACTATACACAAATATCCTACCAACTCCTTGACTTGTGCCGTAGCGCAAAAAGCGTGCCAAAGTTCCTCCATTTTCGTCAATGGGCGATTCAATCCATCGATGGGAGGGTGCCAAGTGTTGCCCTCCGTTGGTCCCAAAATGTTTCGTCTCTCGGAAAAATCCATAAAAATACTTAATGTCATAGCGGAATTTTCTCTCTCTGAAAATGGAAAGCGTTTAGTCGGAGCGATTCTTTTAGCGAGTTGTGTACAAATTTCGAACTTGGCCTATCTTTAAGGCTAAACTTTTGTCGTCGTCCTCGCGTACATACTCGAAATACGAGGTATAACATTCTCCTCGCCCAACATTCGTCGAATGTTCCTTCTCAAACGATTATCGAAGAAGCTTAAGCGATTAGCAAATGCCACGCGGCCACAAAACAAGCGTAGGCATAAATGATAATGAAATTTACCGTAGGAAGGCGGTGCAGGTGTGGAGATAGGTGAGGATACCTCTGTCATAAGTGTCCTCCTGCGGCTTTGCGTCATACCATAACAAACTGATTCGCCCACAGAGACTTGTGGAAGCCCGTCCTTGCGTCATGGGGCCTTCTTTGTGATGAAATTATCGTATGGGAATCTCTCATCGATAACCCCACACCAGTCACCTGGACGCCCGTCAATCAAAGTGTACCTAGATGGATCCAGGTACATATCAGCATAGATCTGTGAAAAGCCGGATCACCTTTTGCCTCTCCCGGATCGGATGGCGGATCGGTACGCCGACAAGCGCGCTTTACCTACCCTGCGAACCATCCCGAAATGGCGATACCTTAGGCTAATTCACTTAACCGAATCCATACAGCACCATGCGCGGTGGCACGCTAGAAAGCAGTAGACTTATAGAACTCCAAGATGCGTGACGATGATATAAATGCGACTTACGTTGACTGCGGTATCGATAGCGCTCGGATAAGCTTCCGCTGTATCCGCGCTGCACCAAATCTGGTCACTGTTTGCACGCAACGTGAACCAACCTGCCGGCGATCTGCGCTATAAAATGCAAGCATAATAGCGCGTGAATCTTTGGAGTGGTAGTAGCCCGTATCGCGGAAACTCGACTGAGGCCAAATGAATTATGTCCCGACTACGCCGAAGTCGATATACGGGCTCGCGGCATATCCTCGGAGTGCGGATGATGCGCTGCGCTGTCGATGCATCTGTGGATGAATGCGTGCTAAGAACAGCTCGCGTCCTAAGCCCCTGCGGAAGGACCTCAGAAGATTGCGTAATCATTGAGTCATATATGCGATATGATGAACTAGGGACTCCGCTAAGTCGTGATCTCACGGATATAAAGTCTGGCATAATCACCGGTAGAAAGATCGTCGAGAGCGGGAAGAGTGGGGTGATTTCGTCATTTATCGGCGGTAACCGTATGAATCATGCTCATGAGTCGCGAGGTGATCACGCGATAAGTCGTGTTGATTACCTCCGCTTCAGTCGGGATCTGATCATCTGTAACAAGCCACGGGCCTGCAATTGCTCTGCGCCGCTGCGCGACAACCACGGGCCTTTGAGCTCACGAACTGCCGCGCGGCGTCTTCAAAGCCCGTCCCGCTTTGATACGGTCTAAGGTGGTAGTGCGTCTTGTCGACCGGGATGGATAGAGTAGCAGCGGCGCCAGCCTTCCGGGAACCCTGCTGTAGAAGTCACGGCTTGTCCCCGGAACCTGGTGCCCTCAGCCTTGCGCAGCCGAGGTGCTGCACTCAAGAGACCCTTGCCTAAGAAGAGCTGTATCCGATATCAGATGAAAGTGGATCCACCGAGCGCCTCTTGCCTCACCGCTGATGGAGGCTGGCCTTTCGCGAACTCTAGCAGCGCTGCCGGGGGTAATCAAGCGGACACAGGCTGCGCTAACTGATGCAAATCTGACCATGTCCCACCATACGCGGCGCATACGTGGGCTCACAGTGACTGCGACTCGGGCGTACGCGCAGCATTGGCCTTGGGTGGTATGGGATATCGACATAAATGAAATCATAATAGCTCTAACACGAAATCGTAATAAGCCAAGTTCAACTCCCCTCTGGTGAAAGGAATATCTTTTGGAGAAACTCTTGTAATGCTGTATAAATATCCCGTAGGCTTGTCTAAACCAGCCTCGAATCTTAGCGTGAATCACGCGGCTCAATCATGGGTAGGAGCAGTTCCTGCCGTGTTTCTTAATTGTCGGATGCATAATAACTGCAACTCTGCCATCTTGCATCAACACACATCCCAACCCGATGCAGTAACGTCTGATACAGCATATACATTAGACCTGGAAGGAAGTAAGCGAAACGATGGTGATCTCTCTTTATTGGCCCAAACCACACTCCCAGCATCGATCCCGCAAACAGCTGCCTTACGTCTGACCCTAGTGTGGCTGCGAAGATAAAGCAAACTTCTCACACGAATAGCGGAAATAATAATATCACCAAGTGACTACTGCGAGCTATGCAGCATGGGTATTAGTAGGTAGGCAAATCTCAGCTACGCCGATCTTGCGTAAGTATCCTCGAATGCCATCAACCTGAAACAATATACAGCGCCGAAAGTCAGCAAAACTCATTTGGAAAGCTTGGCGTGCAAGCTGCTGATCTGGAAGCTGTCGGCACTGATCGCCAACGATACTGCATTACTCTTTCTGACGAGAATAAACGAAGATATCATCGATGAACCTTCCTCGCCGATATGTCCAAAATGGTTTGAACACCGGTTCATCAAATCCCATGAATACGCGAGACATTGGTATTAAACGACCGCGACCACTGAACTCATAATGCCGTCCAAGGTCTGAATGCGATCCTGGGGGCGTCCGATACGGCGGAGACACGTTGATGCGCTCCGACGGATCGATCTTGAGCGACATCAGCGCTGGCGAGTCGAACAAATCATCAATCACAGGAAGAATTATACATTCTTAATGGTCGCAGCGACAATTTTGCACCGCAATGACTGCGTACGCGGCGTCACGATCGCCTTTCTTCCACCGGAACAATCTGGCGCCCCCGAGGCGTTTGCAGGCCTAATGAGCCATATACGCTTAAATCCCTCGGCTGGTCCTTGGCTCCTCTCTCTCCCAGCTCAGCGGGTACCGTGCATGTGGCGGAATGGAAATGGCGGGAGTAATAAACAATATGTCAGCCGCAGCTTCGATCTCACTGCCGGGAGGATAAAGTCGTGCAGGAGCATGCGGGGCTACGGCGTCTGAGGAGGCCCGGTGAAATGCGATGCAGCGATACCGATTATCAAACGCTCGAGACTAGATGGTAGATGTACCCATACGCACCATCTTCCTGGCCTTGGTAAGAAATAAACCTGCACCCGCCGAGCGTCTGGTATATAAAGAAAACCAATAATGCGGCTCATGGAAGCTGGGCCAGTACTACTCTCTCTCTGCGGTCTACATTGCCAAAACAGCAAGGGCTAACTTGATCCATCGTGATCGTAGAAGTCAATCATCTCCAACTCACATCAAGTCGGCTAGGGTCAAGCCATTGTAAATAGTCACGGGACAAGCTCACATATACATAGAGCTGAATCACCGGCGGCGTAAGCTGCCTGAAAGTCTGGACTCGGGCTACATCACTGTCACTAGCAGCGAGGAGATATGGGAATGATAGAACCGGATCTATCAAAGCATACACATCAGGCAAAAGCGTGGAGTACCTTGACGACATCGGGTGAGGCCTCACGATCACATCGGTGGACCACGCTTATATATGCGGTTCGAGGACCGCTAGGCCCAGGACACAACGCCACGACCTGTGACCGATCCATGTGTGCCCGCCTGCGGGCGAAGATGGCGCCGAGAGATGAAGCGTACTTGGGACCACGTGGTGAGCCACTGCCGCTTTGACCTTGCCCCGGAGTGGACAAGGCTCTCATAGTGTGACCACCTTGGCCACAAGTATGTGTGACTCGAGATGTGACTCCCGAATAGTATACGCCACAGCGGGCACCTTGAAGCGAACCTCGAGCAAGTTGCTTCCACACTGCCTGGAAATCCAGTCACGGGGCTGACACCGGCCAGCTCTGTTGGAGCTGAAAATGAGGTAGGAGTGCTGGCTGGGCATGGTGCAAATCTGGACCTGGCGATGCCGCCCTGCGAGGACCGCAAAATGGCCGTCTTGGCCTTAACCTGCCGCTGATGCTCGCTACCGGCGGTCTGCGTCCGCCAGCGTCGGTGCGTAGAGCTGCGTGCGGGTATCGTACAGTGAAAGCTTTTAGCGCCTTGGCTAAGCCATATAATCATCTGCTTGCGGTGGCGGCGCGCGGTACCTATCCTCCATATCTGCTACTAATCTTTGAAGACATATCTGGCCAAAGAAGTCAAACTCGACATTACTGTTCCACGGCCCGAGTGCGTCCACGCATCTCGGCGAGATCTGCTCCGAGTGTTCTCGCCATCTGCGGGCCCGAAGTATGTGAAAAAGCCCTGCGAAACTCATCCATCACTGCTGAAATTGCATACTCTCGAAACTCCATGAATCAAACCAATCATTTGCGGTGTCACGGCCGTCTGAGCAAATATCGTCTCCGGTCAAAGCCTGATAGCGCATGTCCTCTGCGGTGTGGATGAACTCCTGCGGATCATCGCAAACCTCAAACCGTCAAAACTAGCGGGCTGCAGTAAATCTACTGACCTCGAACTATACGCTTTCGGGTACCTTCACGGGTGCGGCCCGATTTGGGCTGGGTATACTTATCGATCTCTCGCCATGTCCGGGCATGAGAAACTTGCTTGGTAGGCCGTCTCGCTATGCTAACTCCTCGCGGTGTAGGGCGGGAGAGTGTAGGTGCTGTAATCCCTTTGAGACCAATGTTGCATTGTCATGGGCTTCGCCGTCTCTGTTGGTATGATGAGCACGAGCCTCGTGACTACGGGTATCACGCTGGCGGCTCATAAGTGCACTTTGCCGCCACGGGCGAGGTTGCATACGTGGAGGCATATTATTCTGAAGAATCTGTTTAGAGGTCAACCTATATACGACTCGCTGCGATCTGAGAATAGGAAGAATGAAACAAATCCTAAATATCCACATAGCCTCACGATTATGGGTGTGATGCGCGCGATAGTCGAACTTCTCTTTAGATCTGGTGTAGACCTTTGAAAGATTAGCGCTGCGATACCGCTTTTGTCACACGACCCGTTCGGGGCGTATTTGGTGCCTACGGGGCACCCGGTAATTAATGCATCGGTAGCAGTGAATATAAAACAAGACGCAACCACGATTTATAAATAAGACCACGATTTATAACAGACAAGCGTCGCCTTTAGGCATATATAGACAAGGTTTGTGATTTTGTCAGGCAGCGCATACATGACTCTGAGACCTCTGAGAACAATACAACTATGGCGGGGGCCAGGAGCCCGCCATACCTGGCCAACCACAAACTATCTCACAATCTGAGGAATCATGCAAAAGTAGAGCCTCAGGAGAAGATGGAACTCACGACACGTGCAAAGAGATCCCTAAGATCTCACGGATCTAGCACACCTTACTGCCCTGTGGCGTAGTGGCCCCGAAGGAGGTCGATTCATGGTACCAAGTATGTGAAACTATAAAGTAGCAAAAATGAAATCAAAGTATTAAAACATTTTACCAATCTGATGATTCAATTGCACATAGTGCCATATCACAAACAATAGCAGTACTAGGAAAACATGCGAGTCTAGTCTAAATGCGAATGATGAAACAAGGCCAATTGCCCCATAAGTATCATTCTGCGTGTACTAGTCACGGACTTCAGCGATCGCCGTCACACCTGACCGCGTGGTATACACCGCGCCGGGGCAACGACCCGGCGTCACTTTGGAAGGCTCCGCGGCCATGTACCGAACCATAGTCTCAGCCCAGGGCCGCGCCAGAATCCCGCATCAATTTCGCCGCCAGATGATCAATCTGGGCTGTCCCGGCTGCTCGCGCCGTCATGAGGCGCGCCGTGCGTATCGAACGCGTCGAGGGGCAATACCGGTATAATTAAGTCAAAGAAGTGATGATACAATACTTGATCTGCGCGGACTTCTGGGGTGCTCTTGTCATACAGCAAGAGCCAACCCCTTCTGCACATTCTGAAACCTTTATCTGAGTGCATGTAACATCTCTTATCAGCAATCTTTTCAACTTATGAGAGAAATCATCTGAGCTTTACACACTCACAGCTAACAATGCTGATTCCTTTTTTATCTTTCTTGATTTGTATACTAACTTCCATAAAGCTAGTATGCTCTTAGCTTGTATTTAAAGCAAATGTTATCTTACCTTAAAAAAATAATTCGATATTCTTTTTGAAATGTTTTGATTCTTTGTGTGAGAAAAACACGTAGTAGGCATTCTAAATAAGTATTATTCGAGCTTAAGCGTGAGGCATTGCCATAAAGTATTAATGGAAGCCAAGTCGAAGACATTTGCGTGGTGTGTCGATTAACACATCGTCATAAGTACTATATATTGTAAAATATCGTGCTTTAGGAAGAATCCACGTACATCTCAGTAGCTCTGGCCCAAGTTGAATATATCATGTAGCAGAGTGACCTATAATAGTCACACATATCTATTAAAGACTACTCTGAAGGTCATTTAAATGAGAGGTTCGTGAATTACCTACGGTAAGTCGGAATGCCTTCCCTACGGTGAAAGGCTATGTAAGTCTCTTTGTGGCTTGTGATCCTATATAATCTGATTTTGGGTATTCTTCTTTTAGACATACAAAGTGATTAACACTTCAATTCTATTCTGTGATATACTTCTAAGTGTTTACATATCCTTATACTCTGACCAGTGATATTCTACAATTGAAAAGAGGTTAGGATTATTACCTGCCGGTAAGCCCGATAATATCTAGATAAAGTCGCGCTGAGCAAGGTTTAGCTCATGTTGTATGCGCTCAGGTAGCTCCAAGAACCTTAGAAGTTCTTCACAACTTCTACTAAGTACTAAGGGATTTGGGCTAGGGTATTTTGGGCATTATAACAATACTAGAAGACAACTTTTCTACCAAGGGAGGGTAGATTTCGGCTAGGCTAGGGGGTATTCGGCCGAGGCCACCCCGCGAGGGAGGAGGTGTTTGGGCGAAATGGCTACAAAGGAGGAGGATTTTCAAGACTTGGAA